>CM076571.1:315188141-315413291 GCA_034641835.2 Pinus albicaulis
AAGTAGAGGGTTGAAGACTAAGAGCGCCTCCTTCATCTATAAGCAGAGGGCCAAGGGTAAAGTTTAATTTTTAGAATAAAAATGACTGTAAGGAAAATTTTTGGGTTACAGAGAGAGAGCAACTAAGGGTTTCTGAATAAAAATGATTTTTAAGGCAAAGGCAAAGAAGTGGTGCTTTTCAAAGATTGTTTGCATAAGCTCCATTGTTATTGAGTTACAATATGAAGCTAATGAGTTGATCATCAATGGAGAAATATTATTGAGTAGATGGCCAAAGGAGTCCAACAGTCTTAGTCTCTAACTAGTTTCTGCCATCATGAATAAAGGAAACCACTATCAGTATGTTCATCAAACATTCTTTATTTCGTTGAGATAGAGGTTGAAAAGAAACCAAGCGTTTTTCAAGGTAGGCCTCCTTCATCTATAAGTAGAGGGACATAGCAGTGATTGATTCTAGGATTTTCACTGACTGAGAGACAAATTGTAAGAACAGTAGGAGACAGTTGAAGGCTTCTGAACAGAGCAATGATGTCAAAAACAAAGGGAAAGCATGAGTACTATAACTATCAAAGAAGATGACTTGTCTCCTATCATAATTTCTCTTTCAAAGACATTCGGGAGCCAAGAAATGAACAAACCTTGCTGAGGGGTGTAAATTCCTTAAAAGTTACAAGGACCCATCTCCTTGATAAATAGGATCAACATTTAGTCTCTATTCCTTAGAAAAAAACAAAGTTGAAAAGTGGTTGAAATCAGCTGGGTTAGACACGGGCCAAAAGGTGTTGATTATTTTTCAAACGATACTTTTCTTCCTGTTCATGAAGAATTTTCTTTCAAAAACTCATCATAGTGGACAGAAGGAAATTCGAGCTTATTTCTCCCAAAGAGGCATCACAACTAAACACATAGGCTCATATATATGTAAGAAGGATTATGGAATGACTTTCAAGGTATGGAACAACATTCAAAGCCAACAATGCATGCCACTGTTACAAATAAAGGAATTTTCCCCATGAAAATAGGTCAAAGGTACCTTGCTGTTGCATTTTGAATAGAGGAAAAGTTTTTCGAAGAAGTGACCTTCTTGATGGATAGAGGACAGTAAAGCTCAGGTAAGTACAACTAGGCCTCAACCATAATAAAAAAGAAGCATCATTGGGAGAATGCATCTACTGTCCCTATATGGCTTTGAGCCATTTTTCCCTCTGACAAGCAGATATAGGCAGAGCAAAGAATTTTTCCCTCTAATAAGTAAACAGTGAAAAGAGTTTGGCCCTTGAATGGTTTTTTTATAAAAGGAAAAAGTCATATCTACCAAAACTGGCCAAATAGCATGCACAGCCTTTTTACCAACGTTATTTAAAATATGGGCCCTTTAGAGCACGTTCAAAGTCATTTTGTTTGGTTTCATTATGAGCAAAGGCATTTTTTTTAAAGAAATAAGCTCGCAAAACCCCCACGATCAAATTCAATGGTGATTGTATTTTTCGCTTTCAAAAGGGCTTAAGGACCGTTGCCAATCTATTTTGCAATTCCAAAGTGCAAACAAAACTCCCCTTTGCTATTCACTAGACCAGAGAAAGAGTTTTTGAGCAAAATTCACATATTTTTCAGGCTTGGAGACTACACGGCGCACTTGTAGAAACACACGGCGCATTCAGGTGAAAACTTACCAAAGGGTTACGTTGTTGCGCGGCGCGCCTGTAGGCGCCAGTCACAACTGCCCGTCAGTGACTCGACAACCTTCCTGTGCATGGCGCTTTCTCATTTCAAACATGCCGTGCATGTTTCAAACCATCAAAATGCCTACAAAAGTTTTGAAAGCTGCTCAAACCCCTCAAACAACGGATGCGATCGATTTTCAAGGTATTTTATGTGCCTCCTTGGTATATTCAAATTTCTAAAAGGGCGATCAATGCCGCGTTTTTCAAAGACTAAATGATGGTGAAAAAATGAAACTCTAGATGTAAATCAAGGTGTGTTGGGGATTAAAAAGTTTTAAGAATATTGTTGCGGTTGGTTGAAAGTGAAGTGGTCATTTTTGTTTTAAAGAACCTAAACATACCCTAAAAAATAGTGATAAACCATGAACTCTGTCAGCTATACATAGTGGAGAAAACAATGCTTGGAAGGTTTGATCTTTTGGTTTAGAACTCGAGATTTGTTGTGGTTTATGGTTGCTCAAGGTGAACATAGTAAAAATGGTGGGTTTTTATTGATGTCAAAAAGCCTGATAAACTGTCCTCAAAACAGTGTTAGAAAGTGAAGTAGTTTTAGAAAGGAAAACAAAGTGTTCCTAAGTTGAAACAGTGAGCCTATTTTAACTACAGTGATCATACATAAATTGCTTTGTCATTTTCAAAGGTCCTCTCTGTGTGGTGAAGAGAAAAATAAATGCTGCCTTTTTGTCCATGAAACAGGCTTTAGTGAGTGGAGCTGCCATTGAAATTCGAAGATGTTTTTGTGAAAACTGGGTGTGAGAAACAATGAAGTACAAGGAGGGTGTGTTTATTGTGAGGAGTATTTTGCCTCTCTCTAAAAACTAAGCTGCCTCGCTTACACCAAAACACCAAGAGCTCTGTGACCTTACCCAGACACAAAAATCACTTGCTGTGTATACCTTTTATTTTGACTGTGAGCTTGTTATTAAACTATTTTTTGACTGGCATGCAAAGGGAAAAAAATAGTATTTTGGAAAGAGCAAAGATTTTTGTGTTAAAAAGTCATTTCACATAGCATTTGAAGAAATCTTCCTTGGTCAAATAGTGACTAACCAAGAAGACAAAGTTTTGTTTGAGAGAGCATTTCAAAAAACCATTTGAGGCAGTTTGGTTTTACAGAGAGCATCCAGAACAAGATGCCTCCCAAGCAGGACAGTAGGAGTGGCTTGCATAAGAGATTTGAGCCTACTTCCACTGAAGAATTGAATGCCCACCAATCAGTATTGTTCAATTTCCATGAGGTTGGGTGTTTAGATTTTTGTCAAAGGGTGCAAGAGGTGAAGAGATTTTCTCCTTTGACACACCTTTACGCTTTGAGGTTTCGAGACAATCATTTCTAGCTAGCAGTCCTTGACTTCAAATTCTCTCCAAGGTCCATCTCCAAGGCCACTAAAATCCCCTATATTGGGGAAAAGTGGTTTAAACAAAGCCATTTGGACTCAGAAGATTACAAGCCCTTTCTAAAGCCTAAGCACAGAGAGTCATGTCCTTATATTTTCCCTTTCTCATATCTTTTAGTCAGCTATGCCCCCCTCATGAAGATCATCATGAAATACTTCACTTGTGAGGGAAGATTCTCCCGAATCTATGCTTATCACATTGGACTGCTCATGCATTTCACAAGGACCAAGCCGCTAAATCTTCCTTTCTTCTTACACAAAAGCATTGAGAAAATGGCCGCCACTATTCAGAAGAAGCCTCCTTCACAGCAAATAGCCTGTCTCTTCCATCACTCTCTCATCAGAATCATTTTTCTTCATCAGCTTGAAAATAGAGACCTCTCTTGGGATACTTTCATCACCCATCTGGATTTCTCCACTGTCCCTCTAGTTCACACATCCCCTACACCTCCTACTCATCATCCCTCACCTTCTTTTAGCAGACCTATTCCAAAAAAGCTCAAGTTTACCACAGAAAAAACCAAGGAGCCTGAAGAAGGAGAAGAACGTGACCATAAGGAGGAAGAAGGACATGAGCAGGAAGAGGAAAGTAATGATGAGCAGTAGCAAGGGGAGGAAGAAGAAAGTGTTGAACAACAGCATCACAGTGATGATGAGCAGTGGCAAGGAGATGGAGAAAGGGAACACAATGAGGGTGAGCAAACCTTTGATGATACACAATAGACTTATGATGAGGGTGAGTAGCCTTATGATGACATACAACATCCAAAATATGATACACAACAGCTACATCATGATGAACAGGGGTAGCCAAAAGAGACTGAACAGGGGCAGCATGAAAGTGTTGAATAGGAGCAGCATCGGAGTGATAAAAAGGGGCAGCCACAACATGTTACAAATCAGCCACAACATGAGGGACAACAACCTCAAGAAGAAAAAGGGCAAAGTGACAAGGGTAAAGAACCCATGGAGCATGTGCTAGCTGCCTCTCCGAGGCAAGGGGCCATGCTCTCTTCTCCGAAAGTCAGCAAGCCCTGGACAACAAAGAAAAGGGTGCCTATAGTTGTCACTCCAAATGTGACTAGGGCCCTCCGAAGCAAGGGAAAATTTCCAAAGAAGCCCATGGTCGAATTGCCTAAGAGGTAGAGTACTAGAAAAGCCACCCAAGGCAAAGGGAAGGGCAAGGAAGAAAGCAGTCATGAACCAGAAAAGGAATTCGACATCATCCAAATCCAAAGTGATGATAGTGATAATGAAGTTCAGATCCTAGAAAATCTCTTGATCCATAGAGAAAGCCAAATTGATGCCTTGAAGGATGATCTTCATAGAGCTAGGAATTTCAATCAATTTTTGCAAATCCAAAATAAGCAAATGAGTGTCCATATGGCTGTTTATGAGACACGTGCGATCAAATAAAAGAAGGAGGCCTCCAAAGCCCAAGTGAGGTTGGAAGAACTCATGGGTGAGTTCGATGAAAATGAAGGCAAAGATCAGCCTAGGTGAAAGAGGCCAAGAACCATGGGGCTAAAAAAGGCCCTTGAGAAGAAAAAAGAAGAGGAAAATTCCCTTCTCCAATCTACCCCTCTCACTACATTTTTTGAACAAGAGATAGAGAAAAATAGGGAGGCATGGCTTGAGAGAGTTAATGACCACTTGGAGAAGAAATTGGAGAAGGAAAACAAGGACTTGGACCTTCAAAGGAGAATGACGGGGCATTATAAAAAGCTGAATCAGTTTGCCCGACGGAAGTTGAAGGTTGCTCAAGAAAAACTCAAGGAGGCCAAAGGGAAGTGCCCGACACAAAAATTGAGGAAAGACTCCTCAAGAATTCAAATCTTGGCCTCTGCTTCACAACATGTTGCTGAGAGCCCTTGAGGGTCATGCTCGCCAAGTTTGGGTGAATTTCGACATATTTTGGTTTTTTGTCATTTTTGGGCTTTTGGCCAAAACTCATGGGCCTCGCCATTTTAGTTTGGGGGATCATCAAAGGATGAGAATGGCATCATTGGATGCCATAATTTCAGGAGCACATACTCAGTGATTTTAAGGACATTTGAAGATCATTTGCTCCCCCGAAATGGCAAAAAATGCTCGCTTTTCCTACACTCTGCTCGATTCATCAGCAAGGTTTATTTTTTGGTTTTTTACACACATGCCTGTTTTTGGATGACTTATAATGGTCGGTTGGGATAAAAATAAACATTTTCAGAAATTAGACACTTAGATATTTCCAACGAGCTATCATGAGCCTCATTTCGACATTGGGAAGGCTTCCAAAATTTGTCGGCAAGTTAGGGGACCTTTTGCTGATGTATTTTTTAAGTATTTTTGTAAAAATTGAACCTTTCAAAACTGCTTTTTCCTCATGTGCGTTTAGCTATTTTTGCAAATGAGAAGTTATGAAAAGTCAATTTATTTCCCTCTTTTAGCATTTTTTAGATATTTTATGACATATTTTGTGCCTTGGGCTTTGCAAAGCCTCAAGGACAAACTAAGATATTTTGGATAGGCCAATGAGATTGCATGTTGAACTAAGAGGTTTTCCTCACTTAGGCCAATATACTCCAAAGGATTTCATTGTAAACAAGGCTGAACTTGATGAATAGAAGCAATATATGGTCATATAAGCTTTGGAATAAATACTTGTCTCATGCTTTTGGATAGTCTCTTGGATGTTCTTGGATGATGAAAGAGGATTATTGTTGGATTCCATGACTTGGTAGAATGGTATAGTGTCTCTCTCTTTGTTTTGTTTCCTATTTTTCATTCATAAATCCATGTTCTTGCTTTCTATAGGAAAATAGAGAAAAAATTTGAGACATGCCCTTGGAGGCACCTCAAATTTCCTGTTTCTTCATAGCTTCCATGTTTTCTTCATTCTTAGTCACATTAAAGAATTCTTGATTGCTCTTTAGTAACTTAAGGATATTGTTTCTTGTTTCATTCATGGTTTTATGCATGATAAGTATGATTTATAGTATGCCCTGCTTACTCATGGCTAGCCATAGCTCCATCCATGAAATTTCTCTTTGACTGATTAGACTTTCATTTGTTGAACCAAGAAGGTCTCGTTCTGATCTTGCCCTTTGCCTAAGACTATTCAATCTTGTTTTCAAAGTGCCCAATAACTTGAAATACTGTGTTTAGGCATTCTGGCATAGTGATTTGAGTTGTTTGTCTGTCCTAAGTGTATTTCCCCGAATTCTGATAGCCATTTCCCAAATTTAGAGAGTTATATATCTCTATGCATGGCTTGAATGTTTATTTCTACGTATTGATTAGCTTATAGTTACATTTCTCATTATTAATGGTTTTCCATACCATGTTTATGTCAGCTATTAAAATAGTTATGCTTGAAATCCTTTGTTGTTCACAAACTTGATGTCCATCTTACTCCATTTTTCCCAAAGATCCTTTCTACCTCGAAATCAAATTGACCCTTCAACAACCTTGTATCACCATCTGATAGCTTTCTTGACCTATTCGACCCCATAGCCCAGTTGATCTGACATCTTTTTACCTATCTTATATCTTTGATCAGTTTCATCCCTCACAACCTAAAAACCAAAACCAAAAAACCTACTTCATAACTAGCCTAAAATCGGAAAATAATAAGCAAACACGCAGATATCCCTTACACAAACAGAGAGAGCCCTCTCTGAGTCTAGGAAGGCCAGGTCCTTAGGCTCAAAAGATTGGTTTGATGTTACACTATCATTTGGCTTGCCAATCAACCAAATCACGGGACCCTAACAGACTGGTAAGAAACCCTCTCTTTCACATCTGAGGGTATTTGGATGTGATGCATATGTACATGTTCCAAAGGAGAAAAGGAGCAAGTTTGATAATAAATTTGAAAGGTTCATCTTTATTGGGTATAAGGATGGTTTAAAGGGTTACAAGCTTTGAAAAACAGAAATAAGGAAGGTTGTGTACAGTTGAGATGTGGTGTTTAGAGAGGTGAAAGATATTGTTAAACATGAAGTCATACCAAAGGAACCTCAGAAGGTAGAGTTTGAGCTAAAGGAGGATGGATCAGACTCTACAATAGAAGAAGACTCAAAATAGGAAGAGCCACAAACTCCAGCTGTATGAAGATCAGTTCGGGAAAGAAGACAACCAGAAAGGTATAATCCATCTGCTTTCTGTTAAAATTTTTCTCTAACTATAACTGATGATGATCCCATAACCGTGAGGGAGGCAGTAGATTCAGAGGATGGAAAACTCTAGAAGGAGTCCAAGGTTGATGAAATGGAATCCTTGCATAAAAATGAGGCATGAGATCTGGTGGAGTTGTTGGCTAGAAGGAAGCCCATCGTGAGAAAATGGGTGTTTAAGAAGAAGATGAATGTAGAAGGCAAGGTGGAGAAATACAAAGCTCGGTTGGTAGCAAAAGGTTATTCCCAGGTGCCGGTAATTGATTTTGGTGATATTTTTCCTCCTGTTGCGAAAGTTAGTTCTATTAGATTACTTTTATCTGTTGCTGTTGCATTTGATTTTGAGGTAGAACAGATGGATGTGAAGACATCATTTCTTCACGGGAATCCGGAAGAGGAGATCTACATGAAACAACCTAAAGGCTTTATGGTGAAGGGGAAGAAAAAGCTAGTATGCAGGTTAAAGAAGTCTCTGTATGGGTTAAAACAGTCACCAAGGATGTGGTATCAGAAATTTGATACCTATATACAGGGACTTGGTTTCACCAGAAGCAAGGAGGATCACTGTGTTTATTTTAAATTAATTGGTGACCGTGTTATTTCTTTGGTCTTGTATGTGGATGATATGTTGTTGATTCGAAATGACATGGAAATTATCTAAGATTTGAAGACCCAGCTGTTCTCAAAATTTCACATGAAGAATCTTGGTGTTGAAAACTATATTTTGGGCATGGATATTAAGAGAGATCAAGAAAATAGGAAGCTCTAGTTAAACTAGAGGAAGTACGTTGAGACTATATTGCAAAAGTTCAATATGCAGGATAGTAAACCGCTGAATGTTCTGATTCCTGTAGGTACAAAGTTGTCTGTTGAACAGTGTCCCAAGACACAAGAAGAAGAGGAGGATATGTCCGATGTTCCATATGCAAGTGCAATGGGTAGCCTGATGTATGCAATGTTCTACACTAGACCAGACATTACACATGCAGTGGGAGTATTGAGTAGGTTTATGTCAAACCCAGGGAAGGAGCATTGGACAATAGTGAAGCAGGTTTTCAGATATTTGCGTGGCACTAGTGATTATGGCTTGTGCTATGAGGGAAGACCAGGATTGGAAAGAGTGTTGGACATTCATGGTTTTTTTAATGCCGATTGGGCTAGAGATCTGGACCAAAGAAGATCTACAAGTGGGTATGTGTTTAGCCTATTTGGAGGTGCAGTTAGTTGGATAAGTAAAAGATAGTTTGTAGTGGCTTTTTCAACTACAGAGGCAGAATACATGGCAACCACTCATGCAAGAAAGGAAGCAGTTTGGTTGCAAATATTGTGTTCAGGTATGGGGTTGGTGCAGCAAGCTATAAGGATAGACTGTGATAGCCAAAGTGCAATTTTCTTGGCTAAGAATCCTGCTTATCATTCAAAGCAAAAACACATTGATGTTCAATATCAGTTTGTGAGATATATGGTTGAAGCTAAAAGGGTGTTGCTGGTAAACGTGGACACTTTGAATAATGTTGCAGATGCATTGACAAAGTCTGTGAGCACTCAGAAGTTCTCTTGGTGTAGAGAAAAAATGGGTGTTGCAAAGCTGGGCTAATGACTCAACTCTCCTGTGGCTAAAGAAAATAACAAGTGGGACAATGTTGGGTTTGTGTTATATTCTTTCCATGACTAGTCACGTGTGGGGGGGTAACAGGGGGGTGATATCCCCCCCTGTCAGGGTCGAGGGTAGTAGCCTGAAAAATTCTTTTGGTCCTTATTTTCGAGTGGCCGGACCCGCCCATGGTTTTGTGTATGGGTTTGCACATGGTTTTGGGGCATGATGGTATTCAGCCCCTGGTATTTTGTAGATCCGGTCAAGGGAACTACGGTTATGTTCTAATCCAGGGTTAATGGATTGGGGTTTATGTATGCTTTGACATGTATATATATGTGTTGTAACAATAAAAGGAATATAATGAAAAATCAAGCTGGTCGTCCCGATTTTGGATCCAGGGGAAAATCTCTATGTATATCTGTTTTATGTTTTATGCTCTTGCTATTGTTTATTTTCTGTTTTTAAGATTCATTTGCATATAATTTTTGGACAGGGTTAAAACCTACACAGCACTCAGAAAACAACTGAAATTACCCCCTACAAAGCATCCACAGGCTAAGGAGATTGTAAAAGAATCAAACCAAAAGGATGAGATGATGAATCTCATATTACAGATAACATCACAAATCAAGGAGATGGAAATTGAGATGGATAAACTAGTCCAAGAAAAAGAGGCCATTAAAAAAAAAAAATTCCTACTACATTAATTCCTATGGTGACAACAGTAGTCCCATCCACTTTAGCAGAAGAATTGGCTCCAAAGGTTCCATTTTCCATAGTAGTTCTAGTCACTTCATCCACCACTTCTGCCACTGAGTCTTCTACTTCAATAGTTCAACAGTCAGATGAGGCTAGCAATTTGATAAAGGAAATGGAAGAAATGTCCATACAAACTAATGAGATAAAAAAATTGATGGAGAAACTAAAAAATCTTAAATATTCCAAGAAGTTAGCAGAGATAAATGCTAAAACGTAAGAAAAAAAGGGTAAAAGGTTAAGTGAAGAACTCAAAAAGGTAGAAGCAGACTTGACCTTGAAATAGCCTATGAAATACATTAAAAATAAACTATGGTCCAATATCATTGTATCAGTCAATGATACTTGGCCATCCATTCAAGTAATTTATAAACATAAGGACTTACTCATGGCAACTAAATAATAAATATTGAAGACAAAGAAGAATTAGGTGCCAAGCATGAAGAAGCCTTGGAAATTATTATGTTCCTCAATACTAAAAACAAGAAAGAATTGGATGAAATAGGAATAATTTCTAGGACATAAACAATTCTTGAGGTAAGAAAAGTACTTTCCAAGAAAAACTTGATGAAGCAGTTGGAAGGAAAGTGTCAAAATATGGACATGGACATGACTAGATTCATGGTTAAATTTGACACTTTAAGACAAAAAGGCCTTCCAAATCTTCTAGATATTAATGATAAATTGATGAAACAAGAATATTATAATAAAAATATAAGGGAATTTTCCAAAGAACAGGTGAATTAAAAATCAGATTGGCAATGGATTCCAATAGGTAAAGATTTACATAAAAGCATTGAAAATCTGTTTTATTTACAACATGAGATAAAACACCTTTTTGTGGTCAAGCCAACTTTTGTAAGATACACAGAAGCAGATGAGAACTTTAGGAAACTCACAAAAATCAAATTACTA
This sequence comes from Pinus albicaulis, assembly GCA_034641835.2. Lineage (NCBI taxonomy): Eukaryota > Viridiplantae > Streptophyta > Pinopsida > Pinales > Pinaceae > Pinus > Pinus albicaulis. The sequence continues at coordinate 315,198,688 of CM076571.1, forward strand.
GAGGAAGAATTTTGGGAGAAGCTTACAGATTTGCTGTAAAAAAAATTAGTTTGCAGTAAGAAAGAATAAAAACAGAGTTGTTGTTTTTTACACAGTAAAATAAATTTTAGGCAATAAAAAGTGTATCAGAGGTTAAGGTGTATCAGCAGTCAAAGAGTATCAGAATAAAGATGAAGTTCAAAACTAATTAAAGATCAGATTTCCATTGTGAGGGACACCTCAAATGTCTAGCTGCAACCCAAATCCAAACAACATGCTATTTAATTTCAATAATAAGATAGCTAGAAATTTGTTAGGCAGTTGTCACTATCTTTTTGTAAAAGGATATTTTATTTTCCAAGAAACATTCCTAAGACTATTCTAGGATATCTTGTACTATTTTTTGTATAAATACTTCATCATTTGAAGTATTAGTGTGGATTAATTGTTGAATATTTCTATAGATGTTATATTCTGAACCTAAGGTTTTTTGTAATCAAGTTTAAGTTAGAAGACTGGATCTCAAGAAATAAAGCATCATATTACTAGATTCATGTGTTGTGCCACTGAAGTGAAGTATTTTCTCATGTTATTTGTCAATTTTCTTGTTTTTTCCATCCATTCATGAATGTGTTCTAAATTTTGATGTGAAATCAAGAATTGTTATATCATAACTTGTTAAAAGCGCTCTGTTATTGATTGGTTTTCATTTAAATGTTTTCTATTGATATCCAGACTAGGGAACCCTTAATTTCTCCCTATTTTTTTTTTACCTCTTCCTTTTCATTCCTTATCTAAATCAAAGAATTCTTAATTTCTCTTTATCCCGATTAAAACCATTTCACCCTCAACCTTTGAAGATTTGAAGTGACTCTACTATCTTGCCTAGTGAAAATTTGACTTTAGACCTTGATCCTGATCTATCTACTTGACACATTGACTCCATTTTCCCAATGGATTATAAATCCTCATCTATCCATCTCATTAAGTCATTTTCCCACCAAAACAAATCAAAATCCCAAAACTAATTTGGCTTATATCACTATCCTAAAATCAAATATAAAAACAAAGTTAAATCTTATAGAGAGTGCCCTCCCTGAGCCTTAGGAAGGATATATCCTAAAGCTTAAAATTAGGTTTGTGGTTACCTCTAATATTCTTTAAAATATAAATCAAAATCTCACAACTTTGGGAATTACTAGAGTGATAACACCTGGGAGAAAAAAGAATTGTAGAAGGGGAACTCTGCTGATTCTGCAGACAATTGAAAATATTTTTATGCGCCTTCTTTTTCTCTAAAAAACCTTAACTGTGATCCCCTGTTACAAAAGAAACGTGGAAGCAGTGTAAACTTTGAAACAAAAAGGGAAATTTAGTTTTGTAGGGTGACAAGAATACCATTGACATGGCGTGATCTCGTTGGATAAAAACTTAGTAAATTAAATTCCTAACAGACATGTAGGCATGAGCGTAGGTGATTGGACGAAGGTGAAAAGAGTGGTCGTCATGGCGCAACAGGTGTGGTGGGGATATAATGGTCAGTGGCACGATTTAGAAATGGAGGAAACCCGCTTTTGACAGGGGGAAGTGACCAAAAAGCGGATTGGAGTGGGGAGGTGCAAAAAGACGTGTGCCCGATACGTAGCAGGGGTGGCGGTTTTGAAAATCACCCATTTCAACACCCCCCCCCCCCTCCCCCCCCCACTTCAGAGGATGGGGGGGAGGGGGGGACGGGGGGGATGCGGGGGCTGGAAATGATCGTGGACCATTGAATAAGATAGAGGGAGCATAGATGAGGTGGAAAGTGATGAGAGGTTAAAAAATGATGTGATGTGAGTGGATGGTGGGGTCAGGTGAGTAAATGTCGAGCGGGGGTATAGTTTCAGGACTTAGGAATTTTGGGATATGAAATAAATATGTCACATGAATTTATAAAAAAATAATCCCGAAACTTAGGATAAACCTTTGTTTTTTTCTTTTTTCCTTTTTAACAAGGAAATACATGAAGTCCTTAGGATGAACTTTGGAATAAATTTCATGTTTCCTCCATATTTATTTTTCTTTCATTCCTACTGTTAGCCACCTATAAAATTTGTTATACCAAAAGGTGGCTAAAACTGTTTGGAGCCTTCAAGGAACAAATTTTTATGGCAAAAGTGTTGGATCTTGAAGATTTTTGAAGGCCTCATGCCTCTGTTCAAATCTTCACTGCTGTGCCCATTCTACATTCAGAAATCCTGCTGATTCCCAACAAAGAATACTGCTGCAAGCACCATCTTCCCCTTCCTTCCACTTCCAAAACTAACCTCATTTATATCCCTCTATCTCTCACGAAAATCCTTCATTTTCATGTTTTTCCCTTTTTCCCCTTCATCAAAATCCCTTTGATAAGGTTTAATACCCTTTCTTACTTTATCGAAACCCTCAAATTCCCTTGGAAACCATTGAAATTCCATAAAAATCACATTTTTTATATATTGTAGACTTAAGCCCCCTTAGGCTAAGTCTCTAACCCTTCCCTTCCATATTCCCTGGTGTTGGAACCGAGTTCCAACCTTCCAAGCGTTTATTGCGTCCTCCGATGCCGATTAGCCCTTCCTCCATAAGCCTCCGGTCATATTATCTTCCATGCGGCCAAAGGCCCCACAGTCGGGTGCTAAGACTTATTGTGAATTAATGTTTTAAACCTTAATTTATATACAAATTTGTTGGTCTTTTGTTATATCATAAGGTTTACCTCCAGTGCAAAGTTTGAATCATTCTCCGTCGTCGATCTGATTTGCAGATCGACGGTGCGCAATCCATTGCCCCGTTGGTCCTTGCCATCTATTCACCGTTGCAAAACAACACCGTATCCATCGCACTTCTTGTGAGAGAGGTGTAGTTTTTCTTATTTTGCAGTGATTCCATACACCGTTTGATGCGTAGCCTAAAACTTATTCACAAAACTGCCATTCATTGCGCGTTAAAGATCGAATGAGGACCCGGCGCGATATTGACGTCCACCGTCCGATTTGAGGCCGCTCATCGGACAGTGAGTGCTCACCAAAGAAGTCCAACAGTTAACCAGGACCCATCGTGATCATTAAAGCATCTTCGCCGTTGATCTGATCTGTAGATTGACGGCCCACAATTCATCACCCTGATTCCCCGCTTTGAATTTTCGCCTTTGTTCCTGACCGTTGATCTCTGCACGATCGATGGCTCCGATTCAAATTCTTCTACCGCCCTCCCTTTGACCCCTTTTAATCAATCTAGACCTTTGGATGATGCCATCCAACGGACACACTCTCTCCATGCGCCTTCTGAAGCAGTTAACCTATACATGCAGGATTTTCTAATCTTTTATGTATTTTGCAGGGTTCAAATGATTTTTCGCTATGTCTGAAGAAAATTCAAAGGCAGAGGGCAACGATCCTCCCACTTCCAATTTATCAAAGGAAGTCATTCGCAGGGTTTGAAATTTATGTTTCATCGGTGTTTCATGAAGCATTGATTCCTTGTCACCCCTGCACTGCCCTGCACACCAGCAAAACACATTAAATCAAGCACAGTTAGAGAGTATCAGTGTCGAAGACAAGAACACACCAGAACAAATTCTTGAAGATAGGCCTTCAGGGATTACGTCTAAGATTGTTTATCAAAAGCCTAATCCCAGATTAAAACACAGTTAAAGGAAGAATCATAAAGGTTCATTAGGCAGAAAGCATCCACCACCACATTTGGGGCAAATTGATTCCTCCTAGCTACCACAAAGCCACCTGTGCCTCAAAGCATTCAACCAGAGGCCGAATTTATTGATCAAGACCGGATATTTGCCTCATAATGCAGCCAGAGAGTAAATTTTTCAAACAAACTTCATGACAAAATATTAGCAAAGTTACTTTGACATCATAGAGAGCCTCAAAGATCAAAAAGAGCTCCCACCGAGCTTAAATCTTTATGTAAGTCATTTAATACAGAGGACACCTATGTAAGTTTCTTCATCGAGCTCCCCAAAGGCCAAGGAATTATTAAGTCTGTATTAATTATCTTTAGAGATCTTTTATCAGATCTCACTTCCTCATTCTTCTATATATACTACTGCAGAAGATGAGTGAGGGGTTGGTTGATGTAGTTACTGGACATTGTAATGTAATTGAGCTTGAGACTTGTACCTGTAAATAGTGTTCACTGGCCCTTGAAGCTCTACTTGTGATAGATAAGTTAGGTTGAGATGAGTAGATGATTTCTAAACTAAAGCATTGGACTTAAAGTTGTAACTGGTTTGGAGCATCAATACAAGATGATTTATGGGATCCTGGTCTATGTTGACGGTGATGTTTTTCTCATTGTAACTTGTTATTTTGTTTTCTGTTATCACTGTGTTTCATATTCTCTTATAAAGAACATCATGCATAGAGTTAGGAACTACTATATATCAGTACCCTTCTCTGAATGAAAATCTTTATCTGAATGTTTTCTTCCAATCTGTGTTATTTAGGAATGATTTAATTCAGTTTAAGCATAGGAATGCTGGTGTCCCCTCATCTTATTGTCTTAGCTGAATGTTATTCTTAAATTTTATTTTCAGTGTATGTTAAGTGAAGATGAAATGAGGAAGATATGGTGAGCCCTGGTCCCAGTTTTATCTCCACAACTGTCTGAATGTTTCCCTTGGAATGTGTTAAAAGCTGGCTAGTTTCGAAGTACTTACCAGATCTTAGGCCATTCTGTGTTATCTTTGTGATTGTCTTGAAAGTGACCAAGTAAATCAGATCTAGGAGAGGATTTATGGTGATCCTGGCCCGCTAGTTTCTACTCCAACAGTTGCCTTCAAGTTTCCCTTTTTTTTTATATGCCTTCTATTGAAAGTGTATCAAAGGCTGGCTAGTTTAGAAGTACTTACTAGGTCCTAGCTTTCTTTCATGTTTTTCCTTAGTGTGTGTCAAAGGCTGGCTAGTTTAAAAGTACTTACCAGATCCTGGGCTTCTCTTTGTTCTTCATCTGTCTATTTCCCCTTATTTTTGTCTCATTCCATTCCATAAATAAAACTTCAAAGAGATCCGTAGACATAGATGACTTTCCCCATGGACCACTCTTGCCTCTTGCTGTTCCAATTAAATCCTATTATGACTCCATAGCCCAATGGATTAAACCTGCAGTCATTTACCTTCTTGCCCAAAGCTTGTTCTATTTTCTTGCAACTTCACACCTTTGAAACTCTTTGCATTTAGAACCCTCCACCTCAAACATCAATCACGCTCAACCATCCAAAAAAAACAAAACCCTTGGCCTTCATAACTAGCCTAATAACATTACCTAAAACTCCAAAGACAAATCCATCTTTGCACTTATTGGAGAGATCCCTCTCTGGATTCAGAAGGGCTAGATCCTAGAATCCCAAAGTGGTTGAAACGATGTTTCTCCCTGCGATCAGACTTTGCCAATCTTGTTGATTATAGGGAACTAACATTTCTGGTGACTCCACTAGGGATTTTGAGTGTTTTTGGTCTAGATACATTTAAAGACCTCAAAAAACCCTTGATTCAAGAAAATTGTGCAGTGAGTAGAAAGCAACCTTTTCAAGCACTACCAAGAAATGGTTATCATGATGAAACTTGTTTGAATCTGTGACAAAATAGGTAAATCCTAGGATTCTCATAAGACTTATCTAACCTTGAAAAATCATTTGGCTTAGCCATAAGAGTAGACTGTCTTTGTCTCATAACCGCAGCTAAGTTTTGAAACAAATTTAGGATATTCTTAGAAACCACACAACTGAAAATTAACTCAAAAAACACAAAAATATTTCAGATTGGTAGCCAATAAACATGGTGGTGGACCATAAAACCTTTTACCTCTGAAAAGAGCTAAAAACTTCCACTTGGCGACTCCACAATCCTCAACAGACCTTAAGACTCCATTGGGAACAACCCTTATCATTGTAATATCGCTCAAACTCAGTTAGAGGATTGTAGGATTAAAATTTGTGTAAATAGATTAGTTAACCCTTCAAAGACTGTCATACCCAGTTGAACTTTTCCTGTTTATTTGGGTCTGAAAAACACATCATAGTGTCTCCTAGAAAGATCCATACTAGAGCCTATCCTGACCCTGATACACCTGAGTTAGTTGATAACCCAGAAAGTATCCTTAGGAAGTCTCCTAGGATTAAATCATCAACTATTTTCAGATCACCCTTGAGAGCTAATTCAGTTCCTGAAAATATTTCATCTGTACAAAAATCACAAGTTGACTTAGTAAATCCCTTTAGAACTAGGTCTCTTGATGATTTAGATCAGTTAAATTCTAAGTATTTACGTTCATCTCCTGAGACAAGTGAACATCTTGGTAGCAGAGAAACAACACCTCCTGATTTACATTTCCTTCACAACTTAGGTGTCCCTCATCCAAGATCAGCTCAGCAATCTAATCCTGGTCCATCCACTTCTGTTCACCCTACATCCACTATTCAAACCACTCCATTCCAGCCCACTTTCCCTTTTGTTAATCCACCTCTTATGAATGCAACCCCACCACATATCATGGCAACATGGTATGCTCCCTTAATCCTTCCTATACCATTAGTCAATCTTCCACATGACTATCAGTCAAAAATTCCATTATATGATGCTAGAAATGCTATAACTGCATCACAAAATGTGGATAAGATGAATGACTACTTTGACAGAAATGAAATTGATGATGATTCTGTCAAGCTTATATTATTTGCTCAAAGTCTGGAGGGGGGGGGGGGGAGTAAGAAAATGGTTTAAAGGCTTAACCCCCCATATTTTCAATGACTTCCAAACCTTCCATCAAACTTTCTTAAACAAATGGGAAGTGAAGAAAAATCCTCTCCAAGTCCTTTCGAATTACAAGAACCTCCATAGAAACACTGGGGAAAGTGTGCAAGCTTACTGCACTAGATTTAACAGTGTATATAATGCACTTCCCCCAGATCTAAAACCTCCACAAGGCTCATCTTTAAACAAGTTTCCTGAACGGTTTGACCCTGAGATGGCCTATCAGTTGAGGGAAAGAGATCCTGCAACTCTTGAAGAGATGCAAAAGGGTGCTCTTTTCGTGGAAGTCAATTTGATGGAGAAGAGAGACAGATTGAAAAATGAGAAGAGAGTATCCTTTAGAGAGGAATCCACACCTTCTACTTCCAATTCAAATATGGAGAGAATGATGGAGGAAATGATGAAGAAGATGAGCATCCTTGAGAGAGCACAAGCTAGTCAAAACCAAACTGCTCCTAAAAACAGAAACCAGAACTAGAATCAGAATTTTAGAAGGAACCAACCTCCAAACAGACCTAGGAAAGATGATCAACAGATCACTCCTCCCTTTCATCAAAACTATATAAGTGAGGTTGAGGAAACATATGAGATAACAGAGGAAGATGATATCAACATGTTGGGGGTAGATAATGATGACTTTGAAGTTCATTATGATAGAAAACAAGGTCTTTATACACCTTATGATGACAAAAGAGATGATGATGAAAGTTATTATCAAGACATGGAAAACGTCATCATAGAATCTCAAAGAGAATATGACCTTAGAAGAAAAACCAGTCAACAAAATCCCAACACCAAAACCTCTGACAAACCTTCACAAAACAGCACTGCAACCAAGCCTAAAATTGTCAAACAAAAGGACAAAAAAGTGGTTGAAAATTCTGATAAAGGTAGAGAGAAAGGCACTCAAAACAATGCAAAACAGAGTGAAAACATTAGTAGTACTAACACTTCAGCTAGTACTCCTGTTAAAACCATTTTTTCAAATGTAAATAAAACAAATCAGCAAGCTGACATTGCTGATAAACTGGCAGCCAATAAGGCTGAGACAAGTTCTTCAAAGAGTAAAATTATTTTTAGCCCAGAGCATGAAATTTCAAAGATCAAAATCTCTATTCCCTTGACTGAGTTAGTTGCCCAGAATGTATATAGGACCCACATTTTGAAGGCTTTAAAAATAGAAGAAAATGAGGACACTGTTAACCTTAATGATGACCAACCAAAGCTTATTTTTGTTCCAAATATTGAAGGTATGTATCAAGAAGGACTTGTTCCTCCTTTTTATGTAAGTTTAAACGTTCATGACAAGATTTTGCACAACGCTATGCATGAATCAAGAGCTTCTCACAATTTGATGCCAAAGGCTGTAATGGAGAGCCTGGGTCTATAAATCACCAGACCTTACAAAGACCTTTACTCCTTTGACTCAAGCAGAGTAAAATGTTTAGGATTAATCAAAGACCTCTGTGTTAACTTAGCCCAAATTCCAGCTAAATGCTTAGTCATGGATATTTTCGTGGCTGATGTGCCCCCAAAGTATGGAATGCTATTATCAAGATCTTAGGGGGCTAATTTACATGGGACTATACAGATGGACATGACCTATGCGACTATCCCTGTTTTCAATCAGAGTAGAAGACTTTATAGGGAATCCCATATGAAATACACAGTTACAAGTCAAGACCGACCACAAAAATCTCCTCTGTATTTTGTAAATACAGGCCTTGATTCTTTTATTATGTTTAATGATGAAACACTTAGTGAACAAGTGGCCTTATCTGATCTAATAACGGATAGAGAGGAGGGGAAAGATAACATAGAAATGTCAAAACAGTTTGCTGCATTTGAAAATTCTAGCAAACCAAACACAGGGCTTGAACTACAAATCATGTGTCCCTTGCTTATAAACATTGAGAGTCAAGAAAGTATCCCTCAAATAAATGAAAATCTTGGGGAATCAAAACAAATACAACTAAGTGCTGTGACTCCACAACAACCCCTGAGCACGTTAGTTGAAGAGGACAGTAACCAGGATGAAACTGAAAATAGTTCTCTGTGGAATATATATTTTGATGGGTCATGCACTAAAACTAACACTGGTGCAGGCGTCTGGATTTGCAACACTGAAAACAACCACACAGAAAGCATTTCCTGCAAATTAAAATTTCAGTGTTCCAATAACATAGCGGAATATGAATCCCTTCTCTTAGGCTTATGTTTGTTGAAAAAGTTAGGAGCCAAAAGAATCAATGTGTATGGGGATTCAGAGTTAGTCATTAGGCAAGTCAATGGGGAGTATAACGCAAATCATCCTAGACTTAGAGCCTACCGAAACGATGTCATGGACCTTTTGAAAACATTCGAGGAGTCCAAATTTTTTTTTGTCCCAAGAAAAATAAATATTTCTACCCACAATTTAGCCTTTGCAGCTAGAATATGCTTAATGCCATATGAAACCAAAGACTGCACAACTCAGATAAAATTCGAACCAGTTGTGCCTGATAATGAGAAGTACTGGCAGGTGTTTGACAGAGAGAAACAAATAGAAGACTTCATGCAATTCAGAAATGAATTCGAACTACACAGTTCGGACTCAGATTATGATACAGATTGCAGTGAAGAAAATTTTCTTGGTGAGGAAGAGTCGTCTCCTGAATTGGCCAATATAAATCTACCTACTGGAAAACTTAAAAAAAAAACAGAATCAAATGTAGAGTTAGAAATAGAGGAGTTAGAAACCCTGCACTCTAAAGATGAAAGTTTGCCAAGCGGTCTAGCACCTTTGAAGAGTTATTTGATTTTAATGATGTGGCCAACAAGCCAAAACTAGAACCTGTAGAGACTGAAGTGGAAGAGTGCAATATATGCAGTGAACTTAAACCAAAAATTATTAAATTGTCTAAAACTTTGCCAACTCACATTAAACTCAAATACATAGAGCTTTTTAAAGAATTTTCTGATGTCTTTGCATGGAGTTACGAAGATCTTAAATCCTATAACAATGAAATAATACGGCACAAAATTCCCCTCAAAGAAAACCAAAAACCATTCAAACAGAAACTGCACAGAATAAACCATGTTCAGTTGCCTTTGGTTCAGAAGGAGATCATGAAAATGTATGAAGCTGCTATTATTGTCCCTATTAGATATTCTGAATGGGTGTCTAATCTGCTGTCTGTTAGGAAGAAAAATAGAGAGATCAGGCTTTGTATAGACTTTAGAGACTTAAACAGAGCTTCATTGAAAGACAACTACCCTTTACCAAAGATGGATCATATTTTACAAAGGGTGGTAGGGTCTAGAAGAATTTATTTGCTTGATGGCTATTCGGGGTACAATCAGATTTTAATCCACCCTGATGATCAATTAAAGACAGCCTTTACTACACCATGGGGCACTTTTATGTATGTGAAAATGCCTTTTGGTCTATTGAATGTTGGAGCAACTTTTCAAAGAGCCATGGACATAGCATTCTTGGAGGAACTGGGCTTCTTCATCATTATATACCTTGATGATGTCACTGTGTTTTCAAAGATAGATGAAGAGCACTTAGAACACTTAAGAAAAGTTTTCGAGAAATGCAAAAAGTTTGGAATATCCTTAAACCCTAAGAAGACACTATTCGGCCTCCAAGAAGGAAAACTTAGTGGGCACATCATTTTAGAAGAGGGTATTAAGATAGATCCAAAGAGGATTGAAGCCATATTGCAAATCTCACATCCTCGAAACATCAAGGAGTTGCAATATTTCTTTGGAAAGATTAACTTTTTGAGAAGGTTCATCCCCAACTTAGCTAAGCTCCTTAGGAATATAACAAACATGTTGAAGAAGGAGCAAGGGGTAAAATGGACCTTGGAAGCAAAGAAGTCCTTTGAACTGGTGAAGCAAGCCTTAATCAAAACACCAGTTCTAATAAGTCCTGATTTTTCAAAAGATTTTTATATTTTTTCGCTTATATCAGAACATACCATAGTTGTTGTCCTTTTACAGAAAAATTCACAAGGACAAGAGCAGCTTATTGCATTCTTTAGCAAGGAATTGAGGGATGCCTCTCTGAAGTATAACATCATGGAGAAGCAAGCTTTTGCTTTGGTTAAAGCTTTGAAAGACTTCAGAGTATACATCCTTCACTCACACATCATTGCCTTTGTCCCAAATTAAGTTGTGAAAGACATTCTAACACAGGAACCAGATGGTAAGAGGGGTAAGTGGATTGCTGTTATTCTTGAATATGATTTAGAGATAAAACCCACTAAACTCATCAAGGGCCAAGGTCTAGCTAGATTAATGGCTGAATCCAATTTTGAAGTTCTTGATATTAATATGATTAATGCTTTAGATGACCAAGAATAATTCTCAATTCCCATTGTTGAAGGCCATTTCATGAATTCCTCTTGGTATGCTGATATTTTTTATGTTTTTCTTAATCTGAATACACCCCCTGGTTTGACAAAAACAAAGGCAATATTCCTCAAATTGAAAGCTATAAACTATTGTATTGTAGATAGATGTCTTTATTGGAAAAATGAAAGTGGTGTAATGCTTAAATGTTTTCTTGAGTTTGATGCAGAGAAAGTTAAGCACGAGTTCCATGAAGGAGAGTGTGGAGGTCATTTGTACTGGAAGACAACAACCAACAAAATTTTAAGGGTTGGTTTCTATTGGCCTACTCTTTTCCATGATGTGCACAAGATGATCATAGCCTGTCATAAATGTCAACTTTTTGAAGGAAAAAGAAAACTGCTACCCCTACCTATGCATCTAATCGTTGGTGAAGCCCCTTTTCAACAGTGGGGACTTGAATTCATAGGAGAAATCCATCCACCGTCTTCTGCCCAGCATATATGGATTCTCACTGCCACAGAATATTTCACTAAGTGGATAGAAACCATACCTTGTAGGCAGGCCAATGATTCAGTTATTATAAAATTCATGGAGACTAACATTCTCTCCAGATTTGGCTGTCCTACCAAGATAATCACTAATAATGCAGCAGCATTTGGATCAAAGAAGATGGTTGAGTTTTGTCACAAATATTAGATAACATTGGGGCATTCCACGGCCTATTACCCTCAAGGTAATGGACTTGTAGAATCCTCAAACAAAATTTTAGTGAACATAATCAAGAAGCTGTTGGAGGACAAAAAAAATTATTGACACACAAAGCTGGTCCATGCACTTTAGGCTGACAAATTGACTTTAAAGAAATCTATTGGTATGTCACCTTTCCAGCTTGTGGATGGTACTGATGAATTTTTTCCAAAAATCCTAGGTGTACCAGTGATGAAGTTGATTCAAGAGTTGAAAACTGAAGAAAATGACATGATCAGGAGAGTAGATCAGGCAATTCGTCTTCAGCAAACCAGAGAGGAGGTTTATAACGAAGCATTACAGAAGCAGGACAACATTAAAAAGCTTTTTGAAAAAAGAAAAAAGGCCAGCAATTTCAAAGTTGGGGACAAATTTTTAAAGTGGGACTCAAGGAGGGAAGACAAGGGCAAGCATGGAAAATTTGACAATTTATGGCTTGGCCCTTACTCTATTCATTCAGCTGCTGGTAATAATGCATTTTTATTGCAGGAGTTGAATGGAGAAGAATTGTTTGGGGGTCCTCTCAATGGTAGGATGCTTAAGCATTACTTCTCTTGATCCATGCCATGTTTTGTAGCCTTTTTATCTTTTTCCTCATTATAGATACTCCACCCATCATTGCTTTCAAAGTTATAAGAAATAAAAAATACAAAAACAAAGAAAAGAAAGAAAAGAGGGAAAATTTCGAAGACAAGAAAGGTATAGCCCCATACCAAAAAAGAGAAACAAATATGAAAGTGTGCAAGCTTAAATGCAACTCCTGAAAAACACACTTCTAGTTAGTCAAACTGTCTAATCTTGACTAATTAGTTTTAAATTTTCTACTGATAGGATAGTGAATTCGATTTTCCAAAACTGTTTAATCTTGGCTTATCAGTAGATAGTTTAGGATAGAGATTAAGGGTTCAAACATGTTCAAAATATGAACCTAAGGTTTCAAAGAGAAAATGACTCAAATCTGCTTCAATTTCTGAGTCAAAATATGTAGAAATCTGGTTCCAATCAGCTCAAAATCTAAACCAGTTAGCAAAGGAAAGACAACTCAAAACAAAAGTCAAAACAAAGCTGTAAAAAGAGGAAGGAAATGTTTTCAAAGCTCAAATCTCAAGCCTTTCGGTTTTTGTTTTTAAATTTTGTGGATAATAATGTCTATGTGCAGCTTGTTTTTATGCCATAGACCTGCATCAAGTTAGACTGTTTAATCCTGACTTGATTGCTTTTTAAATTTCTTTTGTAGAATTTAGAGAATAAGGTCTATTGGACAATTTAATCCCAACAGATAGTAGATTAGGTTGAGAATCATATGGGCTCAACTATTTAATCTGGGTCCATGGAGAAATAAGGAGTAGAAATAGATTAGATTTCCTGCTTTCAAAAGAATAAAATTTTGTGAAAAGAGTTTGCCAATCCAAGTGCACTCAAATGAAGGAAAAAAATTCTAGATCAGTAGGATTGGGTAGGTAGAAAGCTTATGTTGATGAAGATCCATTGATTTTATGACTTCTAATATGTTTCAGAGCATAAAAAGATCATCCACGGAAAGAAAGGCAGCCCAATGGATAAGGCAACTGATCAGCCTCCGAGAGAATGCAAGTCTGAAGTTCTTGATGCCTTCAAGAAGGCACCATCCCCAAGTGGAGCTACTGTTAGCCACCTATAAAATTTTTTATACCAAAAGGTGGCTAAAACTATTTGGAGCCTTCAAGGAACAAATTTTTATGGCAAAAAGTGTTGGCTCTTGAAGACTCTTGAAGGCCTCATGCCTCTGTTCACATCTTCACTATTGTGCCCATTCTACATTCAGAAATCCTGCTGATTCCCAACAAAGAATACTGCTGCAAGCACCATCTTCCCCTTCCTTCCACTTCCAAAACTAACCTCATATGTATCCCTTTATCTCTCATGAAAATCCTTCATTTTCATGTTTTTCCCTTTTTCCCCTTGATCAAAATCCCTTTGATAAGTTTTAAGACCCTTTCTTGCTTTATCGAAACCCTCAAATTCCCTTGGAAACCATTGAAAATCCATAAAAATCACATTTTTTATATATTGTAGACTTAAGCCCCCTTGGGCTAAGTCTCTAACCCTTCCCTTCCATACACCCTGGTGTTGGAACCAAGCACCAGCATTCCAAGTGTTTATCGCGTCCTCCAATGCCGATTAGCCCTTCCTCATTAAGCCTCCGGTCATATTATCTTCCATGCGCCCAAAGGCCCCATAGTCGGGTGCCAAGCCTTATTGTGAATTAATGTTTTAAACCTTCATTTATATAAAAATTTATCAGTCTTTTGTTATATCATAAGGTTTACTGCCAGTGCAAAGTTTGAATCATTCTCTCCCATCGATCTGATTTGCAGATCGACGACGTGCAATCCATTTCCCTGGTGGTCCCTGCCATCCATTCACCATTGCAAAACCACACGATATCCATCACACCGCTTGTGAGAGTGGGGTGGTTTTTCTTATGTTGCAGCAATTCCATACACTGTTTGACACGTGGCCTGAACACTATTCACAAAACCGTCGTTCATCGCGTGTTAAAGATCGAATGAGGACCCGACACTATATTGATGTCCACCATCTGATCTGAGGCCGCTCATCAGACGGTGAGCGCTCACCAAAGAATCCGACAGTTAACCAGTACTCGGTGTGATCATTAAAGCATCTCCACCATCGATCTGATCTGCAGATCGACGGTCCACAATTCATCACCCTGATTCCCCGCTTTGAATTTTCGCCTCTATTCCTAACCATCGATCTCTGCGTGATCGACGACCCTCGATTCAAATTCTTCTACTGCCCTCCCTTTGACCCCTTTTAATCAATCTCGACCATTGGATGATGTCATCCAACGACCACGTTCTCTCCATGCACCTTTTGAAGTAGTTAACCTATACATGCAGGATTTTCTAATCCTTTTCGTATTTTGCAGGGTTCAATTGATTTTTCGCTATGTCTAAAGAAAATTCGAAGGCGGAGGGTGACGATCCTCTCGCTTCCAGTTTATAAAAGGAAGTCATTCACAGGGTTTGAAATTTACGTTTCATCGGTGTTTCATGACGCATTGATGCCTTGCCACCCCTGCGCTGCCCTGCACACCAGCAAAACATAGTAATTCAAGCACAGTCAGAGAGTATTAGTGTCGAAGACAAGAACACACCAGAACATATTCTTGAAGACAGGCCTTCGGGGATTACGTTTAAGATGCTTTATCAAAATCCTAATCCCCGATTAAAACATAGTTAAAGGAAGAATCATAAAGTTTCATAAGGCAGAAAGCATCCACCACCACATTTGAGGCAAATTGATTCCTCCCAGCTACCACAAAGCCACCCGTGCCTCGAAGCATTCAACCAGAGGCTGAATTTATTGATGAGGATCAGATATCTGCCTCATAATGCAGCCAGAGAGTAAATTCTGCAAACAAACTTCATGACAAAATATCAGCAAAGTTACTTTGACATCACAGAGAGCCTCAAAGGTCAAAAAGAGCTCCCACCGAGCTTAAATCTTTATGTAAGTCATTTAATACAGAGGACACCTATGTAAGTTTCTTCATTGAGCCCCCCAAAGGCCAAGGAATTATTAAGTCTGTTTTAATTATCTTAAGATATCTTTTATCAAATCTCACCTCCTCATTCTTCTATATATACTACTGCAGAAGATGAGTGAGGGGTTGGTTGATGTAGTTACTGGACATTGTAATGTAATTGAGCTTGAGACTTGTACCTGTAAATAGTGTTCACTGGCCCTTGAAGCTCTGCTTGTGATAGATAAGTTAGGCTGAGATGAGTAGATGATTGCTAAACTAAAGCATTGGAGTTAAAGCTATAACTAGTTTGGAGCATCAATACAAGCTGATTTATGGGATCCTGGTCTATGTTGACGATGATGTTTTTCTCATTGTAACTTATTATTTTGTTTTTTGTTTTCATTGTGTTTCATCTTCTCTTATAAAGAAAAAAATGCATAGAGTTAGGACCTACTGTATATCAGTACCCTTCTCTAACTGAAAATCTTTATCTGAATGTTTTCTTCCAATCTGTGTTATTTAGGAATGATTTAATTCAGTTTAGGCATAGGAATGTTGGTGTTCCCTCATCTTATTGTCTTAGCTGAATGTTATTCTTAAATTTTATTTTCAGTATATGTTAAGTTAAGATGAACTAAGGAAGATATGGTGAGCCCTGGTCCCAGTTTTATCTCCACAACTATCTGAATGTTTCTCTTGGAATGTGTTAAAAGCTGGCTAGTTTCGAAGTACTTACCAGATTTTAGGCCATTCTGTGTTATCTTTGTGATTGTCTTGAAAGTGACCAAGTAAAGCAGAGCTAGGAGATGATTTTTGGTGAGCCTGGCCTGCTAGTTTCTACTCCAATAGTTGCCTTCAAGTTTCCCTTTGTTTTTTATATGTTTTCTATTGAAAGTGTATCAAAGGTTGGCTAGTTTAAAAGTACTTACTATATCCTAGCTTGCTTTGATGTTTTTCTTAAGTGTGTGTCAAAGGTTGGCTAGTTTAAAAGTACTTACCAGATCCTGGGCTTCTCTTTGTTCTTCATTTTTCTATTTCCCCTTCTTTTTGTCTCATTCCATTCCATAAATCAAACTTCAAAGAGATCCTTAGACACAGATGACTTGCGCCATGGACCACTCTTGCCTCTTGCTATTCCAATTAAATCCTATTATGACTCCATAGGCCAATGGATTAAACCTACATTCATTTACCTTCTTGGCCAAATCTTGTTCTATTTTCTTGCAACTTCACACCTTTGAAACTCTTTGCATTTATAACCCTCCACCTCAGACAATAATCACACTCAACCATCCAAAGAACAAACAAAACCCTTGGCCTTCATAACTAGCCTAATAACATTACCCAAAACTTCAAAGACAAATCCATCTTTGCACTTATTGGAGAGATCCCTCTGTGGATTCATGAGGGCTAGATCCTAGAATCTGAAAGTGGTTGAAACGATGTTTCTCCTTGCGATCAGAATTTGCCAATCTTGCTAATTATAGGGAGCTAACACCTACCTACCCTCTCACTAATACAATTTTTTTTCATTCTTTTGCTGGGTGCATTTAGACTTGTAGACCCAAATCACTCTTTTTTTTATAAAATTCTAACCTTCATCTATCCTTATCCCTTCCATTGGCTCAGATTAAACTGTTGAGCCAATTTTATTTCTTCCTAACTAATGATCTTCGAAGATTAAACTATTTGGAAAATCCTTATTTTCTAACCTATCAACAAAAAATTTAAAATTTTTCAATCATTCTTAGATTGTATGATTGAACAAACTAATCTAGTCAAGAGTGGCATTTTGATTTGCAGCACTTTCGGTTTATTATTTTTTGGGGTTTTTCTTTCTTTCTTTTCTTTTCTCTTTTTTAAATATACCCTCTTTTCTTTTCTTTTCCCATATTTTTTTGGAAATCATTTGAATATTGAAAATCATACACAATATGAAATTGCAACTGTGAAATACTCAATCACCATGAGATCCTATAATTTATAGGACCCTAACACACTACTCTAAATCTATATTATGTCAAGAATATGGTATTTTACATAGATAGATGACTCACATCATCTAGGATACTCAACCTCATATAGTATCAGTTGACCCCCATGATCCAATAGACTTTATTCTACTTATTAGCTTAGAAGACTATGTTCTCACATGAATCTATAGACAACCATCTGCTGAAAGTCACCACAATCAACGATCCTTTCCCAACTCTTATTGGAATATCAAACTCCGATTGGATGGAGAAACTGTTCATGTCACTAATGATATAGAATCACTACTCAACTCTCATGAGTCACTGCTCCTCTACTATGTGCATACCTCGTTTCATATATTTTCAGATTGGATCCCCAGACACTCTACTCAACTCTAATTCAACTCTATAATCATAATCTAAGAAACTAGCCACCACACCACAATCATATGATATCCACTCAATCAAAATTTGGTCAAAATTTAACCATAAAATATGAAATGACACAATCATCCCACAACATAAACATATCTCACAGTCAACCATAACATCAAACCCTCACTCTAAAATATAATTTTTGCATAATGCATTCAACAACATAAAAAAAATGGATATTAGCTAAATGCACCAACATCGCATGAAAAATAAATTTGAGAGTCAAAAAATTTGAGCTATACCAAGCTCTCGATATATGCAAACAAACTCTTCTATAGCTCTCTGCATCTCTGATCTACAATCTGAAGTTCTGCGTCAATACTCTACTTCAAAAATTATATGTGCTCATTATGTTACCATTAGCACTCATACACAGTGTATCTAAAATCTCCACTAGTTCTAAAGCATTATTCTACTTCTCTACACCTTATCTCTCACATACTCATTCGATCAATCATCATCCAACTCCAAAATGAAGAATATAAAACATTAGAGGTAAAATACACTTTTGGCATGGGATCAAGATTCCAAAATGTTAATGAAATCCAACCATTATCACCACTACTTGTGCACTTAAGGAATTCACACATATAAGAGGAATTTTTCAGCCAATTTCAAACTTTTAAAATTAGTTTAGAACCTTCTAGGAAATTCTATTTCAAAATAATCTATAAGTATGCAAGTAATTCAGAGAAAATTTCATTCTAAGCCTCAACCACAGCCACAAAACGAGCAGATTTTGGTTGTAACCTTAGCTCCAAACCTCTTCCACCTATTTTTCCACCTTCATCACCTACTGTACATGCCTCCAAACCTCTTTCAATTCCTTTGAAACCTCTACAAATATGTTGAACATGTCTTGCAAGTTCCTCTTCCAAGTTGACCTGAAGGTAAAATATCAAGGGTTGAAATGACTTTCGACAGGTGATGTACTCTTATCTGGCACCAACACAAGATGAAACAAACCTTAACACACTCTATAACACCTTTACAACATCATTATCAAGCCAACGCACTACTGCAACAAGTCATCCTTTAGTTCCTGCACTAGGTCATAAAAAAGAACATAACCATCACTACCACATGAGCACCATTAACATGAAGCACATCCACATCACCTGTAATAGCATCTCCAATGCCTCTAATCAATGCATAACAAGGCATCAAAAAATTGACATCAATGAACTATGGAGCCAACACAAGGTTGACATCAATGAAAACACATGCCAGCTCAATGCCAACTCAACCAACTACATCCATACTATATGGATGACATCAATACAACAACTAGGCTACACAGGGTTGAAATAAATGTGAACATCAACTAGCTGCAAGCATGAACAACATAGTGACAACACTATTATAACATAAAAAATGATCTCCTAGCCAAAATTAACTAGGTCGATTGAAATGTGCTATATAGTATGAACTTTTACACATTAAAACCCACTTTCACCTTAGGAAATACATTAAGGAACCAATTTTCCTAAGTTACTATGTTAGTTAATTTAGCCATATGATAATAACCCATAAATTCATTAAATTTATGCTATTCTCACACTTTTACACATTAAGTTGAAAATAACTCAAAATATTTTGAGTGGCATTTTCTCTTTCCATTGGAATAATTCAATAAACCATTTATTTATTTATTATTCCTTGAAAAAAATTAAACATTCTCATAGAAGTAATTTATTAAATAATTTTTTATAAATTATTTCTAACTTATTTTAACATTTCACCTAGAAGTGATTTAATATTCCCACTTGTTTATTAATTATTTCTTATCATTTTGTCATTTTTTAATAATTAACTCAATAAATCATTATTTGTTGAGTTAATTATCTAAATAAATATCATTAACCATTTCTTTGAACTTTTCCTATCATAGATAATAATAAAATACCAAAATTGGTTAGATCTTGATTTTTTCCAAAAATTATTTTATTATTTTACCACATCAAATATAACCTAGCATCTTATTATAAAAAATAGTTTTTTCTTCCTCATTAAAAAATACCATTATCATTATCAAACCTTTGATCCTATGAAATTTTAATTTTCTCCTCTAAAAATTTATTATCTTCTTTTTCTTTTTCTTTTGTGTCTATGAACCATGAAACCTTCTTTTAGAGAGAGGAAGTAGCCACAATTGCAGATAATGGATCTCAAAGAACCCTCCCAAGGTGGAGGTCCCCTTGAACCATTCTAATAGGTAGCTTCCTCACACATGCTCTTATTTGAATACAAATTTTTATCTTTGGGCAATGAAGTCTTGTAATCATTTTGCGTTTTAGATATACTATATGATTCCTAGTTTTTGTTATTTGTATTATTTTATATATATCTGATAATAGCACATGAATGGCTACTACTTCTAGGGTTTAACCCTCATATTTTTTCTCAGACTACTAGCCAACGAAGGAAAAATTTTCTTTGCTAACCCTTTTGCAAGGAGGAAGTGAAAGTGATGCGACGATGACTTGGAAATGACATTGTAACTTTGGATGACATAAAAAACCACAGGATAAGGACACATAACAGGGGCTAATTAACCTAATTTGGTGTCACATTGCATGGTAGTAAATTGCATAGAAAAAAATTAGAAGTATGCCCCATGATTTGATCAAAATCAGTGGTGGAAAAGTCACTTCCACCATTTTTGTTTTTCTTTATGCAATTAAATATTCATCATCTTTTTTAAAGCATGCCCCATGATATGATCAATATCAATAGTGGAATAGTCACTCCCACAATTTTCCAAATGTCCAATGAAACATTACAACTAAGTGTACATATATCCATATATCTTAAAATGTCTTAAACATCATGGTTATATTGAAAGGTTATGTGGATGTAAATACAAGCCCACAAGGAGATAGGGAAGTGTGAAAAATAATCCAAATTATGTGTTGGCCATACCATGAATTAGCGATCTAGTAGAGTATAAATGAGCCTGAAAAAAAATGTGATGTGTAAAAATGTGAAAATTTTGGGTCATGGTAGAAGTGGCTCTATGGTAGCTCTATGGTGAAAAGAGTAGGAATCTAGTTTCAACATAGTAGGATAAAGAGTATAAAGGAGCACAAAAGTAGTATATCAGTATTTTCTACAGTGTAGTGAGTAAAATTCATAAGTAGAAGAAATATGGAAGGAAGTGGACCTAAGTTTGTAAATTCAGGAAAAAGGTATTTAAGATGTTGTTTCTTGCAATATAATGTAGATGGGTGTTAGAGAGTAATTTGTTACCATGCTCATTTTCCTGTCCCTGATACTAAAATGCCCTGTGAAAAATCCTGTGCAATGTTTCCATCATCAAGAAATATGATAACATATCCCCTTGAAGATCCAAAGAAGACTTCCTTGAAATATTACTAAAGAAACTTGGTAAAATTCCTAGTTTAATGGGTCAATGCCCTTCTTGGTGCCATGGCTACGCTGATGTCCTTTTCCTAGTTCTGGCCCAATGATGTCAGTGACTAAATTTCCTAGAAAACCATGCTGATCCCCTTTCTAGCTTCCTCAAATGGAGGAGAATGTTCCACCTCTAGAATCTCAAGGGCAGCGAGTTCGTTGTTGAAAAAATATGATAAGGTAGAGCTCTCTCATTTTAGATTATGGGGGATCATCCCTTAGAAAGTGGGCCTTCCTCCTCCTTTTATGGGCTCCCAACCTCCTTCTCCTTGCTATAAATTCACATCCCTCATTCCCCCAAGTTTAGAGCTTGGTTGATCATTGTCAGACTCGTCTAAACTCTCATCCCTTTTCTTTTGGGCTAAGAGAACGAGAGAAGGAATTATTTTGGGCTAGGTGAAGGACTCATATTTTCACCTAAGGATGCCTCCAACATCAAGGTCTATTTGTAAGCTCTCCTTTTGTAATTAATCAATAATAAAATATGATGTTTTATTTCTATATTTGTCTACATGATTATGCAAATATTTTGCTACTCCTTGATCTGCTAAATAGCTAGTGTTTACGTTTATTATATATAGTATCACGTTTTCTATTATCTCCCGATCATCGACAGGTGTTCATGTGGCATCTGTAGTAGGAAGCAGGCCTAGAAGGATTGTGGATCGAGGTCACCATCAACAGATCCAAGGATAGCGATTGAAAAAGGTATTTATGTCTCTTTCCTCTTTGCATTGTAAGAATTAGTTAAGAAAGCTTATGTTAGAAAGAATCTTGTGTTGCTAGACCCACTCTAGGGCTAGAGAGATCGCCTCTATCTGTAGAAGGTATTTATATTGACAAAAAAATTGGTGACTCCACTAGGGAGCTTTAACATTTTAAGTCCTCCTTCCCTAAACTGATCTTGGATCAGTTTCACCGATTTTTGAAATTTAAATCCGCTTAGGTCTCTATCAACTTGTGTAATGATTGTTTGTCACTTCACTTTGTCAAGTATGGTGCATACATGAGACTCCTTTTATTTTTTCCTTGTTTTTAGTGACCAACACCCTTTCTTTCCTCACAGCAACGTTAGTAGTGCTATTCTATATAGTACAACTGCATTGATTGGCCTTTCCGCACCCTTCTTCTTAGTACAGAAGCGTTGATATATAGCCTGTTAAAATTTAAGTTTCCCTTCTGATTTTCTAGTGTGTCCTATCCCTTGAAGGATTCTGTGAGATGTCAATGATCTCCTTGCTGTGTTTTTGAACTACCTATCTTCTTTGAGTGAGTATGTTTCATATCCTTGATTTGTTGAAATTTTGGGAACATTTTTCCATTTAAAGCACTCTTTCTTGCATTTTTCTTGTCTTGTTTCGAATATAGTTGGTGTGTGCTTCGGTTATCTTTGCATTTCTGACTGTTTCCCTTCGGTTCAGTGTCAAGCACAAGATTACATTTTGTTTGATGCAGAAGTATAGAAGAGTGTTTTTTGTCTAAATTCAAAATAAATTGGAAGTGTTTTTATTTTTCATTTTTGATTTAGATTATCTTTGTTGTTTTAAGAAGAGTGAAAATAATTTCATTCGTGAATTCGTTAAAGTGATTTTTGTTTGGTTCAATTGAAAGAAAAGTAAATGGATTTTTCATTTCTTCCTTTGTTCGTTTGTTTTTCTTTTGAGTACATTTCAAAGTGAAAAAAAATAATATTTTCATGCATCTTAGTGAAGGGAAAGGCATTTTCATTTTCAATAAGTTGCATTTGCTGGGAAACTGAATTCAATTTGAAATTAATTTCATATTCATAACTTTGAAATAATATAGGGGGCATTATCATTGTTGTAGTGAGTGCATTCTCTCTCTTCCAGAAGTAGTTTAGAATTCATCGAATTTGGAAGCTTATTTTCTTGCATTTAGTTTGCACCATAAAGATTTAGGTGACATTAGTTTTGAGCCTTAAAATTGAAGCTTTAATCAAGATCAACTTAAAATGAACCCAATTTACCTTAAGGAGCATTGGAATTAATGAGAATATTTAGTGGTCTAGGCTAGAGACGTGTTCCAGCGTCATTAAATGTAGGAGCTATTGCTAACGGTCTGCGTTACAACTCGTGGGTGATATCACGTCCCACGTATCGAATTATATTGATATATGATAAGTATATTTGGGGTGCTCTCGTTGAATAGTTACACATTATAAAACAATACTATGGAATGGAATCCCACATATCATCGCATATATTTGGGGACAGAACACTAGGTTACAAGCCTGCCATATGTAACCGAGTTGGCTACCTTGTAGACAAGATACACCAGACACAACATTTAGGGAGATTGGTTTTTGTACGTTAAGTCCTTGGTAATTTCTCTTTCATTTTATCACCAAGGTGTATATTACAGTTCATGGATACTTGGTAAACCTTTATGCTTAGCACATCCTTTTTTCTTTTTTTTTGTGAATTCTAAAAGTAACTTCCCACGAAAACATCTCACCCGTGTAGTTCTCCAACTTTTATTTCTTAGTAAGTTGTGATTTTGTTCACATATTTCCTTTGTGATCATCTTCTCGAAGGTCATTGTGGCTAAATCATCGAATTCGCCCACTCCCTCCCCTGAAGGATCCCAAGAACCTCCTCTTGAGGTCCCTCATTTTCTGGTTGGACCCCTCGAAGGGGAAGGTGAAGGGCTTGGAATTGTCATCAACATTCAACCCATATCATCTCAAGCACCTCCTGACAATTATCCTTGGACAAAATTGGAAGAATCTGAGCTAGAAAGCCCCGAACAAGCTACACAGTTCTTGGCCTTTCCTATAAATCTGCTCTTTGATTCAGTTGTAGTATCTCCTGAGGAACCCTACAACACTTTTGATGAGCCCATAATCTCTTTTCGAGCTTCTTCGATAGCATCTCACTATACCGTCCTTTAGTTGTTTCCTGAAGAAATGGAATCTAATGATGATGTTGTTCCATTCATGAGTGCTCCTCAAAGCACTCTTCAGGAGACCTCTGGTTTGTATATCCCGGAAGCCTCTTCATCGGTCTTTCCCTTTGAGAGAATTCTTCGGATCCACACCTCATGATTCCGGTTGTTATACCATTTTTTGGTCATCTAATCCATTGGTATTAGATGGACCCAAGTACATAAAGTAAGACTGATTTTACCCCAAGTAAAATCGCATTCACTATGAAAAATAACTGAGTAAGTCACCTTTATTAAGTTGTTTATGGTCTAAATAGGAAACCCCATGATGAAATATTAAATAAATCTATATTTGTTTGTTTCTCCTCATGGAATAATTAATTAAATAGCAGTTTGATTAATATTCCTGGTTATATTTAACCCAAAACAAGGAAAATAATTAGATAAATCATTATTTATCTTATTGTTTCCTAAAGATTAGTTATTTAAACCTTATTAAATAATATTCTTTGTTAAATATAACTAAAACACCCATAAATAATTAAATAAATCATTATTTATTTGATTATTACTCAACCAAATCCTTAAAATGATAAATAAATAATTTGTTTATTTATTATTACCCAACCACATCCTTAAAATGATAAATAAATCATTTATTTATTTATTATTTAAAAATAAGGGGATTTGACTCAAGTCAAATTCCTCTTCCCTCCAACAAATATAAAAAAATATCCCATAAAAGTTGGATCTTGATTTGGCTAATAATGTTTTAACTATACACCAATATCTAGACTAACTCAATATTTTGTTATAAATAGAAGGGTTTTCCCATTCATCTATTACCTTTTGTTGCGTAAAGATCTCATTAGATCTCAACTCTTGGTCTGGCTATTGATCCACCATCATAGCCATACTTTTCCATTTTTGTCTCGGTTTTCTATACCATCAAGAGAGAGGAATTCTAAAACTGAAGTGTTGAGGAACTACAAGAACCCATCCCACTGAGGAGAACAGGGAACACCCTCTTGTGTTTTCCTCCCAGGTGCCATTAATAAAAATTTCATTGGATATATTCTTGCCTTGTCTATTGGATCTGTGGAGTAAATCTTATTTTTATAGTATTAAATGTCTTCTAATGCATAGATCTAGATTTTTGCAGCATTTGTCTTGATCATATAACTACAGATATGAAGATACTAGCAGTCATTTCTATTATTAGGGATATTTGTTATGTGTAGCTAAAGTGGTCTTTCTTTGTACACCTCGAATCGAGATTCATACTAACAACTGGTGACTCCACACGGGTTTACCATTATGACCACTGTCATTTTTCTGATCCTTGCATATCCAACTGCTTCAAACCATAGGATTTCTCTTCAGCCCCTTGTTTTACTTATTCTTGATGTTGTTTTTAATCCATAAAACCATAAAACAATAAAAATTCTAACTTCCGCGTGCTTTCGGACCCATTGCATAGGTGAATGACATCAGCCGCAGCTGAGAGGACAAATTTTTCTGAAACTTGCCGCCGAAAGTGCCGGAAGTGCAGGTTGCACTTTTCTGCCCAAAATCTGTGACCTAGACCTCCAGGACACACTTTACAGCCCAAAAAGTGTGACCTCTGCTGAAAACATGCCAAAAACTGTGACCTGGACTTTCTGCAGGGATTTTTCTAAAAGTTTTCGGGGTTTTGTTGAGCCTCTGTTTAGGGTTGTCTGACCTCCATATCCACTGGTTTTGAACTTGTACTTGTTTTTTTTTGCTCAACTAAGTGGGAACCTAGCCCCCTAGGGCTTTAGTACCCTCCACTTTTTGTGGAAGAGTGTTTGCTATTGCAGGTTGTCTAAAATTTCAGAGTCTTCAGCCATTTTTTTCAGATCTGATACCTCATATTTAGATCCACTTCAGATCGGCTTGTTATCCATCCAAATCTCATATTTTAGCTTTGTTTTGGTTTTCCCTTAGGGGGCACTCCACTTCCCTCCTAGAGATAGCCTTTCGCCACCCCTTTTTACAACAAATTTCCTCTGATTTGTTACTATTTTCTGCACCACTTTCCAGCAGATTTTGTCTTTTGGATCTCTGTCCCTCTTGACCCAAGATCTATTAGCCTTATTTAGTATGTTTAGATTAGTTTTTTTCTCACCTATAGACTATTTTTTGAGATACCCACCTCCTTGGGTTTAGATTATTGTATTGTTAGCTGTTTATTTTCTATTTTGCAGGCCTATATACTGTCATTTGCAGGTTTATTTACAGCTCTACAACACACTTTTTCTTTTCTCTACAAATGTCTGGGTCTAAAAATTAATATTTACACACTTTTACACACACACCCTAAGTGAAAAAGTCTTGGTTAACACCGCCAAGCAAAGACTCTAAAACATTGAAATCAATTGATCCTGCACCTCTCTGCCCTTGTTTCGACATTGTAATCGGTTGATCTTGCACCTCCCTGCTCTTTTTGGTCTCTTTTTCCTTTTTACCGTGTGTGTGTTTTCATTGATAAACCTCCCATGGGATCTGATTTTCCTCAAAAGGGGGCCAGCACCTCCTACATATTCCCCCCTCCGGGTAGCACGTATTCAGGATACGGCATGCCTTATCTTTTTTCCCAACCCCCTGTTTACCACATTGTTACTCCATATAATACCCCTGATCACCAAATCCTCATGATGTAGTCCGACCAACCCTCAACCGTAGACATCAATCTTAAAACTTGGTCCCGTCAGTACAACAAGCCCCCCGCTATGTCTATCACCGAGCCGTCTCCTTCAGCTTCTATAGAGCCTCTTTTGACACCCAAGGGTCCCTTACAGATCCCTCAGCCTAGGGCAGAGGTTCATTCCAAGATCCCTAAGGGACCACTATGTTGAAATGTTGCTTCTGGAAAATTTGTCCATTCGTATAGCATAGTTGATGATTTGGCACAATCCCCTGCTGCCATTTCAACGCTGGAACTCCTCTAGTCGTGCCCTTCACAATGAAAAGCTCTTCTATCTGTCGTGGTCACTATAGATCCTTCTAACGATCAATTGATTGTATTTGATGTTGACTGGTTAGAACATCCTCCTCTCCTAGCTTCCGTCGCTTTCCAAATCCTAGTCAAGATCTGGAACACTAACGTTTCTCATTGCATTATTGATGAGGGGGCATCCACTTGTGTGATGTTCGCTTCAGTTTGGAAATAACTTGGATCTCCTAAGCTTTCTCCTTCCATGATCACCCTCCGAGCATGGGATGGTCATGCCTCTAAGCCCATTGGCTTATTTCGCAATTGTCCTATCACTCTTGCGGGTAAGACGGTTTGTGTTGATGTAGAAGTCATAGACGCCCCCTTAGATTACAACATTATTTTGGGTCGTAGCTACACTTATGCAATGTCTTCTGTCCCTTCTGCGGTTCACCGTAAGGTGTCCTTCCCCCATAACGGAAATATAGTCACCATTGACCAGTTGACGTATTACAAACCAAAGTCTCAGACCTCCCATCCGTCTACCATATCTTTGGTGACCAATAAGAAAACCATCGACCCTTTGACCAGTGTCTCACTTAGCGTCTACAAGGACTCCTCCTTGCTTGGTACATTCCCTGGTCTTCCTCCCATATGGTCTTCCTCCTCCCATCTCTGATCCTAGCTCATTGAATTTTTGCATGATGCAATCATCTCGGGCTTCTCTCAAGAGGCCCACCTCGGCTAGTCATCAGCCCCCTCGCCCTCCGCAACCATCTCCTAGCCCTTCGATGTAGCCTTGTGTACCTTCTCCTCTTGGCCCTTCAGCTGGTACTCATAAGCCTTTTTACCTTCCTGGAACGGTTCCTCTTGGCCTTAACCATTCAGGAGCCATTCCACCTACCCATTACCCCTCCAGTCAGATACCGTTCCTAGTCTCTCCACTAGGCATCTATACGGCACCTATCATGGCCACCCTCACTCTACTTAAATTGACCATTGGGATTCCTGTCTGGTACCTTGATCCTCCAGCCACTACCCCACCAGGTCAACCTAAACCTTATATTGCTCTGACCCCGGTTCAACTGGTCCCCTTGCCTTCTCCTGTTGTCACAGTGCCCCAACCACCTCAACAGGAACCACCTCCTGTTAAGACCTCTTTGGGTAAGAAGGGAAGAGCTTGCAAAAGGGCCTCAAAGGAAAAAGCGGCCCTGATTGACCGTACGCATCCCCCACCTCCAAAGCCATGTGCTTTGCATGATGTCATTGTTCATGCCACCGATACTTATCCCGAGTTGCCCCGCATCAAGCCCATGGTTAATGTCACATTCTCTGAATCTACGGTCCCTGAAACCTCTGCTTCTTCATCGGCTATAGCCAAGAACACGAAGACTATTCACACCAAACGCCCTTGTGCTTTGTGTGGTCTCCATGGCCATTAATCTCATCATTTCCCCTGCCTTATGCATTACTGTGCCTCTTTAGAGGTAGTTTGGGAATACGAGATTGAATAGAACCAATCCGATTCTCCCGTACTTGCATAGTATGTTGCAAGACATGCTGAGGATTTACCTGCTCCCATTGACATTCCCCCTCTTGATGTCAAGATTATGGAGCATGTGGCCACCATCCTCTACCTTTCATCATCCTCGAGACCCTCGACAGAAGCTCCCTCTCAATCTTCTCCTGTTGTTTCGCTTGACCTCCTTTTAGTGATCACCTCGGGCTCAACATCAGTAGATCCTTCATCTGCTTGTTCTTACATCATCCCCTGCGACGATGCGCATGTGAGCCTTTCTTCTCATGATGATGAGTCAAGTAGCCTCGCCGCATCATGTGGTCTCCCTTCCTTCTGTCCTTCCACCCTCTGTTGTGACGATGACATCATGGAAGCCATGTCAAACCCTGACTTCCTCTTTCCCGCCCATAAACGAGATGCCATCATCCATACCCTCGGTGACTTATGTAGCCTGAGCTCAAGCTATGCCTCTAGTAGCTCCCACACTCCCCCTCACTGGCGGCATGTAGGAAGTAGACATCCTACCCAGATCACTCCCTTCCACAGAGTGCATTCGATTTATACTGTGTGCTCAGGTTTCCAGCATTGTTCTTTATCCTCCCATTTTTTTTCTTGTGGCACCTTTCAAAGAGACCCCCCGTCAACACCTTATATCATTTTTTCCGATGGTGCAAGTCGCTGCTCCTGGAATTTAGCCTTGGCAGGTTGGGACATCTTTACCCCCTTGCATGCGCTTGTCCTTTCGAACGGTGTATGAATTGGTACTGCTACCAATAATCAGGCCGAATATGATGCAGTATGAGGTTTATTAGCCGATGCCCTTTCACATCGCATCCTCTACCTTCATGTTCATTTAGATTCCCTACTTCTTGTCATGCAATTGAATGGTGTATATCGTGTGCATAATCCTATCATTTTCAGAAGATATTTACGAGTGAAGATTTTGATGCGTGAATTTGAAATCATTACTTTCAGTCATGTACCTAGAGCACAAAATCACTATGTAGATAGCATTGCAAACCATATTCTGGATTGGAATTTAAACACACACATTTAACACAAGACAATAACATTAAATATCAAAATGATGCATATCCATAATATGTGTCATATAAAATGTTTTGGAGTTCATCAACTCTGATACATATGACATGCCCATAACATGTTACAAAAAACTCAAAACTGAGGGCATCACCTACCCCTACACAATAATCACTATCTAGAGGATCCTGAGCCAATGGCTCTGCCCCCGCAACTTGTATATCATGCATGCCCTATCCGACCATCGCCATGTGCCACATGACCCCTCTCCATTCCGAGGGTAAACCAATACATGGCTCTATGTATTGGTCATCCAAGTCCTACCAACCACACTCTGAAACACTAGTCAAAAGCCTCTCACATCTATGATGGATGTCCTCCAGGAGGGCTGCTGCATCTTCATTTTTTTGCATCCTCACTCCACTAGGTCCTGTTGTCCCTGATGCTACAGGTCATCCCATATATCCAGTCGGTTTTACTGGTGTTGTATCTGCATACCAAAAGAGAAAGAATCAATACCACATTCAATATTCTAGACCTTTTTACATGCACATAAAAGATTAGCAATTTTTCACTTACCATCAGGTCCCCATATCTGGCCAGGCGGCAGTGGCAGATCCAGATCTCCACAATAACTCATCCCACTATAGGGATAGTTGTCTATATACATTGACATCTGATCCCAATGAAAAAAGAAATTAGGACGGAACACCCATCCAACTGCTGCACCTCCTCCTCTGCACAGTATTCACCCCCATTAGTGCATTCTGGGCTCTCTCGGGCCCCATCTTGGAGCTGTATGCAAGGTCAAAGTGTTGAAATCTTCTCAAAGAAGAATGAGCACAAAAATGTACCATATGCACAGTCATGGGTCACTTTCCGTTTACATAGTGACAACTGTCATTTCAACGACAACAGAATCATCTGGGCCCACCCATAGTAGGTCCCACTCAAAACACTCTCAAAAAGCATCATTTCCCCCCCCATAATGTGATGGAGTGCCTGGTTGCCCAGGATCCACAGCACCGCTGCGGCCTCAACATGGGTCTCTAAACTCTCCAAATCCTCGATGGGCATCCGAGTCCCCTTGACTTGGAGGCTTGGCTGAAAATGGTGCTCTAAAAACTCTATAATATTCCACCCATGCGGTAATACTGGCTGAGTACTCCCTACCATCCCAGGTGGTGGGAGACTAGCTAGGAAACATATATCCTAGACCGTCAACTCGATCCGGTGCCCCTGCACTATAAAGACCTCATGGTCCGAGTCCTAGTAGCTAACAATCTGGGCCAACAAGGGCTCCCTAGCTCTCATCAAAGGGTTCTCCACAAAATTGAGAACCCCAAACCTGGCCAAAGCACTGCGGACACCCTGATCCTCCCAGATCTTCGACTGTAATGCGCTAAGGTCTCTCTCTCTCCAGTTGATCTGTAACTTTGCCATACCTACACCAAAACATCATATCTATTAGTATATGGATAGGAAATACTGTTTCTCATCAAAAAACCCTAGTGCTTAGTCAAAAAACAACATAGAAACACCCTGTTAGGAATTTGTAACTTCAACAGATTGGTGAGACTAAAGCTGCGGAGACAACATTTGAACCACTTTGGGATTCTAGGATCTAGCCCTCTTGAATCTAGAGAAGGATCTCTCTATAAGTGCAAATATTGATTTATGTTTAAGGCTTGAAATGTGATATTAGGCTAGTTATGAAGAACAAGGTTTCTATTTGTTTTGGTTGGGCAAAGATATCTTGAAGGTGAAGGAAGTCTAAATGAAGGGTGAAGGTGAATGAAAGTGAAGATTAATTCAACTAAAAATATAGGCAAGAAGCAGCTTCAATCCATTGGGCTATGGAGTCATAGTAGGATTTAATTGAAACAACAAGGTTCAAGAGTGGTCTATGGGGCAAGTCATCTATGTCATAGGATCTCTTTTAAGTTTATTTTATGGAATGGAATGGAATAATAAGAAGGGGAATCAAACAAATGAAGAACAAAGAGCAGCCTAAGATCAAGTAAGTACTTTGAAACTATCCTGCTTTTGGCATGCACTTGAGAAAAACAGAAAAGTAATCTAAGATCAGGTAAGTACTTTGAAACTAGCCTGCTTTTGATGCACTTTCAATAGAAAAAATTTGAAACGCAAAAAAAATAGCTTAAGATCAAGTAAGGACTTTGAACCTATCCTGCTTTCAGCATATTCAAAGGGAAACTTTTCAAAGCAACTGTTGGAGAAGAAACTAGAGGACAGGGCTAACCATAGACTTCCCTAGCTCGATTTTAATTAGAAAACTTATCAAGACAACACCTAAGATAAACAAAGAATATTCTAAGATCAGGTAAGGTCTTTGAACCTAGCCTGCATTCAACATACTCTTAGGGAAACTTTCAGACAACCTTTGGAGTTAAAACTAGAGGACAGGGCTAACCATAGACTTCCCTAGCTCACTTTACTTAGCATAAAATAAAAATAACATTCAAGAACAATGTTTCAAGTTCAGACAGTAAGACGTGGGAATGCCAACTTTCCTTAACTGCTAGATCTGTATTAAATCATTCCTAAATACACAATTGGGAGGAAAACATAAATATAAATCTTATCAGTGAGAGTAGGGTACTTTTGACAGTAAATCCTAACTCTATATTTGTTGTTCTTTATCAAAGAAAGTGGCCATAATGGAAACAAAAAAGAAAATAACACTTTACAATAAGAAAAAAATCACCGTTGACATAGACCTGGATCCCATAAATCAGCTTGTATTTGATGCTTCAGACCAGTTAAAATCTTCAAGTCCAGTGGTTCTCTATAGCTTCAAACTTCTCATCTCAACTTAGGTATCTTAAATTACAAACAGAGCTTACAACAGCTTCAGAAAACTATTTACATGCAACAAATATGCAGTGACCAACCTTTTAATCATCTTCTATAGAATTATTTGTAGAAGAATGAGGAGGTGGAATGAGAGAAAATATATCTAGGTTCAATTAATACAGTTTAATGATTCTCGGCCTTTGAGGGGCTCAATGGAGAAGCTTTCTGATATTTCCTCTGTATTAATTGATTTTCATTAAGTATTAAGCTTTCTGGGAGATTTTTTTGACTTTAGGGCTCTTTCTTATCTTTGTAATAACTCTGCTGACAGTTTACGATAAGGTCCCTTGGTTGAATTAATTGTTCAGCTGTCTTTAGGCAAAATATCACTGACTAAAGCAATAACTCTGCCTTCTTTGATTGCTTTGAGGCTGCAAGTGTCTTTTGGTAGTAGGTGAGGATTCAATTAGTCTCTGATGAGGCAATGGAGGCTTCTCGGACTGATAGATCTAATTGTTCTTCCTCAAAACACTATTAATTTGCTTTAATCTGCGTTTTAGGTCTGATTAGGCTTAATTTTTGTCTTCCGGTCTTCATACTATCTTTAACTATGGATTAGGCTCTTGGTTAGCTGAATTTGTGCCTTAATCCTTCAAACTTGGTTTAAACCTTTAATTCTTCACTTCTGCTTTGATTTCATGCTCTCAAACGGATACTATTTGGCTGTGATGTTTGCAGTGTTTCTGGTGTTTTTATAGGCACGCATAGAGTTGTATAATGACATCAATGCTCATGAGGAATGGATAAAACATGATTTGGAACTCTGCAAAATGATCTCCTTGATGAATAAAGGCTAGGGGGATCGTCATCCTCGGCCCTCAATTTCTTTTTAAAACAATGGAAAACGTTTAAAAAGTTGGAAAAACAAGAGAAAATTATAAAAAACCATCGTGGATGGGCTTAGACTGCTTTAGAGGTTTAGGTTAGATCACGGCCGTTGGATGAAAACATCCAATGGCGAGGATTTCTCGCTGGGGTCAAAAGGAGAGGCGGTTGGAGGGGTGAATGAAAGATTAAGTCTGAGCCGTAGATATATATTGGTTAATGCCGGAGATTAATCGGGAGTTTATAATGCGGAGGGGGGAACATTATAATGAAAATGGGCGAAAATGTAATGAAAATCTAGAAAAACCTTTATTGGCAGCGAAAAGGGTTTAAATGAAATTTCAGGGACGCAGAGAGATCTGGGCTGTTGGATTAGATTAATAAACAGAGATCAACGGCGGAAATATTTTGATGGAATCCTTGGGAGAAAAGGTGGAGGGTGATGGTTTAATGGTTAGATGAAATTTGGTTCGTTGGATTAAAAGAACGGATGGTGGAGATTTAAAATAAGAAAATGTAATACAAATGGGAAAAGTGGTTTCGGCTGTAAAAACCACTGGTGTGGCACTGCTCAAAGGCGGTTTCAGAATTTCTCCAACGAAACGCGATATGGGTCCCTGCCCGACATGTGTCCTTTAGAAACCGCCCATATCACATAATTTTTAGGAATTAACTTTCGGGCTTAAAATCACACGATATGGGGTCCCAACCGTCGGATGAAAGGCTGGTAGATCTAATGGTGGAGATGAGAGCATGATAAGGTAATTTGCGCAGGCAGAAGAAGGTGGGCGGGGTCAAGGCAATTTTGATCTGAACGGTTGGATCAAAGAAATTGACGGTCAGGATTTATCGATGGGGAGATAGGTCCGAAAGGAGTTGGGCCTATCGGGTTCAATCTAGACCGTTGGATTAGAATAATGGACAGTCCAGATTACTTCTCGGGGAAAAGAAAATAATGCGATATGGGGGGTTTGGGCGGAGATCGGGTAAATGTGGACCGTTGATCTGCAGATATCAATGGTGGAGATTCACTAAGGAATTTAGACTGCGGGGTTTATGAAATATGAAAGGGAAAAGGGTTTGATCTGGACCGTTGGATCTATGAAATGGACGGTCCAAATTGGATCGCAAGGTCGCAAATCGGTGAAGGCAACAGGAAGGCACAAAGGGAATGCGCCAATGCGATTAAGTGAGGGCCATTAGATCTAGGAGAGATCAATGGTCAGGATTCGATCGGCGGGTGCAATGGCAAGGGCTTTCGAGCGGTGCATGATTAAATCTGAGTCGTTGGTTCTTGTGGATTCGACGGTTCAGATTGAATTGCGTGATCGCAATCGAAGGAGGGAAAGGGAATGGACAAAGGGATTTTTTGCAGTGCGATGAGGTAATGACCGTCAGATCAAAGGATGATCAACGGTCCTAATTAAAACGGAGATCGCATAATCAGAGGAAGCCAAAGGATGGCACTTCAGACTCTGCGTGATGCGATTAAGCGCAAGCCATCAATCTAAAAACTGGATCGACGGTGGAGATTTAGTCATGAATGCAAAAGGGGAAATGGCGGGTTTAGAAAATGGAGCAGCATGGACCATTGGATCTGGGGATAGTAAAGAAGATCAACGGTTGATATTCATTTAAACCTTGCACTGTTAGGTTTATGGAAAATCAAAGGAAAGTCGGGCTTTTCATAAAATGCAAAGGGAGGAAATGGTTTTGGACATATTTTTTAGTGTTTTTAGCGCCTGATTGCGGGGCCGTGGTTTTGTGAAGAAAACGAAGGGTCAGCAGTTTAAAATAAAAGGGTCTATCACATCGGAGTTTTTGAAAGAAAAAGGCGAAATAAGGAAAAAAGAATGCCCCGATTGTGATTACGTGATGGGGGTTTAACTATGGGTCACCGCTCCAGGTTTTATGCGGAAAAAATGAGCTGGGGGCTAAGGCTAAAGGGGCTTAAGGCCTTAGTAGAAAAATGAGTTTTTTAGGTCAAAATAAAACATTTTCAATGCTTTTTTGGCTTTCGTTAGAAGGGGAAAAAGTGGTTTTTAAACCTTCCAAAGGAATTTTTAAAGGTTTAAAGGAAATTTCGAGGGAATGAGAGGTAAATGAAAATTTTTATGAATGAAAAGGAGAAGGAAAATGGAGAAGGGAAAATGAGGGAAAATGGAAATTCTCAGCAGTATTTTCCTTTGGTAAACAACATATTTTTTCAGTGTTATGAGGGAAATATTAGTGAAGGTTTTCTGAAGAAAAAGAGACATCATTAAGGCTTCAAGACCTCATAATTTGAAAATGAATTATTTCTTGAAGGCTAGAAAAGATCTAGCCACCATTTGATATGACAAATTTTTATAGGTGGCTAACAGTGGCTCCACATGGGGATGGTGCCTTTTTGAAGGTATCAAGAACTTCAGACTTGTCTTCTCTAGAAGCTGATCAATGCCTCATCCATTGGGCTGCACCTTCTTTCTTTGTTGATCTTCTTTTGCTCTGACAATGTTAGCAGCCATTAAAACCAATGAATTTATTATAAAAACAGGCTTTCTACCTACCCAATCCTAATGATCTAACATTTTTTCTTCTTTTAGAGTGCATTTGGATTGGAAAACTCTTTTTACAAACATTTTATTCTTTTGAGAAAACATAAACTATTATATTTCTACCCTTATTTCTCCATGAACTCATATTAAGCTGTTGAGCTCATAAGCTTCTCTACCTAACTACACTCTGTCAGGATTAGACTAGCTGACAGATTTTTATTCACTAAATTCTAAAACAGGAAATTTAAAAGCAAACAAGCTAGGATTGAACAGTCTAACTTGTTGTTGATCTATGGCATAAAGACAAGCTGCACATAGACAAAAATTTGCAGAAAAATAAAGAAAAATGGTGAAGGCTTAAGATTTGAAAACTAAATAACATCCTTCACTTCTCTTCCAGCTCTATTTTTAGGCTTGTTTGAGCTGCTTTTCTCTTTGTTCATTGGTTCAAGTTTTGGGCATATTAGAACTAGTTATTTTATCTTTGGCTCAAGATTTGATCAAGTTAAAGCCATTATTTCTTTTTGGAACTCACAGGTTCAAATTTTGAGCTTTTTTGAACTCTTTTTCTTCTATCCTAATCTTCCTAACTGATAAGCCAAGATTAAGTTGTTTGGAAAATCTAATTTCACTAACCTATCAACAATAAATTTAAAACTAATTAGTCATGATTAGGCTATATGACTAACTAGGAGTGTGTTTCTTAGGAGTGGCATTTGTGCTTGCACACTTTCAGATTTTGTTTCTCTTTTTTGGTATGGGGCTATACCTTGTTTTTACAATCTGCCCTCTTTTTCTTATTCTATTTTTTTTGTATTTTTTCATTTTCTAACTTTGAATGCAATGAAGAGTGTGATATTCACAATGAAAAAAAATAAAAAGGCTTCCAAACTGATATGGTCAAGAGAAATAATGTTTGAGCATCTTGCCATTGACAGGACCCCAAAACAGTTCAGCTCCACTCAATTCTTGTAAAAAATAGGCATTGTTACCAGCAGTAGAATGAATGAGATAAGGGCCAAGCCATAAGTTATCAAATTTCCCATGCTTACCCTTATATTCTCTCCTTGAATCCCACTTTAACACTTTGTCTGCAATGTTGAAATTGCTGGCCTTTGTCCTTTTATCAAAAAGCTTCTTGATGCTTTCTTTCTTTTGTAATGCTCTGTTGTAGACCTCCTCTTTGGTTTGCTAAAGGTGTATGGTCTGATTTATTCTTTTGATCATGTCATTTTCTTCAGACTGCACTTCTTGGATTAGCTTCATGATGGGTACTCCAAGGCTGGTTGAAAAAATTGCATCCACTCCATATACAAGCTGGTAGGGTGACATTCCAATTGATTTTTTCAGTGTTAATCTGTCAGCCCAAAGTGCATGTACCAACTTTGTGTGCCATGACTTCTTATTGTGCTCCAACAACTTCTTGATTATGTTCACCAAAATTTTGTTTGAGGATTATGCTAGCCTATTACCTTGTGGGTAATAAGCAGTAGAATTCCCCAATGTAATCTGGTATTTTTGGTAGAATTCAACCATATTTTTGGATCCAAATGCAGTAGCATTATCAGTAATAATCTTCCTAGGACAACCAAATCTAGATAGGATATGAGTTTCAAGAAATGTTATAATCACAGAATCATTGGCTTGCCTAGAAGGGATGGCTTATATCCATTTGGTGAGGTAGTCTGTTGTAGTGAGAATCCATCTATGTTGGGCAGATGATGGTGGATGGATTTCTCCTATGAAGTCTAGACCCCACTGTTGAAAAGGAGCTTCAACAGTGATTGGATGCAAAGGTAAGGGAAGCAATTTTCTTTTGCCTTCAAAGAGTTGACATTTATGAGAGGGAATAATCATTTTATGGGCATCATGAAAGAGGGTGGGCCAATAGTAACCAGCTCTAAGGATTTTGTTGGAAGTTGTCTTCCAATAGAGGTGGCCTCCACATTCTCCTTCATGGAACTCGTGCTTGACCTTATTTGCATCATTCTCAGGCAAACATTTAAGCAATAAACCACTAAATTTTTTCCAATAAATACATTTATCTAAAATGCAGTAGTTCATAGCTTTTAACTTTAAAAACTTTGCCTTTGTTTTTGAAAAACCAGAAGGTGTATTTAGATTGAGAAAAACATATATAAAATATTAGCATACCAAGATGAATTCAAGAAATTATTTTCAATAATATGAGTTGGAAACTCCTCTTGTTCATCTAAGGTATTTATCATGTTTATATCAAGAGCTTCAAAATTTGATTCAACCATTAATCTTTCTAGTCCTTGGCCTTTTATGAGTTTAGTGGGCGTGATTTCTAAATCATATTCAAGTATCACAGCTATCCACTTACCTCTCTTGCAATCTGGGTCGTGTGTTAGAATGTCCTTGACAACTAAATTTGGGACAAAGGAAATTATTTGGGAGTGTAGAATGTAAACTCTGAAGTCTTTTAAGGCTTTGACTAAGGAAAAGGCTTATTTTTCCATGATTTTGTACTTTAGAGGAGCATCTCTCAATGCCTTGCTAAAGAATGCAATTGGTTTCTCTTGTCCCTGTGGATTTTTCTGCAATAGGATAACAGCCACTGTATGTTCTGATGCGAACGAAAAAATGAAAAAATCTTTTGAAAAATCAAGACTTATGAGAATTGGTGTTTTGGTTAATGCTTGTTTTACCAGCTCAAAAGATTTCTTTTCTTCCAAGGTCCACTTAACTCCTTTCTCCTTTTTCAGTATGTTTGTAATGTTTCTAAAGAGTTCAACTAAGTTGGGTATGAACCTTCTCAAGAAATTAATCTTTCCAATGAAATATTGAAGTTCCTTGATGTTTCGAGGATGAGTGATTTGTAATATAGCCTCAATCCTTTTTGGGTCTATCTTTATCCCCTCTTCTGATATGATGTGCCCAAGAAGTTTACCTTCTTGGAGACCAAACAAAGTTTTCTTCAGATTTAAAGATAACCCAAATTTTTTGCATTTCTCAAAGACTATTTTCAAGTGTTCTAGGTGTTCTTCATCCTTTTTAGAAAAAATAGTGATATCATCAAAGTAAATAATGATGAAGAAGCCTAATTCTTCCGAGAATGCAATATCCATGGCTCTCTGAAATGTAGCACCAGCATTCATTAAACCAAAAGGCATTTTCACATACATGAAAGTGCCCCAAGGTGTAGTGAAAGCTGTCTTGATTTGATCATCAGGATGTACTAAAATATGGTTGTATCCTGAGAAGCCATCTAACAAATAAATTCTTTTAGAACCAACTACCCTTTGTAAAATATGATCCATCTTGGGTAAAGGGTAATTTTCCTTTAATGAGGCTTTTTTTAAGTCTCTAAAGTCATTGCAAAGCCTAATCTCTCCTGTTTTCTTCCTCACTGACACTAGATTAGACACCCACTCTGAATATCTAATAGGAACAATAATCCCAGCTTCATAAATTTTCTTGATTTCCTTCTCAACCAAAGGTAATTGGACAGGGTTGATTCTGTGAAAATTTTGCTTGAAGGGCTTTTGGTTTTCTTAGAGAGGTATCTTGTGCTAGATTATCTCTGTGTCATAAGACTTTAAATCCTCATAACTCCATGCAAAAACATCAGAAAATTCCTTAAACAACTCAATGTATTTCAGTTTGATGTGAGATGGTAAATTTTAGACAGTTTGATCATTTTTGGTTTTAGTTGACTGCCTAGATTACACTCTTCAACTTCAGTTTCAATAAGCTCCAGATTTGGTTTCTTGGCAACATCATTGAAATCAAACAACTCTTATAAAGGGACTAGACCCTTTGGCAAACTTTGTGTGTCATATTGCAATGTTTCTAAGTCTTCTTTTGGTAAATCTGTACTAATCTCTATGTTGTGTTTAGATTTATTAGCTAACAGATTTACAAAAACAATCTCTAGAGATTTTACTTCTTCGTCAAGGAGATTTTCTTCCATAGGATAGTCTGATTCATAATCTAAATCTAAACTTGGTAGTTCAAATTCATTTCTGGACTGTAGGAAGTCTTCTATTTGTTTGTCTCCATCAAACACTTGCCAATATTTTTCATTATCTGGGACAACTGGTCGAAATTTGATTTTCCTTGTGCATTTTTTGGTTTCATAAGGAGTTAGGCATGTTCTAGCAGCAAAAGCTAAACCATTAGCTTGGATATTTTGGTTTCTTGGGACAAAAATTAGTTTGAATTCCTCAAATGTTTTCAATAAATATATGAAATCGTTTTGATAGGCTCTAAGTCTGGGATGTTTCATAGTATATTCCCCATTCACTTGCCTAATTATTAGTTCAGAATCACCATTAACCTTTATTCTTTTGGCCCCTAATTTCTTCAATAAATGCAAGCCTAAAAGAAGGGCTTCATACTCAACTATGTTACTGGTGCACTGAAAGTTTAATTTGTAGGAATTCCCTTAATTATGATTGTTCATTGTATTGTGAAGAAACACTCCCACACCTGCATCATTCTTAGTGCAAGACCCATCAAAGTTCATACTCCAAAGAGGACTAGTTTCAGATTCACTAGTTTGACTACTATCCTCTTCATCTAGTGTGCTTATAGTTTGCTTTTGAAGATCAACACTTTGTTGAATTTGTTTTGATTCCTCATGTTTTTCATTGTGTTGAGGACTACTCTCTTGAATCTCAAGGTTGAAAAGAAATGGATGACTGATTTTTAGCTCTAGACCTGTGTTTTGTTTGCTATAATTTTCTTATTTAGAAAACTGTTTTGACACTTCTGTCTTGTCTTCCTCTTTCTCTCTATCTGCCATTAATTTAGTCAAGGTTACTTGCTCACTGAATGTTTCATCATTAAAAAGGATAAATGAGTTAAGGCCTATATGTATAGAATAAAGAGGAGAGTTTTGTGGTCTCTCTTGGCTGGTAACCATGTATTGCATATGAGATTCCCTGTAAAGTTTTCTAGTTTGATTAAAAACAGGGATGGTAGCATATGTTATATCCATCTGCATAGTTCCTTGTAACTTAGCTCCCCAAGATCTTGATAACAACATACCATACTTGGGGGTACATCAGCCACTACAATATCCATGACTAAACATTTGGCTAGAATTTGTGCTAAGTTTACGCAGAGGTCTTTGATTAATCCTAAAAATTTCACTCTGCTTGAGTCAAAGGAGTAAAGATATTTGTAAGGTTGAGTGATCTCAAGGCCTAGGCTCTCCATTACAGCATTGCGCATTAAATTGTGAGAGGCCCCTGAGTCGTGCATAGCGTTGTGTAAAATTTTGTCTTGAATATTTAAACTAACATAAAAAGGAGGAACTGGTCCTTCTTGATATCTACCCTCAATCTTAGGACAACATATGAGCTCTGGTTGGTCATCATTAAGATTGGTTGTGTCATTATTCTCTTCTATATTAAAAGCCTTCAAAATCTATGATCTATATACATCTTGGGCAGTTAATTTAGTGAGAGAAACAAACATTTTGATTCTGGTAATTTCCTACTCCAAGCCAAAAGGCATCTGATTTCTTAAAATGCTTGTTTTAGCCTTATTAACTCCCACTCTATCAACAAAAT
The DNA here is from genome assembly GCA_034641835.2 of Pinus albicaulis. NCBI lineage: Eukaryota > Viridiplantae > Streptophyta > Pinopsida > Pinales > Pinaceae > Pinus > Pinus albicaulis. Next base: position 315,240,102 of record CM076571.1, read on the forward strand.
CAGTTTCCTGATTTGCTTTATTTACATTTGTCAAAATTGTTTTAATAGGAGCACTAGCTAAGGTGCTAACGCTACTAAGGTATGCACTCTGTTTTTCATTGGTTTGAGTGCCTTTTTCTTTGTTTTTATCAGAATTTCCAGCCATTGTTTTGTCTTTCTGTTTTGTAACTTTACGTTTATTTATAGGGTTGTTTTTTGTAGAATTTTCAGAGGTCTTAATCTTGGGAGTTTCCTGATTGCTTTTACTCCTAAGGTCATTATATTTTGGGGCTTCTATGATGACATTTTCCATCTCTTGATAATAACTTTCATCCTCTGCCCTTTTATCATCATAGGGTATGTATAGACCTTGTTTTCTATTGTAATGAACTTCAAAATCATCATTGTTCACTCCCAACATGTTTATGTCATCTTCCTCTATTTTTTCACTTATTTCTTCAACCTCACTCACATAGTTTTGGTAAAAAGGAGGTGTAATCTGTTGATCAACCTCCCTTGCTCTATTTTGAGGTTGGTTTCTCCTAAAATTTTGATTTTGATTTTGATTTCGGTTTTGAGGAGCTGTTTGGTTTTGACTAGCTTGTGCTCTCTCAAGTATGCTCATCTTTTTTGTCATCTCCTCCATCATTCTTCCCATATTTGAGCTAGATGTGGAAGGTGTAGATTCCTCTCTAAAGGACACTTTATTCTCATTCTTCATTCTTGCTCTTTTCTCCATTAAATTAACTTCCACAGCAAGAACTCCTTTTTGCATATCTTCAAGAGTCAAAGGATCCCTCTCTCTCAGCTGATAAGCCATTTCAGGATCAAATCCTTTAGGAAACTTGTTTAAATCTAAGCCTTGTGGGGGTTTCAGATCTAGGGGAAGTGCATTATACACACTATTGAATCTAGTGCAATAAGCTTGAACACTTTCCCCAGTATTTCTTTGGAGATTCTTGTAGTCCGAAAGTATTTGGAGAGGGTTTTTCTTAACTTCCCATTTGTTTAAGAATAGCTGATGGAAGGCTTGGAGATAATTAGTACTGTGAGGGGTTAAGCCTTTGAACCATTTTCTTGCTTCTCCCCCTAAACTTTGAGCAAATAATCTAAGTTTGATAGAGTCATCATCAATCTCATTTCTATCAAAGTAGTCATTCATCTTATCCACATGTTGTGAAGTAGTAGTAGCACCACTGGTATCATACAAAGGTATCTTGGACTCAGAGTCCTGTGGAAGTTTGACTAGAGGTAAAGGAAGGACTAGGGGAGCATACCATGTTGCCATGATAGGAGGTGGTGGAAAATGTGGGGGGGTTTAGAAGCAGTGGGTTGACAAGAGGGAAAGTGGGCTGGAATGGAGTGGTTTGGATAGTAGATGTATGAATAATAGATGTGAATGGACCGGCAATAGATTGTTGAGCAGATCTAGAATGAGAGAAACCAAAATTATGAATGAAACGTGAATCAGGTGGAGTAGTTTCTCTGCTACCAGGATGTTCACTTCTGTCTTGGGATGAAAGTGAAGGTTATAAATCTATCTAATCTATATCATCAAGTGACCTAGTTCTGAATGGGTTTCTTAAGTCAACTTGTGATTCTTGTAGAGCTGTGAGGTTTTCAGGAACAAACTTATCTCTATGGAGTGATCTAACAATAGTTGAAGATTTGGCATTAAGAGATTTCCTAATAATCCTTTCAGGGTTATCAACTATCTCTGGTGATTTGGATCAGAGTAGGCTCTAGTATGAATCCTTCTAGGAGCCACTATGCTATGTTTTCCAGACTCAACTTTCAAGAAAAGTTTAACCAAATATGACAATATTTAGGAGGCTAAGTGATCTTTTAAACAAGAAAAATTTAATCCTAAAGTCCTCTTAACTGAGTTTAAATGATGTGATGATGATAATGGGTTTCCCAGTGGAGTCTTAAGGTCTGTTTAGAATTGTGGAGTCGCCAGGTGGAAATTTTCAGCTCTTTTGGAGGTAAAATGTTTCATGGTCCACCACCATGTTTATTTGAATACCAATCTGAAATATTTTTGGGTTTTCTCTGTTTTTTTTCAATCCTATGGGTTCTAAGAGTGTCTTAAATCCATTTCAACACTTAACTATGGTGATGAGACAAAGAAAGTTTACTCTTATCGCTAAGCTAGCTGATTCCTTCAAGGTTTGATAAGCTCTTATGAGAATCCTAAGGGTTTCTTAGTTTTTCACCGATTCAAATAATTTTTATCATGATTACCATTAGCTTTGGTAGTGCTTGAAGAGGGCTACTTGTACTCAAAGGGTTTCTTAAGTATGTCTGAGGTGAAATTTGACTCAGTCCCCAGTGGAGTCACCAAAAATGTTAGGAATCTGTAACTTCAGCAGATTGGTGAGACTAAAGTTGCAAAGAGAACATTTGAACCACTTTGGGATTCTAGGATCTAGCCCTAATGATTCCAGAGAGGGATCTCTCTATAAGTGCAAAGATTGATTTATCTTTAAGGCTTGAAATGTGATATTAGACTAGTTATGAGGAACAAGGTTTTTGTTTGTTTTTGTTGGGAAAAGATATCATGAAGGTGAAGGAAGTATAAATGAAGGGTGAAGGTGAATGAAAGTGAAGAGTAATTCAGCTAATAAGATAGGCAAGAAGCAGCTTCAATCCATTGCGCTATGGAGTCATAGTAGGATTTAATTGAAACAACAAGGTTCAAGAGTGGTCTATGGGGAAAGTCATCTATGTCATAGGATCTCTTTTAAGTTGATTTTATGGAATGGAATGGAACAATAAGAAGGGGAATCAAAAAAATGAAGAACAAAGAGCAGCCTAAGATCAAGTAAGTACTTTGAAACTATCCTGATTTTGGTATGCACTTGAGAAAAACATAAAAGTAATCTAAGATTAGGTAAGTACTTTGAAACTAGCCTACTTTTGATGCACTTTCAATAGAAAACATTTGAAACACAAAAAGAATAGCTTAAGATCAAGTAATGACTTTGAACCTATCCTGCTTTTAGCATATTCAAAGGGAAACTTTTCAAAGAAACTGTTGGAGAAGAAACTAGAGGACAGGGCTAACCATAGACTTCCCTAGCTCGACTTTAATTAGCAAACTTATCAAGACAACACTTAAGATAAACAAAGAATAGTCTAAGATCAGGAAAGGACTTTGAACCTAGCCTGCTTTCAACATACTCTTAGGGAAAAGTTCAGACAACCTTTGGAGATAAAACTAGAGGACAGGGCTAACCATAGACTTCCCTAGCTCACTTTACTTAGCATAAACTGAAAATAACATTCAAGAACAATGTTTCAAGTTCAGAAAGTAAGATGTGGGAACACCAACATTCCTTATCTGCTAGATCTGTATTAAATCATTTCTAAATACACAATTGGGAGGAAAAAATAAAGATAAAGCTTATCAGTGAGAGTAGGGTACTTTTGACAGTAAATCCTAACTCTATATTTGTTGTTCTTTATCAAAGAAAATGGAAAGAATGTAAACAAAAAAGAAAATAACAATTTACAATAAGAAAAACATCACCGTTGACATAGATCAGGATCCCATAAATTAGCTTGTATTTGATGCTTCAAACCAGTTACAATCTTCAAGTCCAGTGGTTCTCTACAGCTTCAAACTTCTCATCTCAACTTAGGTATCTTCAATTATAAACAGAGCTTATAGCAGCTTCAAAAAAATATTTACATGCAACAGATATGCAGTGACCAACCTTTTAATCATCTTCTATAGAAGTATTTATAGAAGAATGAGGAGGTCGAATGAGAGAAAATATCTCTAGGTTCAATTAATACAGTTTAATGAATCTCAGTCTTTGAGGGGCTCGATGGAGAAGCTTTCTGATATCTCCTCTGTATTAATTGATTTTCATTAAGTATTAAGCTTGCTGGGAGAGTTTGTTAACTTTAAGCCTCTTTCTTATCTTTGTAATAACTCTACTGACAGTTTACAATAAGTTCCCTTGGTTGAATTAATTGTTCAGCTATCTTTAGGCAAAATATCACTGACTAAGGCAACAAATTTTCCTTCTTTCATTGCTTTGAGGCTGCAGGTGTCTTTTGGTAGCAGGTGAGGATTCAATTAGCCTATGATGAGGCAGTGGAGGCTTCTCAGACTGATAGATCTAATTGTTCTTCCTTAAAACACTATTAATTTGCTTTAATTTGTGTTTTAGGTTTGATTAGGCTTAATCTTTGTCTTCCGGTCTTCATACTATCTTTAAATATGGATTAGGCTCTCGGTTAGCTGAATTTGTGCCTTAATCCTTCAAACTGGGCTTAAACCTTTAATTCTTCACTTCTACTTTGATTTCATGTTGTCAAACAGATACTCTTTGGCTGTGATTTTTGCTATGTTTCTGCTATTTTTTTAGGTGCGCAGAGGGTTGTATAATGGCATCAGTGCTCATGAGGGACGGATAAAACATGATTTGGAACTCTGCAAAATGATCTCCTTGATGAATAAAGACTTGGGGGATCGTCATCCCCAGCCCTCAATTTCTTTTTAAAACAATGGAAAACCTTTAAAAACCTACAAAAATAAGAAAAAATTATAAAAAACCTATGTGGACGGGCTTAGACTACTTTAGAGGTTTAGGTTAGATTGCGGCTGTTGGATGAAAGCATCCAACGGCGAGGATTGCTCACTGGGGTCAAAAGGACAGGTAGTTGGAGGGGTGAATGAAAGATTAAGTCTGAGTCGTAGATTTATATTGGTTAACGGCTGATATTAATCAACATTTTATAATGCAGAGGGGGGAAAATTATAATGAAAATGGGTGAAAATATAATGAAAATCGGGAAAAACCTTTATCGGCAGCGAAAAAGGTTTAAATGAAATTTCGGGGACGTAGAGAGATCTGGGCTGTTGGATTAGATTAATTAACAGAGATCGATGGCAAACATATTTTTATGGAATCCGTGGGAGAAAATGTGGAGGGCGATGGTTTAATGGTTAGATGAAATTTGGGCCGTTGGATTAAAAGAACGGATGGCGGAGATTTAAAATAAGAAAATGTAATACAAAAGGGAAAAGTGGTTTCGGCTATAAAAACCACTGGTGTCATGCTGCTCAAAGGCGATTTCAGAATTTCTCCAACAAAACGCGATATGGGTCCCTGGCCGACACGTGTCCTTTAGAAACTGCCCATATCGCGTAATTTTTAGGAATTAACTTTCGGGCTTAAAATCACACGATATGGGGTCCGGATCATCGGATGAAAGGCCAGTAGATCTAATGGTGGAGATGAGAGCACGATAAGGTAAGTTGCATGGGCAAAATAAGGTGGGCAGGGTCAAGGTAGTTTTGATCTGGACCATTGGATCAGAGAAATGGACGGTCAGGATTTATCGATGGGGAGATAGGTCCAAAAGGAGTTGGGCCTATTGGGTTCAATCTAGACTGTTGGATTAGAATAATGGATGGTCCAGATTACTTCTCGGGGAAATGAAAATAATGCGATACGGGGGGTTCGGGAGGAGATCGAGTAAATGTGGACCGTTGATATACAGAGATCAATGGTGGAGATTCACTAAGGAATTTAGACAGCGGGGTTTATGAAATATGAAAGGGAAAAGGGTTTGATCTGGACCATTGGATCTATGAAATGGATGGTCCAGATTGGATCGCAAGGTCGCAAATCGGCGAAGGAAACAAGAAGGCACAAAGGGAATGTGCCGATGTGATTAAGCGAGGGCCGTTAGATCTAGGAGAGATCAACGGTCGAGATTTGATTGGCAGGTGCAATGGCAAGGGCTTTTGAGCGGAGCATGATTCAATTTGAGCCGTAGGTTCTTGTGGATTCAATGGCTCAGATTGAATCACAGAATCTCAATCGGAGGAGGGAAAGGGAATGGAAAAAGGGATTTTTTGTGATGTGATGAGGTAATGACCATTGGATCAAAGGATGATTGATGGTCCTAATTAAAACAGAGATCTCATAATCGGAGGAAGCCAAAGGATGGCACTTCAAACTCTGTGCAATGCGATTAAGCGCAAGCTGTCGATCTAAAAACTAGATTGACGGTGGAGATTTAGTCATGGAGGCAAAAGGGGAAATGGAGGGTTTAGAAAATGGAGCAGCATGGACCGTCGGACCTGGGGGTCGTAGATCAATGGTTGATATTCATTTAAACCTTGCACTATCAGGTTTATGGAAAATCAAAGGAAAGTCAGGCTTTTCATAAAATACAAAGGGAGGAAAAGTTTTTGGACATATTTTTTAGTTTTTTTAGTGCCCGATTACGGGGTCGTGGTTTTGTGAAGAAAACGAAGGGTCGGGGGTTTAAAATAAAAGGTTCTATCGCATCAGAGTTTTTGAAAGAAAAAGGCAAATAAGGAAACAAGAATGCCTCGATTGTGATTATGCGATGGGGGTTTAACTCTAGGTCATCGCTCCAGGTCTTATGTGGAAAAAAAGATCTTGGGGCTAAGGCCAAAGAGGCTTAAGGCCTTAGTAGAAAAATGAGTTTTTTAGGCCAAAATAAAATATTTTCAATGCTTTTTTGGCTTTCGGTAGAAGGGGAAAAAGGGGGTTTTAAACCTTCCAAAGGATTTTTTAAAGCTTTAAAGGGAATGAGAGGGAATGAGAGGTAAATGAACAGTTTTATGAATGAAAAGGAGAAGGAAAATGGAGAAGGGAAAATGAGGGAAAATGGAAATTTTCAGCAGTCTTTTCCTTTGGTAAACAACATATTTTTTCAGTGTTATGAGGGAAACAGCAGTGAAGGTTTTCTGAAGAAAAAGAGACATCATTAAGGCTTCAAGAAATCATAATTTGAAAATGAATTGTTTCTTGAAGGCTATAAACGATCTAGCCACCATTCGATATGACAAATTTTTATAGGTGGCTGACACACCCCTCCTAGATAAGTCTCACTTTTCAGGCCCAAACCTGGGACAGGTCGCACTTTTCTGGCCAAAACCTGCTACCCCGGTTGTACTTTTTGCCCCAAAAAGTGCGACCCGTCTGTGAGGAGGAATAGAGGGCTGTTTTTTAGCATTAGGGACCTAATCTAAACTTTTAATCCACTGAAAAGAAAGAGTAGGGTTAGGCCTCTTACCTACAATTGACAGATCTCGATTCCAACAGTCAGTTTTTCCACTACGATTGCCGCAAGATTTAGGGCCTTCTCTCCTCTCCACATTCACCACAGCTCAACATGCAAATGAATAAATTTGGAGGGAAAATGCCTTATTAAAAGAGAAACCTCTGTTTCTTCTTTCGTTCGCTGCGATCCAACCGTAGCTCCGTTTAGCAAACCCTCTGCACTGTTGGAAATCTCTCACTGAGCCCTCAAATGGGTATCTGTTATTTTTTAGTGATTTGATTCTTCACCAGGACACATTTTCCTAGGGAGTGTCACTTCACCCTTCCTAAAAATCAAATTTATTCACTTGCAACACTCATACCGGGGGTGCCATGTTTCCTCCATACTTGTCCGCGCTCGTGTTGAATTTCTTCATGAGTTACCATCTTGTACTCATGCTTTTAGGGTCCCCATTGGACCCGTTTCCTTTGTGTAAGCTCCATCGAGTCACCCTTTGTTAGAGCATCCCAGTTGAGTCATCATTGCTTCCATGGAGTCTATCCTGAGTCCCTCCGCTCCCCCTTCATGACTTGGTCCCTCTCTTGTGTCACACACTATGGCCTTCAGTCCCACTGTCCCCTATTCCTCATGATTTTGTGTTAGTCGCTCTCAGGTCATCCATGCCATTTATGCTCTAACAAGGGAAGCCGTCTGTTCGCTACTCAGTCCCCCCCCCCGCATTTCATCATCATCATTGGTGTCATTCTATCAGTCACTCTACTATTTTTTCTCGTGGCTTAGTTGAGGATCACTTATTGCCTCACCTATGGTGGGCGTCCTTCTATCGACATCAGCTCATTCATTCCAGAAGACAAGTCTAGAGGGAGGTGTACCTTCGTTCCAGCTTCCACTCTTGTTCGTCGCCTCGGATCAGGCAAAGGGAATCCTTATTTCCCTTTGAGTTGATTGTTTCTTAGCTCCAGCTCCTTTCAACATGATCAAGATCTGTATACTTGATGGTTCAGTGATGCAACAGTTGACATTGGTGATTCCCAGGTGTGTGTGAGATGTCTCAGCCCTCATGAGCGGGCGGCCCTATAGGTAACCCCCCACACACTCAAATGACCTCTTCATCACAGCCTTCGATGCAGCTCCGTACATTTGATGTTGTTGGCTCTAGCCGCTTGTAGTGCCTTTTTGTTTGCATGTATCAGTCAGATTATCTAGGTTGCATTTATATCTCATGTACTCGTCTATTATTGTAACCTGGCTGTTTTTCCAGGCACAATATGTATGTGGGATCCATTGTCATCTTATTTCTCTGGCTCATTTTTATGCTAGCATATTCTATAATATATTGTCCTATGGTTTTCCGGCAGTCTTATTGTTTGTACTATTGCATTGGCGGGCATAGGTGTGCCTCCCCCACCACCTATAGCAGGTACTTACTCATCAAATAGGCTTGTCGCACCTGCAAGTTGCCTCCTCAGGTCTAGTTCTTTCAGCACTTTGGTCTACCTTACACTCCTCTCTCTTTGACTTCCCCTTTGTTGTCTAGTGATTGAGTTCTTACAACGTACTTCAGTCATACGATTAGCTCCTAATGCTCACACACTGGGGGGCAACTATTACACCATTTTTTGGTCATCTAATCCATTGGTATTAGATGGAACCAAGTACATGAAGTAAGACTAATTTTACCCCAAGTAAAATCACATTCACTATGAAAAATAACTTAGTAAATCACCTTTATTAAGTTGTTTATGGTATAAACAGGAAACCCCATGAGGAAATATTAAATAAATCTATATTTGTTTGTTTCTCCTCATGGAATAATTAATTAAAAAATAGTTTGATTAATATTCCTGGTTATATTTAACCCAAAACAAGGAAATTAATTAGATAAATCATTATTTATCTTATATTTCCTAAATATTAGCTATTTAAACCTTATTAAATAATATTCTTTGTTAAATATAACTAAAACACCTATAAATAATTAAATAAATCATTATTTATTTGATTATTACTCAACCATATCCTTAAAATGATAAATAAATAATTTGTTTATTTATTATTACCCAACCACATCCTTAAAATGATAAATAAATCATTTATTTATTTATTATTTACAAATAAGGGGATTTGACTCAAGTCAAATTCCTTTTCCCTCGAACAAATATAATAAAATATCCCATAAAATTTGGATCTTGATTTGGTTAATAATGTTTTAATTATACACCAATATCTAGACTAACTCAATATTTTGTTATAAATAGAAGGGTTTTCCCATTCATTTGTTACCTTTTGTTGCCTAAAGATCTCATTAGATCTCAACTCTTGGTCTGGCTATTGATCAACCATCATAGCCATACTTTTCCATTTTTGTTTGGGTTTTCTATACCATCAAGAGAGAGGAATTCTAAAACTGAAGTGTTGAGGAGCTACAAGAACCCATCCCACTGAGGAGAACAGGGAACACCCTCTTGTGTTTTCCTCCCAGGTGCCATTAATAAAAATTTCATTGGATATATTCTTGTCTTCTCTGTTGGATCTATGGAGTAAATCTTATTTTTCTAATGTTTAATGTCTTATAATGCATAGATCTAGATTTTTGCTGCATTTGTCTTGATCATCTAACTGCAGATCTGAAGATATTAGCAGTCATTTTTGCTATTAGGGCTATTTGTTATGTGCAGCTAAAGTGGTCTTTTTTCGTACACCTCGAATCAAGATTCATACTAACACAGGTAATGGAACTGAAATACCATCTATTTATGTTGCATCTATTCTCCCACATGGTTATACCTCTTTGGGAAACCTTATTTCTGGAACTTCATGTGGTACACCCTTATTTTTGGATCTCGTTTGGTCAATGTGTATTCCTCCATCTTCCGGCCCATTTGTTTCAAATGTGGATGCGGTGTCTCAACCTATTGTTTGACCGATGGTCACCATTGGTCAAATGACTGTGTCATTCGGATCCTCTATCCCCTATTCGCCATCTATGATTACTGTAGTCCCACCATTGAGTAGCCAATCCACGGTTTCGTCCATGCTTGGTGGATAGTCTAACCCTCTATATGTACCTCCCCTTTTGGGTAGGGGAAAATTGAGTTCTAGATCTATTCCTGGAGTGAGTCAGCCTCATGTTCAATATTCCCAAGTTCAACAGCCTTTTCCGTAGCAGAACACAACATATTCGTATGTTCAGCAACCTAATATTTCTTATGTTCAAAGGCTGAACGTACAATATCAGCGGTATGTCCAACAAACCCAACCTTTGGTTAGTGCTATTGCGAATAATCCTCAGTTTGGTTCCTACACCCAAGTTGGTCTAAATCTCTTTTTGGGTCAATATGTTCATTTCCCTCATTATTCTGGTGCTCAGTACCAGGCATTTCCTCAATGTCATTACCATCTGTTATCACCATGTAATTTTTGAATGCTGGAGACAGAACCACATAGTGAAACATCAAACCAACTTTGGAGTCTAGGACCTAGCCTTCCTAGACTCAAAGAGGGCTCTCTCTATTAGATATAACTTGATAACTATAAGTGCTAATATTAGGCTAGTTATAGAGATGAATTTTTTTTGAAGATTTTTGGTTGAGGGAGCAAAAAAGAGCCATTGGGCTACGGAGTCATAAGTGTGAACAAATTTATAAGGATGAATAACTGAGGTCACGTGCAACCAGGCAAGCTAGATATGTCTATGGATACTTACAGCTTGTGAAATGGAAATGAGGGGGAGATTAAGGTTAAACTTAAATGCAGAGTAGACCTTATCTGAATTCTGCATTTAGGTCTTAGAGGAATCAACGTGAATGCAAATCATACCATATCTAAATTCTACATTATGGTCTCAGAAGAAAACATAATGAATTGTTTCAAGACTATGCAGGGTACCCTATGGTAAATCCTACATAAAATTTTCTATCCAGAGTTAAGAACGAAAAAATTATGAGAAAACAGGAGAATAAAAAATTAGATGGGAAATAGTTCACCATAGAGCATAACACAAGAATCTGGAAAACAAATTAGTCCTCCATTCATCCAAAAGAGAGTTCTTACAACAAAGTGAGTCTTGTACAATGGTTTTTCCCTTCTGGACCTCTTTCCATACTGCTAATGTATGTAGTATTTAAACAAAAAATTAAGTCGGTTAATCTCCCTACTGCAGTGATTACATTTAAGCATAAAGTGGACAAGTGGAAACATGCAGAAGGTGATAAGACACCTTATGAAAGCAACACTGCCTCTGGGATCAACTCTGGGAAATTATTCGTAGATCCAAGTGCTTCAATGGCTCCTTGGAAGATGAAATAGTATGCTTTGGAGGAAGCTGTGATGGTTTCAAAGAGGTAACCAATGGAGGTTTTGACATCTGTAATGGTTATTCAGACGACCTTTTCCAGATGATAAATTCCAATGTGGTGCTAGAACTATCGCTTCTATGATATTACTCCCCTTTCTCTGTTACAAAATGATACCCGTTTATTTGGGGAAAGTGGTTTTTTGAAGGAGAAAAACGTTATTCCAGACCCCCCTTGAAGTGGTAAGTGCTAATATAAATGGGGGTGCGAATTCATGAGAGAATGACACATAAGGGGTTCCCTTTCTTGAAAACCACTCTTTCCGGAGCTCCCCTGCAAGGATAAAGTTAGGATGGTAAAAGGGGGTCGAAATGAAATGTAGGCTGTTGGATTTAAAGATGATGGTGGCACGATGAGGTGGAAAGTCGTTGCTCCTTGCTGGGTGCTTACCAAAAATACTTATTTTTTGCGTTTAACCTTATTTATTCATGAAATGAGATATAAACCATGTAGGCATGACTTAACCTGTTATACACACAAAAAAACGTGGGAAACTTATTTACCCAGACTTCAAATTCTATAGATTGCAGTTATGAAGTGGCATCACATCCACTCACTTCAAAATCTTTAAAGTTTTAGTTGTGAAGAATACAAATAGCGATGTGATGAAATGGGAGGTGACGTGGAGAGTAAATGACATGGAGGGGAGGTGTGGGACTGGACCATAGCACATATCGCAATATTTATGTAATATTCCTAAATTAGCTTACAGCTAATAGGAATATTAATTTTTCTTTTGGAATCTATATGGATGAATAAAATGGGCAAGGAGGCTCATGAATTGCTCAAGCATGACTAAAAATCCTTTATGGTGTGACAAGGGATCATGAAATAACCATATCAAGCATCCACATGTGTGAACCATGTCTAAAATATGTGGACATGGTCAAGTTTTACCAAGTCAACAACATTTATTCTCAAAGAGTGGATCCTAAATAAAGATAGCTCAATGTGAATGGAAATCAAGATAACCAGTTAAAATGAAGACACCTTGAGTGTGAAAGAGGTTGATCACTTGACCAAGTCAACCATGACTATATCAGCAACGCAGTCTAGATGCATTGAACCTCCTAGAGGGACAATGCAATTCTAGAAGGAGACTCTACATGTGAAAGAGGCTAAACTAATGAAGTGGTTTAGGGTTTGACAAGACTCCAATATTATAAAAGGAAGAGGAGGGCAGCATGAAGGGGTTGTTGAAGAGATTATTTTCTGAAGCTATTTTCTGCTGAGACATCCCTCATTGGGGGTTTTCCTGTTTAGGAATCCCACCTCCTTCCTTAAGCAGCTCTTGGAGGAGATTTGTTCTAACTTGTCCACTATTAGGCTTGGGCCAAGCTTCACCTTCCACCTACAGTGCTGCTCCTATTGAGGGTTGAGCTATCCTTGTGAGTTACAGTAAGTGGAACACTAGATCTGCTTAGATCTAGACTTTTCTGGTGCCTCTTCTCAGTGAGTGCGTCTTTTAACCTCATGGAAGAGTGCATTAACTGATTGAGCTTCAGATCTAGACCTTGGCATTAGGCCAAAACATTCTGAGAGCCTACAACATTTTTTCTCTCCCTAGACAATGTTATTTGCAGAGTTGTAGCTGCAGGGTGTTTTGTCTGCATTTTGGAGGAGAGATCTCCCATTTTGGGATTCTTCCTCTCACTGTGGTGATCCATGGATTGGCCACCCAATCCATGTTTTTTTCAGATCTGATATGTTGTCCTATTGTATTCTTTATAATTTTCTGAATATTTCTACAGATCTGCAACTTTAGATTTCAGATCTACTCTCCGTGCTTCATGTTTTACACAAAACCCCAAGGGGAATGTATAGATGAGCTCTTCTTGTACAAATATCTGAATTAGATCTATATTTTTATGTAAAATCTTCTCTAGATCTGATTTATCATTTATTTCTACTTCAGCCCCAATAAAATAACGCTATTGAGCTTATACAGACTTTTTTCATGGCTGTAGCACCTCATTTCTGAGGATTTTTCCTGTATTGTCTTATTCTTTCTCTTGTACAATGTATGGGCTATAATGTACATCTGATTTTCTATTTTATAACTGATTTATGAACCTCCATATTAGCCTACTTATTTTCTTCAATGGATTTGCGTTATTTCTGAAGAAGTCCTTTGCATATAGCTACAACCCTTCTCTTTGGGTGTTTTTCAGCTAGACTAGTTTGTGGGAGATCTGTTCAACGCACCTAGCTTGATTTTTTTTTGCTCTCCTTTTGGATTTAAATCTTATATGAGCTTATATAAGTGATATAGGAGCTGCAAACTTATTTCTATGCTCATAATTCTCAGGAGTGTGTTATTTCAGCAGGCTTGCTGAGCTGTTCCAATTTTTGAACATTACAGTGGTATCAAAGCAAGATCTTTGGCTCAGCCTGTGGGCTTCAAGCCAAATTTCTATAAAGAAAATAGAAAGGTTAGAATAATGAAGAATATTAGTTTACTCTCATCAATTTTCAGATCTAGTAAGAACCTCTCCAAGGTGGTTGAACAAGAAGAAGAGAGAAGTAGCAGTGAAACTCCTCGAGAGTTTCGGGAGCAGGAAGATCTTCCAATTAGATATACAAGATCTATACATGAGGAAAATTTTGAATCCCCATCTCATGGATATGTGCACTCATCCATATCACCAAATATTCAACATTCCGTCAATAATTTCTTCATGAAGAAGATGAAAGGAGGTGTACCCAATAAGGAGACTCTTGGATAGTATTTGCAGGAGTATGAAGGTCAATCTAAGGAGTTCAAAGATGACTTGAACTTCCAAGGATTTTGAAAGATCAAGGAAGAAAGAAGTACAAAGGGGAAGCAGCATGGTGTGGGTAGATTCTTTCTATCAACTTTTGATGGATCACCTAAATGCCCAGTCAGGGTTTGGGTGGAGGAGCTAGACAACTTTGTGTAGCAACACCAAGTTTCAGAAATTGAAGCCATCAAAGTAGAAGAATTGCATTTTGAAGGTAAAGCATATGCTTGGTTGTTGTTTGAGTCCTTTTCCTTAAGAAATGCAAATACACCTACTTATGCAAGGTTTATTGAAAGATTAGTGGAAAGGTTTGATGGAGCTCCATGTGTAACATCTTATGTTAACATTATCAAACCATATCGAATAAATCTTTTGCATGAATTGAAAGGGTCTATGAATCCAACTCCATTTCTAAAAACCATGGAATAAGGTGTAAGTTTGTTTGATGCATTTCTAAGGGCAAGATCTCCATTGGATGAAGCGTTCTCTTCTCAAGAGGAAAGCATGAAGGTTTCTCCTTCAATAGATGACCAAGATCTAAGGTCTCTTGTTTATGATGAGAAAATTTTAGTTATTGAAGAGGAGAAAGGGAAGGCAGGAGATGATAACGCAGTCACAACAAAGGCACCTAAAGCACTTCATGGATAGGAAGATGGAGCACTTTCTCCAAGGAAAGAAACTCGTGCACTCTTGCAAGAAGTTCCCAAGGATCTTACACATAAGGCTCTTGGCATAACACATGAGAAACATGTACCATCATTGTTAAATGATGAGGTCTGGAGGATAGAAGGAGGAAAAGAGGAGGAAGGGAATCATAAGATGGAGAGCATAAACCCTTCTCTATTTCAAAGTTTGGAAGAAAAAAGAAGGCAAGAGGACCTATGCAATAAAGGTAGGGGAAAATCAGTCCACCTACATCCACAGTCTACTCTATGCCTTGATACCTCTATGCAAGAATGCATTTCACCAGGAGAACCTCTTGATTGGAGGGAAACTAAAGTGTTCTCTCAACTATGGGCAGAATTTTCATAATTGGCTAAGGAGAGAACCTTGGGAGTAGCCATCACAACGGAGAGAATCTCTCATGAATTCAGAAGAGAGGTGAGCAATTTCCTGAAGGGGGCATTGCTATCTCCCACTCAGTTATTTGTGCTAAGAGAGGAGGAATCAGAAGTCTATGATGGCATGAGCATGGGAATACATGGAAACTCCATAATTTTTGGGCAGCCCATGATATACTCATTCACAAGGAAGATTTCTGAACATGGCAAGGAAATGCTAACCCTCTTGCATGCATGGGCCAAAATGAGGAAGTATTGGAAGACAAGGACTTTCCTAGGGGAAGTTGATTTCCATCTGCTTCAATCTCGTCTTGAGCAAGATCAACTACAAATGAGGCAACAAAGGTAAGATTATGAGGCTCCAACATGTGATTTTGACATCAAGTATGTCAAAGAGGAGAGCCTTGATATGACAGGGGCTGCATTTCAGGCCTCTACAGCGTTTTCATTCTTGGAAATCTTGGATCCTTATTGGGATTCCAAAATCATGATGGAATACTCCAATGACCTTTTCACACATGGGGTTCTTGATGGGGAAGTAGTGGATGAAAGGTTCAATGTAGTTGACGAAGTCATCTATTTCTATAATCTTATCCTTTTGGTTAGAGACTCCAAGCTCAAGGAGAGAATACTAGATGCAACCTATGAGATCCTGCTTTCTAAACCCACTGGTTTCATTAGAGCATATCATACTCTCTTGGGTGGTTTCATATGGGAAGGTTTCAAGGAAGAGGTGCACTCTCATATGGAGAAGTGCATGAACTATTTGTAAGAGAGGGAGGAACATAGCTCTTGGGAGGAGCCATCACTCATACCTCCTTCCTCATTGAGTGTGAGAGGGGACTCATCCATGAGTTACCTCAATGATGTAAAACAAGTATATAGAGTGATTCTTTTACACCAACTATGATGCACCTTTTCCAAACATTCAAAAGGGATGGGGTAGCAAGCAAGTGTTGGGGGAGGCACTTTTCATTTCTTATTCTAGGCAGTTAAGGCTAAAACTATGCTGGTTGCACATGAGGGAACATATTCCTTCTCCCTTATCATACAGGGCAGCTATCATGCTTCTAATTATGATTCCATGTGCTAGAAATTTTCTTCCTCTTGGGAACATGGTTGGAGGAGAGGCACATTGGTGGGATGTTTCCTTGGGGAAAGAAGTTCCCCACTCTTTTTGCACTACATGCTTCAATGGGAGCATGCGATATTGAATGGCCACTATGATAGATCACTTGCCTCTTTATAGAGTGAGCCATATGTTTGTTGAGAACATGCATCTCATATGTATTGGGGAGGAGTTTTTATATGGATTTCCAAGCTGGGAGGTGATCCACTTCATTTGGATGATAGCATGGAGATGGGAGTCTTCCATGAATCATGAAATTCCCCTTTATTTTCATCACTTCTATCTTGAGGAGGCCATGGATCAGCAAGAAGGTTTCCATAACAACCTTCCATTCTTTCATGATGAGAGACATTGGGTTTACTCACAAAGGGCCAACTTGCACATTGAGGAAGGACCATTGGAAGACAGAAATATTGTAGAAGATTCAAAGCAATGGTGGAGACTATTGGATGAGGAGGCCACAAGAGAAGAAGGGGAGATTTTGCAGCACCATTGCAGTTGCTTGAGGACAAGAAACATTTGGGAAGGGGAGACTGTAATATTCCTAAATTAGCTTATAGCTAATAGGAATATTAATTTTTCTTTTGGAATCTAGATGGATGAATAAAATGGGAAAGGAGGCTCATGAATTGCTCAAGCATGAATAAAAATCCCTCATGGTGTGAAAAGGGATCATGGAATAAAAAGATCAAGCATCCACATCTGTGAACCATGTCTAAGCTATGTGGACAAGGTCAAGTTTGACCAAGTCAACAACATTTATTCTCAAAGAGTGGATCCTAAATAAAGACAAATCAATGTGAATGGAAATCAAGATAACCAGTCAAAATGAAGACACCTTGAGAGTGAAAGAGGTTGATCACTTGACCAAGCCAACCATGGCCATATCAACAACGCAGTCTAGATGTATTGAACCTCCTAGAGGGACAGTGCAGTTCTAGAAGGAGACTCTACATGTGAAAGAGGCTAAACTAATGAAATGGTTTATGGTTTGACAAGACTCCAATATTATAAAAGGAAGAGGAGGGCAGCATGAAGGGGTTGTTGAAGATATTATTTTCTGAAGCTATTTTCTGTTGAGACATCCCTCATTGGGGGTTTTCATGTTTAGGAATCCCACCTCCTTCCTTAAGCAGCTCTTGGAGGAGATTTTTTCTAACTTGTCCACTATCAGGCTTGGGCTAAGCTTCACCTTACACCTACAGCACTGCTCCTATTGAGGGTTGAGTTGTCCTTGTGAGTTGCATCAAGTGGAACACTAGATCTCCTTAGATCTAGACTTTTCTGGTGCCTCTTCTCAGTGACTATGTCTTTTAACCTCTTGGATGAGTGCATTAGCTAATTGAGCTTCAAATAAAAAAATTGGCATTAGGCCAAAGCATTCTCAGAGCCTACAATGTTGTTTCTCTCCTTGGACAACGTTATTTGCAGAGTTGCAACTGCAGGGTGTTTTGTTTGCATTTTGGAGGAGAGATCTCCAGTGTTAGGATTCTTCCTCTCATTGTGGTGATCCATGGAGTGGCTACCCAATCCATGTTTGTTTCAGATCTGATCTGCTATCCTATTGTATGCTTCAGAATTTTCTGAAGATTTCTGCAGATCTGCAACTTTGGATTTCAGATCTACTCTCTGTGCTTCATGTTTTGCACAAAACCCCAAGGGAAATGTATAGATGAGCTCTTCTTGTACACAGATCTGAATTAGATCTATATTTTTATGTAAATATCTGCTCTAGATCTTAGTTATCATTTACTGCTACTTCATACCCAATAAAATAATGTTGTTGAGCTTATACAGACTTTTTCCATGGTTGTAGCACCTCATTTCTGAGGATTTTTCCTGTATTTTCTTATTCTTTCCCTTGTACATTGTATGGGATGTAATGTACATATTATTTGCTGTTGTATAACTAATTTATGAACCTCCATATCATCCTATTTCTTTTCTTCAGTGGATCTACATTATTTCTGAAGCAGTCCTTTGCATATAGCTGCAGCCCTTCTCCTTGGGTGTTTTTCAGCTAGACTAGTTTGTGGGAGATCTGTTTAACCCACCCAGTTTGATTTTTTTTTTCTCTCCTTTTGGATTTAGATCTTAGATGAGCTGATATAAGGGATCCAGGAGCTGTAAAATTATTTCTATGCACATAATTCTCAGGAGTGCGTTATTTCAGCAGGCTTGCTGAGCTGTTCCAATTTTTGAACATTACAATTTAACTTTTAGTTATAAGTGTAGATGGTATAAACTTTAAAAAGTGAAAAGTGTGACGTGCGAGGGAGGAAAAATGTGATGTGGTAGGGAAGGAGTGGGACTGGGACCGCAACACACATATTAATGTATAACGTTTAGTTATATGCTACGGGGGTTAACTTTTAAACTTTACAAAATGCGGGGAAGAGGGAACCACTGGCTATGCAGTAGAGATTTATGAATCAAAAGAATGTTTAAAGAGGCAAGTATTATGGAATTTATATGATATTCATATGTATTGCAATGAATTATGAAGTAGAGGTGGAGGTGGGGTTGACTTACTGCATCGCAAATAAAAATAGATATGTTGCAGGTGCTCACAATGGTAAGTCAGATGCGATGCGATATTGAAAAATTGATGATCACATATTTTAAAGTTTATTTCCAATGTGAAACACTTTAAAACTATGAAATGTGATGAGGGCCCCACTATAATCGCTATCGGGAATGAAAATAAATGAAATGGTAGAGGGAAGGGTAAAGAGAAAAGGTTAAAAAGGTAAGGTTCCAATGTATTTCAAAGGAAAATGAAATGGAAAAAGGAAGCATGGTAGGGAATGGGTCCCACATCATATCACATTGACGATTTTATAAGTTTGGCATTTGATTGTTATAAAAAAACTTTGTGATGGTGATATGCAATGAGGCACAAGGGGTCCCACCGATGGTTTAAGCGGCTCTTTGTTATATATATGATATGTGATATATATAAAAATAAGGTCTATGGTTTAAATAACAGGGTTGTCGATGAGTGGCGGATCTTATAATAAAAAGTCTGAAAATTTATATAAATGGGTTTATAAAGTAATAAGCCTCGAAAGGTTATAATTGTAGGTTTTTGGGAGGGTTTGAATGGGATTTAGATCATGGGAGAATATGGAGGAAATGAGAGGGAAAATAGGGTGAAGGAAATGGAATGGGGGTAGAAATGGATTTGGATCACCATCACACCCTATAAGCAATACTTTCTTCTTTCTACTGGACAGAGAGGCAGATTGATTTCTTTGAAGCTCTCTATAGTCAGGAGTTCCCTTTATTTCTCTAAAAATAAATGATAGCCATAGAATATTATTTTTAGTAATGAAAAATATAACTAATAATCAGTCACCTTGTGATACTGTGAAATATAAGATTCTAACACTAGCAAACCCAAAATGGGCCTCAACCTGGTGCTTCATATTAGAAAATTCCTCAGTACCTGCAGGCTCATCAAGGACCTCAGGCTGGACCCTATGTTCAGAAAGGACTACATGTTAGACCTCATGTTCAGCAGGGACCAGAGGTTGGTCCTTATGTTTAACAGGGACCATAGGCTGGACCTTATGTTCAAGAGGGACCGTATGCTAGACCCCATGTCTAGCAAGGTCCACAGCCTCAGTTCCTATAGGGGCCTTATCAACAACCCCAGCTAGGTCACTATCAACAATATTTGTAGCAAGGTCCTTGCCAACCATGGGGGAAATATGCATATTTGGTTTAGAATCCAACCTACTGAGGGCAAAATCCTTATCAATCATGTTGGAACCTCTAACATTTCTCACCTCATCCTCCTCCTTTTCCATTCTTAGCTACGTTGGAATTGCTGGATGTGTCAAAGCGCACAAATGACCCCATCCAAAATCTGCTGCATTGGATGTCGATTCCAAGTAAGATTCCAGGATATTGTCCAAAGTTCAAAGGAAAATCTGGGGAAGACCCCCAAACCCATGTTATGACATGCCACTTGTGGTGTTCTTCTAATTCTTGGGGTGACGATTCCATTTGTCTTCGTCTTTTCCAGCGAACTTTGACCAGTGTTACGGCTGAATGGTACATTGAGCTCCCTTGAGGAATTTTCTTCGATTTCAATTCCTTGGCTATGGCCTTCGTTAGTCACTTCCATCTTCTTGTACGGTATGAAATCGACACCCATTTTATCACCTCGTTGAAGCAGTCGACTGCTACACATATCTCAGATCACATACATGAATGGCGACGTCGCCGTCACCTCATTAAATTTGAGATCCCTGATCAGCTGTTGACCGAATGGTTCACAAATTCATTAGTTCCAAAAATTGCAAAAGATCTTGCAATGGGAGGATGTGTCATGGAAGAAGAGGTCATCACTAGAGCTCAATACTTTGACTTGGTTTATTCCCAGTCTAGGACTCTATATGAGTTATGACCTGATGCGCTGTATCCTTTGACTAATCCTTCATCATCTCAAACACCTGTTACTCCTATGGTGGATGGTGTTATTGGGACAGTGGTTCATACTAATAGTAGTGCACGTAAGCCTTCTTCAAAGTCCAAATCCACTACTGTCACTATGCCCATACTCCTGCGCATAACCAGAATAATCTTGGTAAAACCTTAGAGGTAAATGTTGTTCATTCTACTGCATCAGACAAATCCTCGAAGGGTAAGAAAAATGCTAAAGGCAAGTCTAAATCTAAAAACCCTAAACAAGATTCAAAGAAGGAATCTGTTGGTGATTCTTCAACACATAAGCCCAAATATCCTTTTCTAATATGTGATGATGATTATTGGCTTGTGGTTTCTATGAATGATAAGGCAACATTAGAGTTAATAAAATGAAGAGCAGGAGCAGCTAAAGTGAACGCCAAGCACTTCAAACCTAGGTTGGGAGGACACCTCGCAGTCAAAGGAGGAACAGACACTTACCACTTACCATGTCGCATCTCCAACCTTTCCGCCCGTTGCACTTTGAAAATCCTAATTTATATCATTTACCCTTCGCTACTTATAACAAAAACTCCCGATCTGCGATCTGCGGGTGGTCCCACCTCCTTTCCACGTTACCTTTGCATATCGCAGTTCACATTTCATAAGTTATATCGTTTACCCTTCGATGCTTATAACAAAAATTCCTGATCTGCGATCTACAGGCGGGCCCACCTACTTGCCATGTCACCTCCGCCCATCGCACTTCACATTTCAGAAGTTATACCATTTACCCTTCGCTTCTTATAAAAAATTATCGATTTGCGATCTTTGGGCAGACCCACCTCCTTGCCATATTACCTCCGCCCATCGCACTATGAATTTCGCAAGTTATACCACTTACCTCCCATTTCTCATAACTAAAATCCTTGGCTTACGATTTGTGATATAAGTCAGGCCCCAACACCTTGCCACATCACCAATAGCCTTTTCACGACATTTGTCTCACCCTTTTTAGTGTTAAACCGTCTCGCTCTATGTTAATGCCACAGACCCCCTTCTGAAGCCCAGTCTCTGGTTTTGCAATTTAATCACAGCATGGGTTTTTGATGGAACAAGCATAGCTATGGTTGATTTAGCTTGTCTAGGAAGTCTCCACTAAAGAGCCAGGCACATGTGGCAGGACAGGTCATTTCATAACAGTTAATGTGAATCATGAGAACAAGGGAGTGGAGGCTTTCAACAATAGATGGAATCATATGAGGGAATCCAGAATGCCCACTTATTCATAGTCACTCCTTGCCACCCCGTTTTGAATAATCCAGGATATGGCCTCCGTGGCCAACTATGTTTTTCTTTTACTGTTTGATTATGATGTTTGGTTGGTGAAATCTTGATTTCACCTAGTTCTATTTTTATTTTATGATTACAGGAATGATTGCTTGATGCACACTCTACTAGTTGGTTAGGATATTTTTATTTCACATGTGTGGTTCGATCATGGAATTTTATTCGATTATAAACCCTCAGTAGATCTCTATATGTAGGATTTTGGAGATGGAAGAAAGGTTCTGAATTTTGGACAATTTTTGCTGTAGTTCTATATGATTGTGCTCTTTGTGCTCTGAGATACATATTTGGGAGAGCTGCTTTGAACATAATATGATATACAATACTATTTATTTGGATTCTAGATGGAGAAATGAGTAGTATTTATCTGTGTCTTCTTGTTTATTAGTCATTTCCTATTTATGTATAATCATCTTTCAGTGTTTTGTTTCTTTGATGATTCATGTAATGCAGCTGCCGATGGTATGAATTTTATCGATGAATTTGTGTTTGTATAATGCTCTTGCATTAAATTTGTTGTGCTCCCTTAATTCACGCTCCACGAATCTCTGTTGTTGGTCATGTTATCACTCCACTAGATTCCCAAGGCTGAGGAAGGAATCCCAATAGAGGTAACCACAAACCAAGCTTTTGACTTGGTATCTAGCCCTACCAAGTCAGAGAGGGCCCACTCCACAAAAATCACATCTAAGAGGGCTAGATAAAAAAGGTTTTAGGCTAGCCAATAAATGCAGAATGGTTTTATTTGTTTTGATTGGGGTTGGGCTCACTGAATGAGGATTAGGTCAAGGGGACTGGGTCGGCGAAAATGAAATGGAATGTAGAAATTATATACAAGATGCATGTATATATCTAGATTCTCTTGATCTAACAATACTTTATCTTCTTGATAAATACAGAATCCTTCCACTCTTAATATTTTGTGGTTATTTGAAATCAATTGCAAACACATGAAGAAATAAAAACAATCCCACATAACAAAGTTGTTTAACAGGAAATCCTGAAGCTGAAAACCCCAACTATTATATATTATGTATCATGGAGATCATGTAACAATCTCATACAATGCTTAGTACATCAAGCTCTCAATACAATCAATGGTCATACACTAATCAGAAGAAATATGCAAATCCGTGCACTGATTTCTTGCCACCTGATAGCCTGCCTCCACTTCTCAATCCCTGCTGAAGAAGACCCCTGAATTAATTCGAATCTACCTTGCCTTGACTGCGCAATCCTCATTGGAAAATTCAATGTATGTGTGATGCGATCAATGCATCGCTATAGTCACAACGGATAGTCCATCTTGCACTTTCACCTATCTCTCCACTGGGTCTCCACTGGAGATGAAATGCACTGTAGTTAACTGTTGTATTTGTTCAGTTGATTAATGAGTTATTGTTTGTGAATTAATTCACTCTACTCTCACTAGTGTATCATTCAGTTAGACTAGATACAACTAGCTCAACTGAGTTTAACTCCATTAGCTAAGTTAAATTGAATAACAACTCCATGAACTACTCTTCCAACTATGTGATAACTTTGCCACTTCAGTTCTAACTGAGTCCTCCATGCATGAACCACCAGTAAACCCTAGGAATTGTGTAATTCCTGCAGCCCACTGATTTGCAAAATATGTACACTCAAATTAAGTGCTCCAAGAGAATAAGTTGTTGTTTAGAGTCTGATTATTATTAAGAGCTAATAATAATCAACACTTCTATTTTTAGATTGACGATCTATAAATAGACTTCGCCCAATATTCTAAAAATAGAATTTAATCTATTTTTCCAACTTGACCAACCATCCACAAATAGCATCCTGCAACTTTTGAAATATGATAACCGTGTCTAAAAATATACTTACACTTAAAAATAGCCTGCGGGCCCACTTAGTGAAGGTGACTGATTTTCACTAAACACATCATCTTATCGAATCTCAACATGGAAGTGTAGTCCATTCGATGGGGAAAGGTAGGTAGAGGGCTCAACACTTAAAAGTGATTTTGTGAGATGGTTTAATACTGATGAGAAGCCAAGAAGAGCATAGGAGATGTATTCTTCCTAAACTGAAGAAAATGGACAAATTATGAAAAATTTCCCAAAACAGAGCATGAAAAACATGTATTCTGCCTATCAAATTGAAATTTATCATATAATAGACATGAAAATTTTATGAGCTTACAAATCATTCATACAAATGATCACAGATAAAAAAACTGTGCCAAACATTAATACCACATGAATCCCAAGGAAATAGCTGCAATTCTTCATTAATTTTCAGGCCAAACTAGTTCTTGATCAATACACTAGCATCCAAACTGATGCCAAACTTTAACTCTTGTGAAGATATGAGCTAAATAGACCTCAAAACCACCCCCAATCATCCATAGGGGTTTAATCCATGAGGTCAGGGAGAGATTACATAAAAACATGAACTAATAGCTAGAGTGTAGGATGAGAAAAGTGACTGATTCCTATCTCTAATGAACTGATTCATTACACCTCAACTAATTGACTTGCCTAATGTATTTACCCTAGATAAAAGTAAAAACATGATATTTACATTCATATTGACCATTTACATAAGTAAATTCCTCATTTCCTAAAGTAAAAGTCAAACTAGAGGGAAACTTCAAAATTTCTGAAGGCTGTGCAAAATGCAATTTTCTTGTGAAACACACAATGTCGAGGCAAAAAAATTGACCTCTGTTCAAGGCTAATTTTTAGTGCCTTCCTGGTGTCCCAATCAGTTCCATGATAGCTCATTGGAAAGCCCTTTGAGTCTATGTTTGAAAACTACCTCCACTTTTCAAAATGGTGCTCATTTTCCTTGTCAAAAACCTATTCTCCCAAGACTTGTAAACGAGCAGCGACTTGGCAGATTTAGAGGCAGAAACATGAAATTTTGACGGTTTTTTGAGCTTTTGATGGACCAGTTCTCCTCCAAAAACTCTAAAAATTTCTAGGGTTGATGTCCTCATCAATAAAAACCTACTGGTAGTGGCCATTTTTCATTTGGAGGTCCCAAAAAAGAGCGTAGCATCTAGGTCCTACGTGTTTTGAAAAATTTCTGTGTGCAAAAATACTCAAAACATAGAATTTTCAAAAAATGAAAAAATTTGCTAAAACTTGTCAAAATTGTGAGGGTACTTGATACTTTAGTATTTGAATCATAAAGTGACACCTCTCTGCAAGTATTTCCAACTTCTCTTTCTTCTTTTGCTTGGTTAAAGCTTGAATTTTTGCATGGGCTCATTTGAGCTTGGCCCTTGCAATTTTGTTCCTCATGGCATAATGTTTTTCCATATTTCTCTGAATGTCATTATCCTTTTGAGCCTTGGCCAAGAGTGGCTCCAAGTGTTGATTGACCCTCTCAAACCATTCTTCTTTGTTTTCATTGATCTCTAGGAAAATATTTTCATTTAAGGTAAGCAGGTCTGCTAGCTCAGCTTCCCTTTGTCTCTCTAGGGCTACAACTATTTTAAGCCCTCTAGTCCTTGGTATTTGTCTTAGACGCTAATCCTCCTCATCATCAAGTTCACAAATCCTTTCCAATGTTTCCTTAAGCAAGGCTTTAGCATTTTCTTCCTCTGTGATTTGAAACACTTCACCTCATTGATGACTTGCTTGGTCTTTAGCTGCTGATTTTCTTGCTCAAGGAAGCAAATCACATATTTGGACCTCTCAAGATTAGTCTGAATTTCACTAATCTTTGCCTCTTTGCCTTTAATTATTGCATTAGTGTTTTTTTCTTCATTCTCCTCAGCTAGGTCAATCAACAAAAAATCTTACTCTGTTTCATGATTGTCCTCCTCATTATGAATGACTGGCTCTATCACCTATTCCTTACCTTTATTTACCTGTTGTGTTGATGAAGAAGGAATGGCCCCTTTCACTCCAAGTGAAGCAAACACATGCCTAAAGACACTCTGGTAAGTTTTGGGAAATGGCTTAATCTCAGATAAAGTAGCCCATGTTGCCTCAATGTGTTCCTCACCGTTTGATGACTCTGAATGATGGTGTGATGATGATGTAGGGTTATATAAAGGTGAATAAGAAATCTCAATATGAGGTGAATGAAGCTAGCTTGGTAATGATGTATGAACAATAGGTTGATATGGAGGGATAGGTGTGGGAGGATGAGATGATGAAGGGGCATTCTAGCCATGCTAACTAGGTGGGCTAGTAAAAATCTCATTGGATATGAAGGTGTCCCATGGAATTTTCAATTGATCAAGCTGATACATGACTATAATTTTAATGAGCGACTGGTCGAAAATACTCTGCATTTGATGACCATAATCTCTCTTTTGGGCAATATATTCCATTTTGTCAATGCTACGAGCGAGATAATAGGGTATGTGAAGCATTATGACTCTAGTAAAGTGCATGAGGAGCTGGATATGATAGGAATAGAGTTTAGAAAACCTTCCCTCACAGGTGAAATATTTCATGATGATTTTCATCATGGGGACATATCTATCATGGAGATGAGAGAAAGGAAAAATTGTCTTTGTGTCTTCCTTGTATCTTGGTTTAAGATATGGCTCATAGAAATAATGATCGAGATTTCCTTGTTTAAACCATATTTCTCCTACATTTTGGATCCCTGTAACAACTGCAGTGATATCAATAGACATAGTGAAACTAACCCCGACAAGAGTGACCTATATATCATGAATATTGGAAATGAACAATCTTGTTAACATAGGATGATACTGGACATTTTTCACTTTCTCACAAAATTCAAAACAACCTACATGCTTAAAGCATGACACAGTGAGGGGAGATGCCATAAGCTCTCTATTGGTTGTTGGTTCATGTCTAATGAATTTCCCTCCCTTTTTATATGGATTTTTCTTCGGTCTCTGTTCCTCACTTGTACTTCTATTCTCCTCTTTAGCCATAATTGATGTAGAAACCCTAGGGTGATGGAATGAAATGGAGGAAATGTGAAGTGAAATGAAATGTTTTGGGAAATGGAGGGAATGGGAATGTAAAGGGAGCCTAGGTTAGTGAAAACCCTAGGATTTAGAGGTATTAGGAATGGTATTTCTTTAGGGAATGGGGATATGGAAAAATATATATGGGAATGGGAAATGGAATATATAATAGTTTAAGGATTAGAAAAATGAGAACTAGGGTTTATTCCTTTAGGAAAAGCTTCAAATGATTACAGAACTAAATATATCAATGAGATGATGTCTAGTGTTTTCTCACTGATAAATGGAGATTTGAAGAAAACCTGTGTAGAGATTTGGCATTAACTGATGGAGTGGGAGGCTGTAAGAGAGTTTTTTGACTTTTTGGGTGAACATGTAGTGTTCTGAGAAAACGTGCAGTGACCCTTGCAAACGCGCAACAACCCCTTCTAAACGTGCAACGTCTGTTGCAAAATGGTATGGGAAATTTGGAAAAATGCACAACATCTATCTTGAACGTGCAACGACTCCCTCAAACGTGCGACGACTGTCTCAAATGAGCAGTGACCTGAAAATTTGCTTCGTTGCTCTCTGAAAATGTGAATTTTCTCCTTTGTTGAGGATCGCTGAAGGATGAATGAAACAAATGGACTTTGTTTTAAGGTTTTGAATGGATTTATAATCTAGTGGATTGGATTTATCATTTGAATTTCCCACTTTCCTTATGTTCACTTTTTCTTCTCAAGCTTTGACACTGATACTCTTTGACCTTTCAGACTTTTTTGCTTTGCAGGTTGATTTAGCTAAATTTGGAGATTGATTTTATTTTCTTTAGTTTGGAAAGAGTGATTGAGTTGGAAGATATGGAATAAATTATTACATATAAAAACATAAAATTACATTTTAAAAAATGAAAAATAAATAACATTTTTTTTTATATATCAAAATAGAATTTTGATATAAAAATCATTGAAATAATTACAACTTGAAAAATAGAATAGTTACAAAGTGATGATCTTCTGTAGAGGAAGATAAAATGTCTTTGAGTCACTGTCATATTCTTGCTGACTTTATTTGGATGTAATAATGCATTTTGGACCTTGAAAGAGAAAACCCTATGACCTAATGAGAGATTTTAAGACCTAATCTCCATGACTGACCTGGACTGAGACAAGACATAGGCAAATAAGATCTTTACAAGTGTTATTATGTTTAATAATTCATGAGAGTGAGTCAAAAAATATGGTTCTATGAAGGAGAGTGAATTTTTATTGAGTAAGGCTAACATTAGTGAAACAATTTTTAGCATGACCTAATGGAATGATATAAAAATTTCAGAGTGAGACACCTAAAATGAAAATTAAAGGAATGATATTAATCAATAATGGAAGAATGCATATTCTGACTGTAACATTGGCCTTATTGGGGATAGCAGCTCTGGCAAAGGTGTCAAGAACTGCAGATCTTTGAGTTGAGCAGATCAATGCTTTCTTCCTTTGGGCCAAATATGGTAAAAAAATAACTGAAACTGAAATGCAGGATTGACTATTTGACAGCTTAATGACACAAAATGAATGAAATTGACTCAATTTGACTTGACTTGATTGAAGCAAGACTCAAAAACTGAACTTACCTGACTTATTGATGGCAGTACTTCACCGAGACTTGAGGGCTTCAAATCTTGATGACAACCACCTACCTGCTGAAGACATATGTAAAATCATGTGAAGTTATATTTCCAATGTAACCAATCCAGTAGATGGTTACTTGCTTGAATTATGCTCTCACTTTCCTCAAGCAGGAAGAAAAGAAAAAAAATCTAGATGACTCCAAGTGTCTGTTGAACATGTGCTTCTGGTCCATGAAAATAAGAAAATACATCTTCCCTACTAACTATAGTAGATCAACAAATGGATCTTCAAAAATCTGAAAAGTTACCTTGTCTCGAGATTGAGCAAAAACACAAGCACACTCTTCATTCTGATCTGAAAGAACACATGGTTGTTGATCCATAGGATAGCATAGGGAAGTATGACTTTTTGCTATCTGAGTGTTGGCTACACATTCCTGAAGCATGGGAAAATTTGACTCTATCACTTGCACATTGTCTCTCATAGGCTCATACTCCTCAAATTCATATTCTAAATCATCTTTGAACAGAAAAAATTCTTCAATATTGTTATGTTAGGGTCTTGTGATTTGGCAGATTGGCAAGCCAAATGAAAAGGTAACATCAAACCAACTTTGGAGCCCAAGGACCTAGCCTTCCTAGACTCAGAGAGGGCTCTCTCTATTTGTGCAAAGAATGTGAACTTGTTTGCTTTCTATGTATCTGATTTTAAGCTAGTTGTTAAGTATGTTTTGGTTTGTTTTAGGTTTTTTGAGGGATAACTGATCAAAGGATAAATAGATAAAAATATTGTTAGATCAAATGGGCTATGGGGTCAATAAGGTCGAGACTGCCTCAAAGGGTGGACAAGGTATATTGCAAGGCCGATTTGGTCGAGGTAAAATGGATTCTTTAGGTGGAGTGAAATGAGATGGACACTAAGTTTGTGAGAAACAAATAGGTTTTAAGCATAAATAGTTTTACAGCAAACATCCATATGGTATGGCTAACCATTAATCACTATAAATTTAACTCAAACTGATATATGCATAAAATAAACATTCAGGCAGTACATAGAAGTATAAGACCCTCTAACTTTGGGAAAATCACCTTTAGAATTTTGGGAAAACAAATAAGTCAAAAAAACAACTCAATATATGAAGAGGGAACTCCTAAACATCATATTTTGAGCTATCGGGAACTTTGAACTAAGATTGCAGAGCATGGGCAAAGGGCAAGATTGAAACAAGACCTCTTTGGTTTAACTAGGACAATCAAATATTCAGAGAAAGGTTTCAGTGATGGGATTTTTGATGGCTATGAGTAAGCATGGCATACCATGAATAATACTAGATAGCATACATAATAACCATTAATGAAATTGATAACAAGTTCTTAGGGTATGAAAGAGAAGTTAAGAATTATTTGACATAACTATGAAAGAAGAAAAACATAGAAGTTGTAATGAATCAGGAAACTTGAGGTGCCTCCATGGGCATGTCTCAAATCTATTATTTACACATCTATAGAAAGAAATAAGCATGAAAACATGTATGATAAACTAAGGAAACATAACAGATAAGGAACACTATACCATTCACCAAGCCATGGAATCCTACAAACAGTCCTCTTCCACCATCAAAGACAAACAAGAAATCATCCACTTCATGAGACAAAGTATTTCTTCAAAGCTTGTAATATCATGTATTGCTCTATATAATCAAGTTCAGCCTCTTAATCAACTCTTCAACGAACAATATTACAATGATTCTCCATGAGTTATATAGGAAATGAGAAGATAAGCTTCACAAAACTCACTAGAAGCTCATAGGCTTAGAACAAATATTTGATTTTTTCCTTCAGGCTTTGCAAAGCCCAAGGAAAAAAAATATCTTCAAAATATCTCAAAATGCTAAAAAAGGAAATAAAATTGACTTTTCATGACTGACAATGGCCAAAAAATTCTTAACGTACATTTGGATAAGCCACTTCAAAAAACTGCCTTTTTTGCCAAAATGCTATAGGAACGTAGCAACAGAAAATTCCTTGTCTTGTAGACGACTTTTGAGGGACCTCCCGATGTCAAAACGAGACTTGTGATGGCTCGTTGGAAAGCCCAGGATGTCTACTTTCTGTAACTACTTTATTTTTCCCAAACTTATCCCTAAAAGTATGTCAAAATCTGTACTGAGTGGAAAAAACCAAAAAAGTAGCCCTTGCTGATATGTGAAGCAGAAAGTTAAAAAATCATTGGTTTTCGCCTCTTTGGGGGATGAAAAAACCTCCTTTGGATCTGAAAATTCGTGAGTAGCTGACCCTAAATTTATTCCATCCAAAAAAATGACTTTCATGAGCTGAGGATGCTCCTAACACCCATGGCAGCGCCTTGAAAAATGTGCAATTATGGCCGAAAAACACAAAAAAAAAATCTTGTCAAAATTTTCTCAATTTTGGCGAGCAAGCCCCTCATGGGTTCTTAGAAGCATTTAAGGAAGCTGAGGCCAATATTTCAAGCCCTGATGTGCCTTTCTCCACTTTTTCTACTGGGCGCCTCTTTCGGGTAGCCTTGAGCTTTTCTTGATCAAGTTTGTGCTTTCTTCGGGCAAATTGGCTCAACTTCTTGTAGTGCCCAGTCATCTTCTTTTGTACAATAAAGTCTCTGTTAGCTTTCTATAACTTATCCTCCAAATGCTTGTTGGCCGTTTCAAGCCATGGTTATCTATTATTTTCTATTTCTTGGGTGAGAAATTGAGTAAGAGGATAAGATCGAACAAGGGCTGCCTCTTCTTCCCTCTTTTTCTCCAAAGCTTTCTTGAGACCCATAGTCCTAGGCCTCTTTCTCATTGGCTACTCTTCTTCCTTAGTATCATCAAATTCACCCATAAACTCTTCAAGCTTGACTTGTGCTTTGTAGGCTTCCCTTTGGTATTTTAAATCCAAAGGCCTCATAAACTGCCATTTGACCACTAATTTGTTTGTTTTGCATCTGTAGAACATGTATGAGGTCCTTGGACCTTTCTAGATCAGCTTGTAGGTCATGAATTTGGGCTTCTCTATTTTGTAAAAGAGCCTCAATAATTCTAGCTTCATCATCCCCATCATCATTGTTTATCTGGATGATGTCAAACTCCCTCTCCTTTTCATAACTACTCTCCTCTTTTTGTTTCCCTTTGCCTTGGGTAGACTTCTTGGTCCTCTTCCTCTTTGGAAATTCAACAATACTCTTCTTAGGTAGCTTGCCTCTACTTCTTAGCGCTCTTGTGACATTGCTAGTCACTGTTGGAGTGATCTTCTTCTTTGCTAATCTAGTGTTTCTAGGCTTTGCCACTTTTGGAGGGAGAGTCATGGCCCCTTGCCTAGGAGAGGCAGCTAGCACATGCTCTTGGCTATGTTGAGGAGAAGGGAGAGATAGTTTCATAACTTGCACTAGCTCAACTTGGTCCTTGGTTTGGTCTTGGCTGCCCTTAGGAATGTTTTGATCTTTTTGCTCCATGTTGTCCTCTTTGAAATGCTCATTGTTTGGTGTTTTCTTGCCATCATCATTAATTGCTTGAGGGTTATCTTGTTTCTAATCATAAGTGTCCTTTTGAGGACTGTCATGACCCTCATCATAAGTGTCCTTTTGAGGACTGTCTTGTTCATCTCTGTTCCTGCTTTCTTCATGACTACTGTGCTCTTTACCTTCACTATTTTGTCCCTCATGACCATCACGCTTACTGCTGTGTTGGCTACCATCATGTTCCTCATGACTGCTATGCTCACCATCAATTTTTTCATGCTCACCATCATGCTTAAAGTCTTTACTTTGTCATTCTTCATCACTAGTTTGCTTCTTCTCTTCTTCACTCTCAATCATAGGGGATTTTTGTCTTTTAGGAGTGGATTTACTCGAAGAAGGAGAAACATGATGGGTGGATGGTGAGGAAGGCGCATGAGATGAAGAGACAATGGAAAAATCGGGATGGGAGATGAAAGAGTCCCAAGAAACTCCCTTTTTCTCAAGTTGATGGAGGATGATGATCTTGATAAGGGAATGATGAAATAAACAAGCTTGTTGTTGAGTGGAAGGCTTCTTTTGGACAGTAGAGGCCATCTTTTCAATGCTTTTGTAAAGGAAGAAAGGTAGGTTCAGCAACTGAGTTATTGTGAAATGCATAAGAAGCCTGATGTGATAGGCATAAATCTAGGAAAACCTCCCTTCACATGTGAAATACTTCATGATGACTTTCATGAGGGGGGAATAGCTGCTCAAAAAGTGAGAAAAAGGGAAAATAGCTTGGCAAGCATCCTGATGGTCTGTTTTTAGAAAGGGTTTATAGTGATTTAGATCTAGGTATGTTTGTTTGAACCACTTTTCTCCTATATAGGGGATCTTATTTTCTTTAGAGATATCCCTAGGAGAGAGTTTGAAATCAAGACTTGCTATATGGACATGCTTTCCTTGCATCCTCAAAGAAAACAAATGTGTCAAAGGAGGGTGGTTTTTTACTTCTTGGACTTTTTGGCAAAACTCCAAGCATCCTACTTCATGATAATTGAAAAGTACTGAAGGAGATTCATTCACCTCTTGATTTGTAATAGGCTCATACCTATTGTGATACCCACTTCTGATGTCCTTCTTTGGAGGAATTTTTTCCTTTGATACCCCTTACTGACTGACCAAAACAAGACCTTGAAATTTACTGAAAAATAGACCCTTTCTTTGAGCACTGCTTTTCTCTTTAGTCGGCAAAAAATTATTTGTTAAATGAAAAAAAATTTACTTCTCCAGCACTGTGTTTTGAGCAAAGATGCCCTTCATAAGATCTATTTGTGGTTTTTTAAGACAAGTCCCTTTTTGTTTTTTACACAAAAAACTCTTTCCCTTAATCACTGCTTTTTTGAAATCACTGTTTAAGAGGTGAGAAAACCCCTATAAACTGATAAAAACTGTTTCACCCAATCACTATCTTCCTTTCTCTCTGAGCAAAGAGTACACTCTTGAAAAACAATGTGCTTTCCCTTTGAAAAAACTTTCTCTCTTTAATGATCACTGTTTCTCTAAACAAAGTAGTCTCCCTGTCACTTAGTAAGCGGTTTTGAAAACAAACTCTGTATGATCTTCTATGTGCTTGAAAAAAAAGTTTCAACCTTCACAAGGTACTAGTTTTGAAAACAATGATTCCATGTTTTATGTAGTACAAGCTATTGACCTGAAATGATGAGCCTCTCTATTAAAAATACACTCTATTCCTTATTCAACATAAAAGCCCCTTTCACATTGATTTAGGTCTCCTTCTCTAATCATTGTTGTTCTGTGATGATTTTAACAAGAAATTTCCTTTTGATGAGGGTTATTTTGTTTTTCTAAAGTATCATCTCCTCTTGTTACTGAGCAAAGGTCTTCAAAACAATCCCAGTTTTCTCTCTATAAGACTGTGTTTATCTTTAATTACTCAAAGCAAGAAAACTCTTTAAAACTAACAACACATCTTTCCTCCTTTATTCACCGTTTCTTTGAAAACATTGTTTATGAGACTCCTTTCAACTGATAATAAGCAGACATTTCTCCCTTAATTATTGTATCTCTGTGATTTAGAAAATATGATAAGTTGGAAGAGTAAACTGTGTTCTTTTCAAACCTCTTTAAAACTGTCAATGGGCCCTTTCCACTTATCAATGTTTTCCTTTAAACCCTGATATCAAACCTTCTCTTAAATCAAACAAAAAATGGACTTATAGAAATAAATACCTTTCAAAAATGTCTTTTGCTATATTTTGAGATGATTTTTTTGTGCTAAATTTGATCTTTGACATCTTGAGGACTTCTTGTAGCATTGGCCCAGCCTGGCAGAGGACACGTTTAGAGATGGTCACTAGGCCAGGCAGGCCTAAACGTGAAGAACGTGTTGTGTTCATAGATGGTTGATGGGCACTGGGAAAGCCTAAATAGGTAACGCATTCAAATATGGTTGATGGGCATCGGGCAAGCCTAAACGGGGAACGCGTTCAGAGATGGTTGACGGGCGCCGGGAAAGCCTGAATGGGGAACATATTTAGAAATGGTTGATGGGCGCTGGGCAAGCCTGAACAGGGAAGGCGCCACATTCAGAAATGGTTTTTGTCAGCCTTGGGCACCTGTTGAATGCTGGGCATAGGCGTGCCATGCAACCGCACAGGCGCGCCGTGCCTTTAACAATTTTATTCTGTGAGTGCCTACAAGCACGCCGCACAAATGTACAGGCACGTCGTGCATTCCAAAGGCTGCAAATACCTTAAAAAATGCTCATAAATTTTTCTCTCTTCCTTTTCTTGGCTTTGCAAAATGATGAATGATATGTGGTCGAAGTCTTTTATACTTGAAAAACAAAGTTCCGTCATTTCAATTTAAAAAAAAAACTTCTCCTTTTTAATTTGAAAGAAATTCTCTGAAAAGTGGCTTTGTTCACAATGGTGAGGGGTTGCCTCTTTCAAAAAACTGTTGTATCTCTTAATAAATTCCTTACCCCCTCTAAACAGTCTTTCTTTAACTCTACCATATTCAATGAAATGTTTCTTATCAACCATATCATACCTTGATGATTTTATAACCCCTTGTTTATGATGTGAAGGAGCTATAAAAACTGTGTTTTTGCCTCTGCTTGTTTACCATGGAGGTTTATCATAAAAACACTACTGCAGCCATCTTGACACCATAATGCCAATTCACTATTTTATGAAGTGATGGGGGTCTTCTCATATGAATATCTTATGTCCTTTTGAATAGATATTTTAGGGGTAAGCTGTGTTTTTTTTCCACTTGTCATTCTTGAATTATCTCCTTACAAACAGTCTCTTGTTCTTAATTATAACTTTACCTGTGATACCTGCCTTCCTCAGTATTATGTCACTTTGCAAAACCAAACAAGAAACCTGTAATTTGATTATGAAAAGTGTTCTCTGTTTTATCCATTGGAAAATGGTATTTGGATGGATTGCAATGGTCTTCTCTATGACTGTGACCGAGTATGTCATTTAAAAAAAGCTCATAAAAACACTATTATAGCCTCTCAATCACCACAATGCAACTTAATTGTTTTATGAGATGAAAAAGGTCCTTAAACCATGACTTGGTCTCCTGCTAGTATGATGAAGGTGGCCTACCAACCATGATTTGATCCTCTGATTGTTACCAAGGAGATTATCCCTTTAAAACCACTAATGCAACCTCTATTTTATAATATCTTAAAAAGAAAATTCTTTGCATTGACCAAGATTTTGTTTCATATATGTCTGCTTAACCCTTTGAATAAGATGAACTATATTGTAAATATTTTGGAGAGCTGATCCTTTGCTTTTGTGAAGGAGGCCTTCAAATAGTGAAAGTTTCACCTATCTCAACAATATGCCCTCTGCCTTTTGAATGATCTGAAAAAGTAGCTCTTGAAGCTTGCCTTTCATTCATCACTTGGAGGAAGTTAGTCTATGATAAACCATAATGGATCTGTAAAAATAAAAATTCCCTTTTCACATACACCTTCTGTGTGAATGCTTCTTTATAGCAGTTTGTAGAAATGACTAGAAACGGAGCTTGGTCAATCAACTTCACCATTCAGAAGAGGTTGTTTTAATCAAAATTATAACCTCTGATTTATCCTTTGAAGGAGGTTTTCATAAACACAAGATCAGACACCATTAACACTAGCATGTCAACCTTTTGTTTGTGATATGAAAAAGGCCTTTTAACTTATCATCTTTCGTTAGTGTCACCACTATTCCTCAACTTGTCTTTCCAAAGGAAAACTTTCTTAAACATAATTTTAATCCTGCTATGTATCTTTTATTCATCCTTTTGGAGGAAAAAGCACCAAGCAGCCACTAAATTTTCTCAAAAACATGTTTGACCCTCTACTTATTAGTGAAGGAGGTCATAACAATGTGTTTTGTAACCCTATGCTTTTATACGAAGGAGGTTTTTGTTACTGTTGGGTACTTTGTATTAACACTTTTTCTTGACTATATATAGACCTTCTATTTTGTCCTGAAGAAAAGCCTTGCAAATGTGATCACCTATGCTTATTCAGAAACATGGTTAGGCCCTTAACTTATAAAATTTCATTTGTTTACCACTGTTTCTCAACATGGTCTTACCAATGGAGACTTTATCAAACACAACATCAGTCAATCCCGAGGATGCATCCTGTATCCTCTTTGAAGGACGTGGCGCAAAATAACTCCTGTGGCTACTTTAAAAACATGTTGACCCTCTGCTTATTAATGAAGGAGGTCGCAACCATGTGTATTTTACCCTCTACTTATCATTGAAGGAGGTTATTACTGTGTTTCTAACCCTTTGCTCTTTGAAGGAGGTTATCTTTAACACAGGATATACATTTATTTCAAATCACTGTACCTTGCTCTGTATGTTTGTTTGAAAAATGCCAATAGGAAACAAAGTGAAATTTAACATTCATTATTGATAAAATCACTTGGAAATCATGTCCTCTTTCTTTATGAGGCCTTGTCTGAGGTGTATATATCCTTTTGTAAAATATCATTGTGAACACAAAACCATAAGAAATGTGATTTGTACCTGGAGAGTGTTTGCTGCTAGATATCATTGAAATATCTTTTCCTTTGACTGTGTTGTTAAAGGTACCTTGAAATTTCCTTTGACTAATGTTGACATCCTAGGTTCAAAGTAGCATAAGAAGCAAATGTCTTCTTATGCCCTACATGATGATGCCCTTCGGAAGATTATGAAGCACTACTTTTGGAGGAGATCAAGGAGCACTGTTGATCAGCATCTCATTTTACTTCATTTGCTTCATTGATGAGGAATGATCTCTACTCTTCGAGCAACCTTTAGATTTATAACATGTACACTTGCTGCTCTTACTTATAGTACTTTACTTGCCTTGATGGAAAACTAATTTAGCATGAAGGACTTGTTGAAATTTTCCTTTTTTCCCTCCTTTGTACACTAATCATCATTAAATTACGCCCCTACAGAGATGTAAAAACAGATGCTTTGGAACCTTGGAGAGCTCCTTTGGTGTTTCATGGAGATTTTTCCTGATCTAAGCATTGGAGAGCTCCTTTGGTTGACTAGTACTAGACAGAGGCTTTTTGGCCTAGGATATCTTAGCCAAGGAAAACCTCCCTAAACACCACTATCTATCTTAGGGACAATTTTGACAGATTCTAAGTGTTTTCTTAGGCATGATCAGATTTTCAAATGAAAATATGACTAGGGATAGAGTTGCAGACATTTTGTCAACCATTGGATAGTGAATGGCATGAGAAACAAGGGTAAATGATAGTATATAAACCAAGCTAAGATAGCTCCAGATAGGGATATTTTGCTAAAACAAGATAGGACTTGAAAATTGGAGATTGTTATCATCATAGACTAATAGGAAGGGGTAGGAGGACAATTTTTTTTTGGGGTGTTTTCTAGATGACAAATTGACAGTTTGAGATTAGCTTCTAGAAAACTTAGCTAAGGAAACTAGTAATCAACAATAGGTAAAAAATACTGATGACTAGCATGTTAAACATGACATCCCTATTTTCTTCATGAAAGAAAATGATCTCTGTTAGCTGATCTCCTTGTAATAAATCAGCATCACAAATCCGTTTACTCACAACAACTTCGGGCATGGCTTCATCAGTCTCATGATTATCATCATTCAAACCGAAAATTTTGTTTTCAATAATGGAAGATGCTTAAATCACACATTCTTGACTATGTGAACACTGTAAGAGTTGAAAATATACATTCGCTTGGGTTGTAATATGAATGTTTAGGAGATGATATATCTCTTCTTCAAAAAAAGTAGAAAACTGAGTTTTAAAGCAATTTACATTGATTTGTCGATTTTCATTTTTAGGATCAAGAATTGGCACTTCTCTTTCTTGGTCCCAGTCTATCTCATCTAAGGAGGAGATACTGATTCTTATTGGTGATGAAAAGGGTTATCATGCAAAGCCTCAAGGATCTCTTCATCGAAGGGGGAAACTTATCTTTCTGTTAAGATTCAACAGGATGATGATCCTAGTGAAATTTAAGCACCTTCACTAGGTGGGGCCTGCAAGCTATTTTTAGGTTTATGTCTATTTTTAGAATGGTGAGCATATTATAAAATTAGCAGGATGTCAATTCTAGATGGTTGAGAAAATTATATCTTTAGATGAGTTTCTATTTCTAGAAGATGGGCAAAGTCTATTTATAGATCGCAAATCTAAAAATATAATGCATGTCGATTATTATTAGCCCTTGATGATAATCATACAATAAATAATAACTTATTCTCTTAGAGCACTTTATTTTAGTTAACTGATGTGGAAAACCAATTAGCTGAAGGAATTACGCATTCCAATGTTGGTTGGTTACTCATGCATGATGGAATTTGTTATAACTAATTGTGGCAGAGTTGGAAGAGTAGTTATGGGAGTTGTTATCTAGTTTAACTCAGTTAAGTGAGTTAAAATCAGTTGTGATAGTTGTAACTAAATATACACTAGTGAAATATGAGTGAATTGATTATTTAATTAATTCACAAGTAGTGTCTAACTTGCAACTAAAGAAATACAACAGTTAACTACTTGCATATCAGATCCAGTGGAGACCCAGTGGAGAGATAGGTTAAAGGGTGTGCTTGACTATCAGTTGTGACCATAGTGATGCATTCAATGAATCTACACACACATTTGATTTTCCATTGAGGATTGCACAGTAAAATAAAGGAAAGATCGAATTCATTAAGGGATTTTATTCATGAGGGATTGTGCAGTGGAGGCAGGCTGTCAGGAGGTAAGAAATTGGTGCATAGATATGCAAATTTCTGCATGACGGTGTGAGACGATTGTATATTGTACTGAGATATCTATGAGCTGAGATTGAGATTGTTTCATGATTCCATGATATACATAATATATGATAGTTGGGGTTTTTAGGTTTAAGCTTTCTCGGTAAAACATCTTGTTATGTGCGCTTGATTTTTATTCATGTGTTTTGCAATTGGCGATTTAATTTCCGCAAAGAATTGAGTAGAAGGATTCTGTATTTAACACTGGATTTAATTGTTAGATTAGGGGAGTCTGGTAATATACATATTATTGTATTAAATTTCTACATGGTATCAGAGCAGTGTTAATCAATGAATATTGCAATATTGAAGTGGTGCTAAGTTTTGTGCTGGTGGACAATTCAAATTTGCTGCAAGAATTTCTTGGTGCGACAATTGAGTAAACATTGAAATGGCTTTCAATGGCTTATGGTTGGAGCATGCACTCAAGGG
The DNA here is from genome assembly GCA_034641835.2 of Pinus albicaulis. Classification (NCBI taxonomy): domain Eukaryota; kingdom Viridiplantae; phylum Streptophyta; class Pinopsida; order Pinales; family Pinaceae; genus Pinus; species Pinus albicaulis. Next base: position 315,280,001 of record CM076571.1, read on the forward strand.
CAGCTCTAACTAAATAGCCTGGAAGGATAGAATGGAATCAGTGCTTGAAGATAATGGCTTGAAGGAGTTCATCGATAGTGATGTTCCTAAGCCCACTTCGACGGATGCTCCATTACTTGATGCATGTCAAAAGAAATTACCAAAGACAAGAATAATTATGTTGGAAGGTATGAAAGACCATACTATGTCAAGCCTTCATGGGAAATCAACTCCATTTTCAATGTGGAAGGCCTTGATAGATATTTTCCAAAGCAATAGCGACCATAGGAAGTTGGCGCTGAAAGATAAACTTAGGAAAATCAAAATGGAGAAGGGCGACAATATTCCAAAGTATCTCACGAAGTTTGTCCAATGTAGGGATGATATGGGGATTGTGGGAATTATAGTTTTTGATGATGACTTGGTGCACTTGGCTCTCCTTTGACTTTCGAAGAGTTGGCACAGTTATCAAGACTCTGTCAATGGGCGAGAGAAACTGCCAGATTGGGTTTGGTCGGATCTAGTGCAGGAGGAGATAAGGCAGAGTACCAGGGATGGATCTTCATCAAAACATGATGATGAAGAGGATTTTGATTTGGTTGCCAAAGCAAGGAAAGGGAAGGGGAATAAATCCTATCCAAAATCCAAGGCTAAAGGCAAGAAGCTGGATTTGTCTAAGATTAAGTGTTTTCACTGTCACGAACATGGGCATATCTCCACTAACTTCCCACATAAAAAGAAGAACAAGAAGGCTATTGGAGCTACAGCTAGTGAGGCCCTTTCCTCACAATTTGAACTTGATTTCTCTTTGATCGCATGCTTGGTTTTGAGTGCAAAGGGATCGGTGTGGTATCTTGAAAGTGGTGCTTCCTTCCACATGACGAGAGATAAGGATATTTTCAGCGACTTGGAGGAGAAATATCTCCAAATGCATATAGAGATGGGCGACGATGGATGATACAGTGTGATCGGCATTGGTACCATTACCTTTGAGAGGGAGTCAGGTAAACCATTCATGTTGAAAGATGTTATGCATGTTCTAGGTCTGAAGAAGAACTTGGTCTCAGTTGCGATGTTGATAACTATTCTCGTAGATGTTGGATCTTCTTCATGCAGAAGAAGGATCAAACATTCTCAAAGTTTGGCGAGTTTAAAGCATTGGTGGAGAAGGAGTCAGGGAAGCAAGTGAAGGCTCTGCAGAGTGATAATGGTGGTGAATATATCTTGAAAAAATTCAAGGACTTCTGTAGAAAATAAGGAATTCAAAGAGAACTCATAGCGCCTCATAACCCACAACAGAATGGGGTCATGGAGAGGAATAACAAAATGATCATGGGTGCTATACGAGCTATGCTGCATGATCAGGGCCTACCAATGCACTTGTGGGCGAAAGCATGAAACACTATGGTTTATGTGCAAAATCGTTGTCCTCATAGAGTACTTGGCATGAGTACACCTGAAGAAGCTTTTACTGGTAAGAAACCAGATGTTTCTCAATTCAATATTTTTGGCTCATCTATTTATGTTCATGTGACCAAGAGTGCCAGGAAGAAGCTGGAGTCGACTACAGAAGTTTGGAAACTTGTGGGGTACAAAGAAACACCCCATAATTATCATGTGTATTTGCCAAATAGTCGAATGACTGTGGTGCGACAGGATATAAAATTCAAATAGGAGAAAGCCATGAAGTTGTCACTTGAGAGGGAGCTACACTTGCATGTAGAAGAGGAATTGATTGTTCCCAATGATGAGCCTCAAGATGTGGATCAGCCACAGGAGGAGGATCATGGAGTGGAGGAGTACACTCATGTAGAGCCAAACATCAAAACTGGTAGAAGGCGTACCACAAAAGCTTAGAGGCTGAAGCTTGATGCAGCACAACATGTAGGAGCCCCTACTTCGCAGCACAGACAGAGACAGTCTCCTAAATGATTCACTGGATACATGGCTCTCATGAGAAAATGTATCGTGAAAGAGCCATATTCTTTTCAGGAAGCAGTTCAAAATCGCACATGGGTAGATGCCATGGTGGAGGAGTATGAAGCCATTGTCAGAAACAATGCTTGGGAAATTGTTCCAAGGCCAGTTGATAAATCAATGGTAGGTTCAAGATGGATCTACATGGTAAAGAAAGCTTTTGATGGGAGTGTTCAGAAGTATAAGGAAAGATTTGTTTCCCAGGGCTTCGCACAGATCGATTGGATTAATTATGAAGAAACCTTTGCACCTGTCACATGGTATTATTCCATAAGGACCATCCTTGCTCTCTCTCTGCACAAATGGGTTGGCACATTCATGAGATGGATGTGAAGGTTGTGTTCCTTAATGGGATCATTGAGGAAGAAGTGTACATTGAGCAGCCTAAAGGATTTGAGATCCTCAGCAGCAAGTTGCATGTGTGCAGACTCAGAAGAGCATTGTATGGGTTGAAGCAAGTACCCCTTGCTTGGTACACTAGGATCGATAGTTATCTCATTGGACTTGGCTTCACCAAGAGTGAGGCGGATGCAAACCTATACCAAATTGTGGTGGAGGGTGAGATTTTAATCATTGTTATTTATGTTGATGATTTAATACTGACTAGTTATGAGCAGCTGATACACTCATACAAGAAGGACCTTGCAAAGGAGTTCGAGATGAAGGATATGGGTCTCCTTCATTATTTCCTTGGATTGGAAATATGGCAACGAGAAGGTGAACTGTTTATGCCTCAAGGAAAGTATGCATAAGAGATACTCGGTAAGTTTCACATGGAGGAGTGCAAACCCATGGATACTCCTCTTCTAGTAAATTAGAGGAAAGAGGATGCTACATTGGCATAGGTATTGGATGCTACTGTCTATCGAAATTTGGTGGTTTCCCTCATGTATTTAGTTAAGACAAGACCAGACATATGCTATGCGGTGAACCGACTTAGTCAAGTGATGGTTAAGCCTACCAAGCTCTTTTGGAAGGTGGACAAGCATGTACTGAGATATTTCAGGGGCACATCTGAGTATGGCTTATGGTATAGATAGACAGATGAGGTGAAGTTTCATGGTTTCATGGATGTAGATTGGGCAGGAAGCCTGACGGACAAAAAGAGCGCATCAGGAGGGGTTTTCAATATCATATCTATAGTCATTTCTTGGTACAGCAGGAAACCAAGATCTGTGGCACTTATTTCAGTGGAAGCGGAATACATGGCATCAAGTCAAGCTGCATGTGAGGCTATCTGGATGAGGAAGATCATGGTCGGTTTGTTTGGTTCTCATTTAGATCCTACAATGATTCATTGTGATAATCAGAGTTGCATTAAACTCTCGATTAATCATGTGTTTCATGATAGATCTAAGCATATAGATATCTAGTATCATCATATCATATATTGTGTGCATTGGAAGATCATGTTGCTTCAGTACATTCCTACGAAAGATCAAGATGCAGATATTCTGACGAAGGCGCTCACCAGGAGTAAATTCGAATACCATAGAGACAGGATCAGGGTGAAGGATAATCCATTTTTTGTTCAGAGGGAGTGTTGAGATTCAACAAGATGATAATCCTTGTGAAAATTAAGGACCTTCACTAGGTGGGGCCCACAGGCTATTTTTAGATGTATGTCTATTTCTAGAATGGTGAGCATATTCTAAAATTAGCACGATGCTGATTTAGATGGTTGAGAAAATTCTATCTTTAGATGATTTTATATTTTTAGAAGATGGGCGAAGTCTATTTATAGATCACAAATCTAAAAATAGAATGCATGTCGATTATTATTAGCCCTTACTAATAATCATACAATAAATAATAACTTATTCTCTTGGAGCACTTGATTTCAGTTAACTGAAGTGGAAAACCAATTAGCTAAAGGAATTACACATTCCAAGGTTGGTTGGTGACTCATGCATGATGGACTTCGTTATAACTGATTGTGGCAGAGTTGTAACAGAGTTGGAAGAGTAGTTATGGGAGTTTTTATTTAGTTTAACTCAGTTAAGTAAGTTAAACTCAGTTTTTCTAGTTGTAACTAAAGATACCCTAGTGAAAGATGAGTGAATTAATTATTTAATTAATTCACAAGCAGTCTCTAACTTGTAACTGAAGAAATACAATAGTTAACTACTTGCATGTCAGATCCAGTGGAGACCCAGTGGAGAGATATATGAAAGGGTGTGTTTGACTATCAGTTGTGACTAGAGTGATGCATTCAATCCATCTGTTATCCTCCTGTATTCTACATGTATTCTACAGTTTCACTAGTAAATATTTATTTTCCACAAGAAGCTAAAGATAACATTATTTTCCTATCAGCTATCTTTAGAAATCTCACTGCCTTCATTATCCTTAATAAGTATTTTTCATTATACTTCATCTCTGTCTTTTCAAAATCACCCTATTGCTCTTAAAAGAGTTCATTTTGGGTTTGTTTCCTCATTTTCACTCTCTTTCCTCCCAAAAACCCATTTCCCTTTCCCCCCCCACTAAAAACCCTTCAAAAACCCTCACTTTCATCATTTTTCTTCCTTTAGCACTAAAACAATGAAAAAATGTCTTTTTTCACTATTTTTAGATAAAAATATAAACTGTCGGGACCCACATTTTATGTTAAAAAATATTTTTTTATTAATATAAACCCAACCCATTTTTCACATATTAAAGGCCCCCTGCCTTAATATTTTCTAAAAAACCCACCTTTATTGTTACTAGCCCGGGCTCCTTTTTTAAGCCCCCGCTCGCATTAACCTATCCCCACGCCCATATAACTGTAACCCTGCTAATTGCATAGCCCCTGATTTATAATAAACCCCTCATATGTTTTAAACCCTTGCGCTACATGACAAAGAAGCTTGACATATCATATGACGCCTGGACCCTACCTCTTCGTTTGCCCGTCTCTCTCGAACGCCTGACCACTATCGATCTCATTCCTCAAGATCTGATGACCAACGACCCTCATCGCAAATTTAGCTACGCTAGAGTTAGCATTTTCAAAATGTGCAAAATGGTTGGTTTTCCATTTTCATGTGTCGTCCGTTGTATGGAGTCACATGCCTGCTCCTGAAACCATTACCTCCCCTTCCATCGTGCGAAAACCACTTCCTCCACTCGCAAAAACCGTCCTTCCCTCTTTGCACCCTAAATCAATACTGCCTTCTGATTTGAATACTCTAGGAGCCCTGTGGCAATGGAACAAAGTCCTGACCCGCCATTAACACCTATGCAATGCTCCAAAGTCTGAAATACCCTAGATAAATGCAGGAAAATCCCTCCAAGTAGGTTTTCAAGTTAATTATACATTTTATGTTCAGGTTTAATGGCATAAATGAAAAAATGAACTCCAATGTCCCAAAGAACATTTAAATCAATGCTTGGGTGATGATCTAAGATTTTTTTTTACTTTAAAGGGACCAGAGGCGAAAGATCGAGCTTAACCATCAATGAATCATGATAATTGGTGATTAATCAAACCCTCCAAGAATCGAAAAAATTCCCTCTGCACAGAAAATATAGACAGAGATCGGCACAGGAAGACAAAATAGTTAGAAGACCACAGCGGTGAAAATTAAAGGGATAATCATAGATTAAAAGGAAAATCATGCAGGTTATCCAAAAAAGAAGAAATTAAAGATGATGAAGACAAAGGAAAATATTGAAGGATTAAAGGTTAAAGTAGAGGTTGAAAATTTTAATCAAAAGGATTAATAAATAAATAGAGATAAAGGCAAAAGCATAGGAAAAGACAGTAAGAAAATTAAGAGATAAATCCAGGTTTTAAGGCCTAAACATGTTTTAAATTATAAATAGAGGAAGATTAAACACAAAAATAGATTCGAATGATCAAACCCAAGAATTAACTTCTTCAAAGGGATATATTCTGCCACCTACAACATGTTTTATTTAAATAAAACATCATGCAGTTATTGCAAACAGTCAGAGTTATTTTTCATCTACCCAACAGTTATTGTAAAGTTATTGAAAAAGCCTTAAGTTCAAACATTTTCAGAAATTAGCTCAAACAGTTAAGTTAGGAGTTATTATTTCAAAGAAACACTCTCAGATATTTTTCCTTAGGCCTTGCATGGTCTCAAAGGTCAAAAACTCATTAACTCTATAATAAATGACACCTGGAACCCTAACTTAAGATCACCTCCTCATTTTGCAGATAAATGCTGCATATGAGCTTCACTTTTAGTTTTGGTTAGTTGGTGATTAGTTGACTGATTTCTATTGGTAAGCTAGATAAGGATTGCTAGGCTGGATTTCAGAAAGCTCTGAGTTAGAGAGATCTATTGTATGTGGAGTAATGTATTTTTTTTTATGATCAATAATACAAGCATGTTCACAGGATTCTTGAGCTATGTTAATGGTGAAGTTTTCCTTATTTTTCATTATTTTCCTTATGTTTTCCATTATGTCTACTATTTCTCTGATAAAAGAACATAAATTTTAGAGTAGGATATGCTGTCTTGGCACCCTATTTCTGTCTGCCTTCTTTATCTTAATGTTTTCCTCTGCAAGGTTTTATTGGATAATTCTTAATTTCTCTCTAGTTCCACCTAGCTTGTTGTCTTGGGAATGATTTAATAGAGTCAAGCCAAAGAAGTCTATGGTAAGCCCTGTCCTTTGGTGTAGCTTGAAATATTGTTTTTAAGGCCTTTCTTTGAAATATGCTTAGTAGAGTCTAAACCAGGGAAGTCTATGGTATGCCCTATCCTCTGGTCCGCCTCAAAATATTGCTTTGAAGGTCTTAGAGTGTTTAGTTAAAGATGATAGGTTTAGCTTTCTATTTAGTTACTCTCACTGTTATGTTAAATGTTTTCTTTTTCTGAAAGTAATTCAAGGATTGTTGGATTGTTGTGTTAAAGGTTTTCTTATTAAAGTCTAGTCAAAGAAGTCTATGGTATGACCCGTCCTTTGTTTTGCCTCAAATAGTTACCTAAAAGGTTTTTCTCGTTAAAGTAGAGCTAGAAGATTCTTAACTGACTATAGTTCTCTTGCCTTCACAACTTATTGTTACTTCATATCACATCTAATCTAAGAGATCCACTTGATATAGTTAGTTTTCCCTATGAAAACCCTTGCAGAGTTGATGAAAAATTAAATCCCTTTATGATTACATAGCCCAATGTATTAATGTTTTCTAATGGTCTATATGTTCAGCTAAAACACTCCCATAATAAATCACACCACTGATTTGTCAACCTCTCAATTAATCAACCAAAACAAAAAAAATTCCTTAGAACTTCATAAATAGCCTAATATTATAAACAAGAGCACAGAGACATATCATCTATAGAATAATTGCATAGAGAGATCCCTCTTTGAATCTAGGAAGGCTAGGTCCTAGGATTCCAAAGTGGTTTTGATGTGGCCCCTGCAGTGTTTGTACTTGCCAATCTTGCAAATCACAGGGAGCCAACATAGTGGTGACTGTACTGGGGAATAATGAGTAATAAACAGTTTAAATATTCACTCAAAAACTCAGAAAACCTCATTTTAACTTAGATGAGTCAAGTGTTAGCCAAGAATGGTACCTGGTTGCTAATGGTGAACAAAAACCAGTCCAAAAATAATTAAAAATCCTTCACCTAGTGACTCCACTGGTTTTCAGTAGGCCTTCTTGACTCCACTAGTTTTCCATAGACTCCACTGGGAAACTTATTTTATCATCAAACAACATCATAGAGCCTAGTCAAGAATACTTTGTGGATTAAGTATCTCTTTTTTAGTTTGGTTTCTCCTTTAAGACTGTTAGACTTTTTGAACCTTTCTAATTCTTGGGTTTGAATTCTGGCTTCGAAAAGAATCCGTACCAGATCTCATTCTGACCCAAATCCTCTTGCAATAGTTGAAAATCCAGAAAGAATCCTTAGGATGTATCCTAGATATAAAAACTTAGTTGTTAGCAGACCAATCCATAAAGCAAGTTCCCTGCCTGAAAACCTTAAAGGCTTGCAGAACATCCCCACTGACCCACCCCTAGAACATAGCTTGTTTAGGACTAGATCTCAGAGTTGGATAACTCAGATATTTTTAGACCCATCCACCTTACAACATAATTATATTGTACTAACTTCATCCCCCACTATTCACCTTCCTCATTTTAACCCTATACCTCCTTTGGTAAACCCTCGACTTGTTAACCCTCCATTGTTTCCCCAACCACAAATCATGGAAACATGGTATGCTCCCATAGTTCTACCACAACGTTTAGTTGTTCTGCCACAAGACTACCAGTACAATATTCCCTTATATGATGCTAGTAGTTCTACTACTGCTAAAAAACATGTGGAAAAAATTAATGACTACTTTGATAGACAAGAAATAGATGATGAAACTGTTAAACTTAGAATGTTTTCCCAAAGCTTAGGGGGAGAGGCAAGAAAATGGTTTAAAGGCTTAAACCCTAATAGTATAAATGACCTCCCTGATTTCCATCAACTATTCTTAAACAAATGGGAAGTAAAAAAGAACCCTCTCCAAATATTCTTAGAGTATGAAAACATTATGAGAAATTTTGGAGAGAGTGTCCAAGAATACTGCACTAGATTCAATAGTGTATATAATTCCCTACATCCTGACATAAAACCTCCACAAGGTCTAGCTCTAGTGAAATTTCTTGATGGTTTTGACCCAAAGATAGCTTATCAATTAAGAGAAAGAGAACCCCTAACATTAGAAGACATGCAAAGGGGAGCAGTAAGTGTAGAAGCCAATCTGATTGCTAAGAGAGCTAGAATGAAAAATGAAAAAAGAGTCACATATAGGGAAAAAACTATACCCTCCACATCTAATAAAAATATTTATAACTTAGTCAAAACCATGGAGAGGATGATGGAGAGGATGAATGTAAATGAGAGAGCTTATCCTAGATAAAACCAAAAAAACCCTCAAAGAAGAAATCAAATTCAAAACCAAAATCAGAACTTTAGAAGAAACCCCCCTCAAATTAGACAAAGAGGTCCTGATCAGCAAATCAGACCTCCTTTTCAAGAAAACTATTCTGATGAGGATGAGAGAATGATTGAAGAAACAGAGGAAAATCACATACATTTAATGGGAGTAAATAATGAGGATATTGTTTTCCTCACTGAGGAAGAACAAGGCATGTTTTCTCCAACTCAATATGAGAAAGATATCTCGGAATCGAAAGAATATAAACAAGGCTTCGAAAATGCCATTATGGAAGTACATAGAAAATATGACCTTAGAAGAAAGAAAAATGAATACACTCCCAAAGAAAGACCTATAAAATTTCTGCTAGAAAAACACCTGAAAACACTTCTAAAAAGACAACAGAAAATGCAAACATAGTGGTTGAAAGTTCTGATAAAAACAAAAATAAAAACAACCAACCTAGCCCGAAACAAAGTGGTGACCAAAGCAGCACTCGCAACACTTCTAGTAATCCTAATAAAACTATTTTAACTGTTGTTCCTAATAAAATCCAGCAAGCTGAAATTTCTATGAAAACAGTGTCTAAAAAGGCTGATTTGAACATTTCAAAATCTCAGACACCTTTTAGTATAGAGAATGAAATTGCCAAGATTAAAATCTCTATTCCTCTTACTGAATTAGTCACTCAAGATGTATATAAATATCAAGTTTTGAAAGATTTAAACATAGGAGAGAATGTTGATTCTGTCAATTTAAATGATGACAAACCTGAGCTTCCATTTGGACTAGAAGTAGAAGGGAAATTTCAAGAGGGAGGTGTTCCTCGATTTTATGTCAGTTTAAACATCCATGATAAAAAATTTCACAATGCCATGTGAGACTCTGGTGCTTCACACAACCTTATGCCAAAAGTAGTGATGGAAATATTAGGCCTTGAGATAACTAGACCATACAAATATTTATACTCTTTTGATTCCAATAGAGTTAAATGTCTAGGCCTAATCAAAGATCTAGGTGTTAATCTAGCACAAATACCAACCAAGATCCTAGTAATGGATATTGTAGTGGCTGATATTCCTCCTAAATATGGCATGCTCCTTTCAAGATCATGGGGTGCTAAACTCCAAGGTACCCTACAAATGGACATGAATTATGCTACCATCCCTATCTTTAGTCAACAAAGAAGAATATATAGGGAAACACACATGAAATACATGATCAACAATCAAGAAAAACCATATAACTCCCCTATTTATTCTATCCACACTAATCTTGATTCATTTATCATTTAAAATGATGAAAATGTTAATGAACAAGTGATAAAAAATGAGCAAACAACAGAACAAGAAGAGGGAAAAGAGGAGGAATAGTCAAAACATTTTGCCCACACAGAGCATAATAGTAAACATAGTGGAGACCATGGGGAAAAAAGCAACCACCAACATAGGGTTGACCATGATAAACATAACAATGAAAAACATAGTGCAGACCCTAAAGAACAATATTGTATCAACATAGTGGCAACCACTACAAAAAACCTAATGGGGACCATAATGACCATAATGACAAATCTGAAATTTAACCTCTTTAGAGTATGATTTTTTATCATTCTTGTAGAAAAACTGGTTCAAGAGTAGGAATATGGGTGCATAACATAGAGAACAATCATGCGGAAGGTCACTCATACAAGCTAAATTTTCAATGCACAAATAACATAGCTGAGTATGAGGTACTCCTCCTAGGGCTGAAATTACTAAAGAAATTAGGAGCCAAGAGGATAAATGTCCATGGAAATTTAGAGTTAGTCATTAGACAGATCAATGGAGAATATATAGGCAAGCATCTTAGATTAAAATCATATAGGGATGATGTTATTGACCTCTTGAAAACATTCACAGAATATGAGCTCACCTTTGTCCCTAGAAACCAAAAAATTCTTGCCAATGGTCTAGAATTTGTAGCCAGCACAAGTCAAAAGCCTTATCAAAACAAACAATACATAGTCCAAGTCAAATATAGACCAGAAGTTCCTGACAACATAAAATACTGGTAAGTTTTCGAAGGAGATAAACAGATAGAAGATTTCCTGCAGTCTAGAAATGACTTTGAAGTGCCAAATTCAGACTCAGAGTATGAAGAAGAATTCTCTACCAAGGAACATACTTACAAAGAAGAACCTCTTGACACTGATGATATAAATCTGTTAGGCAAAGAGCACACACATAAAACATATCTGTTCACTAATGTAAAGAAAGAGGAATTTTAAGTGCTACAGTCCAATAATGATAACTTACCAAAGGGACTGGTTCCTCTAAAGGAACTATTTTACTTTGAAGATGTTGTTAAGAAGCCAAAGATGGAACCCACTAAAGCTGAAATAAAAGAGTGAAATATAGGCAGTGAACAAAAACCCAAAATGATAAATCTGTCTAAAACATTGCCAGCTCATATAAAATTAAATATCTTGATTTTTAGAGAATTTACTAACGTTTTTGCTTGGAGTTTTGAATATTTAAAATCATATGATACATAGATAATTCAGCATAAGATACCTCTCAAAGAAGACTAGAAGCCCTTTAAACAGAAACTACGTAGAATAAACCCTGTGCAACTACCCCTGGTTGAGAAAGAAACTAAGAAAATGTATGATGCTGAAATAATAGTCCCTCTGAGATACTGAGAATGGGTTTCAAATATTGTATCAGTGAGGAAGAAAATAGGAGAAATTAGGCTGTGCATAAACTTCATAAATTTAAACAAAGCCTCCTTAAAGGACAACTACCCTTTACCAAAAATGGATCATATCTTATAGAGGGTAGTGGGATCTAAAATAATTTCTTTGCTAGATGGATTTTCAGGAAACAATCAGGTGCTGGTACACCCAGATGATCAACATAAGACAAATTTCACTACACCCTTGGGCACTTTCATGTATGTGACAATGCCTTTTGGGTTAATGAATGTTGGTGCGACCTTCCAAATAGCCATGGACATTGATTTCTTAGAGGAAATAGGTTACTTCATTGTGATATACCTTGATGACATCAGAGCCTATTCAAAAATATATGAAGAACACCTAGCTCACTTAAGAAAGGTCTTTGAAAAATGCAGAAAGTATGGTTTATCTTTGAATCCCAAGAAAACTTTGTTTGGCCTCCAAGAAGAAAAAAATTTAGGTCATATCATATTTGAAGAAGGGATAAAAATAGACCCAAAAAGGATTAAAGGAATATTAAAAATCAATCATCCTAGAAATATCTTGTACTCTGCCTTGTGGGCGTATTGAACCTCGGTGAGAAACACGACCGGATTTACTCCTTTTCAATTGGTGTATGGTTTGGAAGCTATATTACCAATCCAATGTCAAATATCATCATTAAAACTACGATAGACTTGTTACTTGACACCTCATAAGAAGTTGTGCATCTCCTTAACCTCCTCCATCTAGATGAAACGCGTCGTGAAGCCCAATTGGCCAACGAAGTGCATAGGAGACATATAAAGGCATAATATGACAAAAATGTCCAGCCTCACATCTATTCAGAGGGTGACTTGGTCCTACTTTACGACCAAAAATATGATGTAATTGGTACAGGGAAATTCGAGCCATTATGGCATGGCCCCTATATTGTCAAAAGAGTTCTTGATAAGGGTGCCTATAAGTTAGTTGATTACGATGGGATTCCATTGGCATAGCCTAAAAATGGGTTGTATTTGAAATGTTACTATGCTTAATCATGAGCATAGTAATTTTTTGTATTATATTTTTTATATGCTGCTGATTTTCATTCACTATCTTAATTTGTATTTTAGAGTTTTCTTGACGTTAGTAATCCACTTTACATTTTATGGCAGATGTCTAAATATTCAAAATCATTTGTTGGATATGCTGATGGTGCTAGTCGTAGTACACAGAATCTATCCTCTGCAACGTGGGCCATTTTCGCTCTGAACAGCGAGTTAGTGAGCTTTCAAGTGATTTGTATTAGTGGATCGACAAAAAATATTGCTAAGTATAGCACGTTGATTGAACTTATCTCTGATGCCATTTCATTTGGTATTAACCGCATAATCATAAGGTTAGACTCACAACTTGTGGTACTATAACTTACTAGTATTTATTCTATTAGAAATACAACACTTTTTAGATTGTTCCTAAGAGTTTGAATTTTGGAGAGACATTTTGATTTCATTAAATATCAACACATTTCCAGAAATTTGAACAGTTTAACTGATTCATTAGCTAATCAAGTTTTAGATAGACATTTACGACATAGGTAAAGAAAACATTCAAATCATTGAATAGGATTTCGCATTAAACATAGGAAAAACTCTGAAAACATATAGATAGATAGTTATAGGGTTCTTACAAAATTTGTGCCCAAGACACGTAGGTCATCTGACCTTAAAATGTATGAAAAAAATCATGAGTAAACTAGTGGTGCTCATGATAGCACGCTATAGATCTAGCAATCCTACAGAGCAACCGCATCCAACGGTTAGGAACCCCAATTGTGTCACTGCAATCGCATGGGAAGCTCTTCGATCTGAAAATTCAGAATCTCGAAGGTCAACCCCTCTATGTACTGCTGGAGCTCAGCAAGAGTCTCAACCATATCAAGGTCCTAAACAACTGCTCTCCCGACATCCCTCTCTGTTGGTGCATCCGCTTCGCACTCTAGTTCCTCTACTGGTTGAACGTGACCGATATCTGCATTACATTAAAGAATTTAGTTTAGTCTTGGAAAGAAATCAAAACACAAAAAAATTTGTATAAACCTTATAAAAATAAAAATAAACATGGTCAAATCATTCTTACTTATTGCACCGCACTGAGCGCCTTCTGGTAAAACTAGATCTATATCTCTTCGGAAGTCAATGCCTGTGTATGCATACTCATTGATGGAGACGATCTATCACCGGAACCAGGCGAAGAATGCATTCGAGAACACAACGGTCGATTGGCCTAAATGCTGACCCATGAGTTCTACCCATCTCTACATTCGAGGATCTCTAGGACTAGATATATCCAATGTTACATGTCGTGGCTACATCAGTAGAATCCATTCCAAAGTGAAGGTGATAAGGATAGAACCATAACTGAAAATTTTCTTCCTTCCTCCCTTTTCTTTATTCAGTTGTTCCTGTTAGCCCCTATAAATTTTTGACAAGCAAACAGGGGGCTAAAAAGTTTTTGAGCCTTCAAGGAATGCATTTCCTCTGAAAACACATCATCCTTGAGGCCTCCTTGTGCCTTGTTTCCTTTGATAAAATCTCCTCTGCTGTTTCCATCCAAAAGGTCTCACTGATTGCAAGAAATTGTGCTCCAAAAGGCCTACATTTTCCCCTTGTATCCCTGCAGAATGCCCCATTTTAACCCTTTTTTCCCCCTTGTCAAAATTCCCCTCTTACCCTCTAAATCCTCCCAATATCCCCTATAAATCCCACACATACCCCTTATTTGGCCTATTTTCCCCTTTTTCCCTCTATTGTTACCCTTTATTGGCCTCAGAATGCACTAAAAATGGACCAAACACCATATTCTCCATATATATGGGTTTTAGCACCTTTTTGGCCCTAGCCCCAGAACTGTTTCCCCCCACATGACTAGGCGCCGAGGCAGAAGGCGCTCATCACAAATGTATGTCGAGAGCGTTTCTAACCATTGATCTGGACATATCGGACAATCATCGTGGATTAGCGCCGCGCCCATGGTCCCCACAACGTCCACCGTTCAACCCTTTCACCGCCCCAATCACGTATCCACTGTCCATTAGCCTGCAGATCAATGGTCAAAAGTTCACCCGCCTCAGTGGTCCCCACGTCGATCACTGTTCAAAAACTGGCGGTATCCATCACACCGCGTTTGGAGGTTGAGTGGTATTTTCCATTTCACAGCGATTCCATTCATCGCATCCCGCATGTCCCGAGAATTGTTTGAAAACCGCCCCCCCCCCCCCCCTCGCGCGTTAAAGTTCGGTGTTTGCCCCGGCGCGATATCACTATACACCGTCTGATCTATGATCGTCCATCCAACAGTCATCGTGCCACGAATTTGCACGAAAGTTAATCCAAGGCAAACAGTGCCCTTGGCCCACCATCCGTCGCTCGTTGCTACGTTTCCCACCGTCGATCTCCTCCTGATATCGGATGCTCCATATTTAACACCTGTCCCACCTTTGACTGGGTCTCACCACGTCACCATTCCACGTATTTTGTCGCATTTTCCTCCATCTGTCCCCTATATACTGCATTAAAAGGTCAAATTTTGATTATTTGCATTTAAACTTGCCGCAGACCGTGATCTTTCACCAGACCGCATGGCCATTTTCATCGTCCCCACTGCATCCACCCTTCCCTGCATGGTTTTCTTAACGTGTTTACGTGTTTTGCAAGTTTTCGGGTGGCGAAAAACCACCATGATTAAGTCTCTATTACAATGATAGAAAACACAGGAAAGGACCATTTTCAGGCGCTAAAATTATGGAGAAAGGCTTGGGAAAGGTGCTACGACATAAATCTCATCAAAGGACGAGTTTAAGATCTGTAGAACCTCCACAGAGCTATTAAAGCACAGATTTCACTAATAGAGACAGGAGTAGAGCAAAAAAAGAGTATCAGTGCAGAAGCAGAGAGTTTAAGCCATGTAATTGAAGATTTTTGAGCCTTAAACCATGTATTTAAAGGAAGAGTACCAGATCGAAGCCCCTGTGGATCACTTAGAAGGTCCTATGCACAGAAAATCATATCATCAGGGTGTTTATATTAGCAGAATGTCTCATCCTGAGGAAAGGAGATGGTACTCATTATCATTTCAGTCTACATTGTGTCCCAGCAAATTTCCCCCCCCTGACAGCAGTCCTAAGTTCCCAGTACATTAGTTATACAGTATGGAAAACCTAAAATCATTAATCTATTTGTTTCAGTTCGTCAGAGTTTTGCAGAAGTGCTGCAGCAAGTAGATCAGAGACATACCTGGAGTGAATTGTAGCCTGACGAAGACCACTCTTTCATCCAAAGAGTGCTAGAGATAAATGCATAGAAATTAAACAGAATGGGCTTCGACCCTCTTTCTTTTGTAAGTTTTAATGCTTCATTTAGTTTTTCACCTACCTCCTCTGCTCATCTTTCAGCTATAAATTCATGAAGAAACTCCTTATAAAGATTGTTGATCGGCTATCTGAGAATTGCAAGCTGTTCCTTTGAGACATGTTCTCTGTGTAAACTTGTGAGATAGGCTGAGGAAGATGTTTTCAGACTAAATCTCAAGCTATTAGTAATTTTTTACTTGACTGGTGTTTCTTTTTAATATGACAAGCACAGTTCTTTGGATCCTGATTTAAAGAAGCTGGTGAAGTTTTCTATCCCTGTGTTTTACTTCATTTCATTACATTTCTTCTAGTACGCATCAGAAATATGGCATAGAATTTACCCTTGTTATGTACGTTATGTCTCTGCTCTCCCTGCCTTTAATGTTTTTCTTCTATCTGTGTATCTGAGGTTTGATTTCAATTGATTTAACGAGCGTAGTGGTCAGATATATCACTAGCTAATGTATGAGTTAATGAAATCTGATTTTAGATGTTCTTGTTAGGATTTAATTGAATGAATTGGGAACACTGGGAGGTCTAGAACTTTGTCTCTATCTCACTAGGATCCTTTTCAATTAATTAAGCCTTTCTAAGTTCCCTTAAGCTGGGGGCCAAAGCATTGAGAGTTCAATGTCTCTCTCTGATCTCAGGTTTTCAACTTTGTGTCCTAAATCTTTAATGTTTCCTTACTTTCACCTTACCTCTTACCTTTCATGGCACACTATCATCTGTAAATATCCAATGCTTTAGATGACTAGCCCAATTCAAAGCCTGCATATTTATTAGCAAGAAAATCCTTTCCTGACTCCATTGCCCAATGGTCTTGAGTGTTCCCTGGACTATCTCTCCTTTGCCTGGAATCCTCTTCGCTCAGCCTTGTCTTATACTGAACCCTTCTTTCCTGATTCCAAACAAACAAACTCCAAGCCTTATAACTAGCCTAATATCTTAACCTTTGAAATTCCAAGACATATACCTTTGAAAATCATAGAGAGATCCCGCTTTGGACCCAAGAGGGCTAGATCCTGAGGTTCGAAAGTGGTTTGATGTTGTCTTATCTTTTGGTATAGCCAACCTTGCCAAAACATGGGAACTCCAACATAATGGCGACTCCACTGGGGAAAATCTAAGGGTATATAACTGATAACATTTGTCTGTCTCCCATTTTTGTCTCCAAAATAATGGCAACTCCGTTGGGGAAAATCTCAGGGTCTATAACTGATAACATTTGTCTGTCTCCCATTTTCATCTCCAACATAATGGAAACTACACTAGGGAAAATCTGAGGGTCTATAACTGATAACATTTGTCTGTCTCCCATTGTCATCTCCAACATAATGGCGACTCCACTCGGGAAATTTTGAGGGTCTATAACTAATAACATTTTTCTGTCTCCCATTTTCGTCTCCAACATAATGGCGACTCTGCTGGGGAAATTCTGAGTATTTTCCATCCTACTACATCACAAGAGCCTCAGAAGACGTAGAAACTCCTGTCAGGTTGGTAGTGAAACACTTCCATTTGCAATTCACTTTCTACACCATTTGTTATGTTTTTCCCACACTCTTAGACAAAGTATGGAAAGGGCCAGGTAGCCTCCAGATCTCACACTCTTTTAGAGGTGACATATCTGGTAAAAGCCCTCCCAATCAATCTCTGGTTAGAGTTTGCTGTATTTTGAAGATATCCTTGAAAAGGGATATCTCATAGGCACTGTGGTGGACTAAACCCTCCACCTGGTGACTCCATAGTTCCTTAAAGATTAAAGAATCCACCGGTGATTAGTAGGCCTCCTGATTATCTTGTTTTCACATAAGACTCCACTAGGAGACCATCCTCCTTAACGACATCAACCACAATAGAAAGTAACAATCAGGGTTAAGCTCATTTGTTGAAAACAACATTCTGGCTCCAAGAACCATTCACAGAAGAGCTTATCCCAACCCAAACCCACCTAAAATAGTTGATAACCCTGAGAGCATCCTCAAGAGATCTCTTGCACCTATAAGACCAACTATTTCTAGCCACACCTATAGAGCTAACTCTACACCAAAAAACTTTGCAGCTCTATTAGACCCATTTTTTGACCTAGGCGCTCAAAACAGTTTACCAAGAACTAGGTCATTCAGTGTCCTAGACCGGCCAGAGCCTGATTTTCCTGGTTCACCATCTCATAGAGGTCAACACATTAGGGACAGAGGAACCCCTCCATCTACACCTCCTGATATTCACTTCCTTCGAAACTTGGGGCTCTGCCACCCTAAATCTGGTCATCAGTCTTTTGCTGGTCATAATATCCCTGTCATCCATATACCAGCTGCTCAAGCTAACCCTTTACCTCATCAAAACATCATCATGGCATCCTGGTATGCACCTCTAGTTTTACCTCAGCCTCTAGTACCCTTACCCAATGATATCAGTCGAAGATCCCACACTTCACTGCAAAGGAGTCCACCACAGCTCAGGACCATGTAGATAAGATGGAAGATTCTTTTGAATACATGGAGATAGATGATGATATAGTCAAAATGAGAATCTTTTCCCAGAGCTTAGGTGGTGATGTGAAGAAATGGTTCAAAAGCCTACCTCCTAATAATATCCAAGACCTTCCTGCTTTATATCATACCTTCATAAAAAAAATGGGAAGTTAAGGCCAACCCTCTCCAAATCCTAGCAGAATACAATAATCTTAAGAGAAACGTAGGAGAGAGTGTCCATGACTACTCTACAAGGTTTAATAGCGTTTATAACGCTCTTCCTCCACACATGAAACCTCCCCAAGGTATGGCTTTAGTGAAATACCCTAAAGGATTTGATGCTGATATGGCTACCAGCTTAGGGAGAGAGATTAAAACACTCTGGAAGACATGAAAAGAGGAGCAGTGAGTGTAGAGGCAACTTTGATTGAGAAAAAGGCAAGATTGGGAGCTGAGAAAAGGGTAACATATAGGGATGACAATGTAACTTCCACATCTGATCCAAATTATGACTGTCTGTCTAAAAAAGTGGAAAAGCTACAACAAATGATGTAAAAAATGGTTGTCACAGTTAGCAATCAAAATAGAAACCAAAATCATAACCAGAACCAGAACTTTAGAAGAAACAACACCACTCCCAACAGACAAAGAGAGTCAGATCAACAAGTTATTCCCCCATTTCAAGAGAAATTTCTTGATGAAGATGAGGGAATCATAGAATATTCTAAAGGGAACACAATAAACATGTTTGAAATAGAAGACTCAATCCACAAATGTTCCACAAAGGAAGATCAGCCCTCATCCTCATGTTGGGATGAGGAAATATTAGAATCTAAAGATTACAGACTTGGATTTGAAGATGCCATCATGCAGGTTAGAGAACAATATGAAATTAAGAGCAAGAAAGTCCTAGACACTTCCAAACCAAAATATTTTGAGATTACCATCAAGAAAAGACCTGAGAAACCTTCTAAAGTGACTGTTGAAGGTAGAAAATCAGCAACTGGGAGTTCTAGGAAGAACAAAGAAAAGGACAACCAAAACAGTGAGAAACAAAGCCAACCAACTAGCAGCACTAGCACTGTAGTTAGTACTCCTGATAAAATAGTCCCTAATCCTATACATAGTGAGAATCCATCCACTGATGCTGCCACCAAAGTGGTGGCCAATAAAATAGAGTTGAGCATTCCAAAGAGTCAGTCCACTTTTAATTTGGAGAGTGAGATTGCGAAAATTAAAATCTCTGTCCCACTCTATGAGCTGGCCACTCAGGATGTATATAAAGGCCAAATTTTGAAAGCATTAAATCTAGGTGAGAATAGTGACACAATCAATCTAAGTGATGATCAACCAACCCTCCTGTTTGGTCCCAAGATTGAAGGAAAGTTTTAGGAAGGGGTAGTGCCCCCTTTTTATATCAGTCTCAATATCCATGATAAAATCCTTCACAATTCCATGCATGATTCTGGAGCATCCCACAACTTAATTCCTAAGGTGGTTATGGAAAAACTAGGCCTAGAGATAACCCGCCCCTATAAAGATTTATATTCATTTGACTCTAGTAGAGTAAAGTGTCTGGGCCTGATCAAAGAGCTGTGTGTAAGCCTTACCCAGATTCTAGTAAAATGTATGGTCATGGATGTTGTGGTGGCAGATGTGCCACCTAAGTATGGTATGCTACTGTCAAGGTCTTAGGGAGCCAAGCTGCAAGGTACCATGCAGATGGATGGGGCATATGCCACAATCCCTGTTTTTAGCCAATTTAGAAGACTGTACAGGGAGACACAAATGAAATTCCTAGTTAGTAGCCCTGAAAAGCCCGAAAATTTTCCTCTATATTCTGTACACACAGATCTGGATTCTTTTATCTTCTGCAATGATGAATCCTTAGGAGATCCAGAATCAGAAAACATAGATATAAACAAAGGGGTTGAGACCACATATTTTAACATAATGGCCACCCTAGACTTCAAAGAGAAAGAAGAAGAAAACCTTAGACAGTGCACTGAGACATAAATTCAAACCAAACAAGAAATTGAATGTGATCAGCCGGTTAGTCACCCCTTACAAACTCATATACCGCATGAGGAACAAAAACTTCCACATCACAACGCAGAACTTGTAACACAATAGATCAGTGAAACCCACGTTGGGGAAGGAAATGATGATAAAGCGAAAAATGATCCTTTGTGGGAAATGAATTTCGATGGGTCATGTACCAAGAGAACTGCAGGAGCAGGAGTGTGGGTACATAACACAGAGAGTGATTACGTAGAGAGCCACACCTGAAAATTGCATTTCAAATGTACCAATAATATTGCAGAGTATGAGGCTCTTATCCTAGGTTTAAATCTGTTAAAAAATTTAGGAACCCGTAGGATAGCCGTGTATGGAGACTTTTAGCTGATCATAAAACAAGTAAATGGTGAATATACAACCAAACATCCTAGGTTGAGGATGTACAGGAATGACGCTATGGATCTATTGAAAACCTTTGTAGAATACGATTTGGTATTTGTCCCTAGGAGTCAGAACGCCATTGCAAATGAATTAGCTTGCATGGCTAGTTCATATCACAAGCCTCCTAGCGATCAACAGATCATCATTCAGACCAAATTCAGACCTGCAGTGTCGGACAATGAAAAATATTGGCAGGTCTTTGAGGGTGATAAGAAGATTGAAGATTTCCTGGTAGGCAGAGACGAGTTTGAATTTCCTAATTCAGATTCTAGATCTGACAGTAGCTGCCTAAGTGAAGAGTCCTCAGATGAGGAAGAACCACCCTGTAACATAGAAATAAACACTTTAAATGAATAGACTAGAAATCTAAACGAAAAATGTAAAAATGTAGATAATGAAGAAGTAGAGGTGCTGCAGGCCAAAGATAAGAACATACCTCGAGGTCTGGCACCTTTAGAAGACCTTTTTGAATTGGATGATGTAGCAAAAAAGCCCACTATAGAGCACGCAGACTCTGATGTTGAAGAATGCAAAATAGGCACTGAAGACAGACCCAAGATGATTAAATTAGCTAAGTCCTTGCCAGCAAACATGAAGAAGAAATACCTTGACCTATTTAGGGAATTCATTGATGTGTTTTCTTGGAGCTATGAGGACTTAAAGTCCTATGACACGAACATTATATAGCACAAAATACCCTTGAAAGAAAATCAGAAACCCTTCAGGCAGAAACTTCACAGAATTAACCCAAAAAAATTGCCTGCAGTGGAAAAGGAGATTAAAAAGATGTATGAGGCTGGCATAATAGTTCCTGTGAGGTTCTCTGATTGGGTATCAAATCTGGTGGCTATGAGAAAGAAAACAGGGGAGATCAGGCTATGTATTGATTTCAGGAATCTTAATAGAGCCTCACTCAAACACAATTATCCTTTGCCAAAAATGGAACACATCCTTGAGAGGGTAGCAAGCTCAAAAAGGATCTCCCTGCAAGATGGTTTTTCAGGTTACAACCAAGTTTTAGTACTCCCAGAAGACCAACTCAAGACAACTTTTACCACTCCATGGGGCACTTTTATGTATGTAAAGATGCCTTTTGGACTGATGAACATTGGTGCAACCTTCCAAAGAGCGATGGAAATAGCTTTTTCAGATGAAATAGGACACTTCATTATCATATATCTGGATGACATAACAATCTATTCCAAGACTGAAGAAGAACACCTAAAACATCTGAGAAGGGTGTTTGAAAAATTTAGAAGGTTCGATCTATCATTGAATCCTAAAAAGACTATATTCGGGCTGCAAGAAGGAAAACTTCTGGGCCACATCATATTTAAGAAGGGGATTAGGATAGACCAACAAAGAGTTGAGGGAATACTAAAAATCACACACCCGAGGAATATCAAAGAGTTACAGTCCTTCATTGGGAAAATTAACTTCCTCAGGAGGTTTATTCCCAACTTTGATGAACACCTTAGGAATATGACAAACATGTTAAGGAAAGGTGTAGGAGTTAAGTGGATTGTTGAGGCCAAGAATTCTTTTGAATCAGTTAAAATTTCTCTCACTCAGGCTCCTGTCCTAATCAGCTCTGATTTCTCAAAGGATTTCCTGATCTTTTCATTTTCCTCTGAGCATACAGTAGCTGTTGTTCTACTGCAGAAAAATCTAGAGGGAATGGAACAGCCCATTTCTTTCTTCAGCAAGGCTTTGAGAGATGCGCCCTTGAAATAAAACATTATGGAAAAATAGGCCTATGCCTTGGTAAAGGCCTTGAAAGACTTTAGGGTGTACATACTGCATTCCCACACCATAGCCTATGTGCCTAACATAGTGGTCAAAGATATCTTGTCCCAAGACCCAGATGGGAAGAGGGGCAAATGGATTGCTATGATCTTAGAGTATGACCTTGAGATAAAACCCACCAAACTAATCAAAGGTCAGGGCTTAGCTTGATTAATGGCTGAATAAAATCTACAATCCCTTGAAATTAACATGGTAGATGATCTGAAATTGTGAGAACAAAGTATTTCTCATATAGAGATTGACTGTAGGGGAATTTACCGGATATTTCACCTTTCAAAGAAAGGATGAATCCGGAGGCTACTTGGCCCTTCTACAGACTCTGCCTAAAGAAATAAAATGTAATCACTGAGATCCGATCAATGAAATTATTTGTTTTAAGTGCAAAGTATTCATTGATCCAGCTTTAATGTGTGAATAGACAAGTATACATATTCTGCAAATGAAGTATAATGGTTTGAAGATGAACTAATATGTTTTGTTCACTGTTTAAACCTGCTTGGGAAAAGTTTGCTTATAAAAATTTACTGTTTAAAGGAGCATAATCTGAAATAATGCAGCAAAAATATACAGTATGACAGCAAATAATTGTTTAAGCAGATCACCCCTCTCTTGGGCTACCTATGCTGGGTCCAAAAGCCTCTAATTAGGCTTTTCCCTTTTTGATTAAATTCTCAAAATGTGAATACAACTATATAGAAGCCTACAATGGAAAAATACACTACAAATTAAGATTCATAAGGCTCAAATCAGTATAAAATGACTAAACAAACACCTCCATTGGATGAAGATAGTCCAAAACAGCTCTTCTTTCCTTAGGCCCTGGTGGCTCCACGACCAAAAACGCTGGTAAATTCTCTGTTAGAGTGCCCTGATGGCTCTGAAAACACTCCCAACAGCTCCAGAATGATCCAATACCCCAGAATCAAAAAAAATTTCGTCCCAAAAGGAATTTCCTAGCCAAAGTTATGGCTCTTTTACTCCAATTGCCAGTTTGGCCTAGAATATCTCCAGCTAAGTCTGGCTAACTGCCAGATAGCCCGACTAATTTGGAGACAGGCGCTGAATCTGGGGATTCCGCTGAATATTCTGCCAACCGTGGGTGCTTAGGTTAAGGTTCATGGAACCGCACCGAACGGAAATCATAAGTTAACTTTGAGTTGAACGCGGCATATTATAAGGTTCAAACCATATCATACAACGAACTCCGCTCCGGGCACTATATACACGGGACCACGTCCCACACGTTTAAACGCGTCTTTCAAACGTTCAAATAAATTTCCGCGCCAATTTTTTAACAAACCAACCGCGTGGTCTAACGGTGTAAACGCTCCGTTTCCATTGGACCGACCCACGTTCGAATCCTGCCGTGCTCAAACAAATTTTTGAATGCCCATTCCATTCCACCTTGGGGCCACGTGGCAGCCTCCGGGCTAGCCACATGGCACCCTTTCATTGGATGCCACTGGAATATTCCCCAGAATATTCTACATAATATTCCACAGAATATTCCCAGAATATTCTGTGGAATATTCTTTTTTTAATAAAAATAATTTTTATAAAGTCAATTTTGGCATTTTTTAATTGAAATTGGCGAACTTCAAAGCTGAATAAATTCTTCATACGGCGTCAGTTTTCAGTGTCATTCACGTCTACAGGATCTTCTTTCTGAGCTCTTTCCAATCAATCTATTTCGAACCAATTCTGAGCAACTTAATTTTTGAGCATTTTTCTACAAGGGACTTGATCTCCTGATCACACCTCCCAAATGGGAAGCTTTTGGACCCTCAAAAGCTTTCAATTACCTGTTAAGAAGGTGAGGATACAGCCTCCTCACCTGTTCCAACTCCATCCACTTTTCTTTTCTTGGTTTACTGCCTTTTAAACCAACTCTTAGATAATCAACATCTCCCCTCCTTCAAGTGCGTGTCCTTCTGTCAAGGATTGCATCTTCTTTCAACTCATCCAAAAATTCTGGCGAGAAATCTTCTATGGATAGTAGCTAAACATGATTTTTAGAATCATCAATAAGAGGAGGTTCATACAAATGTAAATTTTCCACATTAACAACGGAATACATTTGCATGTATGAAGGAAAATCTAGTTGAAAAGCATTATTTCCAACTTGTTTAAGGATTTTGAATGGACCATAATGAATAGGCTTCAGCTTTTTACCTTCTCCTTGCATTCTATCCTTACTTATATGCAACCATACCTCATCTCCTTCCTGAAACTTGTGATCAATTCTATGTTTGTCATGTCTTTCTTTGTACTTGCCTTGACTCTTTTCAAGTTGTTCTTGAACTTGCTGATGAATGAGTTGAATTATTTCAATGAACATGCGAGCTTTGTCAATGTCACTATGCCCATCAATGGCAATATCCTTCTCAAGAATGAAGTCTAATGGTGACTTAGGCAAATATCCAAAACAAGCTTCAAATGGCGAAGTATTTGTAGAAGAGTGCTTGGCCCGGTTGTAAGCATGCTGAATGTAATGCAAATGCTCATCCCAAAGCTTGGGATGCTTGCTGTAATACCCTCTCAAAAGATTCACAATGGTTCTATTCACTACCTCTGTTTGGAAATCTGTTTGCGGATGGAAAGCAATACTCTTCTTCAACTTGGTGTCCATCATCTTCCATAGATTGGACCAAAAATTCCCAATAAATCTGGAATCCCTGTCACTAACAATAGAAGTAGGCAAGCCATAATGAACCCATACATGTTGAAAATATAAATCAATAGTTTGTTCAGCAGTTATAGTTTTCTTACATGGCATAAGAATACACATCTTGCTGAAACGATCAAATACTACAAAAAGATAATCATGCTGCTTTCTAGATAATGGTAATCCCCCAACAAAATCCATAGAAACACTTTCCCATGGTCTAGAAGGTACCGACAATGGCATATACAATCCAAGCTTCCTATTTCTAGGCTTTCTTGTAGCACATAATGAAAAACCTCTAATGAAACGTGTAACACTATCTACCATGCGAGGCCAATAACAATACCTCTACAGATGTGCCACTGTTTTGCTTACACCGAAATGACCAGCAATAAGAGAAGAATGAGCTTCTCTCATCATGCTTAATCTCTCTCCCTGTGATATACATAACTTTCCCAAATGAAATAGCAAATTGTTATGCAAATGATAGTCATTCTCCTCAACATGATTCCCTTTACTCAAGTTAGCATACACCTCTTTAAAATCTTCATCTGATGCATACTGTTCTATGTAGCTTTCATGCACAATAGAATCATTCTTAAGCAAAATACTAGCACTAATAATAGGCCTTGAAAGCATATCAGCAACTTTATTATGAATACCTTTCTTGTACCTTATTACCAAGTGAAATTTTTGTAGGAAACCCATCCATTTGAATGTCGTGACTGCTGCAATTTACTTTGCGACTGCAAATACTGTAAAGGCTAATGGTCGGTATGCACAATTGTTTCTTTGCCCATCAAATAGTGCTTCCACTTTTTGACACTTTGTACCAACGCATACAACTCCTTATCATATGTAGGATAATTCACAACAGCACCATTAAATGTATCAGAATGAAAAGCGATAGGCTTACCATGCTGTAAGAGAACTGCACCCATGGCATAATCACTAGCATCTGTCTGAATCTTGAATGGCTGTCTCAAATCTGGTAATGCAAGAACCGGAGCTGAACTGATATTTTCTTTCAAAGATTCGAAAGATTTTTTTTGCTTACTTCCCCATTGGAAAGCACGCTTCACACTTGTCACTACATGCATAGGAGCTGCTATGGCAGAAAATTTAGCAATAAACTTTCTCCAATACTGATTTGCACCCAAAAAAACTTCTTACCTCTATAATGGACTTGGGAGTATGCCAATTCACAATAGATTCTAATTTGGAAGGATCAATTCTCAAAGCGCCTCCACCTACTATGTGTCCCAAATAAACCAAAGAAGTCTTTCCAAATTCACACTTTGACATCTTAAGAAATAACTGATTTTTCTTCAAAACATCAAGTACTTTACTGACATGCATGGCATGATCTTCTCTTGTCTTGCTGAAAATCAAGATGTCATCTAAGTATACAATAACAAAATCATCAAGAAAAGGACGTAAGACATCATCCATTACCCACATGAAAGTTGTAGGTGCATTGCATAAGCCAAATGGCATCACAAGCCACTCAAAGAGTCCTTGTTTCGTTTTAAAAGCTGTCTTCCAAATGTCTCTTTCTTCAATTCTTACTTGATGATAACCACTTCTTAAGTCTAACTTAGTGAAATATCTTGCATCTTTCAGCTGATCTAACAAATCATCTATTCTTGGAAGTGGGTAACGATTCTTTACCATTATCTTTTTCAAAGCTCTGAAGTCAACACACATACGCCAAGTTCCATCTTTCTTCGGAATCAACACTATCGGTGACCCACATGGCGAAGTACTTGGCCTTGTGAAACCCTTGTCCAACAACTCTTTAATCTGCTTCTTTATTTCAGCATTCTCCATAACAAACATGCGATACATGCCTATGTTAGGAAGAGGACAATCTGGATGTAAATGGATTTCATACTGAATCTCCCTTTTAGGAGGCAAACCTGTTGGCTCCTGAAACATCTCATGATGTGCATCAACTATATCATATAAATCAGATTTAAGCTTCGCATCACAATTTTCAAATGACTCATGATTCACATCAACCTTTGGCTTGACCATAAGAAGTACAAAACTATTTCTTGAATTGACTAGCCTTTTTTCCTGTGCTGCATTTACCATTGCAACATTTGTCTTCTTGCGATGAGCTCTGACAATAAACCTCCTTGCCATCTTTGAAAATATGATATTTGTTTTCATGGCGATAGAAGATCGCTTTCCTATCAAACAAGTAAGGACTTCCCAAAACAATACCAGATATATCAAGCGGCACCACATGAAGTTCAACTGTGTCAATATAGTGTGCAGTTATTGCAAAGGGCAATATGCACTTCCTTGAGACTTGCAAGTTGGCATCCTTGCATATCCATCCAAGTGGATAAGGCTTCGGATGTGGAATGGTCTCAATATTAAGCTGCTTGACCAAATCTTCAGATATGAGGTTAGCTTGTGACCCACTGTCAAATAGTGTGTCAATTTTGGTATGTTTTGAGACTACCCTCACATGGAACAGTTCAATTCTTTCTTCCTCATTAGGAGTTTGTGTATGACAATTTGAAGAAATAGCACTTTCTTGAGTTTCAATTTCCTTCCCTTTCAAACTTTTCAAACCCATGGCTGCAATTTTTGTTTCGTCACCTGAATAATCACCTAAATCTTGTGGTGTAGTTGTAGTAGCTGCATTTTTCTTCTTTCCCTTGTTTTTGTTAAACTGGTTTCTTTTTTCAGGATGAAGTTTCCAATAGTTTTTCTCTTCATGGCCACTCTTTGAACAATGTTTACAAATGACCTTTTCACCCTCTTGTTTGATAGATGCATTTTTCTTGCCTTTTCCTTTGTTTTTCTCTTTGTTCTTTCCTTTGAAAGTCGTGTTTCTACCCTCATCAAAGGTATTCTTTCCTCTAGCTTCTAAATGTGTAGCCTGCACACAGACTTCATCTAAGCTGGTAGGATTGAACATTAGGATAGTATGTTTAAGGTAACTGTGCAAACCTCCTATGTATTTCAACAAGGTGCCTTGACTTTGTAAGTATACTCCAAGTAGAGGTGCTCTCCTTCTAAACTCTTGGGTATAATCTTGCACATTTTGACCCTTAAGTTGCCTAAAATTTTGCCAATTCATGATTGCTTTCTGAATATGAGCAAGAGGATAAAACTGTTTCTTAATAGTTGTAATAAACTTAGTCCATGTTAGAGTTATCTTACCATGCTTTTTAATCTCCTCTCTAGTCTTGGCTTCCCACCAAACCAAGTATGCTCCATCCATTCTCAAAGACGCTAATTGGATTTTTGTGTCATCATCATGCAAATTCTGAATTCTTAGATATACTTCCAGTTGTCTAATCCAGTTATCCAATTTTTCTGCATTCACATCACCATTAAACATCAGCAACTCAAACTTCACATCAAGCTTTAACAAAGGATTTTTAAGAGATGTTTTTGTTTTTTGTGACCGATTTTCAGAAGTTGAAGAGGATGATGTGGAGGATGAGGATGATGATGGAGATGGTGGATCACCATTTCCTCCATTCCCTTTCTTAGACTCATCTTTGTCTTTCCTTCCTCCTGAAGAATCTCCTCTTAGACTCATCTTTGTCTTTCTTTCCTCCTGAAGAATCTCCTTCTTCTCTTTGGTTCCTAGACCCTTCTCCAGCAATCCTATCATTTCTCTCCTGGTATAGGATCCTAACCATCTCAGTCAAGTCCAAGAAAGCTTTTCTAAAGACTCTTTCCTCTTCCTTGGGTTCCATTTCCTCATGTACTTATCCTTCTCTGGAAGACATGTTTGTGGCTGATTCAAAGGTTACTGAGGATGAAATGGAAGGTGGATGTAATGGCACTCTAGCCCTCCTTGGTTGAGGATTAACTTTTTCTCTAACCAATTGACCTTCCCCTCTTTGCAATTTTATCCTAGTAAGCATCAAATTTTGTAGAATAATACAATTTACTTGCACAAATTTCACAAAATTTTAAGCAAAACCTTGAGCTCTGATACCAACCTGATCTGAAATTGTGAGAAAAAAGTATTTCTCATACAGAGATTGACTGTAGGGGCATTTACCAGATATTTCACCTTTCAAAGAAAGGATGAATCCGGAGGCTACTTGGCCCTTATACAGACTCTGCCTAAAGAAATAAAATTTAATCACTGAGATCCGATCAATGAAGGTATTTGTTTTAAGTGCAAAGTATTCATTGATCCAGCTTTAACGTGTGAATATACAAGTATACATATTCTGCAAATGAAGTATAATGGTTTGAAGATGAACTAATAGGTTTTGTTCACTATTTAAACCTGCTTGGGAAAAGTTTGTTTATAAAAATTTATTGTTTAAAGGAGCAGAATCTGAAATAATGCAGCAAAAAAATACAGTATGATAGCAAATAATTGTTTAAGCAGTTCACCCCTCTCTTAGGCTACCTATGCTGGGTCCAAAAGCCTCTAATTAGGCTTTTCCCCTTTCGATTAAATTCTCAAAATGTGAATACAACTGTATAGAAGCCTCAAATGGAAAAATACACTGCAAATTAAGATTCATAAGGCTCAAATCAGTATAAAATGACTAAACAAACACCTCCATTGGATGAAGATAGTCCAAAACAGATCTTCTTTCCTTAGGCCCTAGTGGCTCCACGACCAAAAACGCTGGTAAATTCTCTGTTAGAGTGCCTTGATGGCTCTTCAAACACTCCCAACAACTCCAGAATGATCCAATACCCCAGAATCAAAAAACATTTCGTCCCAAAAGGACTTTCCTAGCCAAAGTTAAGGCTCTTTTACTCCAACTGCCAGTTTGGCCTAGAATATCTCCAGCTAAGTCTGGCTAACTGCCAAATAGCCTGACTAATCTGGAGACAGGCGCTAAATTTGGGGATTATACCGAATATTCCGCCAACCGTGGGTGCTTAGGTTAAGGTTCATGGAACCGCACTGAACAGAAATCATAAGTTAACTTTGAGTTGAACGCGGCATATTATAAGGTTCCAACCATATCATACAACGAGCTCCGCTCCAGGTGCTATATACACGGGACCACATCCCACACGTTTAAATGTGCCTTTCAAACATTCAAATAAATTTCTGCGCCAATTTTTTAACAAACCAACCGCGTGGTCTAACGGTGTAAACACTCTGTTTCCATTGGACCGACCCACATTCGAATCCTGTCGTGCTCAAACAAATTTTTGAATGCCCATTCCATTCCACCTTGGGGCCACGTGGCAGCCTCTGGGCTAGCCACATGGCGCCATTTCATTGGATGCCACTGGAATATTCCCCAGAATATTCTACAGAATATTCCACGAAATATTCCTAGAATATTTTGTGGAATATTCTTTTTTTAATAAAAATAATTTTTATAAAGTCAATTTTGGCATTTTTTAATTGAAATTGGCGAACTTCAAAGCTGAATAACTTCTTCATACGGCGTCGGTTTTTAGTGCTGTTCACGTCTACAGGATGGTCTTTTCGAGCTCTTTCCAGTTGATCTGTTTCGAACCAATTCTAAGCAACTTCATTTTTGAGCATTTTTCTACAAGGGACTTGATCTCTTGATCAGTAGATGCCTTGGATGAGCAACAGGGATTTCTCGATCCCACTATTGAGGAGAATTTTCAGAGCTCTCCTTGGTATTCTGACATTCTGTACATGCTTACTCACCTCAATGCCCCTCCTGAACTATCAAAGACTAAGGCCAGATTCCTAAAGCTAAAAGCCAGAAACTATTGCATACTAAATGAAAGCTTATACTAGAAAATTAAAAATGGCCTATTGCTTAAATGTTTTCCTAAAAATGAGGTAGAAAGAATTAAACAAGAATTCATTGCAGGAGAGTATGGAGGCCACCGGAATTGGAAAGCCATTGCAAAAAAAAAACTCAGAGCTGGCTACTATTGGCCTACACTTTTCAATGATGTCCATAAGATGATAATTGCCTGCCACAAGTGCCATATTTTTTAAGGCAAAAGAAAGCTCCTCCCCCTCCCTTTACAACCCATTATTGTTGAAGGTCCTTTTATGCAATGGGGCCTAGATTTCATTGGAGAAATACACCCTGCTTCTTCTACACAACACAGATGGATCTTAACGGCCACAGACTACTTCACTAAATGGATAGAGTCCATACCCACTAGGAATGCCACAGATTCAGTCATCATTAGGTTCCTGGAAGGTCATATCCTCTCTTAGTTTGGCTACCCAAGGAAAATAATCACTGATAATGCTGCTTCTTTTGGATCCAAGAAAATGGTTGATTTTTGTCACATGTATCAAATAGCACTCGGTCATTCAACTGCCTATTACCCATAATGTAATGGCTTAGCTGAATCATCAAACAAGAGCCTAGTGGCCATCATCAAAAAGTTTCTGAAAGAGAACAAAAATTCATTGCATAACAAGTTAGTGCATGCCCTATGGGCTGACAGGCTTACAACAAAGAAGTCCATTGGCATGTCACCGTATCAGCTTGTCTATGGAACAGAAGTAGTGTTTCCTACCAGCCTTGGAGTACCAGTGATTAAACTTTTCCAAGATATTCAGACAGAAGAAGACAGTATGGTGAGAAGGATAAACCAAACAATCCATCTCCAGCAAGCAAGGGAAGAGGTCTATAACAGAGTTGTGAAAGTTCAAGAAAACATAAAGAAGTTGTTTGACAAGAGAACCAAAGCTTCTGATTTCAAAATCGGAGATAAAGTTCTGAATTGGGACTCAAGGAGAGAGGATAAAGGAAATCATGGCAAGTTTGATAGTTTGTGGCAAGTTCCATACATCATCCAGGCCACTGTGGGTCCAAATGCCTTTTTTCTACAAGAATTAGATGGTATAGAGATGTTTGGGGGTCCTCTCAATGGCAAGATGCTCAAACACTACTTCTGCTGATTTCCAGTGTCCAGTTTCCATTTTTATTGTACATACCATTGCAGTGTTTTTTTTCAAGAAAAAAAAAATGTTTCAAAAAACAGAGAGAAAGGAGAGGTTCATACATGCTCAACCTCAAAGTGCAAAGATTGGCTCTAATATGATCAAAACCTAAGCCAAAGAAGTGAAACAACTGGGTCTAACATGCTCAAAATATGAACTAGCAAGTTAAGAGGGAAAGATCAGCTCTAACAAGCCCAAAACCAGAGCTGAAATGAAGAAAAGAGAGTGACTCTAACAAGCTCAAAACTTGATTCACAAAGAAAGGAAGGGTGCTTCAAAACTTAATATTTCAAGCCTTCAAATTTTTGTTTGAATTTTTCTGCAAGTTTCTGTCCATGTGCAACTGTCTTTATGCCTTGGATCCACAAAAAATTAGACTGTCTAATCCTATTTTGGCTGTTTTTAAATTTCTGTTGTAGAATATAGAGAAGAAATCTACTGGACAGTCTAATCCCAACAGATATTAGATTAGGTAGAGAAACATGTGAGACCAACAGCTTAATCTGGTCTCATGGAGCAATAAGGGTAGAAATAGAATAGGTTTATTTTCTTGTTTGTAAAAAAAAAAAAAAATATGTAAAGGGTCTGCTAGTTCAAATGCACCCTAGAAGAAAAAATTCTAGGATTGTAGGATGGGTAGGTAGTTTGTTTGGGAGAGTTTTTCTGCTAAATTGATGTCTGCACAATTGTGGCAACTGAAAATAAAAGAAGAAAGGTGGCTCAAGTAGTAGGAATTTGGCCTACTCCAAAGATCATTTTATGAATTCTTGACTCCTTCAAGAAGAAGCCATCCCCATGTGGAGCCACTGTTAGCCCCTATAAATTTTTGACAAGCAAACAGGGGGTTAAAATGTTTTTGAGCCTTCAAGGAATGCATTTCCTTTGAAAACACATCATCCTTGAGGCCTCCTTGTGCCTTGTATCCTTTGATAAAATCTCCTCTGCTGTTTCCATCCAAAAGGTCTCACTGATTGCAAGAAATTGTGCTCCAAAAGGCCTACATTTGCCCCTTGTATCACTGTAGAATGCCCCATTTTAACCCTTTTTTCCCCCTTGTCAAAATTCCCCTCTTACCCTCTAAATCCTCCCAAAATCCCCTATAAATCCCCACATACCCCTTGTTTGGACTATTTTCCACTTTTTCCCTCTATCGTTACCCTTTATTGGCCTCAGAATGCACTAAAAATGGGCCAAAAACCATATTCTCCATATATATGGGTTTTAACATCTTTTCAGCCCTAGCCCGAGAACCATTTTCCCCCACATGACCAGGCACCAAGGCAGAAGGTGCTCATCACAAATGTATATCGGGAGTGTTTCTAGCCGTTGATCTGGACAGATCGGACGATCGTCGTGGATCAGCGCCGCGCCCATGGCCCCCACAGCGTCCACCGTTCAACCCTTTCACCGCCCTGATCATGTATCCACCGTCCGTTAGCCCACAGATCGATGGTCAAAAGTTCACCTGCCTCGATGGTCCCCGCACCGCACACTATTCAAAAATCAGCGGTATCCATCGCACTGTGTTTGGAGGTTGAGACTTATTTTCCATTTCACAGCGATTCCATTCATCGCATGCCGCCTGTCCCGAGAACTATTTGAAAACCGCCCCCCATCGCGCGTTAAAGTTCGGCATTTGCCTCGATGCGATATCGCTATACACCATCCAATCTACGATCGTCCATCCAACGGTCATTGCGCCACGAAGTTGCACGAAAGTTAATCCAAGGCAAACAGTGCCCCTGGCCCACCATCCGTCACCCGCCGCTACGTTTCCCACCGTCGATATCCTCCTGAGATCGGATGCTCTAGATTTAACACTTGTCCCACCTTTGACCGGGTCCCGCCACGTCACCATTCCACATATTTTGTCGCGTTTTCCTCCATCCGACCCCTATATACTGCATTCAAAGGTCAAACTTCAGTTATTTGCATTTAAACTTGCCGCAAACCACCATCTTTCACCAGACCACACGGCCATTTTCATTGTCCCCACTGCATCCACCGTTCCCTACATGGTTTTCTTAACGTGTTTGCATGTTTTGCAGGTTTTCAGGTGGTGAAAAACCACCATGATTCAGTCTCTGTTACAATGACAGAAAACAAAGGAAAGGACCATTTTTAGGAGCTGAAATTATGGAGAAAGGATTGGGAAAGGTGCTACGACACAAATCTCATCAAAGGACGATTTTAAGCTCTGTAAAACCTCCGTGGAGCTATTAAAGCATAGATTTCACTGACAGAGACAGGATTAGAGCAGAAAAAGAGTACCAATGCAGAAGAAGAGATTTTAAGGCATGTAATTGAAGATTTTTGAGCCTTAAACCATGTATTTAAAGGCAAAGTACCAGATCGAAGCCCCCGTGGATCACTCAGAAGGTCCTATGCACAGAAAATCATATCATCAGGGTGTTTATATCAGAAGAATGTCTCCTCCTGAGGAAAGGACACGGTACACATTATCATTTCAGTCTACATTGTGTCCCAGCGAAGTTTTCCCCCCTGACAGCAGTACTACGTTCCCAGTGCATTAGTTATATAGTATGGTGGACTTGAAATCATTAATCTGTTTGTTTCAGTTTGTCAGAGTTTTGCAGAAGTGCTGCAGCAAGTACATCAAATACATAGCTGGAGTGAATTGCAACCTGACGAAGACCACTCTTTCATCCAAAGAGTGCCAGAGATAAATGCAGAAAAATTAAATAGAATGGGCTTCAACCCTCTTTCTTTTCTAAGTTTTAATGCTTCATTTAGTTTTTCACCTACCTCCTCTGCTCATCTTTCAGCTATAAATTCATGAAGAAACTCCTTGTAAAGGTTGTTGATCGGCTATCTGAGAATTGCAAGTTGTTCCTTTGAGACATGTTCTCTGTGTAAACTTGTGAGATAGGCTGAGGAAGATGTTTTTAGACTGAATCTCAAGCTATTGGTAATGTTGTACTTGACTGGTGTTGCTTTTTAATATGACAAGCACATTTCTTTGGATCTTGATTTAAAGCAGCTGGTGATGTTTTCTATCTCTGTGTTTTACTTCATTTCATTACATTTCTTCTGGCACGCATCAAAAATCTGGCATAGGATTTACCCTTGTTAGGTACCCTATGTCTCTGCTCTCCCTGCCTTTAATGTTTTTCTGCTATCTATGTATCTGAGGTTTGATTTCAATTGATTTAACCAATGTAGTGGTCAGATATATCACTAGTTGATGTATGAGTTAATGAAATCTGATTTTAGATGTTCTTGTTAGGATTTAACTGAATGAATTGGGAACACTGGGAGGTCTATAGCTTTGTCTCTATCTCACTAGGATCCTTTTCAATTAATTAATCCTTTCTAAGTTCCCTTAAGCTAGGGGCCAAAGCATTGAGAGTTCAATGTCTCTCTTTGATCTCAGGTTTTCAACTTTGTGTCCTAAATCTTTAATGTTTCCTTACTTTCACCTTCCCTCTTACCTTTCATGCCACACTATCATCTGTAAATATCCAATGCTTTAGATGACTAGCTGAATTGAAAGCCTGAATATTGATTCGCAAGCAAATCCTTTCCTGACTCCATTTCCCAATGGTCTTGAGTGTTCCTTGGACTATCTCTCCTTTACCTAGAATCCTCTTCGCTCAGCCTTGTCTTATACTGAACCCTTCTTTCCTGATTCCCAACAACCAAACGAACAAAATTAGAGCCTTATAACTAGCCTAATATCTTAACCTTTGAACATCCAAGATATATACCTTTGAAAATCATAGAGAGATCCCTCTCTGGACCCAGGAGGGCTAGATCCTGAGGTCCGAAAGTGGTTTGATGTTGTCTCATCTTTTGGTATAGCCAACCTTGCCAAAACATGGGAACTCCAACAGTTCCTTTATCTAAGATAGAACAACTTCAGACCAGTTGAAAAATGTTGGCTCTAAGAACTCTAGTGCATACTGCATATATGATCTATTCGCTACATGCAGTGTATCGGTGCCATCTAGTTTGGTGATCGCAAATAGGATGGTTCTCAAAAGCAAATCCCTGACATCACGGATGTTTATTTTTCCATATTTGCTAGGTTCTAACCCCGGATAGCAATAATGCATAACATAATCCCTCACTGTTTCTCCTCCAATGGTAGATCCTCTGAGTGAAATGGGAAAACCTCTCCTCAACAGTGAGAAAATACACATCCTTAACAATTATGGACAACACTTGATTTTTTATGTGAAATTCCTCAATTGCCGGATCCCATGCTCGAACAAGGAACTCCAAGAGTTCTATTTGTTTCCTCATTCTCGACAATTTGGAGTACTTAAGTAGCCTGCAATCTCTTAAAGATCTTATAGTACCTAAATCATTCAAGGCAATCATATCTTGTTCTTCATGTTCTCTTTCTCTCCATGTAAGCGTCATTATAATATGATAGAAACCTGAAAATCAACCATAAGATCCATTAGATACCATTCATTGCAAAAAACTAGGCAAATTTAGGACACAGCATGAAAAAAAAAAACTTCAACTACGCTCAACGCACTCCTTGGGCTGAGACAGTGCATTGCACATGCAGGTACACTTCACTGTACCTGCTATGTGACGCAGGTTTCGACATTGAGGGGTGAATTGCCCTCAATTTTGGCATAGTTTACCCTGGGGGCCTCAAAACATTAAAAAATTGCAAGGAATGGTAATGAAATGAGTACTGAAAGAAAGAGGAGGTTTTTACTATTGACCTGGATCAAACGGTGATGAAATCCGTCCACTGAAACGAACGCAATCAACGACTGAAGTTCGAGGGAAAAATCAGGTTCAGAGCTCCAAAATGCTAATGGTAACTATGGAATGGTAAAAATGAATAGTGAAACTGCATTATATAGTCATTTAATTACTTGCAAGTTAAATTTATTGCTATGACTATGGTTTTATTATGTTTTTTATCATGAAACAGGTATTTTTAATCCATTTGATGTTGTTCTGAACAGGAAATACAACTGACGAACAAGTTAGTGGTGCAGATTTATTTCAAGAAAGACTTGACCACAAAGCATTCTTTTTCTCCTTATTTTTCGAGTTTTGTGAAAAACGAAAAAGGATTTTAAGTGCACTTTTATCTCTTTTTCAAGCTTCAATAACAGCGAAAAAGGAACCCCTGGAGTCTTCTTTCAACTCTTTTCAGACTCCGATAATATGAAAATATTGCCGAGCACTTGTCATTTCGAGCTCGTTAAAGTAAATGAATTGATATCTACTCAGTATAAGTTTAACCCTTTTCTGGACTGAGATGGATTATTTACGAAAAAGGAATACCTTGGTTAAGCATGATCGAAGAGGTTCTTTCATATATTATTTTACAGTTTTTCAGATCTAAGAGAAAAATTTACGAAAAAGTACTTTATGAAGTTCTCTTTCGTCCTCTTTTTTAGACTCTCTAAACATGAAAAAGGACCAGGCTATCATTGTCGTTAAGCTCGTTAAAACATAAAATAGCGACGGGCTTGTCAATCATGGCAAGAATCGAGTTTCATTCATCAGTAGATTCGTTATATTATTAAATAGCGATAATTCATTCTTTATTCGCCCGAAGGGTTGAATTTATATAGATCAAGAAAATGTTATCCTCCTCAAGCTTGTTAAAAAAAAAAAGAGGTACTGGTCGACAAATGACCAGGGAAAATTTGGGAAAAGTAAGTAAAGTTTCTTTTTGGTAGCAAGTCGCTCTTGAACATGACACTTCTTTCACTCCATGTCTGTGACTGTTTGGGTTGGGTAATCATCTTGACGGTTCATTCACACCTATGGTTCATCATACCTTCACTTCAGTTTTGGTTCAATGCTGCCAACTCATCATAGTGTCACTGATATGTTCAAGAGAAGTCATCCAGTGATTAAGAACTCATCCATCTGCAATACTCATAAACCTTCATTTTCATGACCGTCATCCCTGAAAATTGCTATATCAAGTCATACCCTTGTCTCCGAAATCAGTAACTCTAGTTTTTCAATAAGGTGACTTCCTGTCAAATACAAATCAAGATCCAGGATGTTCACTTAGAAACATCAGATTCCAGTACCATGAGGTTTGCTACAGCATCGACAAGATTCTCGCTTTCGGACTTTTGATCGAAAGATTGTTTGGCGTTTGAAATAAAATCATCTATTCACGCCTTACGAAATGTACTACAGTACCTTGAGGCCCATTGACATGAATGGTGGTTCTATCACATTTTTTAATAGCTCACATTATTAGTTGGTAATCAAATGATGTCTTTCCATGTTCGACGACATATCATATATTCGCATGGCTAGACATGTACCCAAATGATCGAGTGAATGAGATAAGAAGACCCCAGATCTAGTTTCAGCCATCCGGGACGTGATTTCAGGATTTTTGTACACATCATCTGTATGGTGACCTTATATACAGATTGTCATCCAAACATGGGCCCATATCTGTAGGTGTGTCTGCATCTGGGCAACATTCCAATGTAGAAGACTTTCTAAATTATGTACATGTTATTAGATTGTTTTATGTGCTGACTATGGGAATTCCTACCCTCAGCAATTATGATCAATAGAGGATATATCATGATGTAATGTATTGTAAGATTGATGTAGGTGACCGTTCCGCTTTGTTTCCAGGCTCATCACAATGTAAAGCATCTCAATCAAATGTTCTTATTATTTGGATCTAATTCTTTAGGGGAAATTGTTATAGGTCAATTTGGGCACCATTCCCAATGACATGTTTAACTGGGCATCATCTCCAAGACCAATGATCAAGGGTCTATCATTCCCTATCATCTCAGTTTCTATATGCCCTAAGAGAGGAAACAACATGAATCAAAGAAGACTTTCATCAAGCAAGGACTTTCCATGGTTTGAAGCTTATTATTAAACATGTAGGAGCTCACCAACACAGGCTATAAAGGGCCTAAGTGCATTGCATATGCAGGTAGCCCCATTCAAGGCTGCTCTGCAAAGCACTTCCCGACATTCAAAGGTGCAGTGGTCACATTGGGAGTGAAATTCTCATTGTTCCAGAATCTCCACTTGGCCAGTGTCTTCTAGAAGGGTTCACATGTGTCAACCTTCAGATCCAAGTGTCCATTTGACATCTACATGAATGGAAACGTGTCTTGCCTATTTTGGGAATGTTATTGATTACAAAACAACCTACAGTTCATCTATAAATTGAACACATATATAAGTGTTTGAAAGGAAGAATTTGGGTAGGGAAATGCTGGAGAATTTTCAATAGAGAGTTTGATTTGTGAAGTTGCTGCTGGAGAGATTTATGCTGTGATGAGACTTGGGAACTCTGCTGGAAGGTCACTTCAAATCAGTCACTAGGTTGTAACCTCTCCTTCTATCATCAGTAAAGATTACTTCTTGTTTTTCCCTACATGCATCTACGTTTACTTTGATTTTCCGTATTGCAAGATCTTGGTTGATGAATGTAGTTTATGCTTAACTGATTTATCTAACTAGCTTGAATAGATATCTATATTATTGCATATTATGTTGTTTTAGTGTTCTTTCTTACAGGAAGCATTCAACTATTGAAAACTACTTGAATTTGAAGCTATAGTGAAAGTGACAGAAAGGAGCCATTTAGAAGCGACTGAAACAAGTAGGCATCCAATCCTCTCTGTGTATCTATTCTGAGTTAGGAGAAATGGTAGTATAGTATTTCACCTGTTGTTCTAGGCTAACACCTGCCTAGGGAAGTGTAATTTATCTGTAGATTACAATTCTGGCCCAACAAACTGGCAACTCCACTGGGGAGAACTTCTCTTGTTTCTAGGTGTTTTAGTCTCTGATCTGCTTTCTAAATGCACCCAGTAGTTGTTTCACATAAATATTAGATTTTTTCAGAGCTTAATTTGCAAAGTTGGTGAGCCAAATAGTAGCTTTTTCTTTGTTTACTGCGCCCAA
Source organism: Pinus albicaulis (assembly GCA_034641835.2). NCBI lineage: Eukaryota > Viridiplantae > Streptophyta > Pinopsida > Pinales > Pinaceae > Pinus > Pinus albicaulis. The sequence continues at coordinate 315,320,162 of CM076571.1, forward strand.
CACACCCTTAGTCGGGGCACAGTGCTTCGCAAAGCACTGTCTCCCTTCCAAGCCTGTGTTGTAAAGCACTGTCTCCCCATGGAGACTGCGTTGGCTCCTGAAAGGGACCAAATCCCCTGGAATCTAAATTTGTTCTTTGCTTCAATTCTGTTTGCTGTTTTTTTCTAAAAATTTGGATGCTCTATTGACCAGTAGCTCTATATATTTCTTCTCCTTTGACTGAAAATTTGTTCAATGTTGTTTTAAAAAAAAATTCATAATCATTGACAAGTTCATATCAAAGTACTTTTTTTTGGCCGCATTAAGAATCGTTTGCTTTCAAAATAGGAAATTGTCGTAAAATCTTAATTTCCTTGATAGGAGAAATTATTGTTGAAGTCCTCATTTTTCATTCAAAAGAGAAATTTTTGTTTGTATTCTTCGTTTCTCGAAAGTAAAAAGCATTTCGATTATTGATCTAGTGCACGTAGTTTCTTTTCTGCATTCATAACATTAAGGAAATTGGAAAGAAAAACTTGCATTTGTATGTAGGATTGTGTGTTTTTTGCAAAAGGAAAATTAGGAAATCTGCATTTAGTTTGTGATTCATTGATTTTGTTTTTTTTCATTGAATTGTTTGCTCATAAATTATTTGCACTTTTTCCAACAAACTAGCATTCTCTTACCTTAGTAGCTAGGTTCTTCATTGAAAAAGCTAAAAGTGAAAGTTTGTTCATCATTCTTAGCTACATTTTAGGAATTTTATATACATCATCGTGGTGAACTTGAAAGGAAAATTGTTAAGCAAGATCAACATAAAATAAATCTCACTTTACTTAACAGTGCATTGGAACATTAATGATAACATTTAGAAGGTCTAGGCAAGAGACATGTTTCAGCGTCGTAAAACATAGCAGCTGTCGTTAACTTGTCTGCGATACATTCCGAGTGTGATACCTCACTCCACGTACGTAAGTATATCGTAGCTCTTCCACGTACTTTCAGGTATATCGAGCGATGTTACAATACGATAAGTATAAAGGGGTGCTCTCACTATGCGGTTTCGCATTAGATAGTGCTAATACGGACTTGGGCCTCCATGTACCTTCAGATATATTTGTGAGGACAAATTTTAGGTGCTATCCATCCATCGTGAATCGATTCAGCTACCCTAAAATTGTGATACAACAAACACAACATTCGAGGACATTACCTGCCTGTACATCTTGGTTCGCCAAGAGGTATTTTGTAGTTCACAGTTTCTTAGTAAACCATTTTGCCTAGCATTACCCTCTTTTGTTTATTTTTTTTTGGATAAAATAAATCAACAATCATGGAAGAAAAAAATATTACCCCTCGTTGTTTGCGTAGATTAGCTTTAAAACCACCTTTACCACTAGAAGTTATTTCTGGTAGGTGAAGGCAATCACAATTTGCCGAATCAAGTACAATTTGTACCTCTAGCGAAACATCATCATCTCAACCAGAGTTAGCTCAAATTGTTTCCAAACATCCTGGTTCATCTACTGTTGTCAAAACGGAGTCTTCACAGTTACCCGTGGTCATGATTCATCCAATTGCTGAGACCATACCTCCTGGACCCGATGTTGTTCAATCAAAAATCGATCCGGATCCTATCTCTTCTTTGCCAGAAAATCTGAATCTTGGACAACCGAAAGTTCCTACTTTGGTCACTCCAAAAATATCTGTAGCTACTGAAACTCCTATATCACATAGTTAACCGTCTAAAATATATTTTGGGCCCGACGGTGAAGTTCTTCCTCCTGGTTTAATTGTGATTGAACAAATCCCACAACCTGATACACCTTTAAGTCCAACCCACTTTGGGGGAGACCTTTACCTGTACTATTCTTTTCCTCAATCGTTTCCATTTGATTTTCTTGATCCCATTTCTATTAGGTCTCCCATAGATTTTGGAAGGTATACATTTGGTGATACAATCATGTCTGAACCGACATCTTCAGTTGGGTCTGCTATTCCCATTATGTAAGCTCATACCATTGCTACTCTATCGATGTTCACAACCTCATCAGAGTCATATTTTCACGGTGGCCCTTTGGTCCCAACAGTCTGCAAATCATTTTCTGGCACTTTCTCTGGTCAATCTTCAAGACCATGGTCATTACCAATGTCATCATCTGGTGTTTTAACTGGTAGTCCTATAGTTAGTACTGGATGACTTGAATCATTACATCCATCATCAGGGCAATATCAAGTCGGTCCTTATGGGTCAATTCCTTTAAGTACCATATCAATTGGACTCCCAACATTTGGAGAACAATATTTTCCATCTTATTATCCTCCCTATGCTGGGGGAAATCTATGGTCACCCAATATGATAGTACTCAGTCACATTTTGGTCAAACTAATGTTGACATGATTTTTTGTCAATGGCAGCCCACTCTGCCTATCCAATCACAAATGGTTGTCCAATCGTATCAACCAATTCAACCTGTTACACCCATTTCAATACCACTTGTTCATACATCTATACCCATGTTACAGAATCAAAATATTGTACATCAACCTTATCAGGCGAGTTCTTCAACTCAATATAAAAATCCTTTGGTTAATTTACAACAACCTGTATCAGGGATCATTTATTCACAAGCTGGTCCACCATTTTATGGGATGTCACAAACAAAATCTAGTTATAAATATCAACCGAATCCAACTTATAATAATTTGGGTTATATCCTTGGTGGATGGACCCCTTGGCAGCCACAGGCACAAATTCCTCAAACTTCATATCAACAAGTACCATATCCAGGTTTTGGTCAACAAAACTCTGAAGCGTTTGCTATGAAAAACAACCCCTGTCTGGGTTACCAGCAAAAAATCCCATATGCCTGATCCAGGTGGATATTTGTGGTCACCTGCCTATTCCACTTGGGGCCCCACCATTGTCTCTTTCATTTTTTCAGTTTCGGCACAACTTACTATTTTTAGCAGTTTTTTGGGACCTGAACTTCCAGAGCCGTTTTGAGGCCCTAAACGACATTTTTTGGGAAAATGGAGAGCAACATGGGTCCATGGATCGATGTTGCTCATTCAAAATTTGTATTCCTCAGATAGATCTTTCTAACGAGGTATGGTATGCATCAAACGGAGATCGTATGCCAAAGTTACGCCCCTGGGAAGTTGAAACACCAATTTACCCAAATGGGGCCCATAGTTTTGGCGCTTCATCTCCTAGGGTTAGGGTTTTGGCTGTTTAGTGTTTCCCATTGTTTCTAAATAATAAATAGGCCCTCGAGCCTCATTTTAACTCAGTTCAGAGGCCTGTAGCCGCCACATCTCTTCTCAGAGATAGCTACCAGCGCCCTAGCTAGTTTATTTCCATTCTGTCTGTAAGAAAATTTCAATTCTTTGATATTAATGAAATGAAGTGTTATTTCTGTTGCATCTCTATATTTATGGTTATATGTTTATTCTGTTGCATTCCTTCATAAATCCGGATCAATGTCGGTGCTCAAAGACCTGTTGCCCAGGCAATTCCATCTTATCCTGGCTATGCTCAACCTGACCTTAATAGATAGTTGCCTTTTGTTGCAACCTTGGAATTACCAGATTTAAACCGGTTAACCAATGATCCTATCAATTATGCTACTTGGTGACTGGTGATACCACATAAATTACCCTTCGACATTCCTAAATTCAATGGAAACCCTGGAGAAGACCCATCAACTCATGTTATGACTTATCATTTATGGTGTTCATCAAATTCCCTAAATGATTATTCTGTTCGATTACGTCTTTTCCAGCGAACGCTCATAGGTTCGGAAACTAAATGGTACATTGAATTACCTAGAGCTTATTTCAATAATTTCACTGCCTTGGCTACTGTCTTTTTGACCCATTTCCAGTTACCAATCAGATACGAAACTGGAACGAAAATCTTGACCAACTTCAAACAGAGTAATGCTACTCACATTTCAGATCATATTCATGAGTGGCGTCGTCGTCGACGAATGGTTAAGATATTTGTTCCCAATCAGCTCCTTGTTGAATGGTTCATCAAATCCCTATTACTATCTATAACAGAGGATGTGGCTAAAGGTGGTGTCGTCACAGAAGATCAATTTATCTCTCGTGCCCAGTATTTAGACTTGACTTATACTCATTTTGGCACACTCGATGAGAAAATCCCAAATGCGCCGCGATCTAATTTCAATGTTCCTCCTCAAATAAAGGAATGTCATGCTAGAGACGGCTTGATAGGCACTGAAAACACACACAAAACTACTGCATCTGATCCTGCTCCTACTTCCGAAATCAATGTCGTCTCATTTGACAAAGGAAAAAGTGATAAGCAACCAGGAATTAAGAAAAATGGGAAATCAAAGAAAAAGCAAACTTCTAACCCGCAGGAATGATCATCTGATCAACTGTCAGGACCACAGAAACCTCGTTATCCATGCATAATCTGTAACGAGGAACATTTTGTTAGGGATTTTCCTCACCGTGCTGAAGTCTCAAAAATCATCAAGACTTCTCATGCATCAGCTATGTTGACAGATCCATTCCCAAATCGAGACACAAATTAGGTTACTACGGATCCAACTCCTAGTTCCCAAGTGTTAATGTTATCCACTACAAAACCTTCACAAGATATTTTGGTGTCGACGTAGAATAAATACTATGGTAGTTCAACCACTGATCAACCTACTACCTCAACAACGAATCCATCTAATGAATCAGTACCACCTCCTGTTATTCTTGAATTGATGATTAAGCCACCAAAGGGAGTAATTCATAAATTGACATATCATCCTCGAGCAAGAGCTGCACAAAATTATAATATAGTTGAAGATTTGGCTCAATCCCCTTCAGCTATGTCTGCTCTCGAGGTATTACAAAATCGTCCCTCCCAGAAGTAAGCTTTATTGTCGGCCATTCGTGGAATTGATCAAACTGATTCTAATCTTGTCGTCTTTAATCATACGATCTATGTGCCGTAGCTACCAGTAGAATTGGAATTCTCCATCCAAGTAAATGTTCTCAATCACCTTTTTCATCACACTATTATTGATGAGGGAGCATCTACATGCATTATGTCTATAAACTATTGGAAGTCACTTGGCTCGCTGTGATTATCGCAATCATCAACGACGTTGAAGGATTTTGATGGAAGAACATATAAACCTTGTGGTATTATTAATAACCTGCAAGTTGAATTAGGGGGAAAAATAGTAGGTATTGATGTTGAGGTTGTTGACGGACCCCTTGACTATAATATTTTACTTGGAAGACCATGGGTATATGCGATGACTGCTATTGTTTCTACATGTTTTAGAATGGTCACCTTTCCTCAATAAGGTACTATTACAGTCATTAATCAATTATCCTTCTTTGCCTCCACTTTGCAGATAACTGGAAGCGTTTCGTATATTCACTTAACGCAACTATAAATCTTGAACATTTATGTAGGACTCTTAAAGTATTCCACTCTTATGGGAACCTTTGCATTACCGCCGCCCACGACGTCAGCAGAAATCGCAAGCATAGAGACTTGCTACATGATCTCTTCCACTCTATCTGGCTTAAGGGAGAGTATGGGTGTTTCTGATATTTCTACGTTGGATGATGTTTTACCGCTCAGCCCCATTGAGTTACAATAGCAATAAATCTATAAGGCTTGGGTGGCAAATCCAAAATCAACATCGCCGAATGTTTGGGTTGATCGTTCATTAGATTTTGGTACTCCATCTGATCCATTTTCCTCAACATTTTTGATATATGAAAATATTTTGGAAGCTATGATGGCAGAAGGAGAACCATGGGAAGATTAGCATCATCATTCCCATCTTCCTGATTATGAAGAAAATAATCTTAATGAACTATATCACCCATCCATTCAAAATTTCTTTTCGAATTATTTTCCAATTAATGCAATTGAATCTCAGTGAAATTTATCAAATATTGAAGAAACGATTTCTATCGATATTTCAACTAAACTTGGTGTTGTAGAAAATATTCATGTCAGTGTATCTTGTTCTCCATCAAAACTAGATTCATATCACTCTCTTTCTCATGAATTTAGTGACATATTCACTTGGTCCTACGAGGAAATTCCAAGCATAGATACTAGTATAGTTGAACACACTATTAATATGTATCTTGATGTCAAACCGGTGAGTCAACGACTTCATCCTATTCATCCGAAGAAAGTCGTTGCCATCAAAGAAGAAGTTGAAAAACTTTTGCGTGTTGATTTCAATTACCCTATTTCGCTAACTGAGTGGGTTTCCAATATCGTTCCTATTATGAAAAAACAAGGAACCATTAGAGTGTGTGTCTATTATCGGGATGTTAATCAGGCTTGTCCAAAAGCCAAATATCCTACTCCCTTTATCAACCAAATTATTGACGAATGTGCTGGATGTGAAATATTTTCTTTCATGGATGGATTTTCTGGCTACAATCAAATCAATATCCACCTAGATGACCAACATAAGATGGAATTCATCTATCCCTGGGGCACATTCGCTTATCGGAAACTCTCATTTGGTTTAAAGAATGCTGGGGCAACTTTTCAAAGAGTAATGGATTATGGTTTCAACGAAATAAAGCACATTGTTCAACCATATCTAGATGATTTACCATTGCATTCACGAAAATGGACTAATAACCCGATGCATTTGAGAGCCATTTTCTTATGATGCCAACACTACAAGATACGCCTCAATCTGCACAAATGTGTGTTTTGTGTTGGTTCTGGTCGATTTCTCGGATTCGTAGTCTCAAAAGAAGGAATTCGAATAGACCCACTAAAGGTATAGGCCATTGTTGATTTGCCTATACCATCAAACCTACTTCAGATACAAAAAATTCAAGGAAAGGCTAACTTCTTGAGAAGGTTCATTCCAAACTACACAGAAATGGCTAAAGTATTTACTCGATTATTGAAAAAGGGAGTTCCCTTCCATTTGGACCAAGTTGTGCAAGCTTCTTTTGATGCTGCCAAGGACCATCTTGTTCGAGCGTCATTAATGTATCCTCCAAATTATCAAAATTATTATTTCGTATATATCGTCGCGGCTAAAATGACCATCACTATGGTTTTGGTCCAAGTAGAAGATGGAATTGAATATTCAATCTATTATTTGAGTCATAATCTCAATGATACAGAAGATAAGTACTCGTACATGGAAAATATTGCCTTGGCAGCTGTTCAAGTTGTCCAAATATTTTTCCATTATATCCTGCTCTGAAAAACAACAATAGTTTCAGATTGCAACCCCATGAATTACATCTTATCACGTCAATTGCTAGGGGGAAAATATTCAAAATGGATCGTCATTTTGTAGGAATTTGATTTGGAATTCATCAAATCCAAGTCAAAGAAGTCTTTAGTTTTGGCTGAGCTTCTCTGTGACCTTCCCTCTAATAGTATTGCAACTATGTTGGAACCATCTATTCAAGACAAGCCTCTGTTTCTGATTGGATCATATAATCCCTGGTATGGATATTTCATCATTTATCTTCAAACCCAAAATTTTCGACCTAATACCTCTCGCTCTGATTAGCGATGTATTCGATACCAAGCCAAATATTATCTAATCGTCGGTGATACAATTTATCTTCATGGTGTCGATACCATTTTAACGAGGTGCCTCAATCATGAGGAGGCCGAAAAAGTGTTAAATGATTGCCATTCTAGGGCTTGTGGTGGACATTTATCTGGTTATGCTACTGAGCAGAAGATACTCTGCGCCGATTACTTCTGGCCAACTATTTTTCAAGATTATATCCTTACAGTCAGAAGTTGTCATGCATGCTAGATTTATGACTGTAAGATCCGCAAACTACTAGGGCCAATGCATCCTATTGTCTCTGCTAGACCATTTATGAAATGAGGTATCGATTTCATGACCTGTAACCCTCCTTCCACCAGGGGGCACGGTTATATTATTGTCGCAGTTGACTATTTTAGCAAATGGGCCCAAGTGATGCCTACATTCAACAACCCAGGACAAACAACTGCATTGTTTTTCTTCAATCACGTCATTGCATAGTTTGGGGTCCCATAGGCTATAGCTACGAATCATGGGAAGTATTTTCGCAACCATATGCTGTCTGAATTGACAACCAAGTTAGGATTGTCACATGATAATTCTACTCCTTATTATCCACAATCAAATGGACAAGTTGAGGCTATTAAAAAAATTCTTAAATGAATGCTTCAATGAATGATAGGAGTTCGTAAAAGGAACTGGTGCTTGATCCTGTACTCTACCTTGTGGGCGTATCAAACCTCGGTGAGAAATGCGAGCGGATTTACTTCTTTTAAATTGGTGGATGGTCTGGAAGCTATCTTACCAATCCAATGTGAAATATCATCGTTAAAACTCGCGATGGACTTGTTACCTGACATCTCAGAAGAAGAAGTACATCTCCTTAACCTCATGCATCTAGATGAAACACGTCGTGAAGCCCAATTGGCCAATGAAGTGCATAAGAGATGTATAAAGGTGAAATATGACAAAAATGTCCAGCCTTGCATCTATTCAGAGGGCGACTTGGTCCTACGTTACGACTAGGAAGCTGATGTAATTGGCACGGGGAAATTCGAGCCATTATGGCATGGCCCCTATATTTTCAAAAGAGTTCTTGCTAAGGGTGCCTAGGAGTTAGTTTATTACGATGGGATTCCATTGGCACAACCTAGAAATGGGTTGTATTTGAAACGTTACTATGCTTAATCATGAGCGTAGTAATTTTTTGTATTATACTGTTTATATGTTGTTGCTTTTCATTCACTATCTTAATTTGTCTTTTAGATTTTTCTTGACGTTAGTAATCCACTTTAAATTTTATGGAAGATGTTTGAATATTCAGAACCATTTGTTGGATATGCTGATGGTGCTAGTCGTAGTACGCAAAATCTATCCTCTGCAGCGTGGGCCATTTTTGCTCCGAACGACGAGTTAGTGAGTTTTCGAGGGATTTGTATCGGTAGATCGGCGAATAATATCACTGAGTATAGTGCGTTGATTGAAATTTTCTCTGATGCCATTTCATTTGATATTAACCACATAATCATAAGGTTAGACTCACAACTTGTGGTACTACAACTTAATAGTATTTATTCTATTACAAATCCAACACTTCTTAGATTGTTCCTAAGAGTTCAAATTTTGGAGAGACATTTTGATTTCATTCAATATCAACACATTTCTAGAAATCTAAACACTTTAACTGATTCATTAGCTAATCAAGTTTTAGATAGACATTTGCGACATGGGTAAAGAAAACATTCACATCATTGAATTGGATTGTGCATTAAACATAGGAAAAACTCTAAAAACATATAGATAGATAGTTATAGGTTTTTTACAAAATTTTTGCCCAAGACACGTTGGTCATATGACCTCAAAATGTATGCAAAAAGTCATAAGTAAACTAGTGGTGCTCATGATAGCACTCTATAGATCTAGCAATCTTATGGAGCAACCGCATCCAATGGTTAGGAACCCCAATTGTGTGTCGCTTCATTTGCATGGGAAGCTCTTCGATCCAGAAATCCAGAATCCCAAAGGTCAACCCTTCTATGTGCTGCTAGATCTCAGCAAGAGTCTCATCCATATCAAGGTCTTGAAGGACTGCTCTCTCAACAACCCTCTCTGCTAGCACATCCATTTTGCGCTCTGGTTCCTCTACTAGTTGAACGCGACTGATATTTGCATTAAATTAAAAAAATTTAGTTTAGTCTTGGAAAGAAATAAAAACAGAAAAAAAATTGTATAAACCTTATACAAATAAAAAAACATGGTCAAATCATTCTTACCTATTGCACCCCACTGAGCGCCTTCTGGTAAAACTAGGTCTGGATCTCCTCGGAAGTCGATGCCTGCGTATGCATACTCATCGATGGCGACAATTTGTTGTTGGAACTAGGTGAAGAATGCAGTCGAGAATACAATGGTCGATTGGCCTGAATTTCGACCCATGAGTTCTACCCATCTCTACATTCGAGGATCTCTAGGACTAGATATATCCAATGCTACATGTTGTGGCTGCATTAGTGGAATTCATTCCAAAGTGAAGGAGATAAGGATAGAACCATAACTGAATTTTTTCTTCCCTCCTCCCTTTGCTTTATTCAATTGTTCCTTTATCTGAGATAAAATAGCTTTAGACCAGTTGAAAATTATTGGCTCTAAGAACTCTAACGCATACTGCATATATGATCTGTTCACTACATGGAGTGTAATGGTTCCATCTAGTTTATCAATCGTGAATAGGATGGTTCTCAAAATCAAATCCCTGACATCAAAGATGTTTATTTTTCCATCTTTGGTAGGTTCTGACCTCGGATAGCAATACTGCATAACATAATCCCTCACCGTTTCTCCTCCAACACTAGATCCTGTGAGTGAAATGGGCAAACCTCTCCTCAAAAAACCTGTGAGAAAATACACATCCTCAACTGTTATGGAAAAAACTTGATTTTTATGTGAAATTCTTCTATTACCAGATCCCATGCTCAAACAAGGAAGTCCAAGAGCTCTATTTGTTGCCTCATTCTCGACAATTTGTAGTACTTAAGTACCCCGCAATCTCTTAAAGCTCTTATAGTATCCTGATCATTCAAGGCAATCATATCTTATTCTTCATGTTCTCTTTCTCTCCATGTAATCATCATTATAATCTGATGGAAACCTGAAAATCAACCATAAGATCCATTAGATACCATTCATTGCAAAAAACTAGGCAAATTTTGGACACAACATGAAAACAAAAAACTTCAACTACGCCCAATGCACTCCCTGGCTGAGACAGTGCATTGCACATGCAAGTACACTTCACTGTACCTGTTACGTGATGCAGGTTTCGACATTCAGGGGTGTGTTGCCCTCAATTTTGGCAGAATTTAACCTAGGGGCCTCAAAACCTTAAAAAATTGCAAGGAATGGTAATGAAATGAATACTGAAAGAAAGAGGAGGTTTTTACTATTGACCTGGATCAAACGGCGATGAAATTAGTCCACTGAAAAAATCGCAATCAACGACTGAAGTTCAGGAGAAAAATCAGGTTCATAGCTCCAAAATGCAAATGGTAACTATGGAATGGTAAAAATGAATAGTGAAACTGCTTTATATAGTCATTTAAGTACTTGAAAGTTAAATTTATTGCTATGAATATGGTTTTATTATGTTTTTTTTATCATGAAACAGGTATTTTTAATCCATTTGATGTTGTTTTGAACAGGAAATACAACTGACGAACAGGTTAGTCATGTAGATTTATTTCAAGAAAGACTTGAACAAAAAGCATGCTTTTTCTCCTTATTTTTCGAGCTTTGTTAAAAAAGAAAAAGGATTTGAAGCACACTTTTATCTCCTTTTCGAGCTTCGATAACGGGAAAAAAGGAACCCCTGGAGTTTTCTTTCAACTCTTTTCAGACTTCGATAATATGAAAATATTGCCGTGCACTTGTCATTTCGAGCTCGTTAAAATAAATGAATTGATATCTACTTAGTATAAGTTTAACCCTTTTCCAGACTGAGATGGATTATTTACAAAAAAGGAATACCTTGGTTAAATATGACCAAAGATGTTCTCTCATATATTATTTTACACTCTTTCAGATCTGACAGACAAATTTACGAAAAAGTACTTTATGGATTTATCTTTCGTCCTCTTTTTCAAACTCTCTAAACATGAAAAATGATCTGGCTATCACTATCATTAAGCTCGTTAAAACATTAAATAGTGATGGGCTTTTCAATCATGGAAATAATCGAGTTTCATTCATTGCTAGACTCATTAAATTATTAAATAGCAATACTTCATTCTTTATTCGCCTGAAGGGTTAAATTATAGATCAAGAAAATTTTATCCTCCTCAAGCTTGTTAAAAAATAAAGAGGTACTGGTCGACAAATGACCGGGGAAAATTTGGGAAAAGCAAGTAAAGTTTCTTTTTGGTAGCAAGTCGCTCTTCAGCATGACACCTCTTTCACTCCATGTCTGTGATTGTTTGGGTTGGGTAATCATCTTGACGGTTCATTCACACCTATGGTTCATCATAACTTCACTTTGATTTTGGTTCAATGCTGCCAACTCATCACAATGTCGCCGATATGTTCAAGAGAAATCATCTAGTGGTTAAGAACTCATCCATCTGCAATAATCATAAAACTTCATTTTCATGACCGTCATCCCTGAAAATTGCTATATCAAGTCATACCCTTGTCTCCGAAATCAGTAACTCTAGTTTTGCAATAAGGTGACTTCCTGTCGACTACAAATCAATATCTAGGAAGTTCACTTAGAAACATCAGATTCCAGTACCATGAGGCTTGTTACAGAATTGACAAGATCCTCGCTTCCAAAATTTTGACCGAAAGATTTTGTTTGGCGTTCGACATCAAATCATATATTCATGCCTTATGAAATGTACTGGAGTACCTTGACGGCCATTGACATTAATGGTGGTTCTATCACATTTGTTAACAACTCACATTATTGGGTGGTAATCAAATGATGTATTTCCATGTTCGACGACAAATCATATATTTTCATGGCTATACTTGTACCTGAATGATCGAGTGAATGAGATAAGAATACCTCAGATCTAGTTTCAGCCATCCAGGCTGCAATTTCAGGATTGTTGTACACATCATCTGTACAGTGACCTTACATACAGATTTTCATCCAAACATGGGCCTATATCTGTAAGCGTGTTTGCATATGGGCAACATTCCAATGTAGATGACTTTATGAATTATGTACATGTTATTAGATTGTTTTATGTGCTGACTATGGGAATGCCTACCTTAAGCAATTATGATCAATAGAGGATATATCATGATGTAATGTATTGTAATATTGATGCAGGTGAGCGTTACACTTTGTTTCCAGGCTCATCACAGTGTAAAGCATCTCAATCAAATGTTCTTATTATTTGGATCTCATGCTTTAGGGGGCAACTATTATAGGTCAATTTGGGCACCATTCCCAATGACCTGGTTAACTGGGCATCATCTCCAGGACCGATGATCAAGGGTCTATAATTCCCTATCATCTCAGTTGCTATATGCCCTAAGACATAAAACAACATGAATCAAACAAGACTTTCATCAAGCAAGGAATTTCCATGGTTTGAAGCTTATTATTAAACATGTGGGAGCTCACCAACGCAGGCTCTAAAGGGCCTAAGTGCATTTCATATGCAGGTAGCCCCATTCAAGGCTACTCTGCAAAGCACTTCCTAACATTCAAAGGTGCGTTGGTCACATTTAGAGAGAAATTCTCATTGTTCCGGAATTTCCACTTGGCCAGTGTTTTCTAGAAGGGTTCACATGTGTCAAGTGTCAGATCCAAGTGTCCATTTGACATCTACATGAATGGAAACATGTCTTGCCTATTTTTAGAATGTTATTTATTAAAAAACAACCTAAGTTCATCTATAAATTGAACATAGATCTAAGTGTTTGAAAGGAAGAATTTGAGTAGGGAAATGCTGGAGAATTTTCAATAGAGAGTTTGATTTGTGAAGTTGTTGCTCGAGAGATTTATGCTATGATGAGACATGGGAAATCTAGTGGAAGGTCACTTCAAATCAGTCACTAGGTTGTAACCTCTCCTTCTATCATCAATAAAGAGTACTTCTTGTTTTTCCCTACATGCATCTATGTTTACTTTGATTTTCCCTATTGCAAGATCTTGGTTGATGAATGTAGTTTATGCTTAACTGATTTAGCTAACTAGCTTGAATAGATATCTATATTATTGAATATTCTACTGTTTCAGTGTTCTTTCCTGCAGGAAGCATTCAACTATTTAAAACCGCTTGAATTTGAAGCTATATTGGAAGCGACAGAAAGGAGCCATTTGGAAGCGACTGAAACAAGTAAGCATCCAATCCTCTCTGTGTATTTGTTCTGAGTTAGGAGAAACGGTAGTATAGTCTTTCACCTCTTTTTCTAGGCTAACACCTACCTAGGGAAGAATAATTTATTCGTAGATTACAATTCTAGCCCAACATATAGGAACAACCTATTGCATTTTTTAGCAATGCATTAAGAGATGCACCTCCGAAATACAATATAATGGAGAAGGAAGCTTTTTCCTTAAGCAAGGCATTGAAAGATTTCAAAGTTCGCATTTTACACTCACACATCATTGCATTTGTGCCTAACTCAGTGGTAAAAGACATACTCACAGAAGATCATGATGGCAAAAGAGGTAAGTGGATTGATGTTATATTGGAATATGATTTAGAAATCAAGCCCACTAAACTAATCAAAGGACAAGGATTGGATAAACTCATGATTGAAATAAACTTCCAAGCACTTGACATGAACATGATTGATGCATTAGATGAACAAGAGGAGTTGGAAACTCCACTTATTGAAGGATCATTTCTGAATTCATCTTGGTATGCTAATATTTTGTATGTGCTTTTTAATCTTAATGTTCCTCCTGGTTTGTCTAAAAGAAAGCTAGATTCTTAAAGTTGAAGGCTGTAAACTACTGCATTATAGATAAAGTTTTATATTGGAAAAATTTTTGTGGTATATTTCTTAAATGTTTGCCTGAGAATGATGTAGATAAGATCAAGTATGAGTTTCATGAAGGATAATGTGGACGCCACTTCTATTGGAAAACTACTGGTAAAAAAATCCTTAGAGCTGGTTACTATTGGCCCATCCTCTTTCAAGACATCCATAAAATGGTAATTGCCTATCATAAGTGTTAAATATTTGAAGGAAAAAGAAAATTGTTGCCATTACCTTTGCATCCTATCTCCATTGAAGCTCCTTTTCAACATTGGGGCCTAGATTTTATTGGAGAAATCCATCTTGCCTCCTCTTCCCAAAAAAAATGGATCCTCACTGCAACTAAATATTTTAAAAAATGGATAGAGGCCATCCCTTCTAGAACTGCCACAAACTCAATAAGCATCAAATTCCTTGAAAATCACATTTTGTCTAGATTTGGTTGTCCTAGAAAGATTATCACTGATAATGCTTCTTCTTTTAGATCCAAGAAAATGGTGGAATTTTTTCACAAATATCAGATTAAATTGGGCCATTCTACAGATCATTACCCTCAAGGTAATGTGTTGGCAGAATCCTCAAACAAAATTTTGGTGAACATCATCAAAAAGTTGTTGGAAGAGAATAAAAAATCATGGCACAGAAAACTAGTACATGCACTATGGGCAGACAGATTAACAAATAAAAAATCAATTAGTATGTCTCCTTATCAGCTAGTGTATGGAGAAGATGTAATATTTCCAACAAGTTTAGGAGTGCCAGTCATGAAGCTCATCCAAGAATCAAAGTGACATGCAGAGAAGAATAAAACAGATTGTCCAGTTGCAGAAAACCAGAGAAGAAGTATATAACAGAACATAACAGGTGCAGGAAAACATCAAGAAGATGTTTGACAAGAGAACCAAGGAAAATTATTTCAATATTGGTGAAAAAGTTCTCAAGTGGGACTCAAGAAGAGAAGACAAGGGCAAGCATGGAAAATTTGAAAATCTAAGGAAAGGTCCATACATCATCCATTCTTCAAGAGGTAATAACGCATTCTTCCTACAAGATATGGATGGAATAGAATTAGTTGCAGGTCCTATCAATGGCAGGATGATCAAGCATTATTTCAATTGAAAAATCAGTTTAAATATTTATTCATTGTACATAACACTGTTTGAAGGAAAAGATCAGAAAAATAAACACAAAAACAAAGAAAAAAAAGAAAAGAGGGAAGATAGAAATAAAAGGTAAAGCCCCATACCAAAAAAGAATATTTATGAAATTGTGCATGTCCAAATGCCACTACTTTTGAAGAGGAAGTTCTGTTCAGTCATACATCCTAATCGTGATTGAAATTTTTTTAAATTTCTGCTGATAGGTTAGTGAATGAAGATTTTCCAAACTGTTTAAAATTGTCTTATCAGTAGATTAGATTAGGAAAAGATATTGGTTCCAATGTTCAAATCTAAACCAAGAAAGAAAGAGAGGGATGCATAACAAATTCCAAATTACAACCCTCTGATTTTAGTTTTACTTTTTGCAAAATAAATTCTGTGTGCAGCCTATCCAAAATGCCACATCTTATGACAAATCAAACTGCTTAATCTTGATTTGATCATGATTTCAATTTCCTATTTCTTGATTAGAGAATGAAAATCTATCAAACTGTTTAATCTTGATAGATAGGTAGATTAGGTAGAGAAATAAAAGAGCTCATCAGTCTAATCTGAGCCTTGGATTACAAAAGTGTAGAAGTAGATAGTTTCATGTTTTCAAATTAAAATGATGTCAAGGGTTGGCCAATCTAAATGCACCTAAATGAAGAAAAAATGCTAGGAGAGTATGATGGGCAGGTAGAGTTGAGTTGAAACAATCATGTTTTTCTAGGTTCCAAAGATTACAGCTTCAAAGTAGCAAATCAGAAATTGAAGAATGAGAAATTTACCAATTACCATCAAGGCACTGGTCTGCAAATTCCAAAGATTTGATCTCTGAGGTTCTTTACACCTCCTAAAGGAGCTACCCTCCCCAGCTGGAGCCACTGTTATCCTCATGTATTCTACAGTTTCACTAGGTGACTATTGATTTTCCACAAGTAGCTAAAGATAACATTCTTTGCCTATCAGCTATCTTTAGAAATCTCACTGCCTTCATTATCCTCAATAAGTCTCTTTCACTATACTTCATCTCCGCCTTTTCAAAATCACCCTACTGCTCTTAAAAGAGTTCATTTTGGGTTTATTTCCTTCATTTTCACTCTATTTCCTCCCAAAATCCCATTTCCCTTCCCCCCCCACTAAAAACCCTTCAAAAACCCTCACTTTCATCATTTTTCTTCCTTTAGCACTAAAACAATGAAAAAATGTGTATTTTCATTGTTTTGAGATAAAAATATCAACTTTCGGGACCCACCTTTTATGTTAAAAACTTTGTTTTTATTAATATAAACCCGACCCCTTTTTTACATATTAAAGGCCCCCTACCTTAATATTTTCTAAAAACCCTACTTCTATTATTATTAGCCCGAGCTCCTTTTTTTAAGCCCCCGCTCACATTAACCTAACCCCAGTCCCATATAATCGTCACCCTGCCAATTGCATAGCCACTGCTTTATAATAAACCTCGCATATGTTTTAAACCCCCGCACTACACGAAAAAGAAGCCTTCCACTTAATATGACACCCAGACCCCACCTCTTCATCTGCCACCTCTCCCGAATGCTTGACCACCGTCGATCTCATTCCCTGAGATTCGATGACCAGTAGCCCTCATCAAAAATTTAACTGCGCTAGAGCTAGCATTTTAAAAATGTGTGAAATGGCTGTTTTTCCCTTGCCACACATTGCCCATGTATGGAATCTCATGCCTGCTCCTGAAACCATTACCGCCCCTTTCATCATGCGAGAACCACTTCCTCCGCTCCCAAAAACCGCCCTTCCCTCTCTGCAACTTAAATCAATACAGCCTTCCGATTTGAATACTCCAGGAGCCCTGTGGCTATGGAAAAAAGTCCCGACCTACCATTAACACCTCTGCAATGCTCCAAAGCCCGAAAAACCCCAGAAAAATGTAGAAAAAACCCTCCAAACAGGTTTTCAAGTTAATTGTAATATTCCAAATGGGGAAAAATAGGATCAGTAGGAAATATCTTAAGATATTCCACTATGGAATCATAGCAATATGAAAGCACACCAATAGATCTAAACTAGAGATATACTGGTAGGGAATTTACTGGTTATATCACCTCTAAATAGAGGGTGAAAACTAGAGGCTTCCTGGCCCATTCCAGACTCTGTCTATAGAAGATTGGAGAAACACAGAAAGGATAGAAATAACACACTCCAAATGGATTTTTCAACCCTTGGGATTCTTAGATATTCAGATCTAAAGAAGGAATCCAAAAGAGGAGCAAAAACCAAACAAGGAAGGAGCGGGAGATTTCTACTCCAAGAAATTCAGCAGGAGGCCCAGTGAGAACGCTGTATAAGAAAATGGGTGCAAGAATAACATAGGTCAGGGATTTTTGCATCTAGCTTAGGCTGTGTGGGGATTTTATGGTGAATTTAAGCTCAAAAAAATGAGTTTAAGGCACTTAAACAGATCTCCCACAAAGTTGACTAGCTAAAAATCAGCTAGTGAGAAGAGTTGTTGTAGCAAGGAAACCCAGCAACCAGAATTGCGTAGTTTTTCCTAGTAATTAATGGAGATAAGCCATAAGGCTCAGAATTAAGCCATAAAACATCAGATCAGCATTATGAAATATTCTCCCATTGACATACAACAAATTACATGAAATAACAGTGCATAAATTCATCAAAATGACATCTCCGACATTTATAAAATTGCAGAAATGAATGGAATGCATCCCTACAAGCATGCTTCAGCAGTTGAATAATGGAAATCAGATATATAACTGATATATTGCTGCAAAATCAGATCCATACCATATCTGGAAACTACCCAACCTCTTTTACAAGTCCCCTTTGGGGTTTTAACCAAAATAATGCACTAGAAATTGTAGATCTGACTTTTATACATGGAACTGCAGAAACTTATAGAAATAGCTAAAGATGATTTTTATTAAATAAATATCAGATATGAGCAATAGATATCAGAAATTTACAATGGGAATCTTCAATATGAGAGGCACGCCTCAATCATCTGAGATCTATTACAAAAGGGAAAACCAAATAATACTTGCATCAACACATGAAATAATGCAGTACCCAAAGGGGCAGCACTGTAGCTTGAACCAAATATGACAATAGATGAAATGTATAGATCTGAAATCAAATAAAACTGTGAGATCTTTCGGGTGGTCACAAGACACCCTCCCTAAGAGAAATCTCCTCCAAAACAACTAGATCTTGTAGATCTAGTTCACCACTTGCTGCAACTCATAGCAGCTGCAAAACCCTCAACAAGATCAGCGCTGCTACTAGAGGTGGAGCTTGGCCAAAAATTCCGGATAGTGGAAAATGTAGTGCATTCTCCTCCATGAGCTACTCAAGGAAGGAGGGAGGATTCCTAAACAGGAAATCCTCTTCCCTTAGGCTAAACAACCTAGAGAGCTAGAGTTTCTCAAGCAACCTCTATTTCGAAAATACTTCAACAACCATCTCTTGAGCCCTCACCTCCTTTTTATAACTTGAAGGGGTGCATAAACCCTAAACCACTTCAATGGACTTAACCCATTTCACATTGGAACCTTCTTCTAAAACTGTGCTAGTTCTCCAAGGTGGTCCAATTTCTGTTCACACACAAGTGGATTTTTGTTGCAAAGGCCCAGATTTATCCTTTTTCACATTGGGCATGTATTTATTCTTTGATTTAAGGAGATTTTCATGTCCTCCTTTACATTTTATTAATCAAACAATAAGAAATAAACAAAATGAAGTATTCCTATTAGCTTGGGCTAAATAGGAATATTACAGTCCTCCCCCTTCAAAATGTTGCTTGTCCTCAAGAAAGTGCAAGGAAGAACCAAACTTCTCCTTCCCTTTTCTGTGGCCTCATCAATGGATCCCACCATAGCTGCAAATGATAAGAAATGAATCTACCCTCCAATGACCTTCTCCAAGTGCAAAATGGCAAGTTTATATCATGAGAAATGGGAGGTACAAGTGGTGATCTTCTTGTTGCTCAATGGCCTCATCAGGTAGGAGTGATGAAGAGCATGGGGAAAACTTTTCCCAATGAGTGTCTCCCACACCCATGCTATCATCCAAATAAAAGGAGCCATCCTTGATACCTCATAAAAACAATCATTAATCCCCATGACGTGCATTGAGTAGGGGCTACAAGGCTGGAAATGAGGGATGAATATATCTAACTCACGTTGTTCCTCTTCCCACTGTTGATGGATGTGGAGCTGTGGATCCTGGGCTGCAAAGATGTGGTCACCATGAAGCCAAAAGGAATCTGAAACTTCATGATCTCCTCCATTGATTTTAGTGAGCCTCCTTGCCCACCCTCTTATGCATACAATGAACAATTTATCTTCACCATAGGTGCTCCAAAATACATGTGGACTAAGTGCCATATGATGTGTTGGATGGTGACAATAGTCCCTCCCTTGAGACCAGTGTTGTCCATCATCTTGCTGCCTCAAGTCATGATACCATAAGTGGTCATCCCACCACGTTCTTGCTGAAATAAGATTCTTCAAAGATTGGAAATGATAGAGGAAAATAAGTGTTGGTTGAATGGATATCAAGCAAAACATGTCTTTCTCTAATTCCTCCCATGTGAAAGGTTCCCCTTCATGATACAAACTCAATGCATGACCCTTTGTAGAATATGATACAATGTACCATGCAGCAGCCACAAAAAGTTCCCTCCTCTTCTTGAAATACAAATTAATATGGGAGAGTGCATTCCCAATGGATACATGCATCCAATGTATCATTCCTCCTCTCCCACATATGCTCCTCATAAAAATAGAAACATCAACAACATAGGGAGCAAGAATAGAAATCATGTTGGCTGCCATATGCAACAAATGTTAATGGAAATGATCCCTCATATGCAACCAACGCAGTTTAGATCTCAACTGCAAAAGAGACTGCTAAAAAATGTGGTCTCCCAACCACTTACATGCAGTCCCAATCTCTTCATAAGCTTGGAGGAAATGAATGATAGATGAGGCAATGTAAGTATGTCCTCCAAATAAAAATCCCTCCCCAAGTCCTCCTAGGGAGAGGTCAACAATACTTCCCATGGCCTCAAGTAGACCATGCAACCTCAAAGAAAGAATGCTCCTCCTTGGAGCAACATTCTGCACATATATGGTTAAGGAAGAAATATGTAAATCAGTAAGTAAATAAACAGTTTCCTTACCATAGCTTTTTCTCTTGCAAAGGGAGCAGCTCATAGATGATCCTCCTTCCATCCTCAAAGAGAAGAGAGGAGACTGCTTTAACTCTTCCAAAGAGTCATGTGCATGCACAACTCCCATGCCCAATGTAGATGTGGAAAGGTTGTTACCCTTCCCCTGTTTCTCCTGCCACAGCGCAAAAAATGAAATGAGAGTGGGGGTGGATGATATTGAGAGACTATTTCTCTCCTCCTTGAGCCTACCCAAGACTCTTAGCACTGCATCAAGACCTCCCAAGGTCTCCACTTCTCTAAAATCAATGATAAATGCCTCACCATGTGAAGCACTCACCTCCTCTTGCTGATCAAATGGCCTCCTTGGTGCAATGTCTCCATAAGATGAGACATCATCTAGTGGTGACTGAATACATGAATGGAGAAAACCCTCCATGCTTCCACTGCGCAATACAATGTTCTAGAATAGATAGGAATGAGATTGGCCCTCTTCCCCATCTTCTCTTTGTATTCTCATGCCTTTGCACCTTCTCCATCTCAAGGGCTTGTGAAATGCAACCCCCTTGATATCTCCAAGGGAAGATATTATTCCTCCCTTACTGCTCTTGCACAGTGCAGTGCAATTTTTTTGTTCTAGATTAGCAGCACATAGGAATGTAGATCTCTCCACGCAATGGGCTGAAATGAAAACAGATGAATATTTGACCATACCTTGGTGAAATGTAGAAGCAAGAAATTCTTCTGCAACTGTGTAGTCTTCCTCCATTGAACATGAAGGCTGCTCCTCCAAGGTTGTGCCAGCACTGGTACAAGACTTTACCCCCTCAACCTCCTTGATATTTTCTTGAATATCCTTCAAGGTCTGGAAAAAGAGTGGGGGAATCTCCTTTTCTATCATTCCTTATCCTACTCCTCTTTCTCTCAGCAAGAAAGTGGGGATGTGACAAAATTGTAAATCAGATTGTGTGGCTGAATTCTCACACACATCATAAGAAGTACTGGGTACTCCTTCATCTTCTTGAAATTCTTTAGGAATTTCACTGTAGCTTCTTCTTCTTTGAAACCCTCTTCGATTTTCACTGAACCCTCCTTCTTCCATTGGTTGAACCTCCTTGGAGAGGCCATTTTTTTATCTAAAAATTGATGAGAGTAATCTCTTCCTCTCCATCAATATGATCTCTGCTTCTGCTCTTAATTCACTGATAGCTTGATCTCACAGGTTGTGCCAGAGATCATGCTCTGATACCACTGTAATATTCCAAATGGGGAAAAATAGGCTCACTAGGGAATATCTTAAGATATTCCATTATGGTATCATAGAAATATGGAATCACACCAATATATCTAAACCAGAGATAGACTGGTAGGGAATTTACTGGTTATATCACCTCTAAAGAGAGGGTGAAAACCAGAGGCTTCCTGGCCCGTTCCAGACTCTGTCTATAGAAGATTGGAGAAAAATAGCAAGGATGGAAATAACACACTCCAAATTAAGTTTTCATCCCTTGGGATTCTTAGATATTCATATCTAAAGAAGGAATCCAAAAGAGGAGCAAAAACCAAACAAGGAAGGAGCGGGATATTTCTACTCGAGGAAATTCAGCAAGAGGCCCAGTGAGAACATTATATAACAAAATGGGTGCAATAATAATGAATTTCAGGGCTTGTTTTCCCTAGATTAGGCTGTTTGGGGATTATATGGTGAATTTCAGCTCAAAAAAATGAGTTTAAGGCACTTAAAAAGATCTCCCACAAAGTTGACTAGCTAAAAATCAGCTAGTGAGAAGAGCTGCTACAACAAGGAAACCCAGCAACCAGAATTGCGCAGTTTTTCCCAGTAATTACTAGAGACCATCCATAAGGCTCAAAATTCAGCCATAAAACATCATATCAGCATTATGAAAGATTCTCCCATTTACATACAGCAAAATACATGAAATAACAGTGCAAAAATTCATCAAAATGACATCTTTGGCATTTATAAAATTGCAGAAATGAATGGACTGCGTCCCTCTAAGAATGATTCAGTAGTTTAATGATTGAAATCAGATATATAACTGATATATGGCTGTAACATCAGATCCATACCAGATCTAGAATCTACCCAGACTCTTTTACAGGTCCCCTTTGGGGTTTTAACCAAATAATGCACTAAAAGTTGTAGATCTGACTTTTTATACATGGAACTGCAGAAACTTCTAGAAATATGTGAAGATGATTTTTATTCAATACATATCAGATCTGAGCAATATATATCAGCAAGCTACAATGGGAATCTTCAAGATGAGAGGAACACCTCAATCATCTGAGATCTATTACAAAAGGGAAAACCAAATAATACTTGCAGCAACACATGAAATAACGTAGCACCCAAAGGGGCAGTGCTGTAGCTTGAACCAAATATGACAATAGATGAAATGTACAGATCTGAAATCAAATACAAGAGTGATATTCTCTTCCGGGTGGTCGCAAGACACCCTTCCTGAAAGAAATCTCCTCCAAAACAACTAGATCTTGCAGATCTAGTTCACCACTTGCTGCAACTCATAGAAGCCGCAAAACCCTCAATAGGATTAGTGCTGCTACTAGAAGTGGAGCTTGGCCAACAATGCCAGATAGTGGAAAATGCAGTACATTCTCCTCCATGAGCTACTCAAGGAGGGAGGGAGGATTCCTAAATAGGAAATCCTCTTCCCTTAGGCTAAACAACCTAGAGAGCTAGAGTTTCTGAAGCAACCTATATTTCGAAAATCCTTCAACAACCATCTCTTGAGCCCTCACCTCCTTTTTATAACTTGAAGGGGTGAACAAACCCTAAACCACTTCAATGGAATTAACCCCTTTCACATTGGAACCTTCTTCTAAAACTGCGTTGGTTCTCCAAGGTGGTTCAATTTCTATTCACACACAAGTGGATTTTTGTTGCAAAGGCCCAGATTTATCCTTTTTCACATTGGGCATGTATTTATTCTTTGATTTAAGGAGCTTTGCATGTCCTCCTCTAGATTTTATTCATCAAACAATAAGAAAGAAACAAAAAGAGGTATTCCTATTAGCTTGGGCTAAATAGTAATATTACATTAATTATTTGTTTTATGTGTAGGTTTAATGGAGGAAATGCAAAAATGCATTCCAATGGCCCAAATTACATTTATTATAATGCCTAGGTGACGATCTAGGAATTTTTTTTTCTTTAAAGGGACCAGAGGCGAAAGATCAAGCTTAACCATCAATGAATCATGATCATTGGTGATTAATCAAACCCTCCAAGCATTGAAAGAATGCCCTTTGCACAGAAAACACAGACAGATACCGACAGAGGAAGACAAAACAGTTAAAAGACCACAGCGGTGAAGATTAAAGGGCTAATCATAGATCAAAAGACAAATCATGAAAGTTAGCCAAAAAAGTAGAAGTTAAAGATGATGAAGACAAAGGAAAATATTGAAGGATTAAAGGTTAAAGCAGAGGTTGAAAAGGTTAATCAAAATGATTAATAAATAAACATAGATAAAGGTAGAAGCAAAGGAAAAGACAGTAAGACAATTAAGATATAAAGCCTGGTTTTAAGGCCTAAATAGGGTTTAAATTATAAACAAAGGCATATTAAACACAGAAATAGATTCGAATGATCAAATCCAAGCATTAACTTCCTCAAAGAGATATATTCTGCCACCTACAGAATGTTTTATTTCAATAAAACATCAAGCAATTATTACAAACAATCAGAGATATTTTTCATGTACCTAGCATTTATTGTAAACTTATTGAAAAAGCCTTAAATTCAAACATTTCTAAAAATTATCTCAAACATTTAAGTTAGGGGTTATTATTTCAGAGAAACACTCTCAGATATTTTTCCTTGGGCCTTGCATGGTCTCAAAGGTCAAGAACTCATTAAATCTATAATAAATGACATCTTGTAATATTCCCAAATGGGGAACACGAAAATACAATGTAGAAAGATAGGAAAATAACGCAGATCATCTCTTATAAAGCAGGAGGCCAATATGGAGATCTTTAATTTGTTATTATAGCAGCAAAATGTATGTAAAAAGTGGCCTATAAGATGCATAACAAAAAAAGAAAGCCTGCAATGAAAGAAATCCCTCAAAATGAGGTGCTACAACCATATATTAAGACGGAAAAAGCCTTACAGCGTTATTTTATTTCTTATGCATAGTTCTAGAATACACATCAGATCTAGAGAAAAATAAGTGCATAAAAATTTAGATCTATATCAGATCCATGGACTATACAAGCTCCTCTAATGAAACTCCTTGGGGTTTTTAGCAAAACACCAAGTACAAAGTGTATATTTAAGATATAAGACTACAGATCTATTGAAATATTCATATCTAGAAAGTGGGGTTGAAATGATATAGGAAATAGAATAGCCTCCTCCAACAGATCTCCAAAGTGAAGGGCATATCCCCAACACCTAGAAAATCACTCTCCAAATGATGTGTTGAACCACCCTGAAACTGCACCTATAGGAATAACGCAGATCTGGATCTATACTGCATTGTAGGGATCAAAACATGATTGGCCTGATGCCAAGATCTAAAAATGAGGCTCAATACCTTCAATATTGTCCTCGCAATGAAGTAGAAACCCCCTCCATTGAAAATAAGCACTGAAATGGAATAGATCTAAAAGATCTAATCTCCACTTGCTGCAGCTTTCAAAAACAACCAAACCCTCAATAGGATCTGCACTGTAGTTGAAAGAAGAAGCTTGGCCCTAAGCTAGATAGTCGACAATGAAATACAAACTCTCCCAAGAGGTACTCACCGGGAAGAGGTTGGATTCCCCACTAGGAACACCCAATTCTAAACATCATTCAATCTCAGCTAAACAATAAGAGAAATATATATGTCTAAATGGACCATATATTCAGAAAATATGATAAAAATCAATGACCATCTAATGCTGCCATCCCCTTCCTTTTATAAGACAAGAGCTTTCAAAACCTAAACCACATCCATTGATAACACTTATTTCACACAACGCATATGAGAGATGATAAATTTTTGGTGCCTCAACCCCAATGAGAAACTCCAATCTCCATGCTATCATCCAAATGAAATGAACCACCTTCCAACGTGGTAACTCATAGAAAAGCTCCCCCCAAATTCTCATGAGAGGCATGTTCCAAGTGCTCCAAACAATCATATGGCCCACCTCATAAAGAAACAAGTGATCTACTATAGTGGCCATATCATCTCCCATGCTCCCCTTGAAGCATGAAGCATAAAAGGTGTGGGAAATTTCATTCCCCATGGACAGATCCAACCAATATGCATTCCCTCCAATCATGTTCCCAATGAAGATAAGAACATCCTCAACATATGGAATTACAATCAAAGTCATGTTAGCTGCCATGTGTAGTAAAGGAGAAGGACAATGGTTCCTCATGTTCAACCAGTGCAGTTTTGCTCCAAACTACCACAAAATATGATATAAAAAGTGTTCCTCCCACCACTTGTTTGCTGCCCCAATATTCCTGCATGTCTGGAGAAGGTGTATGATGGTTGGTGTTAATGAAGCACACCATGAAGAATACATTATCTCCCCAAAATCTCTAGGGATTGGTCAACCTCATCATTGTTCATGGCTCCAAGTAACCGATGAAGAAAATAAGAAAGAGTGCCCTCTCTTGGAGCAATGCCCTGCACATGTGTGGTAAGAAAATGAAAGTATATAGTAAATATATCATGATGTTCAGAAATACAATCCTTACTATACACTTGGTTTAAATTAGTGAGGTAGCTCATGGATCAGCTCCCTCTCACACCCCATGCATAAGCAGGTGGTGATGATAACTCTTCCCAAGAGTTGTGTTTCTCCTCACCGTCCAAACAATCCATGCAATTCGTCATATGATAGTGCATCTCTTGTTTGATATCTTCCCGCATGAATCCCTCCAAATAGTATGGTATGTTCTAATGAAACCAATGGGATTGGAAAGAAAGATATCATAGGCTATGTTGTTATGTTAGCCCTCACCTTAAGGCTGCAAAGGAAAACTTAAGGTGGATAAAGAAAAAATCCATAAGAGGAAAGCGGGCTAAGCAAATATAAAGGAAGTATGGTATGAAAAACCCCCTCATGATAAAGGCGCAGACAAAACACTGATGGTACTATGCAATTAAGCAAAAGCGGGGCCGCATCCATATGTCGAAGCAGTCAATTGAGAGTGCCATGTGCAGGCATTCTAGGGTACCAAGGTTGGTATGAAGGAGGTGAAGGTATACCCCCTGGAACGCATGACGTCACGGGTTGGCAGAGTAAGTCTTAAGCATTCTGTGGGGTGATTGAGCATCGCAGGAAGGTCTCATGGGCCCCCATTGGAACTATTAAGTGGACCCCTCAAGAAGACAAGTGGCATTACTAAAACAAAACGTAAGGTAAGTTAGGAAAGTTGGTACACAACCAATACCGACATTAACCAGGAGCGTGTCTTACACCTACCCTGCACCCGATAGCCAATAGCCTAATGCCACGTGACCCATTGTCAATGTCCTTGTGACATCAGCCCTACAGTTGGCACCATAACCTCGTTTTATGCAAATCTAGGTCTGTTTAACCCTGTTCTATGCCAAATTTGGTAAAATAATCATTTTTACGAATCTGTCGTGTAGCAAAGCTTGAGCTCTAGCACCAGGTCACTTTCAACCCCCGTGTCACTTTCCCTCCTAGTTATTCCTCACTGGTTACAGGTATTTATTCGCTCTTCCACCTCGCAATTTTCCTTCTGTTTTACTTTTCAAAATGGTCATGGGGAGAGCAAAGCCCAAAAAGTCTGAACCTAAAACCCCACAAGCCCGCGAGGTCAGGGCAGTCTCTGGACCTGAACCTTTCATTGACACTCAAGCTCGTATTCATGATCCTCCCTACCCTTTTAGCGTATCTTGTGTCAGACCTGATTTGTTGGAAAGCCACGTGAAGGGTCAAGACCGGTTCAGATTCGTTCAGTCAGGCCTGTATTACCAGATTGCTCCACCCACCTATCCAGTCATCGAGTTCATATTTTGGCTCATAGATGCCTATGACGAGTGCAGGGATTTATTTTTATCGGCTTAGGGAAATAATATTTTCCGCATATCTCCTGAGCTCATAAAGAAATCCCTTTGTTTCCCCCACAGCCAGAGTTACGTTCAGTTCACTAAGTTATCCCTGTCCCGTTAGTTTTCAAAATTACCCTAGAATTGGCAAAGTGAATTCCTCTGTTTTATTTCAAACTCTCGTCTTATGGCTATCTCGCCTTCAGATATGGTTTTGTTGTCCACATTCAGAGACAATTTCCAGCTTATCCTCGAGTTCATTTCAGGGTTACTAGGTCTCAGGGAGGTCGAGCGGGTGTCAAAAGAATGTATAGTTCTCCTTTGGCTCATGTCTTAGTAGGGTGTTATTTTAGATATCCATACTTTCTTGGACTCGGCCATTCAAACCCAGTTCCAAGGGTTATCCTCTTCAGGGTCTTTCCGGTTCTGTTCATTAGTGTTTTATCTCTTCCTTTTTGAACATGCTGATAAGTTTGAGGCCTTAGTTCTCGAAAATATTTCCAGGGTGAACGTAGCCAAGAATTGTCTTTGAGTGGAATGTCTCTGTCTGTCAACAGCCTAACGGGAGGGGTTACACAAGGTTCTTGAATGAATTCATGACCATAGGTTACACCATAATCCATGACAAACCTCCGCCTAGGATATTTCCCGAGCAGAAGGACTGACTACAGTTTGATGACGAAGAAAGAACAGGGGAATGGTACCTTTTCGATGACTACACTGAGATTAGGGTCTATGGTGCAGACATACCCCCCTACCACCTGTCGGTTTTTCCTGCAATGCATTTTTTTCTCTTGAGTACATCCACCAACCTTGAAGGCAGACTAGTTCCACTTTGTACCCACGAAGAAAGGATACATCCTCAAGCTCGCTACCTCTATCGGCCCCTTCACCTTAAATTAAAGACACGCCCTCTCCATAGTGGAAGCAGTGCTTCAAGGGATGGATATGATACAAGGAAAGGCTTGGCCCTATGACCTGAAAGGAATAGGAAAAGGAAAATAAATTCAACTGCTTATGTACATGAGACTAGGCCCTTCATTGAGTGGAGAACTAACCATGATACATGGCCTTTGGCTTCACAGATGGAGGATGAATCTTAACCTGCAAAAGGAAGGGGTGACACTACTTCTGCAGGGACAGAGAGAAGGGGACAAACCAACAAGATGGATTCTTCAGGAGGACAAGAAGGTATGGATATGGGCGAGGGAACTCATCCCTCCAAGAAACAGAGAACTGATGAAATAGATATTACATGGGAAGAGCATTCACAGGAGGAATTGGTTCGATATGGCAAGCCTGACAGAAGCAAGGCTGGTTTCATAATTAATTATGATGGCGCTTCTTCTTCAGAACTCTCTATGCTATTTCAGGCCATTGCAGTTAATAGGGCTTAATTAAGGGATAGATTAGTAATAGAAACAAAACTGTATGGGAGAAACTTCGAGTAGAATTAGCCAGATTTGTGGATGAGTATCATACTTGGCTCACTACCGAGCTTGATATGGATAAAGAGCAAGTGATAATCACCATTACAAAGGCAGTTATGGATCCTACAGCCGAAGGAACTAGCTACCGAGCTTTAGAATTCGCTTTAAATCTAGCCAATGTCCCTTTAATAGACAAGCTCAGTCTACATAATTGCATTGGGGATATGTTGAGGGTCGAAGTGGTAAAGCTTGCACTCTCACTAAGGAAGCTGGAAGATAAGTACAACATAGTATTGGAGAACTAGAGGAAAGAAAGGGCTAGTGCCAGAGGCATAAGCAACAATCTACAAAATCTCAGGAGTGTAGTAAGAGAAAAAGGGACAGACAAGGACGTGGTCTGGAAATAGCTCATTATGGATTTAGAGGCTGAAAACTCTGAGTTAACGAAAAGAATACACATTCCCCATGGGAAAAATGTACAAACAGATGAGTCAGTTCAGGTGGAAAGAGAGAAATTGACCCTCGCTGATTCATTCGTCAAGTAACAGGAAGGGAATGCTAAAAATACTGCGGAAATGGTTGCCCTCAGAAACAGACTGTCAAATTTACAAGAACAATGGGACAAGCATGTGTGCATGACCCCAAATTCCAATGCACCTGGAAGCACCTTGGAGCAACTCAATAAGGCTTTTTCAGACTTGTAGGTTTCCAAAAATGAAGCCCGTACAACCCACCAGAAGATACAAGAACTGGAAGCTAAGCTGGCAACAAACGACGAGGTGGTAACGACCCTGTAGGAAGAGGTGGAGAAAATGAAAATAGAGAAGCTGCTACATGAAAACACCATCAAACAATTGACCAACTGGATGAAAGGAAATGTGACCCTCTTGGAAGCTAGGCACCTCATCTGGACCGACATCATATCAGAGGTAAAGAAGCATTGGGAATATATTACTTTGATGGATGATAACAAGATCGCAGTCTGATTATTCAAAGTAAAGTTGCAGGAAGGTCAAGAAGGAGCAAATGAAAATGTGGCCATGGCCAAAAGGTATATCACTTACCTGAATGGATTGGACTATGAAGAGCTACTTGCCTAGGGCATCAAAGACCATTTCAAAGGAGTGATGGAAGTCAAAAGGGTGATTGAAAGGGAGACTACGTGTGCAAACGCACTGAGTGGTTTGGAGCAGGTTACCAGGGGAGTGGAATGGTTTGATCGAGAGTAGGATAAGATGCTAAAAGCAGGCCTTCCATCATGTTGGGAGCCGGTAACATATGCATTTTCAGGACTAATAGGTTATGAGCAGAAGCAGCTGATAGCCATTGTGAACCAGACTGATCTGCCCTTTGAGAAAACCACTTGTGTAAAGGCGAAAACAATAATTTCCACCCTAAGCAAGGAAATATCCCTCCTTCGTTAGATTAAGCAGTGCCTGGTCGTCCATGTGGACTACACCAAATTGACAAACATTCAGGCTCTAGTGTAGAATTTTGTCACTATGCCATCACCAAGGGTGAACATATGGCAAAAATGCAATGAGTATGTCAACAACTCTGCCTCCACATCATCCCACCAGTTGCTACCTCCACTCAGACACAAAGCTGGTTCATTCACATCAGCAACACTTCCAAGTCTACTGGCAGCAAGCATCCCTCTTCATTCCAAAAAATGATATTCGTGATTTTGCCCAGGTGGCCCAGTTACTTTTATTTCTTTTACATTGTAATATCGGGTGAAACCTTCGTTTCACCCTCTGCACTTTTATTTTATGTTTATTTGTTATGTTTTTAGTTAGCGCCTTCGTTAAGGCCATTATGCAGATGATGAGAGGTGGTTTTTCTTCATCATCAATTTTGATTTTGATAGAGACCCTAAACAGAAAGATATTTTTGAAGTGGAATATTTGTCTAAAATATCTTTTCGCAGAGCTCAATTTAGGGGCTATAAAAGATGAAATATGAAGTTGAGACAGGGTTTCAGATTTTTCAGAGCAAAATTGCTAGTTGTGAATTTTCCTTTTTGTAAATTTTGAGATCTGTTTACTGTGTATGTTGGAAGAACACATTGGGTAATAGAAGTAAAGTTTTTCTCTTGTGAAATGGATTCCAAATGAGATGAGTAATAGTCTATAGTCTCTCAGTTGTGTTTTAATATAAATGTTCATTTCTATTTCCACCACTTTTCCTGTATCAAAAGATTTCGGAATGAATTATTTAGATATGAATTTATCATAGAGGGTACTCATATCTAATTGTTTGCCACACTTTAAATATGGCTCGAGGCATGATATTCAGTTCATGTTATATTTACATTTCCGTTTTCCTCTGATTTGAGTTGGGTTGATTCTTATGCTAGTGTAAGCCTACCTCAAGCTAACGTTTCCTTTCATGTTCTACCATCACTTCTGTTGGGGTCCTATGATTTGGCAGATTGGCACACCAAATGACAAGGCAACATCAGAACCACTTTGGAATCTTAGGATGTAGCCCTCCTGGATTCAGAGAGGGATCTCTCTATATGTGTTTAGAATGATATGCTTTTAAAACTTATGATATGATATTAGGCTAGTTATGAAGTACAAGGGATTTGTTTGTTTTTGGTTTGGAATCATTAAATGAGAAGGTCATGTGAAGTGAAGGAGGAAATAAGTAGAAGGATGTTTCAGCATGGGAAGATAGGTCAAGAAACAATGCTAAACCATTGGGCTATGGAGTCATAAGAGGGTTTACTTGTGTTAGCCACCTATAATAATTTGAAAAAGAAAAAAGGTGGCTAAATTGGTGACTGAGCCTTCAAGTGAATATTTTCTTTGAAAATATATCATTCTTGAAGTATCATGTGTCTTTTATCCTTCAGAAATCTTCACTGCTATTTCCATTTATAGACCCTGCCATCCTGAAGAAAGCTTCTTCCAAAAGGCCTCCATATCCCTCACTCCCCTTATGTTTTACCCTTCATCTTCCTCCATAACCTTAAAAATTCCCTTTAAACCTCATAAATTCCCTTTCATAAGGTATAAGAGCCCTTTCTTACCTTATCAGAACACCAGAGAACCCTTTAAAACCATATTCTTGGCCTAAAAATAGTCATTTGTGCATTATGTCCTTAAGCCCATTTGGGCCTATTCTTAGCCCTTTTCCACGTGAGACTTGTGATATGACCAAGCACTAAGGGCCTCATCGCAATCACAAACTCCTTTTCTCCTGAACTCCCCTTCATCTCCTTTCCCTTATGCGATAACACTTTCCCTCCTAAACCCTAGTTCTGCTCACTCTCACAGAACCATGCCTCAGTGCTTACTCCAGCCCAATCCATCGCATCGGAAAAATCGTAATCCATTGGTTCCATTCCCTTTCCTTCCGTGAAGCACAATCTCCTAATACGATCCCAACCATCCATCCAGCGGATCTGATGGCTCCCAATTAACCCGATCGCTTGAGCCCGCTACCCCATCATCCACTCCGCGACAAAGAGATTACGTCACTTACCTAGCCCACTTCTCATCCCACCATGCAGCTTTTGGCTTGTCATGCTCATGCTGCACCATCCTATCTGAGACCCCAGATCTGAGGATCCATGATCCATATCACATCACTCTGCCCCTCCTCCCAGCATCGCGCAACTCTTTTGAGAAATGGGTAGTATTGGAAATCCACGTGTCCAACAATGAATGGGATCGCACTCCATTCATCCCAAACCACTTACTACCCTTTAGTTGTGCGATAACCACCAGTGGTTTTCTAAAGATAGTTTATCCTCATTTTCGCACCCCATTTCAAATTTAAACCTGGTTAGCTGTTCTACAAGGGTTCCGCCCCTCTGCCACTGCATTTGACCACTCTCACTGCTCCTCTGCCATGCCCCTGAGCCTCTGTTGCAGTTATCTAAGCTCCCATAGGTTTTTTGTAACATTTTTATCATTTTTGCAGGGTTCAAAGTGTGGTTAATTCATGCGATTTCCACAGTCGCATTCAGGTGACATAGGTTGCAGGGTGATGATCCTGTAGCCAAAGATTGCAAAGAGAGGAATCAAAAAAGGGTTTAATTTCATTTTTATTTGACAGATCACTATTTCCAATCTTTGGAAAACCCTCCAGATTAGCAAAAAACCTGGACACCTCAGCAGAAGAAGTAGCAAACTATACCCGAGAGGATTAAATATTAATGCATAATATTGAATATTGGATACTTAATCCACAGAATACAGACAATAATGCAGTTTGAAGACCCCAAAGATAATCAAGGGAGCTTAATAAATCTCAAAGCACAGATTAAATGCCAACATCGGTTATTAAAGCAACAAATGAGGCCTATCAAACAGAAAGTTCTTTCCTAAGAAGGACTAATTCTGATAGTCTACTCCATTTTTTATCAAGCCCCATAACAGTTATTGTTCTAACAGAAATTCCTAGAATGTCAGCACAGTGGTTGCAAAATATGAAAGACCTGAAAGACAAAATCTTCACCTTACTTGTCTCAGAGGATTAGACAGAGTACTACAGCCAGGAAAGTACTTCAAGAAACATACCCTAGAAGTTATTGTCAACCTGACAAAGACTTCTAAGTCATCTTAAGTGTACCAGTAGTTAATGTAAAACCATTAAGCAGAGTGGGCATTCGAATACTTCTTCCTTTCTATCTTAATGAATCATTTAAGTCCTATCTACCACTACTATCACTCTTTTTCCTATAAGAACTCATCGAAAACACATTGTAAAGGGTTGTTGGTTGTTGGAAATATATTGATTGTAAGTTGTTTATTGAGTTAGAGTTCCTAAGTAGTTAGTTTCAACAGGCTAGGAGAGAATTTCTGGATTGTGTCAAGCTGTTGGACAAGAATGTGTGTGACTGGTTTTGCTCTGCTAATATAACAAGCATGTTCACTAGATTCTGATCTAAGTCATTGGTGATGTGTCCCTTATTTGTTATTGTTTTCCCTTTGTTTTAGATTATGTTTCATTTTCTCTGATAAGAAACAGTAATTTTAGCTTAGGATATACTGCTGCAAGTACCCTAATGCTTCCTGCACATTCTTACCTTTATGTTTTATGCTATTTGTGTATCTTAGAACAAATTTAATATAATTTAACTAGTGGAGGAGTTGATTTTCCCATGCTTACTGATGTATGCATTTAGAGTTTTTTTCTTAGATGTTCTTGTCTGGTTTACCTGAAAGAATCGAGAAATAGGGAGATTTAGTGCTAGCCCTGTCCCCTAGTTCCCTTTCCAACAGTTAGTTGTTCTAAGATCCCTTTGAGTTGAATGTCAAAATCAGAGAAGGTTAAAAGTCTTTCTCTGATCTTAGGCTTCACTCTGTGTTTGAACTTAAGTTTTTTCTACTATCTGAGAGTAGTTAGGAGGACTGCTGGATTGTTGTCTTTGAAGATAGCCTCATCAGGAGTGTTGATCATAGAGGTATAATGTGTGCCCTGTCCCTTGACTTACTCCTAAGTGGTCACCTTGGAAAGTTTTCCTTGCTTTTCCCATTCATGTCCTTATTGTTTCATCCCATAAAATCATCTTAAGAGATCCTCTGATTTAGATGACTAGCCCTTTGAAAGCCTTGGATATTTGAATTGCAAGTAAACCCTTTTATGACCCCATTGCCCAATGAACTTGTATTCTCTTAGAATTGTCTTCCCATTGCCGAAAATCCTTCACTATTCATTCCTCTACATTTCATTAAACCTTTCTTTCATTGTTTCCCAACCAAACAAACAAATCAAAAACCCTTGTGCTCTATAACTAGCCTAATACCTTAAATTGAACATTAAAGATATATTATTCTTTACCTTTATAGAGAGATACCTCTTTGGGTCCGGGAGGGCTAGATCCTGAGATCCTAAAGTGGTTCTAATGTTGCCTGGTCATTTGGTAGGCCAGTATGCCAAGTCATTAGGACCCCAACATAATGGCGACTCCGCTGGGGACTATTCTAAGTAGACTGCTATCTTAGACATCCTTAAGAACTCAGAAAACCCACAAGACTTATATTGGTAGTTAATTACCGTGGTGGATAGTAAATCATCTCAAACATTTGAAATCATCCACCTGGAAACTCCACAACTCCTAAAAGATCAGAAGACTCCACTGGTGATCAGTAGGCTTGCTGATTATTCCTGGTTTCACAAAGACTCCACTGGGGCAGCCCACACTACCATAAGAACATTGTTCACACCCATGATTAGGAAACTCTGAGGATTAGGTTTCTTTGTAAAAGACTAGTCTACCTCTTAAAGATTGTTATATCTGGCTAACGTTCTTATTTTTGGGTCTGAAACTTAACATACTGGCTTCAAGAAGGATCCATACCAGAGCTTATCCTGATCCAAATCCTCCTGAAATAGTTGATAATCCAGAAAGCATTCTTTGGAAGTCTCCTATATCTAGGGATCCAACTATTGTCAGGCTCATTCATAGAGCTAACTTAGTGCCTAAAAACCTTACAGCTCTATCAGATACTCAAGTTGACTTAGATTTACCTAGTAATTTACCAAGAACTAATTCATTTAGTGGTATAGATCAGATAGACTTTGAGCCTCCGAGTTCACCACCACATAGTGGTCAACATATTAGTAACATAGAAACCCCTCCATCCACACCTCCCGATATCCATCTCATTCATAACTTGGGTCTCTCTCACCCTAAATCTGCTCAACAGTCTCTTGTTGGTCCAAGCATTTTTTCCATCCATATACCTGCTATTCAAGCCAGTCCTTTTCTCCCACAAAATACTATCATGGTAGCATGGTATGGTCCCATAGTGTTACCACAGCCTCTGGTTCCTTTACCCAATGAATATCAGTCCAAAATTCCCCATTTCACTGGAAGCGAATCCACTACTACTCAACAGCATGTGGACAAGATGAACGATGCCTTTGATTATATGGAAATATAAGATGAGACCATTAAGATGAGAATCTTTGCCCAAAGCTTAGGAGGAGAAGCCAAGAAATGGTTTAAGAGTTTAGCTCCTCACAGTATCAATGATCTCCCTTCTTTACATCAAACATTCACCAAAAAATGGGAGATTAGGAAGAATCCACTCCAAATACTTTTAGGTTACAACAACCTAAAGAGAAACCCTAGGGAGAGTGTTCAGAATTGTTGCACCAGATTCAATAGTGTGTATAATGCACTACCCCCAGACTTGAAACCCTCACAAGGATCAGCCTTGGCCAAATTTCCTAAAGGATTTGATCCTGAAATGGCCTATCAGCTTAAAGAAAGAGATCCCTTAACTTTAAAAGACATGCAGAAGGGAGCTCTTAGTGTGGAAGCTAATCTAATTGAAAAAAGAGCCATGATGAGGGCCGAAAAGAAAGTGACATATAGAGAGGACACTGTACCTTCTACATCTGACTCAAAATTAGACCATCTAGCCAGGAACATGGATAGGTTAGAAAAAATGATGGAGAGGTTAGCTGTCCAAACAAGTGCCCAAAACAGGAACCAGGCTCAAAATCAGAACCGGAACTTTAGGAGAAACCCCCCTCAGATCAAACAAAGAGATTCAGATCAACAAGTCAGACCTCCATTTCAAGAAAATTATTTTGATGAAGAGGAGGGAATGATAGAAGAGTCAAAGGTAACTATTATAAACATGTTGGGAGTGGGTAACAAAGATCACACCTTTTTCACAGAAGACAACCAGACCTCATACACACATGGTGAAGATGAAGGGTTAGAATCTGAAGACTATAGGTTAGGATTCGAGAATGCCATCATGCAGGTCTGTGAACAATATGATCTTAGAAGAAAAAAGAACCCAAAAACTCCCAAACCAAAAACCTCTGAAATTACTATTAAGAAAGAACCTGAAAATACTGCTAAAGAGGCTGTTGAAAAAAACAAAACAACATCTGAAAGTTTTGGTAAAAACAAGGACAAAGACACCCAAACCATTGATAAACCAAACATGGAAAACTTTAGGCGCCAATATTCGCAGGTGGGCTAATTTTCCATGGTTTTTCTAAAAAACGATTCGCCAATTTCCATTTTTTTTCTAAAAGTGATTTGCCCAAATTTTATAGTATAAAATTATCTTATCCAAAAAATAGCCGAAAAATTATAGGGACTATATAATAGTCATTAGAAATTTGGATATATTTAAAAAAATATCACCAAAATTTTTACAGTTTGCATATTAGGGACTCATAAGATTCGCCAAGGTTTCTAAACTTTAAGATAAATTTCCATCCTTAATATTTTCCCTGAAACCAAGTCAAGAAACCAGTAGCACTAGCATTACAGCTACTTCTTCTGACAAAATAGTTTCAACCAATGTACATAGTGAAAATCAGCAAGCTGATTTTTCCAATAAAACAGTGACCAACAAAACAGAATTGAACCTTTCAAAGAACTAGTTTCCTTTCAATTTGGAAAGTGAAATTTCCAAAATAAAAATTCCTATCCCTCTCACTGAGTTGGTCACCCAAGACGTGTATAAATGTAAAATATTGAAAGCTTTAAACTTAGGAGAAAATAGTGACTCTTCCAACCTAAATGATGATCAACCAACTCTCTTATTTGGCCCAAAAATTGAAGGGAGATTCTAGGAAGGAGTAGTGCCTCCTTTTTATGTCATTTTAAATATCCATGAAAAAATCCTACATAATGCTATGCATGATTCGGGTGCTTCACACAATCTCATGCCAAAAGTGATCATGGAGAGATTAGGCCTAGAGATAACCAGACCATATAAATATTTATATTCTTTTGACTCCAGCAGAGTAAGATGTTTGGGCCTGATCAAAGACCTCTGTGTGAATCTAACCCAAATCCCAGCCAAGTGCATAGTGATGGATGTTCTAGTGGCTGATGTACCTCCCAAATATGGCATGTTTCTGTCAATATCCTGGGGTGCCAAGCTGCAGGGTACAATGCAAATGGATATGAAATATGCCACTATCCTTGTTTTTAGCCAACTTAGAAGAATCTATAGGGAATCACACATGCAATTCATGGTGAGCAGCCTAGAGAAACCAGAGAATGCCCCCCTTTACTATGCCCATACATACCTAGACTCTTTTATCCTTTACAATGATGAATTCACTAATGAGCAAGAACTGGAGGATAAAAATTTAACCAGCGAAGTAGGGGTCACAAATCCAAACATGACGACAACTCTGGAAATAGAGGAAAACAAGGGAGAAATTCTTGAATAGTTTGTTGAATTAGAAAACCTGAGTGAACAAAACCAAGACTGTAAACAACATATTACCCATCAACCTGAACTCCATGAAAATCCCGAGGAAAAAAAAGTAACACAACATAATGCCGACCTCAGGAAACAACATAATGATTAACATGACATTAAGGATGAAACTGATAAAAAATATGCAAATAGCCCTTTATGGAGCATGATTTTTGATGGGTCTTGCACTAAAAAGAGTGCAAGAGCAGGGGTATGGTTGCACAACACTGAAAACATTTATGCTGAAAGCCATGCTTTCAAGCTAAATTTCAAATGCACAAACAACATAGCAGAGTATGAGGCTCTCCTCTTAGGATTACATCTATTGAAAAAACTAGGAGCCAAGAGGATAGTTGTTCATGGAGACTCATAATTGGTCATCAAACAAGTAAATGGAGAGTACACTACCATACATCCTAGATTAAGGGCATATAGAAATGATGCCATGGATCTGTTGAAAACATTTGTAGAATATGAGCTTGTATTTGCCCCTAGAAGTCAAAAAATACTTGCAAATGGTTTGGCTTGTACTGCTAGCTCATGCCAAAGACCACATAATGACAAACAGTTCATTGTTCAAACAAAATACAGACCAACAGTACCA
The DNA here is from genome assembly GCA_034641835.2 of Pinus albicaulis. Lineage (NCBI taxonomy): Eukaryota > Viridiplantae > Streptophyta > Pinopsida > Pinales > Pinaceae > Pinus > Pinus albicaulis. The sequence goes on from CM076571.1 coordinate 315,359,288, forward strand.
GATAATGAGAAATATTGGCAGGTCTTTGAGGGTGATAAACAAATAGAGGATTTCCTGCTTTCTAGAAATGAGTTTGAATTTCCAAATTCAAACTCTAGGTCAAATGAATGCTATTTGGATAAAAGGCCCCCTGGTGAAGAAAAACCATTCCCTATTGCAGAAATAAACATGCTGACCAGAGAATTCAAAAATCAAATAGAAGAACACATAAACACAGATAAGGAAGACATAGAGGTACTGCAGTCCAAAGACAAAGGTATACCCAGAGGACTAACACCTTTGGAAGACCTCTTCGATTTTAATGATGTGGCAAAGAAACCAACAATAGAATCCACTGAATCTGATATTGAAGAATGCAATATAGGCAGCAAAGACAAGCCTAAGATGATCAAATTGTCTAAAACATTGCCGACTCATATCAAACTGAAATACATTGATTTATTTAAATACTTTGCTGATGTTTTTGCTTGGAGCTATGAAGATTTGAAGGCCTACGACACAGAGACCATCCAGCATAAGATAGCATTAAAAGAAAATCAGAAACCTTTTAGGCAAAAATTGCGCAGAATAAACCCTGTGAAACTACCCCTAATAAAAAAATAAATTAAGAAAATGTATGATGCTGGAATCATAGTCCCTGTGAGGTTTTTAGACTGGGTATCTAACCTTGTGGCTGTAAGGAAAAAGACAGGAGAAATAAGGTTGTGTATCGATTTCAGAAACTTAGACATATCCTCATTAAAAGACAATTAACCCTTGCCCAAAATGGAACACATCCTACAAAGGGTAGTTGGTTCTAAGAGGATTTATCTGCTATATGGCTTTTCAGGATATAACCAGGTATTGGTACTCCCAGAGGATCAACTCAAAATAGCCTTCACAACTCCTTGGGGCACTTTCATGTATGTGAAAATTCCTTTTGGATTAATGAATGCTGGTGCCACCTTTCAAAGAGCCATGGATATTGCATTCTCAGAAGAAATAGTTTACTTCAGTGTAATTTACCTTGATGACATCACATTTTATTCCAAAACTGACGAAGAACACCTTAAACATTTGAGAAAAGTCTTTGAGAAATGCAGAAGGTATGGTCTATCTTTAAATCCCAAAAAGACATTGTTTGGTCTCCAAGAAGGTAAACTTCTTGGTCATATCATATCTGAAAAGGGGATTAAAATAGACCCAAAAAGGGTTGAGGGTATATTGCAAGTTGGTCAACCTAGAAACGTCAGGGAATTGCAATCTTTCATTGGAAATATTAATTTCTTAAGGAGGTTCATACCCAACCTTGCAGAACTCCTTAGAGACATGACAAATATGCTAAAAAACGAGGTAGGAGTTAAATGGACTCTAGAAGCCAAGAAGTCCTTTGAACTGGTAAAACATGCACTCACCAGAGCACTAGTTCTCATCAGCCCTAATTTTACTAAGGATTTCCTCATATTCTCATTTGCATCAGAACATACTGTGGCTACTGTTCTATGACAAAAAAATCCAGAAGGACAAGAGTAGCCAATTGCATTTTTCAGCAAGGCATTAAGAGATGCACCTCTGAAATATAATATCACGGAAAAACAAGCCTATGCCTTGGTAAAGTCCTTGAAGGATTTCAGAGTTTATATTTTACATTCTCATATTATTTCCTTTGTGCCTAATATAGTGGTAAAAGACATTTTGTCACAAGATCCATATGGCAAAAGAGGCAAGTGGATTGTTGTAATACTAGAATATGATTTGGAAATAAAACCCACTAAACTTATCAAGGGTCAAGGCTTAGCATAATTAATGGCTTAATATAACTTAAAATCCCTTGAAATAAATATGGTAGATGCATTGGATGAACATAAAGGATTAACAGCTCCAATTGTTGAAGATCATTTCTAAAACTCACCTTGGTATGTTGACATTTTGTATGTGCTTATCTTAATGCTCCTCCTGATTTATCTAAGACAAAGGCGAGGTTTTTAAAGTTGAAGGCTAGAAATTATTGCATTTTAGATGAATTTTTATATTGGAAAAATGCCAATGGTTTATTTCTTAAATTTTTGCCTGAAGTTGATGCAGATAGGATCAAGCATGAGTTCCATGAAGGAGAGTGTGGAGGCCATCTCTATTGGAAAACCACTGCCAATAAAATCCTTAGAGTTGGCTACTACTGGCCCACCCTCTTCCAATATGTCCATAAAATGATATTTTCCTGCCAAAAATGTCAAATATTTGAGGGCAAATGGAAACTCCTTCTTTTACCTTTACAACCAGTCACTGTTGAAGCCCCTTTTCAACAGTGGGGCCTAGACTTCAACTAGGAAATCCACCCTACTTCAACTACCAAACATATATGGATACTAACAGCCACTAATTATTTCACTAAATGGATAGAGGCCATCCCTTATAAGAATGCCACAGACTCAGTTGTCATAAAATTCCTTGAGTACCATATCCTATCTAGATTTGGCTGCCCTGGGAAAATTATCATTGACAATGCTGCTGCATTTGGTTCCAAAAAGATGATTGATTTTTGTCACAAGTGTTAGATTGTACTTGGTCATTCCACTGCTTATTACCCTCGAGGTAATGGGCTGGCAGAATCATAAAATAAAAGTTTAGTGAACATCATCAGGAAGCTGCTGGAAGATAATAAAAAGTCATGGCATAATAAGATAGTGCATGCTTTATGGGCAGACCAATTGATAACAAAAAAATCCATTGAAATGTCTCCCTATCAGCTAGTTTATGGAGAAGATGCAGTTTTCCCTACCAGTTTAGGAGTACCAGTGATAAAGTTGGTCCAAGAAATACAGTCAGAAGAAGATGGCATGGTGAGGAGGATCAATCAGACCATACATCTCCAGCAAACAAGGGAAGAAATCTACAACAGAGTTCAGAAAGTACAAGAGAATATCAAAAGGTTGTTTGATTAAAGGAGAAAGGCCGGTGATTTCAAAATTGGGGACAAGGTACTCAAATGGGACTCTAAAAGGGAAGATAAGGGTAAGCATGGAAAGTTTGACAATTTATGGCAAGGCTTTTATAACATTCAATCTGCCATTGGTCCCAATGCATTTTTTCTGCAAGAAATGGATGGTACAGACTTGTTTGGGGGTCCTGTCAATGGCAGGATGCTGAAGCATTATTTCTGTTGAACCCAATTTAAAGGTTTCACTCCCATTGTAAATACCATTACTTTGTTTTGTTTTGAAAAGAAAAGGAAAAAATATACAAAAAATAGAAAGGAAAGGTTCAGTCAAGCTCAAATCTTGAACCTATGAAGTTTTAAAAGGAATGGCTTAAATTAGATCAAAACCTGAGCCAAATAAAAGGAAGAGAAATGGTTCTAACATGCTCAAAACTTGAACCAACAAAGAAGAAGAAAATAGCTCTAACAGGATCAAAACCAGAGTTGAAATGAAGAAATAAAGGTTACTCTAAAAAGCTCAAAATCTGAGTCACAACAAGAAGGAATAATGTTTTTGAATTTCAGATCTTTAGCCTTCAAAATTTTGGTTTTTTAAGTTTTGTAAGTTTCAATTCATGTGCAGCTTGTCTTTATTCCATGGACCCACAACATATCAGACAGTCTAAACTTGGTTTGGTTGTATTTTCAATTTCTGTTTTAGAACATAGAGAATGAAAATTTGTTAGACTGTTTAATCTTGGCAGATATTAGTTTAGGTAGAGAAGCTATGAGTCCAACTATTTAATTTGGTCTCATGGAGGAATAAGGTTAGACTTAGAGTAGTTTCTTTCTCTCAATAAAAAATGATAATGAGAAAGGTCTGCAAGTCTAAGTGCGCCTTGAAGAAAAAATGTTAGAACAGTAGGATGGGTAGGTAGTTGTTGGGGAAAGTATTGCTGCTGATATAATACTCATCATGTCTATAACAGCTAAATGAGAGAAAGAAAAGATGGTCAAGTACAAGGCTCTGGCCTACTTCCAAAGATTTTATTTGAGATTCTTGACACCTTCAAGAAGATGCCACCCCCATTTGGAGCCACTGTTAGCCACTTATAATAATTTGATAAAGCAAAAAGGTGGCTAAATTGGTGACCGAGCCTTCAAGTAAATATTTTATTTGAAAATCTATCATTCTTGAAGTCTCATGTGTCTTTTATCCTTCATAAATATTCACTATTGTTTCCATTTATAGACCCTTCCATACTGAAGAAAGCTGCTTTCAAAAGGCCTCCATATCCCTCACTCCCCTTATGTTTTACCCTTCATCTTCCTCCATAACCTTCAAAATTCCCTTTAAACCTCATAATTTCCCTTTCACAAGGTTTAAGAGCCCTTTCTTACCTTATTGGAACACCAGAAAACCTTCTAAAACCATGTTCTTAGCCTAAAAACAATCATTTGTGCATTATGGCCTTAAGCCCCTTTCAGCCTAGCCTTAGCCCTTTTCCACGTGAGACTCGCGCTACGATCAAGCGCTAAGGGCCTCATCACAATCACAAACTCCTTTTCTCCTGAACTTCCCATCATCTTCTTTCTCCGATGTGATAAGCGCTTTTCCTCCTAAACCTTGGTTCCGCTCACTCTCACAGAACCATGCCTCAGCGCTTACTCCAGCCCAATCCATTGCATCAGCTAAATCTTAATCCATTAGTCCCATTCCCTTTCCTTCCACAAAGTGCAACCTCCCGATACGATCCCAGCTATCCATCCAGTGGATCTGATGGATCCCAGTTAACCTGATCGCTTGACCCCACTACCCCATCATCCGCTCTGCAACAAAGAGATTACGTCACTTACCTGGCCCACTGCTCATCCCACCGTGCAGCTTTTGTCCTGTTGTGCTCACGTCGCACCGTCTAATCTAAGACCTGAGATCCGACGATCCACAATCCATATCGCATCACTCTGCCCCTCCTCCCAGCATCGCGCAACTCTTTTGTGAAATGGGCGATATTGGAAATCCACGTGTCCAACGATGAATGGAATCGCACTCCATTTATCCCAAACCACTTACTAGCCTTTCGTTGTGCGATAACCACCAGTGGTTTTCTAAAAACTGTTTATCCTAATTTTTGCACCTCGTTTCAAATTTAAACCTGGTTAGTTGTTCTTCCAGGGTTCCACCCCGCCGCCACTACATTTCACCACTCTCACTGCTCCTCAGCCATGCCCCAAGCCTATGTCATAGTTATCCAAGCTCCCATAGGTTTTTTGTAACATGTTTATCATGTTTTGCAGGGTTCAAAGGGTGGTTAATTCATGCAATTTCCACAGTCACAGTCAGGTGACATAGGTTGCAGGGTGACGATCCTGTAGCCAAAGATTGCAAAGGGAGGAATCAGAAAAGGGTTTAATTTCATTTTTATTCGACAGAGCACTATTTCAGATCTTCGGCAAACCCTCCGGATCAGCAAAAAACCCAGACACCTCAGCAGAAGAAGTAAAAAAGTATACTTGAGAGGATTAAAGATTAATGCATAATATTGAAGATTGGATACTTAATCCACAGAGTATAGACAATAATGCAGTTCAAAGACCCCGAAGATAATCAAGGGAGCTTAATAAAGCTCGAAGCACAGATTAAATGCGGACATCAGTGATTAAAGCAATAAAGGAGGCCTATCAAGCAGAACATTCTTTCATAAGAAGGACTAATTCCTGTAGTCTACTCCATTTTTCATCAATCCCCATAACAGTTATTGTTCTGACATAAATTCCTAGAATGTTAGCACAGTGGTTGCAAAATATGAAAGACCTGAAAGACAAAATCTTCACCTTACTTGTCTCAGAGGATTAGATAGAGTACTACAGCCAGGAAAGTACTTCAAGAAACATACCCTAGAAGTTATTGTCAACCTCACAAAGACTTCTAATTCATATTAAGGGTACTAGCAGTTACTGTAAAACCATTAAGTAGAGTGGGCATTCGAATACTTCTTCCCCTCTGTCTTAATGAATCATTTAAGTCCTATCTACCACTACTATCACTCTTTCGCCTATAAGAACTCATCGAAAACACATTGAAAGGGTTGTTGGTTGTTGGAAATATACTAATTGCAAGTTGTTTATTGAGTTAGAGTTCCTGAGTAGTTAGTGTAAATAGGCTGGGAGAGAACTTCTGGATTGTATCAAGCTATTGGACAAGAAAGTGTGTGACTGGTTTTGCTCTGCTAATATAACAAGCATGTTCACTAGATCCTGATCTAAGTCATTGGTGATGTGTCCCTTCTTTGTTATTGTTTTCCCTTTGTTTTACATTATGTTTCATTTTCTCTGATAAGAAACAGTAATTTTAGCTTAGGATATATTGTTGCAAGTACCCTAATGCTTCCTGCACATTCTTATCTTCATGTTTTCTGCTATTTGTGTATCTTAGAAAAAATTCAATATAATTTAACCAGTGGAGGAGTTGATTTTCCCATGCTTACTTATGTATGAATTTAGAGTTTGTTTCTTAGATGTTCTTGTTTGGTTCAGCTGAAAGAATAGAGAAATATTGAGATTTAGTGCTAGCCCTGTCCCTTAGTTCCCTTTCCAACAGTTAGCTATTATAAGATCCCTTTGAGTTGAATGTCAAAAGCAGAGAAGGTTAAAATTCTTTCTCTGATCTTAGGCTTCACTCTGTGTTTGAAATTAAGTGTTTTCTACTGTCTGAGAGTAGTTGGGAGGACTGCTGGATTGTTGTCTTTGAAGATAGCCTCATCAAGAGTGTTGATCATAGAGGTATAATGTGTGCCCTGTCCCTTGACTTACTCCTAAGTGGTAACCTTGGAAGGTTTTCCTTGTTGTTCCCATTCATGTCCTTATTGTTTTATCCAATACAATCATCTTAAGAGATCCTCTGATTTAGATGACTAGCCCTTTGAAAGCCTTGGATATTTGAATTGCAAGTAAACCCTTTTATGACCCTATTTACCAATGAACTTGTATTCTCTTTGAATTATCTTCCCATTGCCAAAAGTCATTCACTATTCATTCCTTTACATTTCATTAAACCATTCTTTCAATTTTCCCCAACCAAACAAACAAATCAAAAACCCTTGTGCTCTATAACTAGCCTAATACCTTAAATTGAATGTTAAAGATATATTATTGTTTACCTTTATAGAGAGATCCCTCTCTGGGTCCAGGAGGGCTAGATCCTGAGATCCTAAAGCAGTTCTGATGTTGCCTGGTCATTTGGTAGGCCAATATGCCAAATCAATAGGACCCCAACAACTTGCACAAAAACTATTCAAGGGTTTCCATAGGGCAAGTCATCTATATCAAAAGATCTTTTTGAGTTGAGTTTGTGGTATGGAACATTAAGAAGTGTGGTGAAAGAAGCAAACATGTAAGAAAAAAAAGGGTAGCCTAAGATCGGGTAAGGACTTTTAACCTATCCTGCTTTCAGCCTACTCTCAAGGGAAAACATTTAAGATAAACATAAAAAGTAGCCTAAGATCAAGTAAGGACCTTTAACCTATCCTGATTTCGGCATACTCTTAAGGGAAATCTTCAAAACAACTGTTTAATACTAAACAAGGGATAGGGCTAACCATAAACTTCCTTGATTAGGACTCTACTTAGCATGTAGTGAAAATATCATTCAAGAACAACATCTCAAGTTCTACTCAGCAAGACATGGGCTCACCAACATTCCTTGACTGGTTATACTCTATTGATTCATTCTCAAACACACATTTAGAAGAAAACATAAAGATAAAGCTTATCAGTCATAATTAGGGTAATTTTAGAAGTAAATCATAATCTATATTTCCTGCTCTTTATCAGAGAATATGAACAAGGTGAAAAACATAAGAAGCAACAACAACAGCAAGGAAAAACATCACCAATGATTTAGTTCAGTATCCAATGAATCTGATTGTCTATTTGATGTCCAATAAAAGTTACATACTTCGATTCCAATAGCTTTTATAGTCTGATACTTCTCTTCCTAGCCTACTATATTACAACTACTTAGCAACTCTTACTCAATAACAATTCAACAATTAACCATTTTCCAGCCCTTTACAATGAATCTGCAATGAGTAATTATAGGTGAATGAGGAAGAGAAGTGGATTAAATGGTCTCAATGGATCAAATAAGAGAGAGTAGGGGTCCTTTCAAATGCTCCACTCTATTTAATAAATATCACATTAACTACTTGGACCATTTCAGTAGTTTTTTCTATCTTTGAGGCATATCTGGTAGGCTGGTAATAACTCCAACGTGTGTTCTTTTGGAGATGTCTTCTGACTGCAGAAGTTCTATTTAGGCTTCTGGGACAAGTTAAGTGAAAGAGTGGGCTTTGAGGCTTTCCCATACTTTCACAATAACTACTATGACAGTTGAAAAGTCTATGTTTGTAGTAACTGCCCATTTTTTCCTTGGTAGGTAAAATGCAGATCATGGTGGCGGTTACACATTCTGACTGAATTAACTACTTTTCTCTAATGTGCACGAGGCCTTCTGTCTTGTGATTTGTCCTGGTTGACTCATTTATATTTGATATTCCTGCTGTTTTTATCTTTTAACTGTGGATTAAGCCTTTGATCTTCATACTTATTGCTTAAATCCGTTATCTTTAATCTCCTTTCTGATCTTCATTTTTTGGTCTTCATCTGGTTGTTGTTTACAAGTTGCTTCCACTGGAGGTTCTTACTATGTAATCAATATTCATGAAATATTGATTATAACCTGGAATTTTACCATTTATGACCATTTTGCATTCAATCAGGCATTCGAGGATCGTCACCCTTGGTCTTTGTCACTAGATTTGCTGTGGGACCACTTTTTATTTTAGAATTGCTATTAAAATTGAAAACAACACTAAAACCTATTAAATAAAAACTGAATGGGGGCTTAAACTACTTCAGAGGGCTCGACGGAGGTGGAGGAGAATTTTCAGAGGAAGTGCGAATGCAGCAATGGAAGGTAAAACCATGGTGGAGGAAGAAATTAGGGTTTAAATTAAAATATGGTGCGGAAATACGATGGGCAGTTTCACCAAAATATGCGAGTGGTTTTCATGCAGAGTCGAGGTGGTTAGTGGTAATGGGCCAAATGAACGCAATATGGCTTGATGGTTGATGCGTGTCCACGAGAAAACTGCCTATTTCATGTTCAAAATGTACTATGGAGGGGTTGGGTGAAATGGGCGCGAGAATGAATGCGGGCCATTGGATCAGGGAAATCAACGGTGGAGATTGAAAGAAAACATGATGAAAAGCCCGGCGTGGTCGGGTGGGACCGGCAAGATTATATGGGAGGAGAGCCAATGGCCATCGGATCTGGATTAGATCGACAGTGGAGATCAAGCGGGGGGGATGGAGGGTATAGATGGGTTTTCAGGCCGGGTGCCTCCGCAGTGAATATGGAACGTTGGATGAAGATCTTCCATAGTCAAATGAGTCAACTGCGGGGGCACTGGGGAGTACTGGCCACTTTGGTCAGGTTCCCCCGTAGTGAACCTGTGCCATAGATCTGGGTTAATCAGACAGTGAGGATTAACTCGGAGAAGCAGAGATTAAAGATGGTGGATGAGGGGTTAGGGGTATGGAAAAATTGCGATGAAGCGAGGGTCGTTAGATCTTGAGGATCAATGGGAGAGATACGTCGAGGAGAAACATAATTGGGGTGAGAAATTATAAAGGCAACGGGTTGAGGTAAGGTTGAATGGGAGCCGTTGGATGGCTAGGATCAACGGGCAGGATTCCATCGGTAGGGGATGAACATCGGTGGGGGAACAAGGGAACTGGAAATGGGAATTGCCGAAGTGTGATGGCCGATGGGAAAGAACGAAGTGCGATAGCCAATGACCATCCGATCAGGATGATCGACGATCCAGATTTAAACGCGACATTGTAGAAATGAATGAATGGGGCAAAGGGACAACGGAATGGTGAAACTGCGCTGAGCATTGGATCTGGGGGAGTCAGATCAATAGTCCAAAATACATTGGCGAGGAGGTTTTGGTAAGTGTCGATCAGGAGGAACACTGGTGGTGTGATGGAGTGAGAACCGTTATATCAAGGAGATCAATGGCTCAGATCTCGTCAGTGAGGGAAACCATCACGCCAAGGAAACATAAAGAAACAAAAGGAAAAAGGGCGGAGCGAAGTCTGGTAATGTGAAAGGGGCTAATGACTTGAGCTGACGGTCATGAGTCCTGGTTACATGGAGGAAAGGGCTGAGAACTTAAGCCCGCAGGGGCTTAAGTCTGACTTAATGAAAAAGTTGGTTTTTAAGCCCAAAATGGGGTTTTTTGAGTGTTTTTGAGGGGTTCTGATAAGTTAGAAAAAGGGGTTTAAAACCAAATAAAGAGAATTTATAAGGTTTTAAGGGGATTTCGAAGGAAATAAAGGGTAAAATGAGCGAAATGGGTGACATGAAGGGAATACTTTGAAATTGAGAAATGGTGGGTATTATGGCTTTGAAGGTAGTTCTCTTTTTGAATCAGCGGGGCTTCTTTAAAGGATTTTCAGTGAAGATTATCAATGGAATGGATTTCTTGAGGATAAAGAACATAGAGAGGCTTCACGAAGTCACATTTTTGCTTCAAATTTGTTTCTTGAAGACTAAAAAATTATTTAGCCATCATCTTATATGAAAAAATTTATTGATGGCTAACAGTTTCCACATTCACATATCTCAGTAACTGTTACTAGTCTCATGTTTGGCCCTTTTCACAGCAGTCGGGTTTATGTCTGCTTCTAACGCTCCTTTATAGACCCTTATGTTATATCATTGGAACTCATTATTATCTATTTTTGGTCTCTAATATCTTGGTCCCACACCAGAAAACTTCAATTTATTTTCATATCAAGAGGTCATATATTATCAGCTATAATAGAATCATTCCAAAACCTCTCGTCTTAAGATGTCCTAGGCACTAGTCTTTGACAACTCAAGGTTGTCTCTAGGAGATACAACAGGCTACATATAGTAGTTTATATTTGAGCTTTGAGTCTCTAGTCAAATAGATCTAATCATGAAAAAAAATGACTCCATCAACCACTCTATACCTCCTATCTTCCATTTTCCCATCAAGAACCTTACATGTGAAGAGGTTCTTGAAATATTCTACCAAGAGTTGGGACTCCCAATATGGATCTAGGCTTCCCAACAATGACAGTGCTGTAGAAATATGAATTGAAGCTCTTGTCATATCATGGCTCTCCTCTTTGACATGCTTAATGCCAAAGCCACATGTTGGAGTAATGTCACCCCTCTTTTACTGCCCCCCTTTGCAGTTGATCTTGCTCAAGACAAGAGTGAAGTAGATGGAATTACAAAGTGTAGATCTGAGATCTATGACTGCAAATCTACTAAAATATTTAGATCTGGAAAGTGGGGTTGAACTGATATAGGAAATAGAATAGCCTCCTCCAACAGATTTCCAAAGTGAATGGCAGATCCCCAACACCTAGAAAATCACTCTCCAAATGGTGTGCTGAACCACCCTGCAACTAAAAATATAGGAATAATGCAGATTTGGATTTATACTGCACTGTAGGGATCAAGAAATGATTGGCCTGATGTCAAGATTTGAAAATGAGGCTCAATACCTTCAATACTATCCTCCCAATTAACTAGAAATGCCCTCCACTGAAAAGAAGCACTGAAATGGACCATATCTAAAAGATCTAATCTCCACTTGCTGCAGCTTTCAAAAAAATCCAAACCATTAATAGGATCTACATTGTAGCTGAAAGAAGAAGCTTGGCCCTAAGCAAGATAGTGGAAAATGCAATACAAACTCTCACAATATCTACTCAATGGGAAGAGGTGGGATTCCCGACCAGGAACAACCAATGCTAAATAGCATTCAATCTCAACTAAACAGAAAGAGAAAGATATATGTCTAAACATACCATATATTTAGAAAATATGATAAACATCAACCACCATCTAATGCTGCCATCCCCTTCCTTTTATAAGACAAGAGCTTGCAAACCCTAAACCACATCCAATGATAACACTTCTTTCACACAAGGCACCTCCATCTAAAATTGCGTTGTCCCTCATTGATGGCCACTCCTCCATTACAATGCTATATATTTGGTCAAGGTTGACCCAATCAAAGTGATATAGCCCCTTTCACACCAAGGGTGCTTCAATTAAGCTGAAAAATATGATCCACTTTCACATGAGAAGTGGTTCTATTCATAATAAAGAGTTTTATGGGTCTCCCTACCCATTTATTCACCTTTCTAAATGAAAAAAAAATAATTTAATATTCCCATTAGTTGTAGGATAATTTAGGAATGATACATATATGAAACCCTAACTTAAGATCACCTCCTCATTTGTAGATAAATACTACATATGAGCTTCATTTTTAGTGTTGGTTAGTTGGTGATTAGTTGACTGATTTCTATTGTTGAGCTAGTTGAGGATTGCTAGGCTGGATTTGAGAAAGCTATGAGTTGCAAAGATCTATTGCACATGGAGTAATGTAACTTTTTTGATCATCAGTAATACAAGCACGTTCACAGGATTCTTGAGCTATGTTAACAGTGAAGTTTTCCTTCTTTTTCATTGTTTTCCTTATGTTTTCCATTCTATCCACTATTTCTCTGATGAAAGAAAAAAAAATTTAGAGTAGGATATGCTGTCTTGGCACCCTATTTCTGTCTGCCTTATTTATCTTAATGTTTTCCTCTGCAAGGTCTGATTGGAGAATTCTTAATTTCTCTCTAGTTCCACCTAGCTTGTTTTCTTGGGAATGATTTAATAGAGTCAAGCCAATGAAGTATATGGTAAGCCCTGTCCTTTGGTGTATCTTGAAATATTGCTTTTAAGGCCTTTATTTGAAGTATGCTTAGTAGAGTCTAAACCAGGGAAGTCTATGGCATGCCCTGTCCTCTGGTCTGCCTCAAAAAGTTGCTTTGAAGGTCTTAAAGTGTTTAGTTAAAGAATATAGGTTTAGCTTACTCTTTAGCTGCTCTCACTGTTATCTTAAATGTTTTCTTTGTCTGAAATTAATTCAAGGATTGTTGGATTGTTGTATTAAAGGTTTCCTTATTAAAGTCTGGCCAAAGAAGTCTATGGTATGCCCTATCCTTTGGTTTGCTCAAACAGTTACCTAAAAGGGTTTTCTCGTTAAAGTAGAGCTAGAAGATTCCGAACTGACTATATTTATACTGCCTTCACAAATTATTATTTCATATCACATATAATCTAAGAGATCCACTTGATATAGTTAGCTTTCCCTATGAAAACCCTTGTAGAGTTGATGAACAATTAAATACTTTTATGAATCCATAGCCAATGGATTAATGTTTTCTCATGGTCTATCTATTTAGCTGAAACACTCCCTTAATAAATCACACCACTAATCTGTGAACCTCTCAATTAATCAACCAAAACAAACAAACTAATTAGAACTTCATAACTAGCCTAATGTCATAAACAAGAGCACAAATACATATCATCTATAAAACAATTACATAGAGAGATCCCTATCTGAATCCATGAAGGCTATGTCCTAGGATTCCAAAGTGGTTCTGATGTGGCCCCTGCAATTTTTTTTCTCGTCAATATTTAAAATCACATGGAGCCAACATCATCTACACACACATTGGAGTTGCCAATGAGGATTGCACAGTCAAAGCAAGGAAATATTGAATTCATTCAGGGATCTTCTTCATCAAGGATTGCGCAGTGGAGGTAGGCTGTCAAGAGGCAAGAAATTGGTGCATAGATATACAAATTTCTGCATGACAGTGTGAGACGATTGTATATCAGTGATTTTGTCTTCTTCCCCCTCACCTAGTTAAATCACCTAAAATTCTTGCTCTATCTCATGATTTTCCTCCTCATCCTGAATGACTGGCTCTATCACCTATTCCTTACCTTTATTTACCTGTTGTGTTGATGAAGAAGGCATGGCCCCTTTCACTCCAAGTGAAGCGAACACATGCCTATAGCCTCTTTGGTATGTTTTGGGAAATGGCTCAACCTTAGCCAAAGTAGCCCATGTTGCCTCAATATCTTCCTCACTGCTTGATGACTCTGAATCATGGTGTGATGATGATGTAGGGTTATAGAAATGTGAAGAAGAAAGCTGAATATGAGATGAATGAGGTGAATGAAGCTGACCTGGTAATGATGTATGAACAACAGGCTGAGATGGAGGGATAGGTGTGGGAGGATGAGATGATGAAGGGGCATTCTGGCCATGCTGACTAGCTGGGGTATTAAAAATGTCATTGGATATGAAGGTATCACATGGAATGTTCAATTGATTAAGCTGATACATGACTATCATTTTGATGAGGGAGTGATGGAAAGGACTCTACATTTGATGACCATAACCTCTCTTTTGGGAAATATATGCCATTTTGTCAATGCTATGGGAGAGATAATAGGGTATGTGAAGAATTTTGACTCTAGTAAAGTGCATGAGGAGCCAAATATGATAGGAATAGAGTCTAGAAAACCTTCCCTCATAGGTGAAATATTTCATGATACTTTTCCTCATGGGGACATGTCTGTCAAGAAGATGAGAGAAAGGAAAATTTGTTTTTTTTCATCCTTGTATCTTGGTTTAAGATATGGCTCATAGAAATAATGAGCTAGGTTTCCTGATTTAAACCATCTTTCATCTACATTTGGGATCCCTGTAGCAGTTGTAATGATATCAGTAGACGTAGTGAAATTAACCCCGGAAAGAGTGACCTATCTATCATGAAGATTGGAAATGAGCAATCTTGTCAACATGGGATGATACTGGATATTTTTCACTTTCTCACAAAATTCAAAACAACTTACATGCTTAAAGCATGACACAGTGAGGGGAGATGCCACAAGCTCTCTAGTGGTTGTTGGTTCATGTCTAATAACTTTTCCTCCCTTTTTATATGTCTTTTTCTTTGGTCTATGTTCCTCTCTAGTACTTCTGTTCTCTTCTTCATCCATAATTGATGTAGAAACCCTAGGGTGATGGAATGAAATGGAGGAAATGTGAAGTGAAAGGAAGTGTTTTGGGAAATGGAGGGAATGTGAATGTGAAGGGAACCTAGGTTAGTGAAATCCCTAGGGTTTAGAGGTATTAGGAATGGTATTGCTTTAGTTAATGGGGATATGGAAAGATATATATCGGAATGGGAAGGGAAATATATAACAGTTTAGGGATTAGAAAAATGAGAACTAGCATTTCTTCATTTAGGAAAAGATTCAAATGATTATAAAGCACTAAATATATCAATGAGATGATGGCCAGGGTTTACTCACTAATAAATGGAGATTTGAAGAAAGCCTGTGTAGAGATTTGGCATTAACTCTCATATTCTTGCTGACTTTATTTGGTTGTAATAATTCATTTTGGATATTGAAAGACAAAACCCTAATGACCTAATGAGAGCTTTTAAGATGTGATATCCATGAATGAACTTGACTGAGGAAAGATAGAAATAAACAAGCTCTTTACAAGTGTTATTATGTTTAAGAATTCATGAGACTGAGTCAGAAAATATGGTTCTCTGAAGGAGAGTGAAGTTTTATTAAGGAAGGCTACCATCAATGAAACAATTTTTAGCATGACCTAATGGAATGATATTAATCACTAATGGCAGAATGCATATTCTGACACTAACAGGTCATATTCCACTTACATCTACTTCGGTTGAGTTCAAAGGAGACAAATTCTCAAGAATTTTAAGCGTGTCTCATGTGGGTTCCTCCTCCTCCATTCCTTCTCAACACCTATGCATATTTTGAAAGCCTCTGCTCATTGTTTCATACTTGGCCCACATGAAAGCCACCAAACCATACAACCTCCTATTCCCTCTCGTAGTATAGTGTAATTCACATTATCAGACTCCAAGGTTTTCACCATTCCTGAACCACCAAATCTATTATTCTCTTTCCTCATATTCTGTCAGAGGTATCCTTAAAATTTCCTACATATAACCTTTGATTTCAAGATGTCCTAGGCACTAGTATTTTGAAACTCAAGGCTATCTCTATTAGGTACAACATCTTTTTGGCACAATTGCCGGGGATTGAATTTGAAAATATTTTTCCCTGGGGTACAATGTTATCTTCACCCTTCAATCAGGTGAGCACGAAGGGTAGAGAGTTTCATGGACCTCACCTTGGCGACTCCACTATTATCAAAGTTCAAATTAGTTGTAATCCTGGCTTACACAAGGCCTCATACTTGATTAGATACTTTCCAGCAGATATCCCCTTCTATATATGATCCCGAAAATATCATTTAAGAGAATCTGGAAGGAGAAGCAACCCAGCAAAGCTAACTTACCGTCATTTTATCTAGAAGATTCGCCTTCCTCATCCCAGAAAGCTGACATCTATGACCTCGGATCCACAACCTTTATACTCGAGTATCCTCCAGAATAATCTGATTTAGCTAGTTCATCCATAAAAGACGAAGCCAAATCCGTTGATACTTCTCTACCTCCCTTACACCCTACTCCCAAGGCAAAAGAAGTTCAATAATTTGCAGTACTCCAAATATTTTTACAAACAAATATCCAAGCCTCTACTCATCAAATACCAATTATACCCTAGCCAACTCCTCCTCATAACCTACCAGCACTGCCCCTCATGTCTGTACCTGGGTTCACCCTCAATAAGTATGCTCCATTGGCTCTGCCTCAAGTATTGAATGCCATGCCACAAGATTACCTGAAGCTCTTGCCTCGGTTCACTGGGGAAGATAATACTTCGGCACAAAGACATATTGAAAAATTTTGCGTCTTTGCTGAGAATGTGAATGTAGAGTACTTAGATGTGGTGTTAAGGATATTTTTCCAATCCTTGGATGGAGAGGCTTAGAAGTGGTTCAATTCTCTATCTGATAACACAGTCACCACTTGGGAATAAATGGAGAATTTATTCACCCTAAAATGGGGAGAAAAGAGGGATCGTAGATATTTTCTCACCGAGTTCAATGCTCTTAAAAAGAGACGCAATAAGGATGTGACAGTATTCATAAATAGGTTCAGTAAGCTCTATAATGATCTCCCTATTAATATAAAGCCTGCCCAAGTAGCTACTAAGGTGGTCTTCGCAGGAGCTTTCGAACCAGATTTTGGGGTCACTCTAAGAGAATGAAAATCTACATATTTGGATCAGATCAAGACTGATGCATTGGAGGTAGGATCAAAATTTTCTTCTACTAGTAAATTCAAGGGGAAGACAGAGCATGAGGCCATAAGAAAAAACACGGAGGAGGCTTCTACTTCAAATCAGGAGAGGAAATCACAAGAATATAGAATGGAAGAAATGAATAAGCTAATCAAGAACCTTTCAAATAAGTTGATTAATCTTGAATTGGAGGCAAATAATTCCCCCCCTAATCCCAAACAAATGATTCCTAAATGGGGTTTTAATCCTCAATATCAGAAGCCCCCCTCTAAAGATGTTGTAACGGGAGAGGAAGGAACAACAAGACCACATTCGACCTCCTCTGTAATTGGAGGGATAAGTTGATGGACATGCTAAGGAATTCACAAAAATCCAACAATATCAATTCCTCACCTACTCTGATGATGAAGAGGGTGAACTCATCCTGTAAGGGGAACAAGAGGAAAAGGAAGCCCCTCCATAGGATCAAGATATTGACAGTTACTGCAGACAATTCATGGATTTTATGCAAGCTCAACTCCATAAGAAATATGAATTCAGGTCCTCAAGGAAGAGAACCCAGGTGAAATAATAAAATAAAGAGTCGCCATCAAGAGAACAAACCACTACTAGTCTGGTGAGTAAAGGAAAGAAGCCATTAGAAGATTCAACCCCTCATAAGGCCACTACATCCAATTCTAGAAGGCAAGAGGCTAATCCTCTCAAAATGAGAAGTCCTCATCTATACCCTTGAAGCTACCCACCTCTCCTAAATATTAGTTCAAAGAAGCCATTACGAAAAATATCCCACATCCTTTAATCTCCATAAAGAACTAGAGAAGGTCAAGATCTCGGTTCCCCTGATCGAGCTCCCGAAACAACTTTCATACAAAGCTCAAGTGTCCCAATTCATGTTTCCCCATGGTGTAAGCCCTTTGCCTGAAAACCTCAATCTCCAATAAGAATGACCCATGGTAACTTTTGGACCTCATGTAGAAGAGCAGGACTCAACCACTCCCCCATTCTATGTCACTCTGGTGACACATGACTTACTATTGCATAATTATATGTTGGATTTTAGGGCTTCACATAACTTGTTGCCTTTGTATGTCATGGAAAAATTTGGATTGGAGATTAAAAGGCCTTATAAAAACCTGTATTCTTTTGACTCCAAAAGGATGAAGTGCTTGGGTATGATAAAATACTTGGTAATGAACTTGGCCCAGAATATGGCCAAAAGTGTAGTAATGGATATTGTTGTAGTTGATGTCCTAGCTCGATTTGGAATGTTTCTGTGCAGATCCTGGGGCTCAAAGATTGGAGGGTCAATAAAACTCGACCTCACTTACGCCACTATCCCAGTGTTCAGTGGGAAAGGAAGAAGATTATACCGTGAGTCCAGGTTTGTAAATATGGTCACCACAGTTGATGGTTCTACCAAATCTCTGGTGTATGGAAAGGAGGGTGAAGTTTCTTGTCTTATGCTTGAGAAGGATGAAAATTTCCTGTGAGAAACGAAGGTTTGTCCTCTAACATAGGGGGATCCTATAAGCATAGAGGAAAACAAGATTTGGACCTTGCAGTTTGATGGGGCGTATTCACAAGAAGGAAACCAGGTCGAGGTACTCTTGATATCACTTGAAGGCTACTTAGCTCCCCTCTCCTTCAAGCTAGAATTTGAAGCCACAAACAACGGGGCTGAGTATGAAGCCCTAATATTTGGATTGCATGCAAAACAGAACATGAAAATACAAAACCTCAAGGTTTTTGGAGATTCAGAGCTCATAGTGAGGCAAGTTAGGATCCAATGCCAAACTAAGCACCCACGACTCAGAGCTTACATGAAAGAGGTAAGGGATTTGGTTGAGAAATTTTTATCTGATTTTAACATTCAGTTCATGCCAAGGGATAAGAACAAAATGGTTGACTCACTAGCGGTGGCTACTAGTAATTTCCGCCCTCCGTAGATGTCGTTGCTTAGGTACGAGGTGGAAGTGAGATATCACCCCTCCATTCCAGACAACGTAAAACATTGGCAGGTATTAGATGACGAAGATCAAATCAAGTGTTTTATGGAGATGATGGGAAAATTCTCGAATTTGGTGATCGAATTAATGATCGAGGATGATAGTGAAGAGTCGAAAACCAGATGGGAGGAGACACTAGGCGGCCACCGAGTCTTGAAATTGAAGGGAAATTTTATTCCCAGGGGTCTGGTGCCATTGGATAGTATGTTTGATAAAAATTATATCCAAGTGAACCCCAACAAACTGATCCATGATGAACTAGTCAGGGACTTGAATGTTGGGACAGAAGAAGACCCGAAGGTGGTGAAGCTGTCGAAAGGAGTCCCCGAAGAATATCAAGGACAGTGCCTGAAGCTCTTTCAATCATACAAAGACGTCTTTGATTGGTTATATTAGAACTTGAAGACCTTTGATATTGATGTCATACAACATAAGATACCCCTGAAACAAGATGCTAAGGCTCATAAGCATAAGCTGAGGCAGATCAACCCTCTTCTTCTCCCAGCTATTGAAAAAGAAATAATGAAGCTATTGTAGGCAAAGCTAATTTTCCCTCTGAGGTACTCCGAATGGGTGGCAAACCTGATGCCCGTAACGAAGAAAAATGGCGAGATTAGGTTGTGCGTGGATTTTCGCAATCTGAACAGAGCCTCACTCAAGGACAACTATCCACTCCCGAAGATGGACCATATATTGCAAAAGGTGGTGGGATGCTCCCGCATGTCCATGATAAATGGTTTCTCAAGATATAATAATGTGGCAGTGCTCCTGAAAGACAAAAAGAAGATGACGTTCACTATGCCTTGGGGAACCTTCATGTATGTCCGAATGCCTTTTGGCCTGATAAACACCGGTGCTAGATTCTAGCGTATGATGGAAATTGATTTCATAGGAGACCAAGATAAGTTCATGGTGATTTACCTGGATAACCTTACCGTATTCTCAAAGAGTGACGTCGAGCAAATAGATCATCTTCGATGAAATTTTGACAAATGTCGAAGGTATGGTCTATCTCTTAACCACCAAAATTCTATGTTTTCCCTGGAAGAAGGAAAGCTTTTATGGGATATCGTAACCAAAGAAGGGGTAATTTTTGACCCGAAGAGGGTGAAGGTGATAAATGACATTTCCCTACCAAGAAACAAAAAGGAAGCATATGTATTCCTGGGAAGAATAAATTTACTTAGAAGGTTCATCCCAAATTATGCTGAGATCGTCTGAAACATCACCAAAATGTTGAAGAAGAATAGTGAAGTAAAATGGACTCCTCAATCCAGGGAATATTTCAACAAGATCAAGCAGGCCTTTGCAGAAGCTCCAATGTTGGTGGGTCCAGATTATGGAAAACTATTCATGATTTTTTCTTTCGCCTCCCCTCATATAATAGCTACGGTGCTGCTACAAAAAAACAATGAAGGGCACGAGCAACCCATTTCAATCTTCAGCCAAGTCCTCCGAGATGCTGAACTAAAATATAACATTCTAGAAAAGAAAGCATATGATTTGGTCAAGTCACTTAAGGCATTTCGGGTGTACTTGTTACAATTCATCATAATATCTTACATATCCACTATAGCAGTGAACGATATTCTATTACAAGGCAACAGTGAAGGAAAAAGGGGGAAATGGATCGCTAAGATTCAGGAGTACGAGATGGAGATAAATCCGGTTAGCCACCTATACATTTTTGACATAGCAAACAGGTGGCTAAAAATGTTTCTGAGTCTTCAAGGGATACATTTCCTCTGAAAACATATCATTCTTGAAGCCTCCATGTGTCTTTTACCTTTGAAGAGATCTTCACTGCTGTTTCCATTGAAAAATCCCTGCTGTTTTGTGAAAAAGAATGCTTCAAAAAGGACTCCATTTGCCCTATTTTATTCTCACAAAGCCTCCATTTTCACCCCTTTTTCCCCTCACGAAATTCCCACAAAATCCCCTCCTTATCCCTCTAAATCATCAAAATCCCCTTTTAAACCATATGGGTCCCTTCATTTGTTTTAAAAATCCCTTTTTCCCCTTTACCGAAAGCCAAGAAATCCCTTGAAAAACACTCATTTTGGCTTAAAAACACCCTTTTTCCATTGAGGAATTAAGCCCCTTTCGGCTTAGCCCTAAGCCCCTTCTTCACATATAACTGGGCGCTAGAACTAGGTGATAAGCCCCATGGCGCTAATCGCAATCGGAGCTTTAACTATCACCTTTTTTCCTTTGTTTCTTGTAATTTTCCAATGTGATGACCATTTTTTCTATCGAACTTCACTGCAATCTCCACCATTGATTATCCACAGATCCAACGGCTGATCGCAAATTGCAAAGTTTCAAGTGCCATCCCTTGTCCCCGCCGATCTGCAATCCCTGATTAAATCCTGATCATCCATCCTTACAAATCCGATGGCTGAGACACCACCGCACTCCGCCCATGAGCCCAACATCATCAATCCATCGATTTAATCTCGACCATTGAATCCATAAGAACCAACAGCCCAGATTTAATCGCGCTCTGCTCAATTGCCCCCCATCATTTCCCCTCTGATCAAATCTCAACCATTGATCTCCACTCTGATCTAGTAGTCTGTGCGTAATCACAAGTTCAAAACCTTAAAGTTTTGGCCCCCTGCCTTTCTCCGATGCAATTAGATCTCAGCTGTTCATTCCAATAGATCCAACGACTCTCCTTCTCCCCGCCCATTCACTTGCCCCTTTGCCTCCGCTTTCTCTTTTAAATCTCCTTCGTCCATTCTGTAGATCCAATGGTTAGCATTTAAACCACCCTAGACTATTCCCCACCTTACCGACCGTGCATCTTTCCATATCTCGCACTATCCTCCACCGTCAGATCTCCCTGTCCTACATCCAACGGCTGAGGTGGATATCGCATGATTTTAGTGTCTAACAGTTAAAGTTTCAAAATTACACGATCAAAGTGGTTTTGGGGGGGGGGGGGCATGTGTCAGGCAGCGATGCATATCGCATTCTATTGGAAGATTTTCAAAACCACTCCAAATTTGCACGAAACCAGCAGTTTTCACCTAAAAACCACCTCTCCTCGATATAATCCTTCTTTTAATATTAGCCATTGATTGTTTGATCTAATGGTTCATATTATATCGCGTCTTCACCCATATTTCTTTCATTAGAGCTTCCAAATGATTTTATCTAAATATCTCCACCATTGATCTCCTCCAGTGATCCAACAGTCCACATTCAATCGCCCTCCGGCCTTCCGGTCCCACCACCAAAAGCCTTTGATTTCCTTCATTTTACCCTGTTTCCTTTGTAATTTTCCCAAACATTAAACTTTGTGTTTTAACACTAAAGGTCTTTTCTTCCACCTAATTCAGTCTAAACCACTCCATCAGTGAATCTTGACTATAGATCGCCACTGTCTGATCCAATCCAACGGTCTAGAAGGCTCTTCGCACCAAACCTTCATCAGCTCAGTTTTTCACCATTCTGCCATGATTTTCAGCCGTTTTTCCACTACATCCACCATCTCCTTTGCTGCGACACCATTTCCTCGACCCTCAAGAGCAATCCTCCTCCACCCCCATTGATTTTATTAACATGTTTATTGGTTTTTTGCAAGGTTACAGATGGCGAAAATCACCCTCTATCTCAAAATCACAGACAGAGAAAAATCTTGAGCGCAGAACTCCATTTTCAAAGCCAAATATTGCAGGGAAGGTGCCTGAAGGTTTAAAAGTGATTCTAAATAAAGATCAGGTAATTAACTCTGTTTCAAACCCTCCAGTGCCATTAAAACCTGCATATTCACAGACAGATCATAATAGAAGTGGCAAAGAGTATCAGTGACATTTTAAAAGGATTAAAAGCCCATTATTGAAGATTAAATGCTTTAATCTAGTGTTTAAAGGACGAAGATACAAATTGAAGACCTAAAAAAGTATCCATAATGCTAATAAGGCCTAAAGTGCATGAAACAAGCCATATTAGCATTTTCACATCAACAGAATGTTCTTTCCCAATAAAAGACAAGTTCCCATAATGTTTTTATTCTCCATTGAGTTCTTGAGAAGATCTCCACCCTGACAGAAGTCCTATGATTGCCAGAGCATTAGTTATAGAGTATGGAAGCCCTGAAAGTCATTTATATACCTTACTTGTCCCAGTGAACAAACAGAGTACAAAAATCTAGAAAGTGCTTCAAGAACATACCTTTGGAGTTATTATCAGCCTGTCGAAGACCACTTATTTACCCAAAAAGTACTGAAAGTCAATACGGGATATTAAAACAGAATGGGCCTTAAGCAATCTTCTTCCTATGTTTTAATGTTTCATTTAAGGTTATATTTACCTCTATAGCCACTCTTTCAGTTATAAGAACTCTTCAGAAATACATTGTAAATGTTGGTTAATCGTGGATTGTAAGTTGTTTCATTGAGATAGAGTTCTGTGTATAACTTGTAAAATAGGCTGGGAGATGATTTCTAGTTGAATATCAAGCTGCTGGACAATGATGTATGTGATTGGTGTTGCTCTTTAATAGGAAAAGCAAGTTCATTGGATCCTGATCTAAATCAGTGGTGAAGTGTTCTATCTTTTATTGTTTGCTGCTTTGTTATGCATCACATTTCATTTCTCTGATAAGAATCAGTAATCGAGCTTAGGATATACTGCTGTAAAGTACCCTAATGCTTCCTACTCTTCTTATCTTTGATTTTTTCTATTGATTGTGTAATCTAAGAACAAATTCTTGATAATTTAACCAATATAGTGGTTGGTTTTATCTATGCTTGCTGATGTATGAATTTAGAGTTTGTTTTTAGATGTTCTTGACTAGTTTTAACTGAAATAATTGGGAAAATGGGAGATTTAGAGTTAGTTATATCTCACTAGGGTCCTTTTCCAAAGTTTTCCTTTCTAAGATCCCTTAGGTTGAATTTCAAAAGCATAGAAGGTTAAAAGTCTTTCTCTGATCTTAGACTTCACTTTGTGTCCATCTTGAATGTTTTCTATCATCTGAAGAGTTAGCCTCATTAGGAGTTTGATCATAGATGGTTAAGGCATGCCCTGTCCCTAGATTTGCTCCTAAGTGGTCACATTGGAAGGTTTCCTTGTCATTCACCTTCATTTCCTATTGTTTCATCCCATACTATCATCTTAAAAGATCCTCTGATTTAGATGACTAGCCCATTTGAAAGCCTTAGATATTGAATTGAAAGTAAACCCTTTTATGACCCCATTGTCCAAACTACTTGTGTTTTCTTTGAATTATCTCCTTATTGCAAAATATCCTTCTTTCCTCATTTCTTTGCCTTACATTGAACCCTTCTTTCATTTTTCCCAACCAAAAAACAAAACAAAACAAAACAACAACCCTTGCGCCTTATAACTAACCTAATACCTTAAAATTTAAATTCAAAGATACATTATTCTTTGCCTTTATAGAGAGATCCTTCTCTAGATCCAGGAGGGCTAGATCCTGTGATCCCAAAGTGGTTTGATGTTGTATTATCATTTGGTATTGCCAAACCTGCCAAATCATAGGAACCACAACATAAGGGCGACTCCATTGGGGAAGAAAGACCAATTAGCCTAGGTTTGGTAATAAATCACTGTGGTGGACAGTAAATATCCTTAAAACATTTTAAACCCTCCACCTGGCGACTCCACAGTTCCTAAATGACCAAAATACTCCACTGGTGATCAGTAGGCCTACTGATTATCTTTGTTTTGACAAGACTCCACTGGGAGACCAGTTTTATTACAACATCATCCACTTTCAAGAAACACATAGGATTAAGCTGCTTTATTGAAGATAGGTTTTCTGCTCAAAGACTGTCATATCTAGCTTACTTTCTTTGTTGAGTCTTGAGGGCCTAACATACTAGCTTCAAGAACAACCCACACTAGAGCTTATCCTAATCCAAACCCACCTGAAATAATTGATAATCTATAGAGTATTCTTAGGAAGTCTCTCACATCTAAAGAATCAACTATTTCCAAACACATTAATAGAGCCAATTCAGCATCTGAAAACTTTGCAGCACTATTACACTCTCAAATTGACTTAGATTTACCAAATGATCTACCAAGAACACATTAATTCAGTGCTATAGATCAAACCGACTTAGAGCCTCCAAGTTCACCACCACATAGTGGTCAACACATTAGGGACAGAGAAACCCCTACATCAACACCTCCTGATATTCATTTCATTCAAAACTTGGGCCTCTCTCACCCTAAATCGGCTCAACATTTTTTTGCTGGTCCTAGCATTTCTATCATTCATATACCAGCTTCTCAAGCCAATCCTTTATCTCCACAAAACACTATCATGGCAGCATGGTACGCTCCCTTGGTGTTACCCCGGCCTTTGGCTCCACTACCTAATTATTATCAGTCAAAAATCCCACATTTCACTGGGAAAGAATATACTATAGCTCAACACCATGTGGATAGGATGGAAGATGCCTTTGACTATATGGAAATTGAAGATGAAACTATAAAAATGAGAATCTTTGCTTAGAGTTTAGGAGGAGAGGTAAAGAAGTGGTTTAAAGGCTTACCTCCCAATAGTATCAATGATATTCCCTCTTTACATCAAACTTTTATAAACAAATGGGAAGTAAAAAACAACCCTCTCCAAATCTTAGTAGAATACAAGAATCTCAAGAGAAATTAGGGAGAGAGTGTCCATGACTACTCTACTAGATTTAACAGTGTCTACAATGCTCTACCACCACACATGAAACCTCCCCAAGTAATGGCCCTAGTGAAATACCCTGAAGGCTTTGATGCTGATATGGCCTACCAGCTTAGGGAGAGAGATTATGACACATTAGAAGACAAGCATAAAGGAGCAGTGAGTGTAGAAGAAAACCTGATTGAAGAGAGAGCTAGAATGAGGGCTGAGAAGAAGGCAACCTATAGGGATGACAACATAGCTTCTTCATCTAATCCCAAATATGATAGTCTAGCCAAAAACATGGAGAGGATAGAAAGAATGATGGAGAAAATGGTGATCCAAGTCAACAATCAGAATAGAAACCAAAATCAAAACTAGAACCAAAATTTTAGGAGAAACAACCCCCCAAATAGACAAAGGGACTCTGATCAACAAGTCATACCTCCATTCCAAGATAACTTCCTTGATGAGGATGAGGGAATAGTAGAATAATCAGAGGGAACTACCATCAACATGGTGGAAGTAGATAACCAGAATCATACCTTTTGTACAGAAGATAATCAGACCTCATACTCACATTGAGATGATGAAGGGTTAGAATCTGAATATTATAGGTTGGGATTCGAAAATGCCATCATGCAGGTCCGAGAACAATATGATCTCAGAAGCAAGAAGAACATAGACACTCCCAAAACAAAATCTTCTAAAATCACCATCAAGAAAATACCTAAGAAAACTCCTAAAGTGAGTGCTGATAGTAACAAATCAGCAGCTGAAAGTTCTAGCAAAAACAAAGAAAATGATATCCAAACTACTGATAAACCAGGTCAAGAAACTAGCAACACTAGTATTGCAGCTAATTCTCCCGATAAAACAGCTTCGAAAATTGTACATAATGACAGTTAGCAAGCTGATTCTGCCAATAAAATAGTGAGCAGTAAAACAGAATTGAACCTTTCAAAAAGTCAGTCTCCTTTCAATTTGGAAAGTGAGATAGCCAAAATCAAAATTTCTGTTCCTCTCACTGAGTTAGCTACTCAAGATGTATATAAAGGTAAACTTTTGAAAGATTTAAACTTAGGAGAAAACAGTGACACTGTCAATTTGAATGATGATAAACTAGCTCTTTTGTTTGGCCCAAAAATTGAAGGGAAATTTCAGGAAGGGGTAGTATCCCCTTTTTATGTCAGCCTCAATATCCATGACAAGATCCTGCATAATTCTATGCATGATTTTGGGGCTTCACACAACCTTATGCCAAAAGTGATTATGGAGAAGCTAGGCCTAGAGATAACTAGACCTTAGAAGGATTTATATTCCTTTGACTCTAGTAGAGTGAAGTACCTTGGCCTAATCAAACATCTTTGTGTGAATTTGACTCAAATCCTATCCAAATGCATGGTTATGGATGTTGTAGTGGTAGATGTACCTCCTAAGTATGGCATGTTGTTGTCAAGATCATGGGATGCCAAGCTACAAGGTACAATGCAGATGGATGGGACATATGCCACTATCCTTGTCTTTAGCCAGCTTAGAAGACTATATAGAAAGGCACACATGAAATTCATGGCTAGCATCCCAAAGAAACCTGAAAATTTCCCTCTTTACTCTGTCCATACAGATCTGGATTCCTTTATCCCTTACAATGATGATTTTACTGATGAACAAGAGCTAGGAAACACAAATTTAGATAACAGAGTAGAAGCCACAAATTCGAACATAATGGTAGATCTAGAAATAGAGGAAAACAAGAGAGAAACCCTTGAATAGTGTGTTGAATCAAAAAATTAGAGTGGACAAAACCAAGATTGGAAACAGAAAATTACTCATCACTCTGAACTCCATGAAAGTCCTAAAGAACAAAACTTAACACTACACAATGGCAAACATATCATTAGGAATGAAACTGATAACAATTCTGCAAACAATCCCTTATGGAAAATGAACTTTGATGGGTCTTACACTAGAAAAAATGTAGGAGCTGGGGTATGGTTGCACAATTCTGAAAATAACTATGTTGAGAGCCATGCCTTCAAACTAGAGTTTAAGCGCACAAACAACATTGCAGAGTATGAGGCTCTCATCCTAGGATTGAATCTATTGAAAAAACTAGGTGCCCAAAGGATAGTTGTACATGGAGACTCTGAGCTAGTCATCAAACAACTAAATGGAGAGTATACTATAAAGCATCCTAGATTAAGGGCATATAGGAATGATGTTATGGATCTGTTGAAAAAATTTGTAGAGTATGAGCTTGTATTTGTCCCTAGGAGTCAAAACATTATTGAAAATGGATTGGCATGCGCTGCTAGTTCATATCAGAAATCACCTAGTGACAAACAGATCATTATTCAAGCAAAATATAGACCTACAGTGCCAGATAACGAGAAATATTGGCACGTCTTTGAGGGCGAAAAACAGATCGAGGATTTCTTGCTCTGCAGGAATGAGTTTGAGTTACCTGTTTCAGACTCTAAATTTGATGAAAACTGTGTAGATAGAGAGCCTCCTAACGAAGAAAAATCATCCACCAGTGCAGAAATAAACATGTTAAACAAAGAATTCGAAAAACAAACTGAAGAATACACGAAAACAAATAAGGAAGACATTGAGGTGCTTTAGTCCAAAGATAAGAACATACCCAGAGGATTAGCACCCCTAGAGGACCTTTTTTATTTTAATGATATGGCAAAGAAACACACTGTAGAATACATTGAATCAGATGTTGAAGAATGCAATATAGGCAGTGAAGATAAGCCTAAGATGATTAAATTGGCCAAAACTTTGCCAACGCACATAAAAAAGAAATACATTGATTTATTTAAATATTTTGTTGATGTGTTTGCCTGGAGATATGAGGACTTAAAAGCCTATGACACGGAGATTATCTAGCATAAAATCTCATTGAAAGAAAACCAAAAACCCTTTAAGCAAAAACTGTGTCAAATCAACCCAGTGGAACTGCCTCTAGTGGAAAATGAAATCGAGAAAATGTATGAGGCAAGAATCATAGTGCCTGTAAGGTTTTTTGATTGGGTTTCTACCCTTGTATCTATAAGGAAAAAGACAAGAGAAATCAAACTGTGCATCAATTTTAGAAACCTTAAAAGAGCTTTCCTAAAGGACAATTACCCTTTACCCAAAATGGAACACATCCTACAAAGGGTCATTGGTGCAAAGAGGATTTCTTTGTTAAATGGTTTTTCAGGGTATAACCAAGTCTTAGTACTCCCAGAATATCAACTAAAAATAGCTTTCACCACTCCATGGGGCACTTTCATGTACGTGAAAATGCCTTTTGGACTAATGAATGTTGGTGAAAATTTCCAAAGAGCTATGGACATCACATTTTCAGAGGAAATAGGGCACTTCATCGTAATCTATCTTGATGACATAACAATTTATTCAAAAACTGATGAAGAGCATCTTAAGCATGTGAGAAAGGTTTTTCAAAAGTGCAGAAGGTTCGGGCTATCTTTAAATCCCAAAAATACAATATTTTGCCTCAAATAAGGTAAGCTCCTTGGCCATATTATATCATAAAAGGGGATTAAAATAGACCCAAAAAGAGTTGAGGGAATACTACAGATTAGCCACCCAAGAAACATAAAAGAATTGCAGTCCTTTAATGGGAAATTAACTTCTTGAGGAGGTTTATTCCCAACTTAGCAGAACTCCTGAGAAATATAAAAAACATGCTTAAGAAATAAGCAGGGGTTAAATGGACTCTAGAGGCCAAAAAAATCTTTTGAATTAGTTAAACATGCACTCACCTGGGCAGCAGTCCTAATCAGCCCTGATTTTTCAAAAGATTTCCTTGTATTCTCCTTTGCTTCAGAGCATACCATGGCTGCAGTCTTGTTGCAGAAAAACCCAGAAGGCCAAGAATAGCCAATCACTTTCTTTAGAAAAGCATTGAGAGACGCACCCTTGAAATATAATATAATAGAAAAATAGGCTTATGCTTTGGTAAAGGCCTTAAAGGATTTCAGGGTGTATATTATGCATTCTCACATCGTTGCCTACATGCCCAACATAGTGGTAAAAAATATCTTGTCACAAGATGTAGATGGAAAAAGAGGTAAATGGATAGCAGTGATACTAGAGTATGATCTGGAGATCAAACCCACAAAACTCATCAAGGGTCAGGGCTTGGCACAATTAATGGTTGAATCCAACTTACAAGCCCTTGACATAAACATGGTAGATTCCTTGGATGAAAATGAAGGACTACCTGCTCCTACTGTTGAAGAACAATTCCAAAACTCACCCTGGTATGCTAACATCCTGTATGTGCTTACAAATCTTCATGCTCCTCCTCATTTATCAAAGACAAAATTAAGATTTTTAAAGTTAAAGGCTAGAAATTATTGCATTTTAAATGAATGTTTATATTGGAAAAATGCAAATGGTTTTTTGCTTAAATGTTTGCTGGAAGTCGATGCAGAGAGGGTCAAACATGAATTCCATGAAGGAGAGTGTGGAGGTCATTTATACTAGAAAGCCACAGCCAACAAAATCCTTAGGGCTGGCTTTTACTGGCCCACACTTTTCCAAGATGTACATAAACTGATAGTTGCCCGCCATAAGTGCCATATCTTTGAGAGCAAAAGAAAACTCCTCCCTTTACCATTACAACCCATTACTGTTGAAGCTCCTTTTCAACAGCGGGGCCTAGATTTCATAGGAGAAATCCATCCCGCTTCATCTGCCCAACACAAATGGATTCTCACAGCCACAGACTATTTCACAAATGGATAGAGGCCATATCTTCTAGGAATGCCACAGATTCTGTCATCATAAAATTCCTTGAAGACCATATCCTGTCTAGATTTGGCTGCCCTAGGAAGATTATTACTGATAATGCTGCTACTTTTGGTTCCAAAAAGATGATTGATTTTTTTCACAGGTGTCAGATTGCACTTGGTCATTCCATTGCTTACTACCGTTAGGGTAACAGGCTAGCAGAATCATTAAACAAAATTTTGGTGACCATCATCAAGAAACTGCTTGAAGAGAATAAAAAATCATGGCATAACAAGTTAGTGCATGCTTTGTGGGCAGACATATTGACTACAAATAAATCCATCGAAATGTCCCCATACCAGCTTGTTTATGGAGCAGATGCAGTGTTCCCTACCAGCCTAGGGTTAACAGTGATAAAATTAGTCCAAGAAATATAGTCAGAATAGACAGCATAGTAAGGAGGATCAATCAAACAATACATCTCCAACAAACAAGGGAAGAGGTCTACAACAGAGCTCAGAAAGTGCAAGAAAGCATCAAAAAGTTGTTTGATAAGAGAAAAAAAGCTTGTGACTTCAAAATTGGAGACAAGGTGCTAAAGTGGGACTCTAGAAGAGAGGACAATGGTAAGCATGGCGAATTTGACAGTTTCTGGCAAGGTCCTTACATCATCCAATCCACCATTGGTCCCACTGCTTTTTTTCTACAAGAATTAGATGGTACAGATCTGTTTGGGGGTCCTCTCAATGGTAGGATGCTCAAGAATTACTACTACTGAAGTTCAGAGTTTAAATTTTTCACTTCCATTGTAAATACCATTGCTTTTTTCAGTTTTAAAGAAAAATAAAAAATACAAAAAAAAGAGAAAAGAAAGGGTTCAAAAAAGCTCAAAACTTGAGCCTGTGAAGTTCTAAAGAATGGCTCAAATCAGCTCAAAAACTAAGCCAAAGAAAGGGAAAGATGCTTCTAATACGCTCAAAACCTGAACTAGCAAAGAAAGAAGAAGAATAAGCTCTAACGAACTCAAAACCAGAGCTGAAATGAAGAAGAAAAGTGACTCTAACAAGCTCAAAATATGAGTCACAAGAGAAAGAAGGATGCTCTAAATTTTCACAATTTCAAGCCTTCAAAATTTTGGTTTCAATTTCCTAAAAATTTCAATTCATGTTCAGTTGTCTTTATGCCATGGATCCACAACAAACCAGATAGTCTAATCCTGGTTTGATTGTTTTTAAATTTCTGTCTTAGAATGTAGAGAAATAAATCTGCTAGACAGTTTAATCCTAGCAGATATTAGTGTAGGTAGAGAAGCTATGAGGCCAACTGTCTAATTTGGTCTCATGGAGGAATAAGGGTAGAATTAGATTAGATTTTTTTCTTTCAAAAAAAAAAAATGATGGAGAAGGTCTGCAAGTCTAAATGCACCTTGAAGAAAAAATGTTAGGACTGTAGGATGGGTAGGTAGATTGTTTGGGAGAATATTACTGTTGATATGATGTTTTCATGAGTTGTGGAAGTTGATTAAAGAAAAGAAGAGATGTGTCAAGTACCAGGCACCTAGCCTACTTCCAAAGATTATTTTCTGAGATTCTTGACACCTTCAAGAAGATGCCATCCCCATGTGGAGCCACTGTTAGCCACCTATAATTTTTTGACATAGCAAACAGGTGGCTAAAAATGTTTCTGAGTCTTCAAGGGATATATTTCCTCTAAAAACATATCATTCTTAAAGCCTCCATGTGTATTTTTCCTTTGAAGATATCTTCACTACTGTTTCCATTGAAAAATTCCAGCTATTTTGTGAAAAAGAATGCTTCAAAAAGGCCTCCATTTGCCCTATTTTATTCTCACAAAGCCTCCATTTTCACCCCTTTTTCCCCTCACAAAATTCCCACAAAATCCCCTCCTTATCCCTTTAAATCATCAAAATCCCCTTTTAAACCTTATGGCTCCCTTCATTTGGTTTAAGAATCCCTTTTTCCCCTTTACTGAAAGCCAAGAAATCCCTTGAAAAACACTCCTTTTGGCTTAAAAACACCCTTTTTCCATTGAGGCGTTAAGACCCTTTCGTCTTAGCCCTAAGCCCCATCTCCGCATACAACCAGGCGCTATAACTAGGCGCTAAGTCCCATGGTGCTAATCCCAATCGGAGCTTTCACTATCAACTTTTTTCTTTTGTTTCTTGTAATTTTTCGATGCGATGACCATTTGTTCTATTGGCCTCTGCTGCAATCTCCATCGTTGATTATCCGCAGATCCAATGGCTGATCACAAATTGCAAAGTTTCAAGTTCCATCCTGTGTCTCCACCGATTTGAAATCCCCGATTAAATCCCGATCGTCCATCCTTATAGATCTGACGGCTGAGACACCACCGCACTCCGCCCCTGAGCCCAACATCATCACTCTGTCGATTTAATCTGGACCGTTGAATCCACAGGAACCAATGGCCCAGATTTAATTGTGCTCCGCTCATTCCCCCCCCACCATTTCCCCTCCGATCAAATCTCAATTGTTCATCTCCGCTCTGATCCAACAATCCCCGAGTAATCGCAAGTTCAAAACCTCGGAGTTTTGGCCCCCTTCCTTTCTCCAATGCGATTAGATCTCAGCCATTCATTCTGATAGATCCAACGGCTCTCGTTCTCCCCACCCATTCACTTGCCCCTTTGCCTCCACTTTCTCTTTTAAATATCTACCGTCCATTCCGTAGATCCGACGGTCAGTGTTTAAACTGCCCTGGACTATTCCCCACCCTACCGACTATGCATCTTTCCATATTGTGCACTATCCTGCACCGTCAGATCTCCCTGTCCTACATCCAACGGCTGAGGTGCATACCACATGATTGTAGTGTCCGATAGTTAAAGTTTCAAAATTACGTGATGAAAGTGGTTTTGAGGGGGACACGTGTCAGGTAGCAACACATATCACGTTCTTTTGGAAGATTTTCAAAACCACTCCAAAGTTGCGCGAAACCAGTAGTTTTCCCCTAAAAACCACCTCTCCCCAATATAATCCTTGTTTTAATATTATCCATTGATTGTTTGATCTAACAGTTCATATTATATTGTGTCTTCACCCATATTTCTTTCATCGGAGCTTCCAAATGATTTCACCAGAAGGTCTCCACCATTGATCTCCTCCAGTGATCCAACGGTCCACGTTAAATCACCCTCCGCCCTTCCGTTCCCACCACCAAAGCCTCCGATTTCATTCATTTTACCCTGTTTCCTTTGTAATTCGCCCAAACATTAAACTTTGTGTTTTAACACTAAAGGTATTTTCTTCCGCCTAATTCAGTCTAAACCACTCCATCAGTGAATCTCGACCGTAGATCGCCACTGTCTGATCTAATCCAACTGTCCAGAAGCCTCTTTGCACCAAACGTTCATAAACTCAGTTTTTCACCATTCTGCCATGATTTTTAGCTGTTTT
Organism: Pinus albicaulis; assembly: GCA_034641835.2. NCBI lineage: Eukaryota > Viridiplantae > Streptophyta > Pinopsida > Pinales > Pinaceae > Pinus > Pinus albicaulis. Next base: position 315,393,183 of record CM076571.1, read on the forward strand.
TCCACTACATCCACCATCTCCATTGTTGCGACACCATTTCCTCGGCCCTCCAGAGCAATCCTCCTCCACCCCCATTGATTTTCTTAACATGTTTATTGGTTTTTTGCAGGGTTATAGACGGCGAAAATCACCCTCTGTCTCACAATCATAGATAGAGAAAATATTGAGCATAGAACGCCATTTTCAGAGCCAAATATTGCAGGGAAGGTGCCTGAAGGTTTAAACATGATTCTCAATAAAGATCAAGTAATCAACTTTGTTTCAAACCCTCCATCGCCATTAAAACCTACATATTCACAGATAGATCAGAAGAGAAGTGACAAAGAGTATCAATGACAGTTTAAAAGGATTAAAAGCCCATTATTGAAGATTAAATGCTTTAATCCAGTGTTTAAAGGACGAAGATAGAGATTGAAGACCTAAAAAATGATCGAGAAGGCTAATAAGGCCTAAAGCACATGAAACAAGCCATATCAGCATTTTCACATCAGCAAAATGTTCTTTCCCAAGAAAGGACAAGTTCCCATAATGTTTTTATTCTCCATTGAATTCCTGAGAAGATCTCCACCCTGACAGAAGTCCTATGATTGCCAGAGCATTAGTTACAGAGTATGGAAGGCTTGAAAGTCATTTATCTGCCTTACTTGTCCCAGTGTAAAAAAAAAGTACAAACAACCAGAAAGTACTTCAAGAACATACCTTTGGATTAATTATCAGCCTGTCAAAGACCACTTATTTACCTAAAGACTACTGAAAATCAATATGGGATATTAAAACAGAATGGGCCTTAAGCACTCTTCTTCCTCTGTTTTAATGTTTCATTTAAAGTTCTATCAACCTCTACAACCACTCTTTTAGCTATAAGAACTCTTCAGCAATACATTATAAATGTTGGTTAATCGTGGATTGTAAGCTGTTTCATTGAGATAGATTTTTGTGTATAACTTGTAAAATAGGCCGGGAGATGATTTCTAGTTGAATATCAAGATGTTGGAAAATGATGTATGTGACTAGTGTTTCTCTTTAATATGACAGGCATGTTCATTAGATCTTGATCTAAATCAAGTGGTGAAGTGTTCTATATTTTAATGTTTGCTGCTCTATTATGCATCATATTTCATTTCTCTGATAAGAATCAGTAATCGAGCTTAGGATATAGTGTTGTAAAGTACCCTAATGCTTCCTTCTCTTCTTATCTTTGATGTTTTATGTTGATTGTGTAATCTAAGAACAAATTCTTGATAATTTAACCAATATAGTGGTTGGTTTTATCTATGCTTGTTGATGTATGAATTTAGAGTCTGTTTTTAGATGTTCTTGACTGGTTTTAACTGAAATAATTGGGAAACTAGGAGATTTAGAGTTAGTTCTGTCTCACTAGGGTCCTTTTCCAAAGTTTGCCTTTCTAAGATCCCTTAAGTTTAATGTCAAAAGAAAAGAAGGTTAAAAGTATTTCTCTAATCTTAGGCTTCACTTTGTGTCCATCTTGAATGTTTTCTATCATCTGAAGAGTTAGCCTCATTAGGAGTTTGATCATAGACGGTTAAGGCATGCCATGTTGTTAGTATGAATCTTTTGTCGCAGTGTACAAAATAGGACCACTTTAGCTACGCATAACTCATAGCCCTAACATCAAATATGACTTCCAATATCTTCAAATATGTAGTTAGTTGAACAAGACAAATGCTGCACAAATCCAGATCTATGCATAAAAAGACATTAAGCAATGAGAATAAAGTTTTTCTCCATGCATCCAATAGACAAGACAAGAAGAATGTGTTTTGAAAGAATTTTTGTATTAATGGCACCTGAGAGGAAAACAAGAAAGGTGTTTCCAATTCTCCTCAATGGGATGGGTTTTTTGAAAGTCCTTGGCACTTCAGATCTAGCATTTCTCTCTCTTGTTGGTGAAGAAAAACCCAGACAAACATAGAACTCAAAGGGAGTTCACAAAGTGAAGATGGAAAATGTGACAATGATAATGGCTGAAAGTCAGACCAAGAGTAAAGATCCAGAGTGATCTCATAGGCAAAAAAAGGTGAAAAATGAATGGGAAAACCCTTCTATTTATAACAAAATATTAGGGTAGTCTAGAACTTGGTGCATGAATAAAATATTATTAACCAAATTCTAGAACCACCTTTTAGGAATATTTTATTATATTTGTTGGAGGGAAAAGGATTTTGACTTGGGTCATATCCTTTTTTTATAAATAATAAATAAATAAATGATTTATTTATTATTTTAAGGAAGTGGTTGAATGATAATTAAATAAATAATGATTTATTTAATTATTTATAAATGATTTAGTCATATTTAACAAGGAATATTATTTAAATAAGATTCAAATAATTATTCCTAGAAAATAATAAGATAAATAAGGATTTATCTAATTAATTTCCTTATTTTGGGTTAAATATGACCTGGAATAATAATTAAAGTATTTTCTAATTAATTATTCCATGAGGAAAATCAAACAAGTATAGATTTGTTTAATATTTCCCTTTGGGGTTTCCTGTTTAGACCATAAACAACTTAATAAAGATGTTTTACTAAGTTATTTCACATAGTGAAAGCAATTTTACTTAGGGTAAAATTGGTCTTACATGGTGTACTTGGGTCCATCTAATGATAATAGGTTAGATGACCAAAAAATGATGTAACACCTGTCCCTAGATTTTCTCCTAAGTGGTCACCTTGGAAGGTTTCCTTGTCATTCACCTTCATTTCCTATTGTCTGATCCCATACTATCATCTTAAAAGATCCTCTGATTTAGATGACTAGCCCATTTGAAAGCCTCAGCTATTGAATTGCAAGTAAACCCTTTTATGACCCCATTGCCCAATGGACTTGTGTTTTCTTTGAATTATCTCCTTATTGCCAAAGATCCTTATCTGCTCATTTCTTTGCCTTACATTGAACCCTTCTTTCATGTTTCCCAACCAAACAACAAAACAAAAACCCTTGTGCCTTATAACTAGCCTAATACCTTAAAATTGAACTTCAAAGATATATTATTCTTTGCCTTTATAGAGAGATCCCTCTCTAGATCCAGGAGGGCTAGATCCTGAGATCCCAAGGGGGTTACACTAATAACAATAAGGGACTATACTAGTAATATACGGACCTAACATGCCCCTCTCCTTTAAAAAAGTGTTGTCCTCAACGCTTGAGTAGCTCTGGGTGCTTCTGTATAAAATTTTCATCCTCCCATGTAGAATCTTCAGTGGGTAAGTTCTTCCACTTGATGAGATACTATGAAATTGATTGATTCCGTAGTTGTCGAGTTCTTTTTTCCGTGACTGCTTCAGGTTCCAATATGATTTTTCCTTCCTCATCAAGTTCTGGTAATATTGTTTGAACTGGAATATTTTCACCTATAACCTTCTTTAAGCATGAAACATGGAAAACTGGATGTACTCGCGAAGAAGCAAGAAGCTCCAATTTGTATGCCATAGAACCAATCTTTTGCAACACCTTGTAAGGACCATAGTACTTTGGTGATAATTTATTATCCTTCTTAGCTTGCTTGAGGGACATTTGTTTGTATGGTTGTAGCCTTAAAAATACCCAATCTCCTACATCAAAACTTCTCTCGCTGCGATGTTGATCTGCCTGTTGTTTCATTCGATTTTGTGCCAAATTCAGGTTATCCTTTAAGAGTTGGAGAACTTCTTGTTGATGCTCAATGTGATCTTCCATTGCTTGAACCTTTGAATTTTCTCTTAAAGATGATGTGATGGATGGTGGATGATATCCATAAAGTGCCATAAATGGGGTCATTTTTGCTGCAGTATGGAAGGAAGTGTTATATCACCATTCTGTGAGAGGTAACCACTTGACCCATTGTGTTTGTTTATCAGATACAAAACAACGAAGATATCCTTCCAAACATTTATTTACTATCTCAGTTTGACCATCAGATTGAGGATGATAAGATGAGCTATGAGCTAATTGAGTACCCAAACAAGAAAATAACTCCATCCAAAAATTTCCGGTAAAAATGGGATCTCTGTCGCTCACAATAACCCTTGGGCTTCCATGTAGCTTTTGAATTCTGTCCATAAATGTAGTAGCAATTGTACTTGCTTTAAATGGATGAGATAATGCACAAAAGTGTGCATACTTGGTAATTCTATCAACTACCACCATGATGACACTCTTTACTTCGGACTTAGGTAAACCTGTGATAAAATCCATTGAAATATGCCCCCAACGTTGACTTGGAATGGATAAAGGTTGTAGAAGTCCTGGGGTCTTAATTGTTTCCACTTTATTCTGCTGGCAAACCAAAAATTCCACCACAAAATTTTGAATATCAGATTTAAGGCCATCCCAAAAAAATTATTTCTTCACCCTGTGGTAAGTTTTTTAAAATCCTAAGTGTCCTCCTAAAGGAGAAGTGTGCAATTCCAGAAGAATATTTTGTTTTAGTTTGGAATTCTTACAAAGATATAAGCGATCTTTGTACCATAAGGAATCATTTTTCCAACTAAATGTATCAGATGTACTAGGATCTTGCTGCAACTTTTGAATGAGTAACCATACATCTTTGTCCTTATTCCATTCATCTCTTGCTTCAGTTATCCAATCTGGTTGGATAATAGAAATGGCACAAATCAATGCTTCAACCTCTTCATTCTTTCTTGAGAGTGCATCAGCTACAACAACATTAAGCTTTCCTTTTTTTCTAGATTATTTCAAAGTCATAACCCAACATCTTTTTGACCCATTTTTGCTGCTCTTCTGAAGATAGTCTTTGCTCCAAAAAGTGTTTAAGACTATCATGATCAGTTTTTACCTTGAAGTGTCTTCCCATTAGGTAAGTTCGCCATTTCTTTAGTGCATGCAGTATTGCTAACATTTCCTTCTCATAAATAGGTTTACGCAAATACTTTCCTTTGATTGGACGGCTTTCAAAAGCAATGGGTCTTCCTTCCTGCATTAAAACCACACCATTTCCATTTCCTGAGGCATCACATTCCACAATAAATGTTTTTGTGAAGTCTGGCGTAGCTAAGACCGGTGCTAGGCACATTGCCTCTTTAAGATGTTCAAAGGCCTTAGTTGCTTCAGGAGTCCATGAAAATGCATTTTTCTTCAATAATGTTGTTAGAGGTGCTGCTATTCTCCCATAATTCTTAACAAACTTGCGATAATACCCTGTTAACCCGAGAAATCCTCACAACTTCCTTATGGTTGTGGGGACTTTCCATTCCTTAATGGCTTTAATTTTGTTAGGGTCTACTTTAACACCCTCGTGAGATACAATATGACCCAGATATTCCACCTCTTGTACTCCAAAGAAACATTTGGATGATTTTGCATATAATTGTTTCTCCTGCAATATTTTGAGCACCTTGTCAACATGTTGAACATGATACTTCCAAGACCTATTGTAGATTAGTATATCATCAAAAAATACTAGCACAAATTTTCTAAGGAAGGGTTTGAAAATGGAATTCATCAACCCTTGAAATGTAGAAGGTGCATTGGTAAGGCAAAAAGGCATGACCGAAAATTCATAATGACCCTCATGAGTTCGAAATGTTGTTTTTGGAATATCTTAGGTCTTCATTCTAATTTGATGATATCCTAAACGAAGATCCAACTTGGTAAAATAAATTGCTCCATGTAATTCATCCAATAATTCATCAATCACGGGAATGGGAAATTTATCTTTAATGGTGAGCTTATTGAGCTCCCTATAATCCGGACACATTCGCCATGATCCATCCTTCTTGTGTACAAATACTACAGGAGCAGAGAAAGAACTTTGACTAGGTTGAATTATACCCGCCTCTAACATTTCTGCAATCATACGTTCAATTTCGCTCTTTTGGAAGTAAGGATATCTATAAGGCTTGATATTTGGAGGAACACTTCCTGGAATCAAATGAATAGCATGATCATGATCACGAATAGGTGGGAGTCCTTTGGGAGTTTCAAACACCTTGGAATGATTGTTCAAGACTTGTTGGAGATCTGCAGAAATAGATGATTTTGATGTCGGAGCTTCTAGTGAGCATAATTGTGCAATTACACCTCATTGTTCTTTCTTTAGAAGATTTGTCATGACATTAGAGCTTATTATCCTTCCCGGCTTCCCTTCAATACCCCGTAATTCGACTTCCTTTCCTTCTGAAAAAAATTTCAAGAAAAGTTCTTGAAAATTAAATGCTACCATCCCCAAATATTGTAACCATTGTACTCCTAGTACAACATCAACACCTCCCATAGGAATGGAAAGCATTGGACTAGTCAATACATATTCCCCCATGGTTAGCTTGATATTATGGCATTTTCCATAGAAATTTATAGTTCCTCCATTTGCTACCATCACTTGACATTATGGTGCTGGGTATAGGAAACAATTTAATTCCTTGGCTACCTTACAATGAATAAAATTATGGGTGCTACCTAAATCAATCAACACTATTACCTTTTTCTTCTTAATTTGTCCTTCTATCTTGAGAGTTTGAGGAGTGGTAATTCCTACCAGTGCATTACACGATATGGTCAGATTCATTTCTTCCTCTTCTAGGGCTGGTTCCAAGTGTATATCCTCTTCTTGTTCATTTTCTTCTTCCTCTTCACAATCTATGTAAAATAATTTCTTCTCAGCACACTTATGACCTTTAGTGTATTTGCTATCACAAGTGTAGCAAAGCCCTTTTGCTCTTTTTTCTTCCAATTGTTGTGGTGTCAACCTTGTAGGTTGTGGAAATCTAGGCGTAGCAACACTTCCTTCTTTATAGAATTGAGTAGTAGGCTTCCTTGTCGCCATAATTTTACATTCAACTTTTCTTGCCAACCTGAATGCCTTCTCCAATTAATCAGGTTCCAGAACACGAACTTCATGTTGGATGTTATCCTCTACAGTGCCTATGAAGAGATCAATCCTGTGTTTCTTTGGAATATCAGTTACCCTTATATTCAATTTTTGGAAGTCCTCAATGCGTTGCCCCACTAAACCATTTTGTTTGAGATTTATCAATTGGCTCAAGAAGTTTTGCTCTTTGTATCCTCATAATGTGCTATTATTTCCTCTGTAAAAATTGACCAAGTGACAATTTTTTTACGGGAGCAAAGCCATCGATACCATACAAATGTATTTTGTTCTAAATGTAAAGTTGCAATGCGTACCTTTTGTGTGTTTTGCGCGTTATGGAGATCAAAATATTGCTCCATCTGTAGTATCCCTGTTACAGGATCCTTTCCATCAAACTTCCTCATATCGATTTTTGGAATATGGTGGTTCTTCCCGCCAACATTAGAGTTTATGAAATCATGATTAACATTTATTTTGTTCTCATCATGAGGTTCATGCCATAGATTCTTTGCCTGTATTATAGTATTTCTGTAGCTTAACTTGTCAAATCTTCGTGGATACCCTGCTTTAATTATCTTCCATGTCTTCTGTTTTCCATGTTGTCTTTCATGTCATCCATCTTAGCCTATGCCAAATTTTCCATGCCATCCATCTTTGCTTCCACGCCTTTCTTCAAAACTTCCATTTCATTTTTTGCTGCTCTTTGCAAGAGCGAAATTTGGTGCACTTGCTCTTGTAATTTCGATAGATCATGTTGCAATTCTTCATCTTCATGAGTCATAGTAGAGCCTTCTGAAGGCTTAATGGGTGTTGAATTATTTTTACGGGGCATTTTTTAGAACCCAATACTGATATCTATTATACAATATGCCCTTGGAATCAATTCAAATTGATTTTTCAAACAAGACTTATGCAATTCGGAAAAAAATACACACCTTTTTCTTGCTTTTGAGGAGCTTGATATTGAAATTTGATTATCTCTGTGATTGCAGCTCTTCAATATCTCAAATTTAGCACTGAAGTAGCCCTATGAACTCTCTTTTGAATGCCACAGGTCTTACCTGATTTGGATTCTCCAACACAAATTTATGTCCAATCTCCCACAATGAGCTAATTATGGACTGGTTCAGTAGAGAGAACTTGTATGACTTGCCACGTCACTATTTCGTCCTTCACCTCTGAAATTGGTAGCCAAAAAACACAGTCTGTTTAATTGTGACAAATTTTTATGGCACTCCCATCCGATGCTCAGAGAGAGAGTTATTGAACTTTTCCCATGATCACCTCTTTGAGATGAAATTTGGGAGCCTGAAAAAGCACCACCTTCCACAGATCATATCTCCAAACATATTGTGAATCTAGCTCTGAAATTTTTTGACAAGTTTCCTCAAGATTTCAGCTTCGTACCCTAGAAATTTTAGATTCTAAACCTTCGTAGAAAAACATTTATAGTGAAAATTCTACACTGACCTGTTTAGGATCCTGAACAAAGACCTAACTTCCATAGATCATATCTCCGAAAATATTGCGAACCAAGCTCTGAAATTTTCAAACGATCTTCCTCAGGATTTCGGCTTCGTACCCTCAAAATTTCATCTTCTGAAACTTCGTAGAAAAAAAGTTATAGTGAAAATTCCCCGATGACCTATTTGGAGCAGCGAAACCCTAGAATCCAAAGCTCCGATACCAAATGTTGTGCAACCAGCTCCAAAAATAGAAGAAAAGAGATATCAACGCCTTATAAATGAGCCACTTCAAGGGGGAAACCTCTAATACATTACATAAATGAAAAATTCTTGGATGATACAATTTACAAAACCTCCTTTCTATATATAGGAGTCCATGGGGCCATAATGTAATCCTAGTGGGCCACAATGTAATCCTAGCCGACCTAACGATAATAATTTAAGGGCACAATCATAACAAAATGGGGGTTACAAGGGTACAATAATAACAATAATGGGGTTACACTAATAACAATAAGGGACTATACTAGTAATATAGGGACCTAACAAGGGAGTGGAGGCTTTATACAGTAGATGGAATCATATGAGGGAAGCCAGACTGCCCACCTGTTCACATTCACTCCTCACCGCCCCATTTGGAAGATTCTAGGATTTGGCCTCCATGGCCAACTATGTTTTTCTTTTACTATTTGATTATGATGTTTGGCTGGTGAAATCTCGATTTCACCTGGTTATGTTTTGATTTTCTGATTACCAGAATGATTGCTTGAGGCACGCTTTGCTAGTTGGTTAGGATATTTTGATTTTCACATGTGTGGGTCAATCATGGAAGTTTATTTGATCATAAACCCTCACTAGAACTCTATATGTAGGATTTCAAACATGGAAGAAAGGTTGTGAATGTTGGAGAATTTTTGTTGTTGTTCTTTATGACTATGCTCTTTGTGCTCTGAGATACATATTTGGGAGAGATGATTTGAACATAATATGATATAAAATGTTGTTTATTTTGATTCCAAATGGAGCAATGAGTATTATGTATCTGTGTCCTATTTTTTATTAGTTCTCTTGTTTATGTATAATCATATTTCAATTTTCTACTGCTTTGATGATTCATGTAATGTAGCTGCTGGTGGTATGCATTTTATCCATGAATTCATGTACGTATAATGCTCTTGTGTTAAATTTGTTGTGCTCCCTTAATTAGCACTCCACGAATATTAGTTTTTGGTCATATTCCACTTACATCCGCTTCCTCTGAGTTCACGGGAGACAGATTCTTAAGACTTTTAAGCCTATCTCACGCGGGTTCCTCCTCTATTCCTTCTCAAAACCTCTACATATTTTCAAAGCCTTTGCTCATTTTTTCATACTTGGCTTACTTGGAAGCCACCAAGCCATACAACCTCCTCAGCCCTCTCGTATTATCTGGTAATTCACATGATCAGACTCCATGGTCTTCACCATTCCTAAACCACCAAAACCATTATTCTCTTTCTCCATATTCTATTAGAGGTATCCCTAAAATTTCCTACATATAAGATCTGATTTCAATATGCCCTAGGCACTCATATTTTTTAACTCAAGGTTGTCTCTAGGAGCCACAACAATGATCATTACACCAAGGGTTTTCCTCGGTGTGCCAAAGCTTCCTATCTTCTGAAGGGTGCACCTGGGACTCTCACCATTTTGAAAGAATCATTCCCTTCCTAGAAGATGTGAATTGTGTACCAATATCAATCATCTGGTATCTCTTAGGTGTTCATGGATGGAATAAAATCCATTACCGTCACCACGACAAAGAAATATTATCCAAATACATCCAAGGCTCTCTCGAAACCAAAGGTTCCATATCACTCTTCCTCTTCCACACCTCCTACCTCTAGTACTCTCCAGATAGAGAGGCCAAGTAGTGACTCCATCATTCAACCACCCCCAAAAGGTGTTCTTTGGAAATTGTCATACAATACTGTAATGATCCTTTTTCAGGAATGTCAACAATGTGCTTAAGTAAAACATTGTATAAGTAAAAATGTGCAAAAATAACGTAGATCAGGACTTGGTTCATATTATATATGCTGTATGTGACTTATATATGTAATTTCATCTTAAAAAAATCATTTTAGACACATTAAAGAGATCTCTCAAAAAGTAGACTAGCTAAAAGGCACCCAAAGAGTGAGGCTGCAACCAAATGTAACATTTCTTCAGTGATTGCATAGTTTCATCAGATATTCAGTGGAGATAAGAAATAGGACTCATATTTCAATAATAAAATAGAAAATAAACATTATTATGAAGCCCTTTCATTATACAGTAGAATGTATGAGTCAATACAGCAATAAATCTTCAGAAAGGAGAGATAGAACACATGTGCATTTGCAGAAATGGCTCAACAACATTATTTTTATGGACCCTCAGTAGCTAGAAGTTAAAACTCAAATATAGGATAGATTTGTGGACAAAAAATCAGATCTATTTCAGATCTGGAAGCCAGATTGTCTTCTCTTCAAGATCCACTTGGAATTTTGGCAAAAGCATGCATAGATAAGAGTAGATCTAAGAAACAAGTTGCAGATCTGGAAATTGCTGCAGTAAATTTATGAATATAAAATTTCATTACAATGGATCAGATCTAAATAGAACATAGATCAACAAGCTAATCCATGGATCACTAAGTGGAAGGCAAAGCCCAGCACTAGAGATCTCTGATCTAAACTATGAGAAAGACACCATGAAAACCCTCATATAGAAATAACGCAGTCTACTCATGGGGACAGTGCTGTAGCTCAAATGACATAGGAAAATACTATAAAATTGCAGATATGAAGCACAAACAAATGAGACACTCTTCCAGGAGGTCAAAGGACCCACTCCATGGGAAAGAGGCTCCAAAAATACACTAGATCTCTGCAGATATAGACTCCCACTTGTTGCAGCTCACAAGACAACTCAACCCTTAAGATGAGTAGTGTTGTAATGTAAGATGGAGCTTGGCCTCAAGCCTGATAGTGGTTCAATTCAGAAAACTTTCCTCCTTGAATCCTCAAAGGAAGAGGTGAAATCCCTGCATAGGAATTCAAAATACAATCCTCCACTAAACAACAGAGAATGGTATTTGTCTAAGCAGAAAAATACTCATAAATATGATCAATCAAAAACCCTCTCTTGCTGCCCTCCTTTTCCTTTTATAATATGAGAAAGCTTTTGCAAACCCTAAACTATCTTGATGAGTTAGCCCTTTTCACATGAGAGGCTTCCTTCTAGAACTGTGCTGTCCCTTTTGGAGATGCAATGAACCTAGACAACGCTGTTGATTTGGTGAAGGTTGACCCAGTCTTTAGCTCAAATCTCTTTCACACTTGCAAGTGATTATTTACATGGCCCTGATTTGTCTTTGTTCACATGGGCATTGATTTATTCAGACTTTTTAGGAGTTTTACATGTCCCCCTTTATTCATTTATTCATGAAACAAAAATTAAAACAAAATTGAATGTTCCTTTTAGCTAAGGCTAAGTGGGAACATTACAGTCCTCCGCTCCAAAATGTTGCTTGTCCTCAAGAAACTAATAGGGTAAGAGTTGTAGTTCTTCTCCTTCTCCATTGTTGGCACCATGAAGGATCAAGATTTCATCATGGGCCAAGTGCTCATTAAGCCAATACATCAAAAATTGCTCCTCCAAGGCTAAAATGATAGGGGTATAGTCCATCCCTCGAGGAGTGTAAAACTCGACAAAAATAAACATGGGTGAAGCAATGCCACATCTAAAACATGTATCATAAAGTACAAGATGAAGTTCCATCCCATGTGGTACATATACACTTCCCACTCTTTGCCCATACAAACCCATAAACAATACCAATATATCATATATGTATGGAAGCAAAATTACATCTATGCAAACTGACATTTGCATTTGAGGAGGTAGGTCACAATCCCACATAAGATACCAATGCAATGCACTCCTTGTCTTGAGTAGATCTGAATGTGGTAAGTGGTACTCCCTATTACCATCCATAATTTTGGCATATGAAAAGATGGCTAAAAAGGGGTCTTTTGGGCTTCAATAAACAAATTTCATGTGAAATATGTAACTTATTGAAGTATCTGTTGTTCCTTAATTGTTGTTCCCTATGCTGTTGTTCCCTATGTTGTTGTTCCCTATAGAAGACTATTTTTTGCAGAAGCCCATTCTCCATCATTTCCTTCCCCCATATCACTTGTTTCTCTTCTAAAAACCCCTTCCCCCCCCTTCATTTACCCTCCATTCCCCTAAAAATCTCCTTTAAAACCGTTTAGCTGCTTTATTTGGTTTTAAAGATCCCTTTTCCTTACCCAAAACCTCAAAAAAAAGGCTTGAAAACCCATTAAAAAGCTTTAAAAAGCTTTTCCGCCCCATTAAGGTTTTAAGCCCCCTCGGATTAAAGCCCCTTCCTCTTTTCCACCATAAAACCACGACCAAAACCACGTGCTAAGGACCCTAAGCACCTATTGCAATCGCATATCGGCATTTTCCAATTTTCCCATGCCTTTATCTATTTTTCTTCAAAAATACGATTTGCCGACGCGATCTCCAAGATAAATCTCAGTCGTTCATTCACCTCCGAAGATCAACGGTCAATTCTTATCGCATCGGTTCTGTTATATCACATCGGCAACTCCATTCGCTGCATCCCTTACCCTTTCCCCGCCGATGCGATAAGCCCTTCCCCCTTTAGCCCCTGGTCACTGACTCCTGCACGTGACCATGCCCCAGTCCATACCTTTAGCCCCCATTGCATCGCTCCATCGGAAATTCTCATTTCTCTTCCTTTCACTGCTCCTTTCCTCCGCTGATGCGATTAGCCCTTCCTGTTTGGCCCTTGGTCACATGTCCCTCCACGTGACGATCCCCAGCGCCAAAATTTAAGCCCCCCCCCATTGGCCATTGCGTTTTCAAAAGACCTTGTGTTCCTACCGATGTGATTCCTTTTGGCATTAGCCCTTTATCCCTCCGCTCTCATTTCTGTTTTCTCCCATAAGGCCTTATTTTCCCCATTTTATAAGCCCTTGTCCCTTATTTCTTTTACCCCATGTGCCCCTGGTAAAAAAGCTTCGTTCCTTTGTATTTATATATGACTAGATTATTCCATGTTTACATTGGAAACCACTGTTTACCTAATCCCTGAGCCTCCCCGCTACGTGACAAAGAAGGATGATGCCATCACCCCAGTCACACAATACTTTTCCTCGCACATTTGTTCATTTTTCGCCCTTACTCACAACCATAGATCTAGCTCCTCTCAGATCTAATGGTCTCCATGGTGTTTCACATTCATTTCAAATAAAAAATTGATCGACCATTTAAAATGCGAAATGGGTGGTTTTCAAAGGATACATGACAACCATTAGACTGTATCGTGTTCCCCCAAGGCATTACCACTTACCGCCTAATCCCTACGCAAAAACTGCTGATGGTTTTCTAAAACTTATTTCCCTGATCTTCATGCCACAACTGAATTTAAACCCTTGTTATATCCGCCATGATTAAAACCCTTCCCTGCTGCACTTACCTTGCCTCCTCACTGCTCTTTTTCCCTCCACCTAGCCTCTGTCGCAGTTAAACCAAGAAACGTAGGATTTCATTAATCAATTTGTCGTCATGTGTAGGTGTAATGGTGGATTTATCCACAAGGCTATCACGGCTGAGGAATTCAGTGTCTAAAGGGGCCGAGGGGTCAAATTTTAGAGTTTAATCAAATTTTTCTTGGACAACGATTAAAATTAATACCCCAGCATGTTGAAGCAATAAGTACACTGAAAAAGAGATAAAAAATACAAAGACAAAGGTTTTAAGCTTAAAGTTGAAGAATAAACACCTAAACTCACAGTCTCGAAGGACAACATAGTTTGAAGACAAATCAGTAGAGGAAAGCCTCTAAAGCCACATCTATAGAAGAATTTATTCCTCCTAAGGACTAAAAGGACACCTACGGCCTATGTTACTTCACACAAACACTTTGACAGCCATCCTACTGACAAACCCTCTGTAAAACTGTTAGAGCAGTTATTAAGCAGGCGTGGGCTACAGGACCTGAAATTTGATAGTTTACTTGTCCCAGATAGTCAAACAGAGTACTTTTGCTACTTTGCGATTCAAATAACACACTAAGGACTTATTACCATGCCTACCAGAATATGCATAAAATAGGAAAAACTAAAAAAATGGTACAAACATTTAATGCAACTGTCATTAAGCAGAGTGGGCATTCAAACACTTCTTCCACTCTGTCTTAATTCATATTTACTACCATTTCTACCATACTCTTCCTCTTTGACCTATAAGTATTCAAATAAAATTCATTGTAATGGTTGGAAAATTGTTAATTTCTAAACTATTATTGAGTAAGAGTTTCTGAGTAGTTGTAATATAGTAGGCTGGGAAGAGAAATAATTGGACTGTAAAAGTTGTTGGGCTCAGAGTATGTAACCGGTTTTGGACATCAATACACAAGCAGATTCACTGGATTCTGATCTAAATCATTGGTGATGTTATCCTCACTATAATTTTTATTCTCTTTATGTTTCCACTGTGTTCATAATTCTCTGATAAAGAACAGCAAATATAGAGTAGGATATACTGAAAAGTACCCTAGCTCTCACTGAAATCTTTATCTTTATGTTTTCTGCTAAATGTGTGTTTAAGAATGATTTAAATAGAGTATAACCAGTCAAGGAGTGTTGGTAAGCCCATGTCTTGCTGAGTAGAACTTGAGATGTTGTTTCCGAATGATATTTTCACTGCATGCTAAGTAGAGTCCTAATCAAGGAAGTTTATGGTTAGCCTTGTCCGTTGTTGAGTTTTAAACAACTATTTTGAAAATTTCCTTTAAAAGTGTGCCAAAAGAAGGCTTGCTGAAAATCCCTTAGCTAATCTTAGGTTGCCTTTAATGTTTATCTTACATGTCTTTTTCCCTTGAGTGTATGTCAAAAGCGGGCTAGGTTAAAAGTCCTTACCTGATCTTAGATTTCCCTTTGTTTTAGTATATGTTTCCTATTCCTAAGAGTATGTCAAAAGCATGATAGGT
This sequence comes from Pinus albicaulis, assembly GCA_034641835.2. Taxonomy (NCBI): domain Eukaryota; kingdom Viridiplantae; phylum Streptophyta; class Pinopsida; order Pinales; family Pinaceae; genus Pinus; species Pinus albicaulis. The sequence goes on from CM076571.1 coordinate 315,408,551, forward strand.
TAAAAGTCCTTACCTAATCTTAGGCTGCCCTTTGTTTTCTTACATGTTGCTTCTTCCACCTCATTCCTTAATGTTCCTCCCCTACAAAATCAACTTAAAAGGTCTTCTGATATAGACGAATTGCCTTTTGAAAACTCTTGGATAGTTGATATGTTAGTAAACCCTTTTATGACTCCAAAGCCCAATGGTTTAGCATTTTTTTTGACCTATCTTCCCATGCTGAAACATCCTTCCACTTACTTCCTTCTTCACTTCACATAATCTTCTCTTTTAATGATTCCCAACCAAAAACAAACAAAATCCCTTGAACTTCATAACTAGCCTAATATCACAACTAAGCATAAAGAAATATCTTTGAAAACAACACTTACATAGAGAGATCCCTCTTTGAATCCAGGAGGGATAGATCCTAGAATTCCAAAGTGGTTCTAATGTTGCCTTGTCATTTAGTATGCCAGTCTGCTAAATCACTAGGACCCAAAAATAATGGCGACTCCACTGGGGGCATTCCGAGTAAATTGCTATCCTAGACATCCCTAGAACTCGGATAACCAAAAACAGCCTTAAACTGGTAGTAAATTACTATGGTGGACAACATCTCATCTTAAACACTTGAAATCATCCACATGGTGACTCCACCATTCCTGAAAGATAAAAAAACTCCACTGGTGATTAGTAGGCCTGCTGATTATTCTTGGTTTCACAAAAGACTCCACTGGGGGCAGCCCGGACTACCATAAAAACATTTTTCACATCCATGATTAGGAAACTGGGAGGATTAAGCTTCTTTTTTAAGACTAGTTTGCCTCTAAAGACTGTCATATCTGGCTAAATTTATTTTTTTTGGATCCGAAACTTAGCATACTGGCTTCAAGAAAAGTTCATACCAGAGATTATCCTGACCCAAATCCTCCTGAAATAGTTGATAATCCAGAAATAATTCTTTGTAAATCTCCGGTATCTAAGGATCCAACTATTATCATACGCATTCATAGAGCTAGCCCTGTGCCTAAAAACCTCGCAGCTCTATTAGATACCCAAGTTGACTTGGATTTTCCAAGTAATTTACAAAGAGCTAAGTCACTTAGTGGTATAAATCAGACAGAATTTGAGCCTCCAAGTTCACCAAAACAGAGTGGTCAGCCTATTAGCAGCAAAGAAACCCCTCCATCCACACCTCCCGATCTTCATTTCATTCATAACTTGGGTCTCTCTCACCCTAAATCTGCTCAACAATATCTTGTTGGTCCAAGAACTTTTTCCACCCATATACCTGTTGTTCAAACCACCCCAGTCTTCCCACAAAATCCTAGCATGGCAGCATGGTATGCTCCCCTAGTGTTACCACAACCTCCAGTCCCTTTACCTAATGAATATCAGTCTAAAATTCCCCATTTCATTGGAAATGAGTGTTAGGAAAAATACTAAGAGGGGGGGGGGGGGGGGGGGTGAATCAATATTTACTGCATATTCAAAATTTTTTACTTTTTTCACTCTCTAAAACCCATACGCTACTTTCCTTTAGTAAACTCACGTATACACGCGGATATCCTTCATACAACTCACGTATTAGCAGAGATCTAAATATGCAGATATTTATTAACTTAGTTCTTTACAATATTCATTCATCTGATGTTAAGTAAACAGTAAACATGTATAGTAACAACAGAATAAACCATCACACAAAGCATCACACATGAACACCAGGATTTTCAGGTGGAAACCCAAGTCGGGAGAAAGCCACCGCTGTAGTTGCTTAGCCTTCAATATTTTATTATAGAGAAAACATCTTACAACATATGTGCTGGTGCAGACTCCTACCAGCACGCAGGCACCCACTTGCGCTCGTTTACCAGCCTCTCCTGGAAGGGAGCTCCAACTCCCTGACTCGTTTACTAGCCTCTCCTGGAAGGGAGCTACGACCCCCTGATCTCGTTTACCACCCTTACCTGGAAGGGAGCTACCACCCCCTAACTGAAGGCTACAACCCTCAGCACCTCTATGGACCACGTTTCATCAATTTTCACACTAGATCCAAAGTATCCTTTAGGACACCACTTGCAGGCCATGTTTCATCATATTTTCAGACTCGACCCACTCCATACATTTAAGCTCAATCATACATCAAACTGAAAATTATCAATTCAGACAACCCAGAATTGTAGAATACATCATTCACAGATAGCAGTAACACAACAGAACAGATCAGACATTTCATACCCCTTGCTTCAGCAAACCCTAGTTTGCATACGTGCTTTCCTTTCACTGATGTCGCGTATATACGCGCTTCCGTTCACATAAACCAACGTATACTTCTGTACATATTACAGATCCAATTTCGTTGCGCATACGCGCTTTCTCTTCAGCGAAGCCGTGTATATACGCGCTTTCTCTGCGGTGAACTAGCGTATAGATATTCAACCATTATAGAGCAGCATACTTCTTCAGATCAGATATTCAGTTCAGATTTACCCTTTTACTCCAGACAGATGTTCGCCTTATCTCAGATCTAAGCCTTCCATAAACAGATCTAGCAAATACAAGTCCATTTCAGATCTAGATACCCTTCTTCATCATTGGTGCATCATGCAATCAGATCTATCATTCAACTGTAACCCTTTCCATTCAGATATACTTCAGAGAGAAGTATTCATTCAAGCTCAGACATCTTGCACCACACTCATGATTTGCACAATGAATTTCTTCTCTTTATATAGGTTTACCCTTTTTCAATACCATGAGCCCCTTTTTTCAATACCATGAGCCCAAAACTACATTACTTCCGATGGTATTCCTGGACGGGGTCATTTAGACGAATCATTACCCAATACAATGGGTCAATACCATGGTGGTTACCCCTGGTTTTGCACTTTATGAGCGCTTTTGCCCATACGCAACTTGGAACGTTATTTCCCGCGTGCATACGCGACTTCTCCTTGACAAATCCGCGTATTCCTTGAGACATACTCTTTTCATCATAGATCTAGCACATATTGAATTCCTTTCTTCATTACCTTCTGTACTCTCTATAGATACATCATATTTTCATCTTTAAACAGGTTCATCAAGACATATTCTATCAAGCACAACTTCATCAAGTAAGTTGCCATCATCTTCATCAGGTGGGTTGCCATTCAAGAACATCATATTGTCAACAAACATCATATCACATCAGATTTACATCATTTACCAAGTCCATCAAGTCAATAATAACTTCATCAGGTGTATTGCCATCAAGGACAACTCATGCCAACAATCTCATGTCTTCATCTTCATTCAGTGGGTTGCCATCAAGGACAACACTCAACATCATATTGCCAACAATCTCCCCCTTTGGACTTGATGGCAACCACGATGGTGTTTGGTTACCACAACAAATAGGTACATTAAGAATACAATGACACCATGTCACTCTCCCCCTTTGAAATCAAGGGCAAAGGGCGGACCAAAACCAACATACTCTCCCCCTTTTCTCCGCATGTGGAAGAAGCGTTCTGCAGATCTCAAATATCCAACCAAGTGGATTTACATATAAGACTCAAGTACCCAACTAAGTGGGTTTACACATTTCAACTCAGCTACCCAACCAAGTGGGTTTACACATTTGACTCAGCTACCCAACCAAGTGGGTTCACAAATTTGATAAGTCCTTACATGACTGAAATTTACAATTTTACATCATGGGTCTCAACATGACCTTTTCATCAAAATACAAATATGACTTTTCATAACCAACACCAGAGAGTCCTCAAGAAAGAGAACATATTTTAGAACCATCATAATGCCAACAATGCATAATACTCAGCAACGCTAATGCTCCCCCTGAATCTGTGCATCCAAGCAACCTTTCCATATGACTAAGGCTCCCCCTTAGTTTGTGCATCCTGAACACTTTTACCAACAAATCATCAAGGCATCTTTATCAAAACATTAGAAATAGAATTATGAGAACTAGAACACCACCAGAGATACCAAACAGTATCAGAGATACCAAACAACACTGCAACTGTGCTGAAGAAAGCTGATTCTAAACAGAAAAATGTTAGCAATCAGACATACGCGGTTTTCTGTGCATGAACTCGCGTATATACGCGACTGTGTTTCATGAAACCCGCGTATCAACAGGATTCTTTGAAATATTGATGGCACTTGTATTGTCACACTTAATGGGGACAGGAGGTGTACATTTGATTTGAAAATCTTGTAAGGTCTGCATCATCCAAAGGAGTTGAGTGCAACAAGATGCGGCAGCCACATATTATGCTTCTGCTGTAGATAAGGCAATAGAATTTTGCTTCTTGCTGAACCAAGATACTAACCGGGGTCCCATATAGAATGCACCACCACTAGTGCTTTTCCGATCATCAACACTTCCAACCCAATCTGCATCAGTGTAAGCATGAAGAGTAAGATCAGCATTCTTTGGATACCATAGACCAAAGTCTTGAGTTCCTTGTAGATATTTGAATATTCTTTTAACAGCCTGAAGGTGAGACTCTTTTGGATTAACTTGGAATCGTCCAACAATCCCAACTGCATGCATAATGTCTGGTCTAGTCCCAGTGAGATAAAGTAGACTTCCTATCATTGATCTATATTCTGGTTGATTCACCGTGGGAGAATCATCATGAGAACTGAGATTGCATCCGGTTATCATTGGTGTGCTTACAGGTTTGCATTCTTCCATGCCATACTTCTTCAGAATTTTCTTAAGATATTTTGTTTGAGATAGGAATATACC
>CM076571.1:315413391-315582409 GCA_034641835.2 Pinus albicaulis
GGAAAAGAAACTAATATTAAACTACACATTTCATAATGCAATCCCTCACCATCAGTCCAGCTGTGGCTTTCGGAGGCAACTGAAGATGCTATGAGCAGCTTAATATATCTAAATTTGCAGAAAAGAAACGAATACTAAACTACACATTTCATAATACAATCCCTCACCATCAGTCCAGCTGTGGCTTTCGGAGGCAAATGAAGATGCTATGAGCAGCTTAATATATCTAAATTTGCAGAAAAGAAACTAATACTAAACTACACATTTCATAATACAATCCCTCACCATCAGTCCAGCTGTGGCTTTCGGAGGCAACTAAAGATGCTATGAGCAGCTTAATATATCTAAATTTAACTACTAAAGAAAATAAGCAAAACTGAAATGAACAAAGCAATAATGAAATTAAACAGAAACTATGAAAAGCAAATTAGCAGCAGAACAATGTTAGTTCCATGTCATTAGTCAAAAAGCTATGAAAATGCCCGGGCTGCCTATCTATAACCTGAAACAAGAACACTGATCAGTGATTAACAATCATAAAGTATGAAAGACAGAAATGAAATGGAAATTATGGAAGTGTATAAACAGAAATGAAACAAATGCAATGTATGAACATATGAATGGATTATGACACAATGATTTCTAAAGAAACGAAATGAAAATTATACACTAATGCACAAAACCTTAGCTGAGCAGGGGCCCTCTACACCAGCCTTGGCAACGGTCCTCAAATACGAATTAAGTTGAAAAACAAAGTCTTCTCATATTAAAAAGCAGTCATTACAGAATGGTAATGTTACGGCACAAGTGCAGCGTAATCACTACAGAGCAGACTAATCAAAAGATAACAGAGACTACATTCACTAATATCGACTAACTTCATATGCGTATGAAAACGCAATATATATAACAGCAAACTATAACTATTTCCTAAAGTTCATGCTAGTGGAGAGCACGTAGACCACTACGTCCACGGATATAGGAGCATGGCCGTGTTGGAAAGTAAATCTACGAAAGGTGGATGCTTGAATTCGACTCCAGAACCCTGTACAGATGTCGATTTAACCTCCGCAGGCTTAGAAACGGCCATATGGGTCTTCATGTGACACGAAACAGAGTCCGGCCGACATGAAACTCCATGGTTGACTTCCATGTGGATGCCTTTGACCGCGGCTTCTTTGGATGAGTTTGCTTGAACCAATAGGACACGAACCATGTCCACGTCATTCCTGACCTGCCCATGTGGCTCGTTTCCCTTGTAGACACCTGTAGCATAGAGTTTCACAAAATAGCTGCGGAAAGTTGCAGCAGCTGCGGAAAGTGGCAAGATTCCGCAGCTGAATGAACAAAATCTGGATCAAATAGCAAACACAAAAATATAATTAAAAACCATGTTAGATGCTCTTTTGCACATGATATTGACAATTTGGGAGGTTTAGGTGAGTGAAAAAGGTATGGAAAAGTGTATGGAAAAGATGCAAATTTGGGACTCAACATACCCCCATTGTGAAGGTGTTGCATGTCCTCATGCAACCAAAATTTTGATACTCTTTGTTCAGTTCATGTGCCTTGATACTTCAGCCAACACATCCAATCCCCTTCTCTTCTTCTTTGGTACTGCCATCATTCTGGGTTTCTTCATTAAGCACCTAAATTTGATATTTACAAGTGCTCTGCTCAATTTCTGGCATTTCCTTTTCAATTTCTTATTCTTCTTCTGCCATATTCCCAAATGTAACATAGTATTATCATGGATGATCTTGTCCAAATTGCCTTGTTCTTTCAATGTCTCATTTTCATTTTTGATGTGCCTATTTAAAAGCTCCAGCTCAAAAATTTCCTGTTTTAATGATTGAACTAAATCATCCTGCAATGTATGAGGCTGAATGGAAGAAGTACTTGGACCTGTGGCTGCCTTTTCCAAGGATTCTATATAGTCATATACCTCCTGCTGCTTGGGGTCTATTTCAGGTGTCATTTTCATTGGGCTGTCCCCAAAATGCTGTAAAGGAGAATTATGTTCAAAATCTGGCCGAGGAGGGCTTACATCAATATTTTGCTGAGAATACGATGGAGTATGCTCATTGTCTGATTGGGAATGAAAGGAACCAGGTTCACTAACTGACTGAGATGGACTATGGTCAGTTGGGGACTGTTCAGATGTCTCCTCACCCAAATCAATGAAATGAGGACCCTTAATTTGCGTTTTTCTCAATTTCCCTTTAAGTCTGCTGCTTCTCCTCACACGCTGTGGTACACTACCCTTTTGTTTTTGTTTTCCTTTCTCTGCCTTCTTGGATATAGATGATTGTTTTTGAAGATAGACTAATCTTTCTGATAGCACTTGATGATCTTCTTCTTCAGAAGAAGGAGTTTTATGTACAGCCTCAATAGTTTCTTTCCCTTTTGGTGTTATTGGCTTCTTACCCTTGATTTCCTTCTTCTTTCTTTTTACCAATCTCTCTTCCCTATCAGTTCTTTTCATAGTAGTAGTAGGGGTATTTTGGATTTCATCAATTGTTCTTTTCCTCCTACTTCTTCTTGTTGTGCTGGCTGTGGGAATTTCCTGAGTAGGAGTAATTTGGGTTTCAACATTTATTCTTTTTCTTCTACTCCTTCTTATTGAACTACCTTCAGGAATTTCCTGAGGTTCCTCAAAGAAATTTCTAACTAGAAATTGTTCTCATGTGTCTTTTCTTTCCTTTAACTCCTTTTCAATCAGAATTTTTATAAGGCCATGGTGATATAGATGAGGCTCTACATCTCCTAAGTGTTTTTGAACAGTCACAGCCATTTTCTTCAAGCTATTGAATAGAAAATATGGGAGATTGAGAGTTTGGTTTTCTAGAAAATTCATTAATAGCCTGGTATGGTACATGTACATGGACCCAAAAAGGCCTTCACATGTAGTGAATTTCTGAACAATTAGCAGTAAAGTGGCCCATTCTTCCTTCAATGCATGCACAGGAATTCCTCTCTTAAAAACAGTTATGTCCATACCTTGGTTTCATAAGATTTTTCTCCATGCCTCATCACTGATGCTTTTATTTTTGAACCAACGCTCTCCCTCCTGAAGAAGTTTCGTGGCTGTTGCTATTGATGCTTCATTGACCGAAAACTTGAGGTCTCCAATTCAAATGACCTTGCAAATGCTTTCGTAACTTCTCTGTGATAACCTCTGAATTTCTGAATAAAACGCAGCCATTTTGCTTTCTTCAATATCTCCTTTGCTTGCGGATATCCCTCTATAAACTTTGGTCCTTCCGGCTCTGCCCTTAGCAATTTACCCATTTCACTTCTCTGTTTTTCACAAATTTGCCTTCGTGAGGGTTTCAAATGAAAGTAGAATGGTTGAATGCTCAGGAACGAGCACAATGGCTGTGGGGATGTATCATAAAATGGGAATGAGCACCATAAACAGAATGGAGTGAGACTGTGGGTAGATATACGGGAGTGAGAATGAGCAAAAGGAACAAAACGGAGTAAAACAGAACAGAGTGGGGTTTCGAAAACATAAAAAAGATAGGACTGAGTAGATTGATAGAATATAACACATTCAGCCGCATTTTGAATTTTGGTGGCTACGAAATAAATGTGAACACGTTTCAATCAACGGTTGTGACTTGATGTGGCTTGTAAGAGTCCTTGGTCAAATCAAATACGCTTCATTATCACCGGTGGGATATTGGATCATGAGTGAAAATCGGGGTTTAATGATGAAACCGTTTGTGAATAAATGCAAGAGGATAATATGGAGATCGTGAAAGGTTACGGAACTGCCAATATAATCATTGCGCGTAATGGATAGAGCTCATGGTTCAAAACTATATAAAAATGTGTTTTTCAATACTATTTGAAATAAATTTTATTCATACCTTTGGAATCTTTGCCTTTGCCCTTGGTCTTCAACTGACTGATCTCCATTGGTGTCTTGAATGCTCCATTGATCCTCTCTCCTGCATTTTATTTCATAATTATGAAAATAACATCTGACTGTACATTCTCTTTGAAAACAGAGTAGTAGCTGCGGAATCTGCTTCTGGCTGCGGATACTGGAGTCAGCTGCGGAAACAGATGTCAGCTGCGGAAACTGACACAGCTATTACTTTGATGAATGGAAATGAACAAATGACAAATGACCATATGGAAATGGTCATGAAAAAGATTTTTATTGATGGAATGGAATGAAATGAAGTGAATGAAGTGGAATGAGATGAAATGAAATGGAATGAAGTGGAATGAAGTGGAATGAAGTGGAGTGGGTGGTGACAAAGCTTGTGAAATGAAGGAGAGTTTTTTTTTTTGGAAAATATAGAGTGTCAGGTTTCCCTGATTTTCACCCTATATTTTCTGTATAAGACTGCCAATCAATGATTGGTTTTCAGGCTTATACCATTATTATTATTATTATTTTATTTTATTTTTATTTTATTTTATTTTTTTAACTGAAAAACAAAAGCTAGGCTGGTGGAGAAGAAGAATTCTTCTGTACCAGCCTGATTTCAGAACTTTCTTGAAACATCTTGACAAAGTCCTCTTTTGAGAGTGGCTTATGATAAACTTTCAATCTATGGCCATTCACGATAAGAGGAGTTTGAAACTCATCAATGGTCTTGATTCTTACAGCTCCATTGCTAAAGATCTTGTCAATCTCATATGGCCCAAGCCAATGAGTCTGAAATTTCCCTTGAAAATCTTTTAACTTGGAGTCAAATAGCAATGCCCAATCTCCTTCTTGAAACTTCTTCTCTTTGATATATTTGTCATGCCATTTAGTTCTTTGATATTGAACTAGATCAGTTCTTAGAATTGCTTCTTGTTTGATCTCATCTAGCTCATTCAACTGCTCCATTCTATGCTTTTGGGCTTCTAATAAGTCCATCCCCAACTGAACTGCTATCTTGAAGGTCTTAACTTGGAACTCAATGGGGAGCAAGACTTCTTTCCCATAAACAAGTTCATAGGGAGAATGTCCTGTTGTATTCCTCCATGTAGTTCTGTAGGCCCACAAGGCTTCTAGAAGCCTTTCTGCCCAATCTCTTCTATGTAGATGAACAGTTTTGGTGATGATACTTTCAAGAACTTTGTTTGTGGACTCCACTTGACCATTTTCTTGTGGATGGTAAGGAGTAGATCTTCTGTGCTTGATTTTGTATTCTTCCATCAACTTTTCCACCAAATTGGATGTGAATTGGCTCCCTTGATCTGTCACAATTTCTCTTGGAACACCAAAGCGAGTAAAAATATCCTCATAAAGAAAATGAACAACTGAATTTTCAGTAGCAGATACTAATGCTTTAGCTTCTACCCATTTAGTAACATAATCAGTACAAACCAATATATACTTCTTTTGCTTAGATGGTGGATTAATAGGTCACATGAAATCTAAAGCCCATTTTTCAAAGGGTTCAATGAGTACCTGTGTTTGCAATGGTATTTCATTTGAAAGGGTAGGTTTCCCTACTCTTTGGCAGCTATCACACCTTTTGACATATTGTTTTGCATCTTTGAAGAGGGAAGGCCAATAATATCCCAAGGAAAGGATTTTATATGCCGTCCTTTTGTCCGCAAAGTGTCCGCCGCATGGTTCATCATGACATGCCTTAAGAATATCAGGCATTTCATCTTCCCTGACACATCTTCTGATCACAAGATCTGGCCCTGTTTTAAACAATTCGTTAGAAATCCATGAATATTTTGAACTCTCCCGAATAATCTTTCGTTTTTCTCTTGGAAATAAATGTGAAGGTAGTTTCCCTGTAACCAAATAGTTAGCAATATCTGCATACCAAGGGGTCTTAATAGTTACCGCAAACAAATATTCATCAGGAAACTTATCTTCTACAGGAGAATCTTCTTTAGTATTCTGAATTCTAGACAAGAAATCAGCTACTGTATTCTGTTTTCCCGGTCTATCCAACACAGTAATATTGAATTCTTGCAAAAGTAAAAGCCATCTTGTCACTCTGCCATTAGTAACAGGTTTGTTCATTAAATATCTAATTGCAGAATGGTCAGTATGAATAAAAGTTTCATAGCCCGTTATGTAATGTCTAAACTTATTAATTGCATGAACAATAGCTAAAAACTCTTTTTCAGTCACAGTATAGTTCAACTCTGTGGGAGTCAAATTTTTACTGGTGTAATAAATGGCATAAGGAATTAAATCTTTTTGACCCAACACAGCTCCAAGAGTTGTATCTGAAGCATCCGTAGAAATATGGAAATGAAGTTTCCAATTTGGTCCTCTCAAAATAGGTGCTTCAGATATTCTTGTTTTCAAAGTTTCAAAAGCTGATTGACAATCAGGATCCCATTTAAATTCACAGTCTTTTGTAAGCAATTTGAAGAGTGGAGATGCTATTTTAGTGAAGTTTTCTATAAATCTTCTATAGCAACCAGTAAATCCTAGAAAACTTCTAACATCTCTTTGACAATTTGGAATAGGCAACTTGGAGATGACTTCAACTTTTGATCTATCAACCTTAATCCCATCTCCTGAAATATGATGTCCTAAAACAATCCCTTCAGTAAACATCATAAAGCATTTTTCATGGCTTAATGAAAAATTTGTTTCTTTACATCTTATAAGAACTTTTTCCAAATTTTCTAATGCCTCTTCAAATGAATTACCATAAACTGTAAAATCATCCATATAAACCTCTACACAATCATGGATTAGATCAAAAAAAATTCCTAGTACTGCTCTTTGGAATGTTGCTGGTGCATTACATAATCCAAAAGGAAGCACTCGGTAGGCAAAAGTTCCCCATGGACAAGTAAATGTGGTCTTATCTTGATCTTCAGGTGCTACCTGAATTTGATTATAGCCACTAAAACCATCCAAAAATGAAAAGTACTTTTTACCCGCTAATGTATCTAATACCTGATCGATAAAAGGCAAAGGAAAGTGATCCTTCAAAGTTGCTTTGTTCAATTCCCTGTAATCAATGCATACCCTCCATTTACCATTATTTTTAGGCACTATAACCAAAGGAGAAACCCATCGGCTATCTGAAATTGGATAAATGAAGTTTACATTGAGAAGTTTTTGGAGCTCTTCTTTCACTATCTCCCTAAGATTTGGATTCATCCTTCTTTGAGGTTGTCTCATTGGTCTACTGTTTTCCTCAATATAGATATGATGGATGCAAGTCTTAGGATCAATACCCTTCATGTCAGTATACTCCCATGCAAATGCAGTAGAATGTTTTTGCAAGATTCTAGTTAGTTCTTTTTGTTGTGACTTCTCCAAATGTTTGTTGATATTCAATGTTTTTTCTGGAAAAATCTCAATAGCAGAATTACCAAATTCTTCCATAGAGTAAAGAGACATTTGTCTAGATGATAAATATTCTATGTCAGATTCCAACTGAAATTGTGTGGGGTCATATTCTGAAGATATCTCAAAATTTTCTAATGTATTCAGAATTTGACTATCCTCACTGATTTCAGAAATGGTAAAGACAGGTTGTATAATGTCCTCATCATCGACCCATTCATTGTCTCCTACTTCTGTGATTGCTTTTGCTGGAGGATACAAATTGAATTTCTTTTTCGAATTACCATTAGAAATGTACATATCCCCAGATCTACAACTAATAAAAGCATCAGCTGTGGCTAGCCAAGGTCTTCCTAAGATAAGTGGGTGCCCTCCTAGATTATTCTTGGGAGTCAAAATCATAAAATCTACCGGATATTCCCAAGAATCTAAGGAGACTGAAATATCTTCTAATACACCATCTGGTTTAATAATTGATCGATCTGCAAGTTGCAGTAAAGTAGGTGTAAAAAGAAGGTTAGGAAGTTTTAGCTGTTCCATAGTCTGTTTACTCATAATGTTGATAGTAGCCCCTAAGTCAATCAATGTGTTTGGAATTTCTATCCCATTTATATGTGTCTTGACAATTGGACTTCCTGGATCTACATACTTTTGCATGGTAATTTTTCCCATCATAATGTATGCAATCTTTCCTACCAGGTGGATTCTTCTTGTGTCTTTTAGTTTCCTTCCTGGTCTTTTGAAACTCAACTCCTTTATGGTTTTTGCTAGAATAGGAATTTATCGAATGGCTTGTAGCAATGGAATCTTGATACATACATTCTTCAATTCATCTAGAAAGTCATAGTTAGGCAACAAGATTTGTTTTTCCACCCCTTTATCAATTTGTAGTCTTTCAGGAAAAGGAGGTGTAGATGAAGATGTTGGTTGCTCAACTATAGGAGTTGTGGGTGTTAACTTTTATTTTTCTTTTTGCATGCTTGAATTTTGAAGATATTCTTCCTCAAAACCCTTATTAACTTGAAGAGAGTCCTCCTCAGAGGTATCTTGCTCTTGAATATCTATAGAAGGTTTTTCTAAAACTCTACCAGATCTGAGTTGTACATCGTTGAGAGGAACAATCATATAGGTAGGAAATTGCTGTCCTTCTACCATATAAGTAGTTTGAGGATTCTTATTGTTAGGATTTGGCAATGGCTGAGCTGGAAGTTGATTTGTCTTCTGTTGGTATGGGAGCATGAGTTGAGGATTTGTATTTTGTTGAGAAGGTTGTTGTTGTGGAAATGGCAATGAAAGTTGTGGATTTGGGTTTGGAAGTTGTGGAATTTGTTGACTTTGAAAAGATGGAGGATATTGATAAAATTGAGCAAATCTCCCATAAGGATTTTGCATCCCTTGTACCCATGGCTGATATGAATTTTGATGTTGGGGCCAAGGTTTTTGCCAAGGATTCCAATTTGGTTGGGTTTGAAGATTCATAGGGTTGTTAAACCCTTGAGATTTTTGTCCCTGCCAAGGTCTCCTTGCGACAAAACAGAGAGATTCTACCGAATTTGGATCTTCTTGAAAAACAGCTTTGAGTCCAGGAATTGAAGGACAATCCTTGATCTCATGATTTTCTGAGCAAATCATACATGTTTCTACAACTTTTGCATCCAAGGGACATTCCCTTAAAGCATGTTTCTTCCTACATTTCGGACAAAAGATGGCTAAAGCATTTGTTTCTGCTTTCTGCTTGTTTTGGATTTTAAGGGTGTCTAGTTGTTCACTAAGGCTCCCTAAAATATCAGTTTTAAACTCATCAAGCATGTTACCAATCTCTGCCCTACTTACTGATCCAGTTGTAGATTTGTTAGCCCTAATAAGAGAAGAATTCCTAGGCCCTTTTCCTATTTTAGATTTTCCCCTTGAGAGATGGATACATAGTTCTGTTATATCACGAAATGGAAGTTGAGAAATGTCTCCTTTCCCCATCATGTTTAAAATGTCTATCCATTCATCTCTAATGGCTTTTAATAGGAGGGCTTTCAAAGTTTCATTATCTAAGTTGCTCATCTTTGCTCTTTTCAAGTTGTATTGAAATCTTTCAATTAAGTCTTCCAAATTTTCATCTTCTTTTTGCATCATTTTGAATACCTCATCCTTGTGATTGGTGGGCATACAATAGTCCAAGCATCTATCCAAAAATGTTTGTTTCATATCATTCCAAGTCCTGATAGATTGAGTGGCTAATCCCATGAACCATTTCAAAGCAGATCCCTTCAATGCTGAAGGAAACAGTTTGAGTTTTTGAGAATCTTCCATATAGTCATAAGTTCGGCACACAACTTCAAACTCAAACAGAAATGTTTCAGGATCCTCACTTCGCAATCCATAAAAATTAGGGAGAACAGATGGTGAGATATTTTTCATTGTTGCATGAGTTTCCTCATCAACTATAGGGAATCCCAACAAATCCCTATTTCTATCATTATTTCCTTCACCATTGTTATCTCCATTGTTTCCTCCTCTTCTACCTCCACCTCTATTTATTACTTCCTCTACCATGATAGTTTCTTTAGAGTCCTTATAGTCCTCTAGTTCTTCTACCAAGGAAGGATGAGAGAAAGTCTCTTCGTTTTCTAAGTGGATTTTAGTAGGTGGTATAGGAGAATCCTCTAATTCAGCTGTTCCTTGACTTCCAAAAATCTTAAGGCTAGGGGTAGATGGTGGTGAATCTGGTCTATGCCTTGAAGAAGATGGAGTTGTGAAAATCGAACTCTTGGCTTTAGCTATAAACCTTCCCCTAGAATCTCTTGCTCTATGCATGTCATTTTTTATTTTTTTTATTTTTAAAAAGTTGGGCTAATAATTCTCTTTCTGATCTTCCAGGTCACACTAGGTGCAAGAAGAGAACATACTTAAGAAATTACTAAACCAATAACTCTCTTTTCTGATCCTCCAGATCACACTAGGTGCAAGAGGAGAGCATACTTCAAGAAGTTATCAAGTTTTCCCTTCTTTTATAATTTTATGTTTTTTTTTAAGAAATTGGCTACCTAGTTACACTTCCCCGGCAACGGCGCCAAAATGTTTGGTCAATTTAGTGTGTCCTAAATTGCTGCATTTAATTTGTCAATCAGGGAATCGTAAGCTGATGAAGTGCGGCGCACTATATGTGCAAGATAACCTATTTCTTAACTTTTTGTCGTTTTTGGTTTTTCTAAGGTGAAATGGAAATTCTAAGATGAAAACAAGTTTGGTTATGTTTGTTCAAGGAAGTGATATCCCCTATAATGATTTACCAACTTGAAACTTTAAAAAGAAAATTGAAATTTACAATGACAAGACTTGAAAGAAAATGAAAATGTACTGCTGAAATGAAAAGGTGCTGCTAATCTAATAAATCAAAACAGTAAACTAGTGAGCATGAAAACCAAACTATTCTTGCTGCCAACTAAAAATAAAAGAAACTATGCTTAAGGAAATTCAAAAATTGCAACAAAATAAATCTAAATCAGATTACATCAATTTATCTTCTGACCCTTCATCATTAGTCCAGCTATGATTTTCGGAAGTAATCATAAACAACTTGAGTAACTGATATTTAATTTGCAGAAAGTAAACTAATACTAAACCATACACTCATGATTCAATTCCTCACCATCAGTCCAGCTGTGGCTTTCGGAGGCAACTGAAGATGTCATGCATGATTTAATATATCTAAATTTGCAGAAAAGAAACTAATACTAAACTGCACATTTCATAATGCAATCCCTCACCATCAGTCCAGTTGTGGCTTTCGGAGGCAACTGAAGATGCTATGAGCAGATTAGTATATCTAAATTTGCAGAAAAGAAACTAATACTAAACTACACATTTCATAATGCAATCCCTCACCATCAGTCCAGATGTGGCTTTCGGAGGCAACTGAAGATGCTATGAGCAGATTAGTATATCTAAATTTGCTCTAAATCAGATTACATCAATTTATCTTCTGACCCTTCATCATTAGTCCAACTATGATTTTCGGAAGTAATCATAAACAACTTGAGTAACTGATATTTAATTTGCAGAAAGTAAACTAATACTAAACCATACACTCATGATTCAATCCCTCACCATCAGTCCAGCTGTGGCTTTCGGAGGCAACTGAAGATGTCATGCATGATTTAATATATCTAAATTTGCGGAAAAGAAACTAATACTAAACTACACATTTCATAATACAATCCCTCACCATCAGTCCAGCTGTGGCTTTTGGAGGCAACTGAAGATGCTATGAGCAGCTTAATATATCTAAATTTGCAGGAAAGAAAACTAATACTAAACTACACATTTCATAATACAATCCCTCACCATCAGTCCAGCTGTGGCTTTCGGAGGCAACCGAAGATGCTATGAGCAGCTTAATATATCTAAATTTGCAGAAAAGAAACTAATACTAAACTACACATTTCATAATACAATCCCTCACCATCAGTCCAGCTGTGGCTTTCGGAGGCAACTGAAGATGCTATGAGCAGCTTAATATATCTAAATTTAACTACTAAAGCAAATAAGCAAAACTGAAATGAACAAAGCAATACTGAAATTAAACAAAAGCTATGAAAAGCAAATTAGCAGCAGAACAATGTTAGTTCCATGTCATTAGTCAAAAAGCTATGAAAATGCCCGGGCTGACTATCTAAAACCTGAAACATAAACACTGATCAGTGATTAACAATCATAAAGCATGAAAGACAGAAATGAAATGGAAATTATGGAAGTGTATAAACAGAAATGAAACAACTGAAAAGTATGAACATATGAATGGATTATGATACAATGATTTCTAAAGAAACGAAATGAGAAATATACACTAATACACAAAACCTTAGCTGAGCAGGGGCCCTCTACACAGCCTTGGCAACGGTCCTCAAATACGAATTAAGTTGAAAAACAGAGTCTTCTCATATTAAAAAGAAGTCATTACATAATGGTAATGTTACGGCACAAGTGCAGCGTAATCACTACAGAGCAGACTAATCAAAAGATAACAGAGACTACATTCACTAATATCGACTAACTTCATATGCATATGCAAACGCAATATATATAACAACAAACTATAACTGTTTCCTAAAGTTCATGCTAGTGGAGAGCACGTAGACCACTACGTCCACGGATATAGGAGCATGGCCGTGTTGGAAAGTAAATCTACGAAAGGTGGATGCTTGAATTCGACTCTAGAACCCTGTACAAATGTCGATTTAACCTCCGCAGGCTTAGAAACGGCCGTATGGGTCTTCATGTGACACGAAACAGAGTCCGGCCGACATGAAACTCCATGGTTGACTTCCATGTGGACGCCTTTGACCGCGGCTTCTTTGGATGAGTTTTCTTGAACCAATAGGACATGAACCATGTCCACGTCATTCCTGACCTGCCCATGTGGCTCGTTTTCCTTGTAGACACCTGTAGCATAGAGTTTCACAAAATAGCTGCGGAAAGTTGCAGCAGCTGCGGAAAGTGGCAAGATTCCGCAGCTGAATGAACAAAATCTAGATAAAATAGCAAACACAAAAATATAATTAAAAACCATGTTAGATGCTCTTTTGCACATGATATTGACAATTTGGGAGGTTTAGGTGAGTGAAAAAGGTATGGAAAAATGTATGGAAAAGATGCAAATTTGGGACTCAACACCCTCATCAAGGGAAGATCATGACTATAGATCAGTTAGATTTATTCCCCTATGAGTCTTCAATAGGAAACATTCCATATATTGGGAAGGCTGCTACTCCTTACGAGAAAATTGGGTTGGGTATGTTCAATGACTCATCTCTTATGGGTGTTTTTTCACGTCCATCAAATTTTTCCTCCGAATGTCATGATCCATGGATTGATACTAATATTGACTAGATTGAAAGTGTTGGTGACACTATGCCTCTTAGCCCAGCTGAGTAGATGTATCAAGATATCCTCACGGCTTCCGAGGCTACATCAGAGACCAATAATCATTTATTTTCTTCCCTAGACACTTATGCGTAGTCTCCCTGGTCTGGTTCTTGGGACTCTGATGATCCCTTGAATGAGACTTTCCACACTAACGAGTGAGAGACAGTAGAGGTCATGTCTCTCGAATAAACTCCATGGGATGATGGACAACATCGTTCCTTATGTCTCCCAATCCCAAGTGACATATCCGCCTATTTAGGATCCCATTCTTTGTTGGTACCAACTGACCCACTTCAGAATCCGTCTTTGATTCATGAAGTGTTGTCTGAGGGCAACATGGGAAATATCACTCCGACCATTCAAATCGACAACTCTATTAAACCAGGGATTTTCTAAAATGTGCATATCAGTGCGTATTGTTCTCCCAATGAGATCAAGATCTATAAGGAAATTTTTTAGGAGTACTGTGATGTCTTCTTCTGGTCATATGAATTAACTCTCGGCATTGATCCAAGTATCATGGTCTACAAAATTCCTACCTATACGGCGTTGAAGCCTGTTAGCCACCTATAAAATTTGTCATATCAAATGGTGGCTAAATAATTTTTGAAGCCTTCAAGAAACAATTTTTATTGCCAAAATTTTTGGTGCTTAAATTCTTCTGAAGATATTCTATCCTTTGATTAAATCATCACTACTGTTTCCCCTTTGAATTCAGAAATTTCGTTGTTTTCCGTGAAGAAAAAACTGCTGCCAAACTCCATTTTTCCCTTCCTCCACTAAAAAAATAACCTTCATTTTACTCCCTTTTTCTCCCATCAAATTCCTCTATTTTTCATTTATTCCCCTTTCCCCTTCATGAAAATCCATTTTATGAGGTTTTAAACTCACTTTTAAGCCTTACCGAAACCCCCAAATCCATCAAAAAAACATTGAAAATTTCATAAAAATAAGTGTTTTGACTATGGGTTTAAGCCCCTTTGGGCTAAGTCCTAAACCACTTCCCCACATACGCACTGGTGCTAGAACCAAGTGCTAAAACCTTTCGGCGCTTATTGCATCGAAAAACATCATAGCGCGCAAGTTTATTTGTTTGTGTTAAACAAAAGTTCCGATGCGATTGGCTTTTCATATATATGGCCCCAAGACTTCCACCACTTCATATAACCTTCATAGCCCACAATCAAGCACTTAACGCTTCATATAAACCTTTCCAGATTGCTATTTTCCTTTGAAAAATTCATAAACCCACTTTTCCTAAGTTTGGGTCTAAATCTGCCAGAGCAATGTTTTTTAATGAAAATGGGTGGATTGAAAAGTCCCGAAGCACTAATCACATCAGAGAATATCTAATGGGTAGTTTGAAAAGCCCGCACCATCATTCTGATGTCGATTGGCCCTTTATATGTTTTAACCCCGGTCCCATTTCTTTTTCATATATTCCAGGCCCTGTAGATGGGCGCCAAGCCACATATATATAACCCGCCCCGAGCCATTAAAACTTTGTTTTTTATTAAATTCTGCCTTTTTATATTAATAATGGGGTCCTGCCATTCATTTTTTAAGACCATTCCTGACCATTGATCTAAATCCAATCAACGATCGGCACAATATCGCATCGCAGGTTTTGTTGGGCGCACTTTATTGCCCCTCCCAATGGATAACCTCCCGATGAAATTTTGGTCGTTGATCTTCCCCCACCAGATCTCATCCAATGGTTCTTATTGCTCCATCTCTAAGCCTTTTCCTCCGCTATAAACTCCTCCGATTCATTTCCCACCATCGATCTGATCCTCAGATCGACGACCATCGCTAAATCGCATCGGCGCCATTCAATTTCTCTTCCCCGCCGATTGCCAAGCCCCAATTACATCCTAGCCATCCACGTGTCAAGATCAGACGGTCTAGATCGATCCTCCCGACTTTGGTTAAATTTCATATATCCACTGTGTAATGTTTTTTGGCCAAATCTCAGCCATTGATCTCTGTAGATCAACGACCCCTATTAATCCTTTCTCTACCATTGTATTATTTCCATTCAGCCCCAGATTAAATCTCTACCATTGATCCTGTACATCTAATGGTTCATATTTATCCTGGTAGGCCCAACCCTCTTGGGTCCTACTTGTCCCTGATTTTATCTCTGCCATCCATGTGTCCAGATCATATGGTCCTAATCAAAACCACCCCACCTACTATGACCCGCGCATCATATCAATATCACGCTCGCTCCCCACCATCCGATATAAGCCCTTAGATCTAACGGTCAGCATGAATTTTCATGCAGATTCAAGCCCAAATGTTAATTTCCCAAGGGCCACACGATATGGGCAGTATTCAATTTCCACGTGTCACCTTCTAACACATATCGCGTTCAAAAAGGTAAAACTACCTTTCTCCCATTTCGCCATGCGATACTGCCTGTTTTGCCCTCCGAAACCACCTTCCCTCATTTTTATGGTGTTTTATCACGTTTCATATTCACCGTTGATCTATATAGATCAATGGCCAGCATTCAACATCGCATTTACACTATCGCCCTCCGCCTTTTCCAAAGGGTTTTCAATGTGCAACCTCCGCTGTTGATCTCGAGGCCTGATCTCATCCGACGACCCACGATCATCCTGAAACCCCAATTCCAATTCTTAATAGATTTCCTCCACCAAAGGGATTTTTCCCTTTTCCTTTGTATTTCTTCTCATTTTTCCTCATTTTTATTATAAAGTGACTCATTCACTTTTTATATTCATGACTAATCCCCACTGTTGATCTTTGCTAGATCAACAGATCTGACTTAATCTCCCCACCATTTGCTCCTATCCGCAGCCTTCGAAGCAGTTTTACCCAATAACACAGGATTTTATAATATTTTTGCTATTTTGCAGGTTTTAATGGTTTTTCCAATAAATAAAAGGAAAATTGAAGCCGAGGATGATGATCCTCCAGGCTTTCATTCATTGAAGAAGATCATTCTACTGGGTTCAACCACCATGTTTCGTCAATACATCATGACTATTGATGCCATATGAACCCTGTATCACCTGCACATCAACAAGACACAGTGAAACATGAAGAAAACAAATGGTATCAGTGTTGAAGACTTGATCTCAGTAGAGCTGAAGGATTAAACATTGATTATGTAGATTTGGTGGATTATGGCTAAGATTTAAAATCAAAATCCTAATCCACTAGATTAACCGTGTTTAAGGAAACATCAAAATATCTGTTAGACAGAGTATGCCTCCACTGCCACATCAGAGGCTAATTGATTCCTCTCAGCTACCTTATGCCACCTGTATCCTCAAAACATTCAACAGAGGCCGAGTTATGATCATAAAAGAAGATATTTGCCTCAACGCAACCGAATAGTTATTTCAACCAAAGAAACTTAATGCAAAAAACATCAGCAGATTCATTACATCATGAAACAGAGCCTTAAAGTCAACAAAAGCTCCCACCAAGATTAATTCTTAATGTAAAGAATTTAATACAGAGGACATGTCTGTGCACCTCTCCATTGAGCCCTCAAAAGCTGAGAAGTATTAAAATTTTTATTAATTGACCTTGAAGATCTTTTATCAGTTCCCATCTCCTCATTTCTTCTATAAATACTTCTGTAGAAGATGAGAAAATGTTGGTTGCAAAACTTTGAAATATACTTGTGCTCGAAAATTTCTATCTGTAAATAGTGTTCAAAGGCTCTTGAAGCTTTGTTTGTAGTCAAATAAGTTAGAATGAGAAGTGAAGATGATTGCTTAACTGAAATATTGGGCTTGAAGATTGTAACTAGTTTGAAGCATCAAATACAAGCTGATTTATGGGATCCTAGTCTATGTCAATGGTGATGTTTTTCTTATTGTAAATTGATATTTTATTTCTATTTCCATTCTGTCCATCTTCTCTGATAAAGAACAACAATTATAGAGCTAGGATTTACTGTCAGACAGTACCCTTCTCTTACGGATAAGCTTTATCTAAATGTTTTCCTCTAAATTGTTTATTTAAGAATGATTCAATACAATTCAAGCGGTTAGGAATGTTGGCGTTCCCTCATCCTACTGTTTACTTTAAATATTATTCTTGAATGTTATTTTCAGTTTCTACCAAGTAAAGTTAGACTATGGAGAATTTATGGTGAGCCCTGTCCTCTAGTTTTATCTCCAAAGGTTGTCTGAAAATTTCCCTTGGAGTATGTTGAAAGCAGGATAGGTTCAAAGTCCTTACCTGATCTTAGACTATTCTTTGTTATCTTATGTGTTTTTGTGTTTTAAATTTTTTCTATTGAAAGTGCATCAAAAGCTGAATAGTTTCAAATTACTTACTAGATCTTAGATTACTTTTATGTCTTTCTTAAGTGTATTCCAAAAGCAGGATAGTTTCAAAGTACTTACCTGATCTTAGGCTGCTCTTTGTTATTCATTTGTTTATTTCCCCTCATTGTTTCATTTCATTCCATAAAATAAAATTTAAAGAGATCCTTAGACATATATGACTTTCCCCATGGACCACTCTTGAACCTTGTTGTTTCAATTAAACCCTATTATGACTCCATAGCCCAATGGACTAAAACCAGCGTTATATCTATCTAATCAGCTAAAGCTTGTTCTGATTGCTTGCAACTTCACACCTTTGAAACTCTTTCCATTTAGGACTTTCCACTCAACTAATAAATCATTCTTAACCATCCAAAACAAAACAAAAACCCTCAGACTTCATAAGTAGCCTAATATCATACCCAAAAACCTTTAAAGATAAATCAATATTTGCACTTTATTGGAGAGATCCCTCTCCGGATTTAGGAGGGCTAGATCCTAGAATCCTAAAGTGGTTGAAATAATGTTGTCTCTGTAGTTTGTATTTGCCAATCTAGAAAATTACATATTCCTAACAAAGCCTATTCACCAACGGCTTCGTTGTGTGGACCCAAGAAAGGCTACTACTATAAAGGATGAAGTTGAAAAAATTCTTAAACCTAGTTTTATCTACCCTATACCATTGAAATATTGGGTCTCCAATATTGTTCCTGTCAATAAGAAGCAAGGGACCATTAGGGTTTGCGTTGATTATCCCTAAGGAAAATTACTCCACTCCATTTATCGATCAGATCGTTGACGAATGTGCCAGGAGTGAGATATTTTCCTTTATGGATGGTTTCTAAGGATATAACCAGATTAACATCACTCCAGCTGATCAACATTGTAATATTCCAAATTAGTCATGAGTTAACTGGAATATTAGATTTTGTTTTATGTCTTTGTTTGAAGAATAAAACTGTAAAGGAGGTCCATAATACTCCTAAATCAAGAATAAATCAATGCCAAATGTCAAAAGGATAAATCTTGGCTATCTAAACAAGCATCCTCAGGTGTGAAAGGAGATGGAATATTTTGACTGGGTTAACCTTGACCAAATCTACAATGCTATCTTGGAGGAGTGGCCATAAATGAGGCACAATGCAGTTTTAGATGCAGATGACTTTTGTGAAAGGAGTGATCTCATTGAAAGTGGTTTAGGGTTGCAAGCTCTTAACTTATAAAAGGAAGAGGATGGAAACATTAGAAGGTTGTTGATGATATGATATTTTCTGAATATATTTTCTATTTAGACATGTATCTATCTCTTGTTATTTATTTGAGATTGAATGATGTTTAGCATTGGGTGTTCCTGGTCAATAATCCCACCTCTTCCCATTGAGTAGCTCTTGGGAGAGTTTGTATTGCATTTCCCACTATCTGGCTTAGGGCCAAGCTACTTATTTCAACTAAAACACAGATCTTGTTGAGGGTTTCACTATTTTTGCAAGCTGTAGCAAGTGGAGATTAGATCCTTCAGATCTAGTCCATATTAGTGCTTCTTTTTAGTGGAGGAGGGTTCTACTTCATTGGGAGGACAGTATTGAAGACATTGAGCATCATTTTCAGATCTTGGCATCTGGCCAACTGTATTTTGATCCCTACAGTGCAGTATAGATCCAGATCTGCGTTATTCTTGTTGGTGTATTTGCAGGGTGTTTCAACACATCATTTCGAGGGTGATTTTCTAGGTGTTGGGGATCTGCCCTTCACTTTGGATATCTATTGGAGGAGATCATTTTATTGTTTAAATCAAATCAGATCGAATTTCTAGATCTAAATATTTCCATAGATCTGCAGTCTTATATCTCAGATCTACATCTTGTACTTGGTGTTTTGCTAAAAACCCCAAGGGGATTTTCAAGAGGAGCCTATATAGTGTATGTATCTATTATAGATCTGACTTTTCATGCACTTATTTTCTCTAGATCTTAAGTGTAATAAAAAACTATTGCAACCTAATAAAATAACGTTGTAAAGCCTCTTTTAGTCTTAATACATGGTTGCATAACCTCTTTTTGAGGATTTTATTCTATTGGAGACTTCTATTTCCTGTGATGCATCTCATGGGCCTTCTTTTACATCTATTTTGTTGCTGTAAATACATTTGGAAGGTCTCCATATTGGCCTCTTGTTTTGTCTTTGATGATCTGTGTTATTTTTCTATATATCTGCTTTCTATCTATTGGGGTCCTAGTGATTTAGCAGACTGGAATACTAAATGACAAGGCAACATCAGAACCACTTTGGAATTCTAGGATCTAGCCCTCCTGGATTCAGAGAGGGATCTGTCTATGTAAGTGTTGTTTCCAAAGATATTTCTTTATGCTTAGTTGTGATATTAGGCTAGTTATGAAGTTTAAGGGAGTTTGTTTGTTTTTGGTTTGGAATCATTAAAAGAGAAGATTATGTGAAGTGAAGAAGGAAGTAAGTGGAATGATGTTTCAGCATGGGAAGATAGGTCAAAAATAGTGCTAAACCATTGGGCTATGGAGTCATAAAAGGGTTTACTTACATATCAACTATCATAGAGTTTTCAAAGGGAAAGTCATCTATATCAGAATATCTTTTAAGTTGATTTTGTAGGGATGGAACATTAAGGAATGAGGTGAAAGAAGAAACATGTAAGAAAAAAAAGGGCAGCCTAAGATCAGGTAAGGACTTTTAACCTATCCTGCTTTTGACATAATCTTAGGAATAGAAAACATATAATAAAACAAAGGGAAATCTAAGATCAGTTAAGGAATTTTAACCTAGCCTTCTTTTGACATGCACTCAAGGGAAAAAGACATGTAAGATAAACATAAAAAGCAACCTAAGATCAGGTAAGGGCTTTTAACCTAGCCTGCTTTTGGCACACTTTTAAGGGAAATTTTCAAAACAGCTGTTTAAGACTAAACAAGGGACATGGCTAACCATAAACTTCCTTGATTAGGACTCTACTTAGCATGTAGTGAAAATATCATTTAGAAACAACATCTCAAGTTCTACTCAGCAAGACATGGGCTTACCAACACTCCTTGACTATTTATACTCCATTGAAATCATTCCCAAACACACATTTAGCAGAAAACATAAAGATAAATATTTTCAGTGAGAGCTACGGCACTTTGCAGTATATCCTACTCTATATTTGTTGTTCTTTATCAGATAATTATGAACACGGTGGAAACATAAAGAGAATAACAATTACAGTGAGCATAACATCACCAATGATTTAGATCAAGATCCAGTGAATCTTCTTTTGTATTGATGTCCAAAACCAGTTACATACTCTGAGCCCAATAGCTTTTATAGTCCAATTCTTTCTCTTCCCAGCCTACTATATTACAACTACTCAGAAACTCTTACTCAATAACAGTTCAACAATTAACAATTTTCCCACCATTACAATGAATTTTCTTTGAATAATTATAGGTGAAAGAGGAAGAGTATGGTAGAAATGGTAGTAAATATGAATTAAGACAGTGGGAGAAGTGTTCGAATGCCCATTCTGCTTAATGACAGTTGCATTAACTGTTTGTACCATTTGGTAGTTTTTCTTGTTTTATGCATATTCTGGTAGGCATGGTAATAACTTAGTGTGTTCTTTGAATCCAAAAGTAGCAAAAGTACTCTGTTTGACTATCTGGGACAAGTAAACTGTCAAATTTCAGGTCCTGTAGCCCATGCCTGCTTAATAACTGCTTTGACAGTCTTACAGAGGGTTTTTCAGTAGGATGGTTGTCAAAGTGTCTGTGTGAAGTAACATAGGCCGCAGGTGTCATTTTAGTCCTTAGGAGGAATAAATGCTTCTATGGATGTGGCTTTAGAGGCTTTCCTCTGCTGATTTGTCTTCAAACTGTGTTGTCCTTTGATACTATGAGTTTAAGTGTTTATTCTTCAACTTTAAGCTTAAAAACTTTGTCTTTGTCCTTTTTATCTCTTTTTCAGTGTATTGATTAGTTGAGCACGTTGGGGGTCTTAATTGTAATCACTTTCCAAGAAAACTTTGACTAAAATCTGAAGTTTTACCCCTCTGCCCCTTTAAACATTGAATTCCTTAACCGTGATAGCCTTGTGGATAAATCCACCATTACACCTTCACATGACGACAAACTGATTAATGAAATCCTGCATTTCTTGGTTTAACTGTGACAGAGGCTGAGCAGAGGGAAAAGGAGCAGTGAGGAGGCAAGGTAAGTGCAGCAGGGAAGGGTTTTAACCATGGTATAGATAACCAGGGTTTAAATTTAGTTGTGGCGCGAAGATCAAGGAAAGCAGTTTTAGAAAACCGTCAACGGTTTTCGCGTAGGGATTAGGCGTTAAGTGGTAATGGCCTGGGGGAACGCGATACAATCCAATGTTTGACACGTAACCTTTGAAAACCACCCATTGCGCATTCCAAATAGTCGATCAATTTTTTATTTGAAATGAACACAAAACACCATGGGGACCATTAGATCTCAAAGGAGCCAGATCTTTGGTTTTGAGCGAGCGCGACAAATGAACAGATGTGCGAGGAAAAGTATTGTGGGACAAGTGTGATGTTGTCATCCTTCTTTGTCGCGTAGCGGGGAAGCTCAAAGGTCAGGTAAACAGTGATTTCCAATGTAAATATGGACTAATCCTATCATATATAAATACAAAGGAATGAAGTTTTTTTACCAGAGGTGAGTGGGGTAAAAGAAATAAGGGATGGGGGCTTAGAAAATAGGGAAAATAAGGCCTTATGGGAGAAAATAGAAATGAGAGCGGAGGGATAAAGGGCTAATGCCAAAAGGAATCACATCTGCAGGAACAAAAGGGTCTGAGAACGCAATTTTTTTTGAAAACATGATGGCCGATGGGGGGGGCTTAAAGTTGGGCGCTAGGCATGGTCACGTGGAGGGACATGTGACCAAGGGCCAAAGGTGGAGGGGTTGATCAAATCGGCGGAGGAAGGCAATGGTAAAAGGAAGAGAAATGGGAATTTCCGTCGGAGCAATGTGATGGGGGCTAAAGGTATGGAATGGGGCATGGTCACATGGAGGAGTCAGTGACTAGGGGCTAAAGGGGGAAGGGCTTATCGCATCGGTGGAGAAAGGGTAAGGGATGCAGCTAATGGAGTTGTCAATGTGATATAAGACATCGATGTGATATAACGGTGCCGATGCGATATAATGGCCTCGATGTAATAAGCACTGACCGTTGATCTTGGGAGGTCAATGAACGACTGAGATTTGTCCTAGAGATCGCATCGACAAATCGCAGTTTTGAAGAAAAATAGGTAAAGGCATGGGAAACTTGGAAAATGCCAATATGCGATTGTGATAGGCACTTAGGGTCCTTAGCGCGTGGTTTCAACCGTGGTTTTATGGCGGAAAAGAGGAAGGGGCTTTAAGCTGAGGGGGCTTAAAACCTTAATGGGGCAGAAAAGCTTTTTAAAGCTTTTTAATGGCTTTTTAAGCTTTTTTTTTAAGGTTTTGGGTAAGGCAAAGGGCTCTTTAAAACCAAATAAAGCAGCTAAACAGTTTTAAAGGGGATTTTTAGGGGAATGGAAGGTAATTGAAGGGGGGGAAGGGGTTTTTAGAAGAGAAAAAAGTGATATGGGCGAAGGAAAAGATGGAGAATGGGCTTCTCCAAAAAACCGTCTTCTATAGGGAACAACAACATCAGGAACAACAGCATAGGGAACATTTTAGGGAACAATAGCTGCTTCAAGAAGTTACATATTTTGCATGAAATTTTTTTCTTGAAGCCCAAAAGACCCCTTTTTAGCCATATTTGCATATGCTAAAATTATGGATGGCTAACAGCAGCTCCAACTTGGGGATGACAGCTCCTTGGAGGTGTCAAGAACCTCATAAATTTGTCTATGAAATGCAGACCTGTGCTTCATCCATTGAAAACCCGCTTCTTCTTTGATCATGCTACTTTAAAATATGATCAGAAATATATAAAACAGAATGGTGTATTCCCCAAAAAACTACCTACATAGCCTAATTTCGTAACATTTTTTTTTTTTCAGCAGGGTGCACTTGGACTTGCAAACCCTGGACATCAATATTTTTTCTTTTATTAAAAGAAAGAAACTAGTCTAGATCTACCCTTATCTCTCCATGAGTCCAGATTAAACAGTTGGACTCAAAATTTCTCTACCTATTCTACTATCTGCCAGGTTTAAACTTTCTAACAAATGTTATTCTCTACATTCGAAAATAGAAATTGAAATCACAACCAAACCAAGATTAAACTATTTGACTTGTTGTGGTGTCCATGGCAAGAGAAACCTGCTGCACATGGACTTATTTGCAGAAAATTGAAACAAGGATAAAAGGCTAGAGATCTGAAAATAATGAGAGTCCTTCCTTCTTTCTTTCAGCTTTGATTTTGATCTCTCTAAGCTGTCTTCTTCTTCTTTTCCTGGTTCAATTTTCAGCGTGTTAGAACCAGTCTTTTGTAGCTTTGGCTCAGGTTTTGATCTGGTTAGAGCCATTCTTTCTCATTGATTCTTTGGTTCATATTTCGAGCATATTAGAACCAATTCTTTTCCTATCCTAATAAAATCTTCTGATAAGCCAAGATTAAACTGTTTGGAAAATATTCTTCACTAACCTATCAATAGAAAATTGAAATCTACCTAGCCATGATTACGTTGTATGACTAGATAGCAGTGCTCTTCAAGTAGTGGCATTTAAGCTTGCACACTTTCAGAATTTCTTTCTTTTCTTTTTTTTTGGTATGGGGCTGTACCTTTCCCCTTTTTTTTCTAATCTTCCCTCTTTCTCTTTTTCTATTGTTTTTGTATTTTTCAATTTTTCAAAATAAAATAAAGCAGTGATTTTACAATGGAAAATGAAAGCTTTAAATAGAAGTTTTAGCAGAAATAATGTTTGAGCATTCTGACATTGACAGGACCCCCAAACAGGTCTGTATCATCCATCTCTTGTAGAAAAAATGCATTATGACCAATAACAGATTGAATAATGTAAGGGCCTTTCCATAAATTGTCAAACTTTCCATTCTTGCCCTTATCTTCTCTACTAGAATCCCATTTGAGTATTTTTTCCCCAATCTTAAAATCATTGGCCTTTGTCCTCTTATCAAACATCTTTTTGATATTCTCTTGTGCTTTCTGTGCTTTGTTATAAACTTCTTCCCTAGTTTGCTGAAGATGTATGGTTTGATTTATCCTTCTCATCATGCTATCTTCCTCTGACTGCATTTCTTGGACCAACTTCATCACTGGCACTCCTAAAATGGTAGGAAAAAATGCATCTGCTCCATAAACCAGCTGATAGGGAGACATTCCAATTGATTTCTTTTTTGTGAATCTGCCTGCCCATAAAGCATGAACCAGCTTGTTGTGCCATGACCTCTGATTTTCTTCCAACAGCTTCTTTATTATGTTCATTAGGCTCTTATTGGAAGATTCTGCCAACCCATTACCTTGAAGGTAATAAGGTGTGGAATGACCAAGCACAATCTGATATCTGTGATAGAAATCAACCATCTTTTTAGAACCAAATAGAGTAGCATTTTCAATGATGATCTTCCTAGGATAGCCAAATCTAGATAGGATATGGTCTTCAAGGAATTTCATGATGACTGAGTTTGTGGCATTCCTAGAAGGGATGGCTTCTATCCATTTGGTGAAATAGTCAGTGGCCATGAGTATCCATCTATGTTGGGCAGATGAGGCAAGATGGATTTCCCCAATGAAGTCTAGGCCCCACTATTGAAAAGGAGCCTCAACAGTGATTGGTTGAAGGGTAAGAGAAGCAGTTTTCTCTTTCCTTCAAATATTTGGCATTTGTGGCAAGCAAGTATCATTTTGTGGACATCTTGAAAGAGGGTGGGCCAGTAATAGCCAACTCTAAGGATTTTATTAGCAGTGGTTTTCCAATTGAGGTGGCCTCCACAATCTCCTTCATGAAACTCATGCTTGATCCTATCTGCATCAACCTCAGGCAAACATTTAAGCAATAAACCACTGGCATTTCTCCAATATAAACAATTATCTAAAACACAGTAATTAACAACCTTTAACTTCAGTAACCTTGCCTTTGTTTTAGACGGGAGGGGAATTGAGATTAGTAAGCACATACAAAATATCAGCATACCAAGATGAATTGAGGAAATGATCTTCAATAAGTGGGGCTGGTAATTCTTCCTGTTCATCTAATGCATCTATCATGTTAATATCAAGTGCTTGCAAGTTAGATTCAGCTATTAATTGTGCTAGGCCTTGACCCTTGATGAGTTTAGTGGGTTTAATTTCCAAATCATATTCCAATATCACAACAATCCACTTTCCTCTTTTGCCATCTGGGTCTTGTGACAAAATTTCTTTTACCAATATATTAGGCACAAATGTAATAGCGTGAGAGTGTAAGATATAAAATCTGAAATCCTTCAAGGCTTTGACCAATGCAGAGGCCTATTTCTCCATTATATTATATTTCAGAGGTGCATCCCTCAGTGCCTTGCTAAAAAATGCAATTGGCTGCTCTTGTCCTTTTAGATTTTTCTATAATAGGATAGCAGCCACAATATGTTCTGATGCAAATAAAAATATGAGGAAGTCCTTAGTGAAATCAGGACAAATGCAAACCAGTGCTTGGGTAAGTGCATTTTTAACCAGTTCAAAGGATTTCTTTGCTTCCAATTTCCATTTGACTCCTATCTCTTTCTTTAGCATGTTTGTCATGTTCCTAAGGAGTTTTGCTAGGTTGGGTATGAACCTTCTCAGGAAATTAATCTTTCCAATGAAATATTGGAGTTATTTGATGTTTCTAGGGTGACTAATCTATAATATACCTTCAACCCTTTTTTGGTCTATTTTAATCCACCTTTCAGATATGATATGACCGAGAATTTTACCTTATTGGAGACCAAATAATGTCTTCTTTGGATTTAAAGATAGCCCAAACTTCCTACATTTATCAAAGACTTTCCTAAGGTGTGCTAGGTGTTCCTCATCTGTTTTGGAATAGACTGTGATATCATCTAAATAAATCACAATGAATTGGCCTATTTCTTCTGAGAAAGAAATATCCATGGCTCTTTGAAAGGTGGCTCCTGCATTCATTAATCCAAAAGGAATTTTCACATACATGAAGGTGCCCCAAGGAGTAGTGAAGGCTATTTTCAATTGATCTTCAAGTAGTACCAAAATCTGGTTATATCCTGAAAAGCCATCTAGCAAGGAAATCCTCCTGGAACCAACTACACTTTGTAAGATGTGCTCCATTTTGGGCAGGGGATAGTTGTCTTTTAATGAGGCTCTGTTCAAGTTCCTGAATTCAATACAGAGCCTAATTTCTCCTGTTTTCTTCCTCACAGCTACAATATTAGACACCCATTCTGAGTATCTCACAGGGACAATGATTCCATCATCATACATTTTCCTAATTTCCTTCTCAACCATAGGTAATTGCACAGGGTTTATTCTGCGCAATTTTTTCCTGAATGGTTTCTGGTTTTCTTTAAGAGGTATCTTGTGCTGAATGGTCTCTATGTCATATGCCTTTAAATCATCATATCTCCAAGCAAAAACATCAGAAAAATATTTAAACAACTCAATATATCTCAATTTAATGTGATATGGCAATGTTTAGACAGTTTGATAATTTTAGGTTTGTCTTTACTGCCTATATTGCATTCCTCAATATCAAAATCGGTGGGTTCTATTGATCATTTCTTGCCAACGTCACTAAAATCAAACAAGTCTTCTATAAGTGCTAGTCCTTTGGGTAAGCCTTTGTCTTTGGACTGTAATATCTCTATGTCTTCATTTTCTGATTTTATGTATCCCTTTGTTTGATTTTTGAACTTACTAGTTAGCAGATTTATTTCTGCAATGGGAGGAGGTTCTTTTTGGTTATGTTGTTCCTCATTCAGAAAGTTTTTATCATGCTTTGAGTCTAAGTTGGGTAATTGGAATTCATTCCTGAACTGCAGAAAATCCTCTATCTGTTTATCTCCCTCAAGGACCTGCCAATAGTTTTCATTGTCTAGGACAGCCAGCCTATATTTTACTTTGACATTGAACTGTTGGTCATCGCAAGGTCTTTGACATGAGCTAGCAGCACAAGCCAATCCATTGGCAAGGATTTTTTGGATTCTATGGATGAAAACAAGTTCATATTCCTCAAAGGCTTGAAAAAGGTCCATCGCATCATTTATATAGGCTCTTATTCTTGGATTTTTGGTAGTGTATTCTCCATTTATCTGCCTAATGATCAATTCAGAATCTCCATGAGCAACTATCCTCTTGGCTCCTAATTTCTTGAGTAACTAAAGTCCTAAGAGGAGGGCTTCATACTTTGCTATCTTATTTGTGCATTGGAACCTTAACTTATATGCATGGCTTTCAGCATAATTTCTCTATGTGTTGTGAAGCCATAAACCTTCTCCTGCACAAGTTCTATTGCAATACCCATCAAAACTCATACTCTAAAGAGGGCTAGTTTCAGATTTGGTTTTATTTTCATTACTGTCCTTTTTCTCCTATGTGTTTTGGCAGTCATAATGTAGTTATATGGGTTCTGTAGCATGTTTGGATTGGTCTTTTTCCTTAAGGTTGTCATGGAGTTTAGACCCTTCTTCTTGACTATCTTGATTTTCACTAAGCCGATGGACAGTGGGCTGCTCCTTCTCTCTATTTTGTTTACTGCAATTTTCAGATTTGGCACACTGTTTGAGAGCTTCTCCCTCCTTAATTTCTATTGTGATGGGTGATTTCTCAATATCAAAATCTAGTTCACCAAAGCTTTCATCATTGCAAAGAATGAATGAGTCTAGGTCTATGTGGACAAAATAAAGAGGGGAATTTTCTGATTTTTCTTGATTTCTCACCATAAATTTCATGTGTGATTCCCTATAGAGCCTCCTAAGTTGGCTGAAGATATGGATGGTGGCATATGTCATGTCCATTTGCATGGTACCTTGTAACTTAGCACCCCATGATCTTGAAAGAAGCATGCCATATTTGGGGGGCACATCAGCCACTACTACATCCATCACCATGCATTTGGCTGGGATTTGGGTCAAGTTTACACACAGATCTTTGATTAAGCCTAAGCATTTCACTCTACTGGAGTCAAAGGAATACAAGTCTTTGTATGGTCTAGTTATTTCAAGGCCTAACCTCTCCATGATTACTTTGGGCATGAGGTTATAATATGCCCCTGAATCATGCATAGCATTGTGTGAAATCTTGTCATGGATATTCAAACTAAAATAGAAAGGAGGGACTACTCCTTCTTGGAATTTCCCTTCAATTTTAGGACCAAATAAAAGGGCTGGCTGATCATATATGAGGTTGACAGAATAATTATTCTCTTATATGTTTAAAGCTTTTAAAACATGACATTTATATACATCTTGAGTGACTAACTCAGTGAGGGTAACAGATATTTTTATTTTAGCAATTTCACTTTCTAAACTGAAAGGGAACTGATTCTTTGAAAGGTTCAAATCTATCATGTTAGTCGCTAATTTACCAGCAAAATCAGCTTTTTGGTTTTCACTATGTACATTAGTTAAAACAGTTTTTTCAGGGGCACCAGCTGAAGTACTAGTGCTACTAGGGCCAACACTCTATTTATCAGTGTTCTAAGTGACTTTTCCCTTGTTTCTATTAGAACTTTCAACTGTTGTTTTGTTCTTTTCAGCAGCCCTTTTAACCACCTTTTCTGATCTATTCTTAACATGTTGGCAATATGATGCAGAGTGTTTTCCTTGATCACAACCCACTGAATGAAGATGAAGACATGAGATTGTTGGCATGTGTTGTCCCTTATGGAAATACACCTGATGAAGTTATTCTTGACTTGATGGACTTGGAAAATAATGTAAATCTGATGTGATATGATGGTTGTTGACAATATGATGTAGAGAGTTGTTCTTGAATGGCAACCCACCTGATGAAGATGATGGAAACTTACTTGATGAAGTTGTGCTTGATAGAATATGTCTTGATGAAACTATTTAAAGATGAAAATATGATATATCTACAGAGAGTACAGAAGGTAATGAAGAAATGATTTCAATATGTGCTAGATCTATGATGAAAAGATTATGTCTCAAGGCATACGCGGATTTGCCTAGGATAAGTCGCGTATGCACGCGGTAAAGAACGTGCCAAGTCGCGTATGGGAAAAAGCGCTCATAAAGTGAAAAACTAGGGGTAACCACCATGGTATTGCCCCATTGTATTGGGTAATGATTCGTCTAAATGACCCCGTCCAGGAATACCATCGGAAGTAATGTAGTTTTGGGCTCATGGTATTGTTTTGGCTCATGGTATTGAAAAAGGGGCTCATGGTATTGAAAAATGGTAAACCTATATAAAGAGAAGAAATTCATTGTGCAAATCATGAGTGTGGGTGCAAGATGTCTGAGCTTGAATGAATACTTCTCTCTGAAGGATATCTGAATGGAAAGGGTTACAGTTGAATGATAGATCTGAATGTATGATGCACCAATGATGAAGAAGGAGATCTAGATCTGAAATGTACTTGTATTTGCTAGATCTGTTTATGGAATGATTAGATCTGAGATGAGGCGAACATCTGTCTGAAGTAAAGGGTAAAAATATGTGTGATGTATCTGTTCTGAAGAATTGCAATGACCTAAATGTCTGAAGAACCATACGCTAGTTCGCCGCAGAGGAAGCGCGTATATACGCGGCTTCGCTGAAGAGAAAGCGCGTATGCGCAATGAAATTAGCTCTGTAATATGTACAGAAGTATACGCTGGTTTATGTGAACGGAAGCGCGTATATACGCGACATCAGTGAAAGGAAAGCGCGTATGCAAACTAGGGTTTGCTGAAGTCTATGGTAAGAAATGTCTGATCTATTCTGTTGGTTTACTGATATCTGTCAGTGAGTTATATGTATATGTTTCATGGTTGACTGTGCTTAAAAGTATGGAGTGGGTCCAGTCTGAAAATATGATGAAACGTGGCCTGCAAGTTGTGTCCTAAAGGATGCTTTGGATCCAGTGTGAAAATTGATGAAACGTGGTTCTTGGTGGTGCTGAGGGTTGTAGCCTTCAGTCAGGGGGTTGTAGCTCCCTTCCAGGTGGGGCTGGTAAACAAGATCAGGGGCTCGTAGCTCCCTTCCAGGAGAGGCTAGTAAAAGAGTTAGGGGGTTGGAGCTCCCTTCCAGGAGAGGCTGGTAAATGAGCACAGGTGGGTGTCTGCGTGATAGTAGGAGTCTGCACCAGCACATATGTTGTAAGATGTTTTCTCTATAATAAAATATTGAAGGCTGAGCAACTGCAGCGGTGGTTTTCTCCCGACTTGGGTTTCCACCTAAAAATCCTGGTGTTCATGTGTGATGCTTTGTGTGATGGTTTATTCTATTGTTACTACACATGTTTACTGTTAACATAACATCAGATGAATGAATAGTGCAAAGAACTAAGTTAATAAATATCTGCATGTTTAGATCTCTGCTAATACGCGAGTTGTATGAAGGATATCCGCGTGTATATGCGAGTTTACTAAAGGAAATTAGCATATGGGTTTTAGAGAGTGAAAAAGTAAAAAGTTTTGAATATGCAGTAAATACTGATTCACCCCCCCTCTCAGTATTTTTCCCAACAATTGGTATCAGAGCAGGTTCTTCTGCAGAAGCTTGATCGCTTGAAGGAGATCCGTCGCAATGGGAAGTCTTGAAGGAGTAATGTCTATAAAGCCACCTCTATTCAATGGAAGCAATCTGATATTCTGGAAGGTACGAACAAAAGCATATCTGCAAAGTCTTGGTGCAGATTTATGGGCAATCGTGGAAGAAGGTTATCAATACCCAGCAAGTATTCCTACTGATGCGGCGGAAAGGAAGAAGTATGAAATCAATGCCAAAGCAGTAAATGTCTTATTAGGAAGCATGTCTGAACCACAATTTGCTAAAGTGATGCAGCTACATTCAGCAAAAGAAATATGGGACAAAATGAAGGAGACACAAAGGTAAAAAGAGCAAAACTCCAAACTCTTAGAATTGAATATGAAAATTTGAAGATGCATAGTGATGAGAGTATTGCCCATTTCTTCTTACGTCTAGATGATATTGTAAATCGAATGAGAAATTTGGGTGAAACCATAACTGATACCACTCTAGTGGAAAAATTATTAAGATCCTTGAATTCAAAATTTGACTCTAAAGTTTCAGCTATTGAAGAAAGGCAAGATCTGCAAACTCTTACTATTGCTCAATTACACGGTATTCTGACTGCTTTTGAAATGAGACAAGGAGGTCCTTCTCAAATCAGAGAAGTTGCTTTTAAGGTATCTGCAAGAGGAAAAGAAAAGGAAGTTTTCAAATAATC
The DNA here is from genome assembly GCA_034641835.2 of Pinus albicaulis. Classification (NCBI taxonomy): domain Eukaryota; kingdom Viridiplantae; phylum Streptophyta; class Pinopsida; order Pinales; family Pinaceae; genus Pinus; species Pinus albicaulis. The sequence goes on from CM076571.1 coordinate 315,445,245, forward strand.
CAACTATATATTCGATGAAGAAGAAGCGAATTTCGTGAGAAAACTCCAACTAGGAACTGGAAGATTCAGAGGTAAGCTTCCCTTCAAATGTTTTGAGTGTGGAAAAGTTGGTGACTATGCTGCTAAATGCCCTTATAGATAAAAACATGGTAAAGGGAAACAATTTGAAAAGAGGAAGAGTTATTATACAAAGGAAGATGATGATGAAGTGTCCAGTGAAGATGAAGAAGATTCTGACCATGATCTGAAAGTACTCATGGCAAAGAAGCAAAAGAAGAAGGCTACTCGAAACAAGAAGATATCTCAGAAAACTTCTATAGCAAAAATTGAAGAAGATGAATAAGATAGTGATTGGGGTCCTTGTAATACTCTTCTTTGTGCAAACAATAGTGAAGATAGTGAAAGTAAAGTTGTGGATCTAGAAGAAGCTATCAAGATCAAAGTTGAAGAACAACAAAAGGAAATTGATAAGAAAGATTCTATCTACAAAGAGATGATCTCTCAAATGAAAGAACAAATAGAAATGCTGAATGGACAGGTGGACAAGTATCAAAGTTTTCATACTTATGCATCCAATCAAATTAAAGAACTAGAAGCAGAAATCAATGATCTAAATGCAGATCTCGAAAAATCAAGCAAGAAGAATGAAGGACTTGAAGCTACAATCATCTCTTTGCAAGCAGATCTTGAAGAATAAAGTAAGAAGAATGAGGAACCTCTACAACCATTTGAAAAGGAAGGTCTTGAAGCAGAAATCATCTCTCTCAAAGAAGATCTGGAAAAATCAAATAAGAATAATGAAGAGCTGCAACAAACATGTGAAGAAAACGAAAATTGGTTGAAAGAAGAGATTCTAAATCTGAAGGATCAAGTAGAAGATGGAAGAAGGAAAGAAGAAAGCTTGACGAAGTAATGTCAAGCCTTGGAGGTTGAGGTAAACATTCTCAAAGGTAAATTAGAAGAAAAGGTTAAACTTTTGAGGTTTCAAGATAGTACTAAAATTTTGGACAATATTCTGAGTAATCAAAGGTCTCCTGCTATCAAACTTGGTTTTGGTTTCCATGAAACTGTTAAAGGAGAATCTAGCTCACAAGGAAGTGCTAAAAATTCAGAGGATGTCAATGCAAAACCTGAAGTTTTGAAAGAAACAAAAGGTCAACTAACAATGATGAAATCTCAAAGGAAATCAGTCAATAAAGTTGAATGCTTTAAATTTCATAATTATGGGCATGTTGCAGCAAATTGCAGGAGCAGATCATTTCAGCCTCGATCAAAAAGTTCCTACATAGAAAGGTACTCTGGTTTCTTCAAGGGATATTGTTTTTCATGTAACAAGTATGGACATAAAGCAGCTGATTGTAAAAGGAGGAAGATTAGAAATACTCATTATGATTCTTATGATTATTTCTCTGGACACATGAGATGTTATTCTTGTAACAAGTATGGACATGTAGAAAAATAATGCAGGTTGAACATATATGAGAAATTGGATAACTTCCAGCACACAAATAGAAAGTTAAAACAAATCTGGAAAAAGATGGAGAACCGATCAGAAACGTAGGGAATTTTTACCCTACCGCAGTCATTCGCTTCTGAATCTTACTTCTCTGATTGACTGCAGGAATGATGTGGGATACATTATTAGATTTAGTAATGTATCGTCACAGGGGGAGCAATGTATGATGTCTCTCATGATTGATTTGATTATTCTGGTTATATGTATTTCTGACAGAGCATCTGATATGAAGAAGACAGGTACAGGAAGTACAAGTTCAAGGGGAGATGAAGGAATGTGAAAAACTTCTATGCTTCACTTTCCATACACGGGTTCTATTAACAAAAGTCGCATATACACACGAGTTCTAGCAGACACAGTTGCGTATATACGCGAGTTCATGCACAGAAAACCACGTATGTATGATTGATGACAATTTTCTGTTTGGAGTCAGCTCTCTTCAGCACAGCTGCAGTGCTGTTTGGTATCTCTAATACTGTTTGGTATCTCTGTTAGTGTTCCAGTTCTCATAATTCTATTTCTAATGTTTTGATAAAGATGCCTTGATGATTTGTTGGTAAAAGTGTTCAGGATGCACAAACTAAGGGGGAGCCTTAGTCATATAGAAAGGTTGCTTGGATGCACAGATTCAGGGGGAGCATTAGCTTTGCTGAGTATAATGCATTGTTGGCATTATGATGGTTCTGAAATATGTTCTCTTTCTTGAGGACTTTCTAGTGTTGGTCTTAAAGTTATATTTGTAGTTTGATGAAAAGGCCATGTAGAGATCCATGATGTAAAATTGTAATATTCAGTCATGTAAGGACTTGATAAATTTGTAAACCCACTTGGTTGGGTAGCTGAGTCAAATTTTGTAAATCCACTTGGTTGGGTAGCTGAGTCAAATTTGTAAACCCACTTGGTTGGGTTACAGTTGAGTCTCATATGTAAATCCACTTGGATGGATCTTTGATGTAAGTATGAGTCATTGGTGATAGGAAATTCATAGAGTCATGTACTCCATTGGAAAATATGTTTGAAGATTCAGCATGAACTCAGGGGGAGCTTGGTCACTTCAGTATATATCAGATCTACAGAACGCTTCTTCCACATGAGGAGAAAAGGGGGAGAGTATGTTGGTTTTTGATCCGCCCTTTGCCCTTGATGTCAAAGGGGGAGATTGACATGGTGTTTGAATGAAGAGAAAGAATGGTGTCAAAGAATGGGGAGAGTGACATGGTGTCATTGTATTCTTAATGTACCTATCTGTTGTGCTGATCAAACACCATCATGGTTGCCATCAAGTCCAAAGGGGGAGATTGTTGGCAATATGATGCAGAGTGTTGTCCTTGATGGCAACCCACTGAATGAAGATGAAGACATGAGATTGTTGGCATGTGTTGTCCCTTATGGAAATACACTTGATGAAGTTATTCTTGACTTGATGGACTTGGTAAATAATGTAAATCTGATGTGATATGATGGTTGTTGACAATATGATGTAGAGAGTTGTTCTTGAATGGCAACCCACCTGATGAAGATGATGGCAACTTACTTGATGAAGTTGTGCTTGATAGAATATGTCTTGATGAACCTATTTAAAGATGAAAATCTGATGTATCTACAGAGAGTACAGAAGGTAATGAAGAAAGGAATTCAATATGTGCTAGATCTATGATGAAAAGAGTATGTCTCAAGGCATACGTGGATTTGCCTAGGAGAAGTCGCGTATGCACGCGGTAAAGTACGTGCCAAGTCGCGTATGGGAAAAAAGCGCTCATAAAGTGCAAAACCAGGGGTAACCACCATGGTATTGACCCATTGTATTGGGTAATGATTTGTCTAAATGACCCCATCCAGGAATACCATCGGAAGTAATGTAGTTTTGGCTCATGGTATTGAAAAAGGGGCTCATGGTATTGAAAAAGGGTAAACCTATATAAAGAGAAGAAATTCATTGTGCAAATCATGAGCATGGGTGCAAGATGTCTGAGCTTGAATGAATACTTCTCTCTGAAGGATATCTGAATGGAAAGGGTTACAGTTGAATGATAGATCTGAATGTATGTTGCACCAATGATGAAGAAGAGGATCTAGATCTGAAATGTACTTGTATTTGCTAGATCTGTTTATGGAATGATTAGATCTGAGATGAGGTGAACATCTGTCTGAAGTAAAGGGTAAAAATCTGTGTGATGTATCTATTCTGAGGAATTGCAATGACCTAAATGTCTGAAGAACCATACACTTGTTTGCTGCAGAGGAAGCGCGTATATACACGGCTTCGCTGAAGAGAAAGCGCGTATGCGCAATGAAATTAGATCTGTAATATGTACAGAAGTATACACTAGTTTATGTGAATGGAAGCGCGTATATACGCGACATCAGTGAAAGGAAAGCGCGTATGCAAACTAGGGTTTGCTGAAGTCTGTGGTAAGAAATTTCTGATCTGTTCTGCTGGTTTACTGATATCTGTCAGTGAGTTATATGTATCTGTTTCATGGTTGACTGTGCTTAAAAGTATGGAGTGGGTCTAGTCTGAAAATTTGATGAAACGTGGCCTGCAAGTGGTGTCCTAAAGGAAGCTTTGGATCCAGTGTGAAAATTGATGAAACGTGGTCCATAGAGGTGCTGAGGGTTGTAGCCTTCAGTCAGGGGGTTGTAGCTCCCTTCTAGGTGAGGCTGGTAAACGAGATCGGGGGGTCGTAGCTCCCTTCCAGGAGAGGCTGGTAAACGAGTCAGGGGGTCGTAGCTCCCTTCCAGGAGAGGCTGGTAAACGAGCGCAGGTGGGTGCCTGCGTGCTGGTCAAGTCTGCGCCAGCACATATGTTGTAAGATGTTTTTCTCTATAATAAAATATTGAAGGCTGAGCAACTGCAGCGGTGGTTTTCTCCCGACTTGGGTTTCCACCTAAAAATCCTGGTGTTCATGTGTGATGATTTGTGTGATGGTTTATTCTGTTGTTACTACACATGTTTACTGTTAACATAACATCAGATGAATGAATAGTGCAAAGAACTAAGTTAATAAATATCTGCATATTTAGATCTCTGCTAATACGCGAGTTGTATGAAGGATATCCACGTGTATACGTGAGTTTACTAAAGGAAAGTAGCGTATGGGTTTTAGAGAGTGAAAAAGTAAAATTTTTTTAATATGTAGTAAATACTGATTCACCCCCCCCCCTCTCAGTATTTTTCCCAACATAACAGTGATATCAGAGATTTTTTTGGGGGGAGTTTCTTGTTTTTTTTTGCTCCTAAGTTCATATTGCTTGTGAACCTCCATGATGGCATTCTCAAAGCCTTGCCTATAATATTTAGATTCTACACCTTCATTATCACAATATGTGTATGTGGCTTGGTCATCCTCTACGAAAAGGGAAGGGTCTTCATTATTAACTCCCAGCATGTTTATAATAGTTCCCTCTCACTCTTCTATCATTCCCTCCTCTTCATCAACATAATTTTCTTGAAATGGAGGTCTAATTTTTTGATCAGAATCTCTGTGTTTCATCTGAGGGGGGTTTCTCCTAAAGTTCTGATTTTGATTTTGGTTCTAGTTCCTGTTTTGAGCACTTGCTTGGACAACTAACCTCTCCATCATTTTTTCTAGCCTATCCATGTTCTTGGCTAGATGGTCTAATTTAGAGTCAGAGGTAGAAGGTTTAGTGTCTTCCCTATATGTCACTTTATTTTCAGTCCTCATCCTGGCTCTTTTTTCAATCAGATTAGCTTCCACACTAAGAGCTCCCTTTTGCATGTCTTCTAAAGTTAAGGGATCCCTTTCTCTAAGCTAATAGGCCATTTCAGGATCAAATCCTTCAAGGAATTTGACCAAAGCTGATCCTTGTGGAGGTTTCAAGTTTGGGGGCAGTGCATTATAAAAACTATTGAATCTAGTGCAATAATTCTGCACACTCTCCCCAAGGTTTATTTTTAGGTTGTTGTAATCTGAAAGTATTTGGAGTGGGTTCTTCCTAACTTCCCATTTTTTTGTGAATGTTTGATGTAAAGAATGGAGATCATTGATACTGTGAGGAGTTAAACCCTTAAACCATTTCTTGGCTTCTCCTCCTAAGCTTTGGGTAAATATTCTCATCTTAATGGTCTCATCTTCTATTTACATATAATCAAAGGCATCATTAATCTTGTCCGCATGTTGTTGAGCAGTAGTGGACTCATTTCCAGTCAAATGGGGAATTTCAGACTGATATTCATTGGGTAAGGGGACTAGAGGCTGTGGTAACACTAGGGGATCATACCATGCTTCCATGATAGGATTTTGTGGGAAGACTGGAGTGGTTTGAACAACAGGTATACGGGTGACAGAAGTGGTTGGACCAGAAAGAGACTGTTGAGAAGATTTAGGGTGAGAGAGACCCAAGTTATGAATGAAATGAAGATCGGGAGGTGTGGATGGAGGGGTTTCTTTGCTTCTAATCGGCTGACCACTCTGTTGTGGTGAACTTGGAGGCTCAAATTATGTCTGATCTATACCAATAAGTGACTTAGTTCTTTTTAAATTACTTGGAAAATCCAATTCAACTTGGGTATCTAATAGAGTTGCGAGGTTTTCAGGCGTAGAGCTATCTCTATGAATGAGTCTGATAATAGTTGGATCCTTAGATACCAGAGATTTCCAAAGAATTCTTTCTAGATTATCAACTATTTCAGGAGTATTTGGGTTAGGATAAGCTCTGGTATGAATTTTTCTTGAAGCCAGTATTCTAAGTTTCAGATCCAAAAGGAAGAAATTTAGCCAGATATGACAGTCTTTAGAGGCAAACTAGTCTTAACAAAGAAGCTTAATCCTCACAATTTCCTAATCATGGATGTGAACAATGGTTTTATGGTAGTGTGGGCTGCCCCCGGTGGAGTCTTTTGTGAAACTAGGAATAATCAGCAGGCCTACTGATCACCAGTGGAGTCTTTTGATCTTTCAGGAATCGTGGAGTCGCCAGGTGGATGATTTCAAGTGTTTAGGTTGAGCTACTATCCACCACAGTAATTTACTACCAGTCTAAGGCTGTTCTGGGTTATCTGAGTTCTAAGGATGTCTAGGATAGTAGTTTACTTAGAATGTCCCCAGTGGAGTCACCATTATATTGGGGTCCTAGTGATTTAGCAGACTGGCATACTAAATGACAAGGCAACATCAGAACCACTTTGGAATTATAGTGTCTAGCCCTCCTGGATTTAGAGAGGGATCTCGCTATGTAAGTGTTGTTTTCAAAGATATTTCTTTATGCTTAGTTGTGATATTAGGCTAGTTATGAAGTTCAAGGGAGTTTGTTTGTTTTTGGTTTGGAATCATTAAAAGAGAATATTATGTGAATTGAAGAAGGAAGTAAGTGGAAGGATGTTTAAGCATGGGAAGATAGGTAAAAAACAGTGCTAAACCATTGGGCTATGGAGTCATAAAAGGGTTTACTTACATATCAACTATCCAAGAGTTTTCAAAGGGAAATTCATCTATATCAGAAGATCTTTTAAGTTGATTTTGTAGGGATGGAACATTAAGGAATGAGGCGGAAGAAGAAACATGTAAGAAAACAAGGGCAGCCTAAGATCAGGTAAGGACTTTTAACCTATCCTACTTTTGACATACTCTTAGGAACATAAAACATATAATAAAACAAAGGGCAATCTAAGATCAGGTAAGGACTTTTAACCTAGCCTGCTTTTGACATGCACTCAAGGAAAAAAGACATGTAAGATAAACATAAAAAGAAACCTATGATCAGGTAAGGGATTTTAACCAAGCCTACTTTTGGCACACTTTTAAGGGAAATTTTCAAAACAGTTGTTTAAGACTAAACAAGGGACGGGGATAACCATAAACTTCCTTGATTAGGATTCTACTTAGTATGCAGTGAAAATATCATTCGGAAATAACATCTCAAGTTCTACTCAGAAAGACATGGGCTTACCATCACTCCTTGACTGGTTATACTCTATTGAAATCATTCCTAAACACACATTTAGTAGAAAACATAAAGATAAAGATTTTTAGTGAAAGCTAGGGTACTTTGCAGTATATCCTACTCTATATTTGCTATTCTTTATTAGAGAATTATGAACACAATGGAAACAGAAAGAGAATAACAAATCAGAGAGGATAACATCACCAATGATTTAGATTAGGATCTAGTGAATATTCCTGTGTATTGATGTCCAAAACCAGTTACATACTCTAAGCCCAACAACTTTTACAGTCCAATTATTTCTCTTCCCAGCCTACTATATTACAACTAGTCAGAAACTTACTCAATAACAGTTCAAAAATTGACAATTTTCCCACCATTGCAATGAATTTTCTTTGAATACTTATAGGTGAAAGAGGAAGAGTATGGTAGAAATGGTAGTAAATATGAATTAAGACAGAGTGGGAGAAGTGTTTGAATGCCCATCCTTCTTAATGATAGTTGCATTAACTGTTTGTACCATTTGGTATTTTTTCCTGTTTTATGCATATTCTAGTAGGCATGGTAATAACTCCTTCATGTGTTCTTTGAATCCCAAAGTAGAAAAATTACTCTGTTTGATTATCTGGGACAAGTAAAATGTCAAATTTCAAGTCCTGTAGCCCATGCTTGCTTAATAACTACTCTGACAGTTTTACAGAGGGTTTGTCAGTAGGATGGCTATCAAAGTGTCAGTGTGAAGTAACATAGGCTGCAGGTGTCCTTTTAGTCCTTAGGAGGAATAAATGCTTCTATGGATGTGGCTTTAGAGGCTTTCCTCTACTGATTTGTCTACAAACTATGTTTTCCTTCGAGATTGTGAGTTTAGGTGTTTATTCTTCAACTTTAACCTTAAAACCTTTGTCTTTTTCCTTTTTATCTCTTTTTCAGTGTACTGATTGCTTCAGCATGCTGGGGGTCTTAATTGTAATCGTTGTCCAAGAAAACTTTGATTAAACTCTGAAATTTGACCCCTCGGCCCCTTTAAACACTGAATTCCTTAGCCATGATAGCCTTGTCAATAAATCCACCATTACACCAGCACATGACGACAAAATCATTAATGAAATCCTGTGTTTCTTGGTTTAACTACAACAGAGGCTGAGCGGAGGGAAAAAGAGAAATGAGGAGGCAAGGTAAGTGCAGCGGGGAAGGGTTTTAACCATGGTGGAGATAACTAAGGTTTAAATTCAGTTGTGGCACGGAGATCAGGGAAAGTTGTTTCAGAAAACCATCAGCGATTTTCACGTAGGGATTAGGCGATAAGCGGTAACGCCCTGGGGGAATGCGATACAGTCCAATGGTTGACACGTATCCTTTGAAAAACACCCATTTCGCGTTCCAAACGGTCGATCAATTTTTTATTTGAAATGAATGCGAAACACCATGGGGACCGTTAGATCTGAGAGGAGCCAGATCTGTGGTTGTGAGCGAGCGCGAAAAATGAACAGATGTGCGAGGAAAAGTATTGTGGGACCAGGGTGATGGCGTAATCCTTCTTTGTCGCGTAGCGAGAAGGCTCAGAGGTCAGGTAAACAGTAGTTTCCAATGTAAACATGGAATAATCTGGTCATATATAAATACAAAGGAATGAAGCTTTTTTACCAGGGGCGCGTGGCGTAAAAGAAATAAGGGACGGGGGCTTAGAAAACAGGGAAAATAAGGCCTTATGGGAGAAAACAGAAATGAGAGCGGAGGGATAAAGGGCTAATTCCAAAAGGAATCACATCGGCGAGAAAAAAAGGGTCTGAGAACACAAGATTTTTTGAAAACACGATGGTTGATTAGGGGGGGGGGGGCTAAAGTTGGGCGCTGGGCATGGTCAATTGGACGGACAGGTGACCAGGGGACAAAGGAGGAAGGGATGATCACATCGGCGGAGGAAAGGAGTGGTAAAAGGAAGAGAAATGGGAATTTTTGATGGAGCGATGTGATGGGGGCTAAAGGTATGTACTGGGGCATGGTCACATGGAGGAGTTAGTGAATAGGGGCTAAAGGGGGAAGGGATTATCGCATCGACGGGGAAAGGGTAAGGGATGCAGCAAATGGAGTTGCCAATGCGATATAAAACGTCGATGCGATATAACGGTGACAATGCGATATAATGGCACCGATGTGATAAATGCTAACCGTTGATCTTGGGAGGTGAATGAATGACTAAGATTTATCTTGGAGATCGCATCGACAAATCATAGTTTTGAAGAAAAATAGGTAAAGGCATGGGAAACTTGGAAAATGCTGATATGTGATTGCGATAGGCACTTAGGGTCCTTAGCACATGGTTTCGGCTGCGGTTTTATGGCGGAAAATAGGAAGGGGCTTTAAGCTGAGGGGGCTTAAAACCTTAATGGGGCAGAAAAGCTTTTTAAAGGTTTTTAATGGGTTTTTAAGCTTTTTTTTTTGAGGTTCTAGGTAAGGCAAAGGGCTCTTTAAAACCAAATAAAGTAGCTAAACAATTTTAAAGGGGATTTTTAGGGGAATGGAGGGTAAATGAAGGGAGGAAAAGAGGTTTTTAGAAGAGAAACAAGTGATATGGGGGAAGGAAATGATGGAGAATGGGCTTCTGCAAAAAATAGTCTTCTATAGGGAACAACAGCATAGGGAACATCGATTGCTTCAAGAAGTTACATATTTTGCATGAAATTTGTTTCTTGAAGCCCAAAAGACCCCTTTTTAGCCATCTTTGCCAATGCCAAAATTATGGATGGCTAACACTATCGCTGCATTCCCTATTTGGGAATATTATAATCGTATTAGAGCATCATCTTGGCACAACATGTGCATTCTAAGAAGCCAATATGTGTTTTGAAGAATAAGGGCCTCTTACTGACAGAGAGACGAGGTATCTAAAGAAAATACAGAAGAATTTGGATTACACATATGACAAAGAAAACAAGGGTAAAACCCCTTTATCTAGAGGAATGAAAGTAGAAGAGTTATTAAAAACTCTTTTCCAACTATGCACGAGCTAAAAATAGAAATCAAGGGAATGAGGAGGGAAAGACATGAATATCCCTCAAGAAGATTTTCACAAATAATTGTAATCACTGTAATAGATCCGATGATCAATTCTGCTCTGATACCATGTAGAAATTTGAATAGTTTTCTGAATTATTCACCGAGATTATCCTGGTCACATACTATTTGATCTTCATACATAACACATAATCTCTTCTACGCATTAATCATCACATGTGGAAATAAAAACAACAAGCGGTATTGAAAACATTCACATGCACACATAGAAATTAAACACATATAACACAGTATGTATACCGAGGAAATCTTACAGCTGAAAACCCCCTACTGTCTGTATATTATAATGAAGAAGAATCATGTAACAATCTCAGTACAATACTCCTCACAAGTACTCAGTACTGTCTCCAAAAGTTACACACAAACTAGCTCAGTTCTGAACAAGTCACGGGTTCAAAACTCCTCCACTATTTGCCTGCCTCTACTGCGCAATCCAAGATGAGAGAATGGATTGAATGAATTTGAATTCCCTTGGCTTTAACTGCGCAATCATCATTGGAAATATCCTCCAATTATTGTGCAAATCTCATGCACACTATAGTCACAACTGATAGTAGACTCCACCCTTTCTCCTACCTCTAACACTGGTCTCCACTGAAATGTCCATGCACTGCTGTTAACTGATGTGTTCTTTAGTTGAATAATGAGTTAATAATTAGTGAATTAATTAATAATTAATTCACACCACTCATCTCTAGTGTATTAGCCAATTAAACTAAATACAACTAGTTCAACTAAGTTAAACCAAACACAACTCCATCAACTGTCTCATCAACTCCACCAAACTCTGCCACATGAGTTCTAACTAAAGTCAACCATGCAATAGCTCAACTAACCCTTAGGAAATTTGTAATTCCTTCTGTCAGATGCATGGGCCACATCCGTAGCTCCAACTGAAGTGCTCCAAGAGGATAAGATAATGTTTATAGTCCAAATATTATTAAGGGTTAATAATATTTGACTGACCTATTTTTAGACAGGCAGTCTAAAAATAGACTTCGACCTGTATGTCTAAAAATAGCTGTCCATCTATTTTTACCAACTTGACAAATCATCCAAGAATAGCATCCCGCAACTCCTAGACCATGCTCCATATGTCTAAGAATAGACATAGTCTAAAAATAGACTCTTCGACAAAAATCACGTGTGGTCCCCACCTAGTTTAGGTGATCACTTTCCAACTAGGATCAGGAAAGATGTTTCAGGAGGCCTCCTTCACTGTTTCTTGTTGCCATTTTCAACAATAATAATGAAGTAGCCTAATTCTTCCAAGAATTCTATGTCAATGGCTCTCTGAAAAGTAGCTCCAGCATTCATTAGACCAAAGGGCATTTTCACATACATGAAAGTGCCCCAAGGTGTAGTAAAGGTTGTCTTTAATTGATCACCAAGGTGGAATAAAATCTAATTGTACCTTGAATAGCCATCAAGAAAAGAAATTATTTTGGACCCAACTACCCTTTGTAAAATATGGTTCATCTTAGGTAAAGGGTAGTTGTCCTTGAGAGAAGCTTTGTTTAAGTATCTAAAGTCTATACAAAGCCTAATCTCTCCTGTTTTCTTCCTGACTGACACCAGATTAGACACCCACTCAGAATATCTAATAGGGACAATAATACCAGCTTCATACATCTTCTTGGTCTCCTTCTCAATGAAAGGCAACTGAACAAGGTTTATTCTGCACAGTTTCTGTTTGAATGGCTTTTGGTTTTCCTTAAGAGGGATTTTGTGCTGAATTATTTCAGTGTCATAGGATTTCAGATCTTCGTAACTCCACGCAAAAACATCAGATAATTCTTTAAACAGCTCTATGTATTTGAATTTAATGTCAGCTGGTAAAGTCTTAGACAATTTAATAATCTTAGGTTTAAGTTTACTGCCTATATTACACTCTTCCACTTCAATCTCTACAGGCTCCAATTTTGGCTTCTTGGCCACATCGTTAAAATCAAACAACTCTTCTAAAGGGGACAGACCCTTAGGCAAACCTTGATTTTCAGACTGCAGAGTTTCTAATTTCTCTGTTTCTAACTCTGTAATCATTTCTGTTTTGTTTTCAAGTTTTCTAGATAATAGGTTTCTTTTAGCAAGATCATGAGACCTTTCTTCTTCATCAAGAAAATTTTCTTCACTAGGGTAGTCTGTTTCATAATCTGAATCCGAACTTGGTAGTTTGAATTTGTTTCTAAACTGCATGAAGTCTTCTATTTGTTTGTCTTCGTCGAAAACTTGCAAATATTTATCATTATCAGGGACGGCCGGTCTAAATTTAATCTGAGTTGTGCATTCTTTGGTTTCATAGGGTGTTAAGCACATTCTAGCTGCAAAGGCCAAACTCTAGGCCATGATATTTTTCTTCTCGAGACAAAAATCAATTGGGACTCCTCAAAAGTTTTAAGTAAATCCATGAAATCATTTCGATAGGCCCTTAGTCTGGGGTGATTAGCGTTGTATTCCCCGTTGACCTACTTAATGATTAATTCTGAATCCCCCTGCACTCTAATTCTTCTGGCTCCTAATTTTTTCAACAAACGTAAGCCTAAGAGAAGGAATTCATATTCCGATATGTTATCTGAACACTGGAAGTTTAATCTACATGAAAGGCTCTCTATGTGGTTGTTTTCAGTGTTTCGTATGCAGACCCCATCAAAGTACATGCTCCACAGAGGATAAGTTTCGGGTTCTTTAGTTTGGTTATTATCCTCTTCAACAAAAGCACTTTCGGCTCTTTCTTGAATATCAACCCTCTGTTGTATTTTTTTTAGTTCCTCTTATTTTTTGTTTAGTTGAGGAATTTTTTCTTGACTATCAAGGTTTAAAAGCAGTGGATGCATGATTTGTAGCTCAATACCTGTGTGTTGTTCATTGTCGTTCACGGTTTCAACGAACTGTTTTGACAACTTTGTGTTATCTACCTCCTCCTTTCTATCTACCATTAACTCTGTTAACATTACTTGTTCATCCAATATTTCATCATTAAAAAGGATAAATGAATCGAGGCATTTGTTTACAGAATAAAGGGGAGAGTTTGCGGTCTGTCTTGACTAGTAACCATGTACTGCATATGGGACTCCCTGTAAAGTCTTCTTGACTGATTAAACACAGGGATGGTCGCATAGGTCATGTACATCTCCATAGTCCCTTGTAACTTAGCCCCCCAAGACCTAGATAACAACATTCCATACTTTGGGGGCACATCAGCCACAACTATATCCATGACTAAACATTTGGCTGAAATCTGGGCTAAGTTAACACAGAGGTCTTTGATTAAACCCAAACATTTTACTCTGTTTGAGTCAAAGGAGTAAAGGTCTTTATAAGGTCTGGTGATTTCTAGACCCAGGCTCTCCATTATAGCTTTTGGCATTAAATTGTGAGAGGCTCCTGAGTCATGCATAGCGTTGTGCAAGATCTTGTCATGAACGTTTAAACTTACATAAAAGGGAGGAACATGTCCCTCTTGATATCTACCTTCAATATTTGGACCAAAAATAAGCTTAGGCTGGTCATCATTAAGATTGAATGTGTCATTATTTTCCTCCATGCTTAAAGCCTTCAAAATTTGGGTCCTATATACATTTTGGGCAGCTAGCTCGGTAAGGGGAACAGAGATTTTAATTCTTGAAATATCCTGCTCTAGGCTGAAAGGAATTTGATTATTTGAAGAATTTATCTTAGCCTTATTAACTACCACCTTATCAACAAATTCATTTTGCTGATTTGTTTTATTTACATTTGACAAAATTGTTCTCACAGGAGTACTAGCTGAGATACTGTTACTACTAAGGTCTGCACTCGGTTTTACATTGTTTTGAGTGCCTTTCTCTTTACCTTTATCATAATTAACAACCACTGTTTTGTCTTTTGTTTTCGAAATTTTGGGCTTACTTACAGTGTTGTTTTGTGAATATTTTTCAGAGGTTTTGTTGTTGGGGGTTTCTAGATTTTTCCTGCTTCTAAGGTGATACTCCTTTTGAGGCTCTATGATAACATTTTCCATATCTTGATAATAGTTTTCATCATCATCTCTATTGTCATCATAGGGTGTATAAAGACCTTGTTTTCTATCATAATGAATTTCAAAGTCATCATTATCTACTCCCAACATATATATGTCTTCATCCTCTATTTTCTCATCTTCTTCTTCAACCTCACTCACATAGTTTTGATGAAAGGGAGGAGTGATATATTGATCATCTTACCTTGGTCTATTTTGGGGTTGATTTCTTCTAAAATTCTGATTTTGGTTCAGATTTCTATTTTGAGGAGCAGTTTGGTTTTGACTTGCTTGTGCTCTCTCAAGAATGCTCATTTTCTTCATCATCTCCTCCATCATTCTTTCCATCTTTGAGCTGGAAGTAGAAGGTGTGGTTTCTTCTCTGAAGGACACTCTCTTCTCATTCTTCATTCTTGCTCTTTTCTCCATCAAGTTAACTTCCACAGCAGGAGCCCCTTTTTGCATATCCTCAAGGGTTAAAGTGTCTCTTTCTCTCATCTGATAAGCCATTTCAGGGTCAAACACTTCAGGAAAATTGTTTAACGCTGAGCCCTGTGGAGGTTTTAAATCTGGGGGAAGGGCATTATACACACTCTTAAATCTAGTGCAGTAAGCTTGTACACTTTCCCCTATGTTTCTGTGGAGAATTTTTTAATCAGAAAGTATTTGAAGAGGGTTTTTTCTCACTTCCCATTTGTTTAGGAATGTCTGATGGAAGGCTTGGAGATCATTTTTACTGTGGGGGGTTAAGCCTTTAAACCATTTTCTTACTTCTCCCCCTAAACTCTGAGAAAATAGTCTAATTTTGAAAGAATCATCATCAATTTCATTTCTGTCAAAGTAGTCATTCATTTTATCCACATGTTGTGATGCAGTTGTAGCATTGTTGGCATCATATAATGGAATTTTGGACTGGTAGTCCTGTGGAAGATTGACCAAGGGTACAGGAAGGACTAAGGGAGCATACCATGCTTCCATGATATGTGGTGGGGGTGGATTTACAAAAGGTGGATTAACAAGAGGGAAAGTGGGTTGTAGTGGAGTGGTTTGGAGAGTGGATGTAGGGTGAGTAGAAGTGGATGGAACACCAGTAGATCGTTGAGCTGATCTTGGATGAGATACACCTAAATTGTGAAGGAAATGTAAATCAGGTGGTGTTGTTTCTCTACTACCAGGATGTTCACTTGTTTTCGGGGATGAAAGTGAAGACTCAGAATCTAGCTGATCTAAATCACCAAGAGACCTAGTTCTAAATGGATTTCTTAAGTCTACTTGTGATTGTTGTAGAGCTATAAGATTTTCAGGAACTGAGTTAGCTCTCAAGGGTGATCTGAAAACAGTTGAAAATTTTATCTTAGGAGACTTCCTAAGGATATTTTCCGAGCTATCAACTATCTCAGGTGGGTTTGGGTTAGGGTAGGCTCTAGTATGAATATTTCTAGGAGCCACTATGCTATGTGTTTTGGACCCAAGTAAACAAGAAAAGTTTAACTGGATATGACAATATTTAAGAGGTTAATTGATCTTAACATAAGAAAATTTTAATCCTAAAATCCTCTTACTGAGTTTGAATGATTGTTATAATGATAATGGGTCTTCCCAGTGGAGTCTTAAGGTATATGAGGATTGTGGAGTTGCCAAGTGGAAGTTTTTAGCTCCTTTGGAGGTAAAAGGTTTTATGGTCCACCACCATGTTTATTGAATCCAATCTGAAGTATTTTTGGGTTTTCTGAGTTATATTTCAGTCCTATGGGTTCTAAAAGTATCCTAAATTTGTCTCAAAACTTAGCTATGATTATGAGACAAAAACATACTACTCTTATGGCTAAGCTAGCTGATCCTTCAAGGTTTAATAAGGTCTTATGAGAATCCTAGGGTTTGCCTAGTTTGTCACTGATTTCAAACAAGTTTTATCATGATTACCATTAGTTTGGTAGTGCTTGAAAAGGGCTACTTGTACTCAAGGGGTATTTATAAGATCTTAAGGTTACCTACGATGAAATTTGACTCGTCCCCAGTGGAGTTTCCAGAAATGTTAGTTCTGGTGGCTCAACTGGATAACACACAAAATATTCTTGAAACAAGGGGATTTATGATATCATAAGCATATCTAAAGGAAAATCGCTCAGAACTTCCCCAGCAGAGTCATTAGAAATGTTAGCTCCCTGTAATTTGCAATATTGGCAAAGTCAAACTGCAGAGAGAACACTATTTCAACCACTTTGGGATTCTAGGATCTAGCCCTCCTGAATCCGGTGAGCGATCTCTCCAATAAGTGCAAATATTGGATCTATCTTTAAGGCTTTTGGGTAATGATATTAGGCTAGTTATTAAGGCCAAGGTTTTTTGTTTGTTTTGGATGGTTGAGCATGATTATTATTTGAGTGGAAAGTTCTAAATGGAAAAGAGTTTCAAAGGTGTGAAGTTGCAAGCAATCAGAACAAGCTTTTGGCTAAAAATATAGATATAACGCTGGTTTTTAGTCCATTGGGCTATGGAGTCATAATAGGGCTTTAATTGAGCAACAAAATCAAGAGTGATCCAAGGGGAAATTCATCTATATCACAAGATCATTGAGATTAAAATGATGGAATGGAAACAATAAAGTGTTGGAGGGGTGGAAACTGATAATAATTTCAACAAGGATTTATAGTCAGTCCAAACAAGAAAAGTATCATAAGTAACTATTTAGAACCAACCAAGGATAGTGCTAACCATATACTTCTTGGGCAATTTTATATTAAAGCAACTTAATTGAAAAACAATCCAGTAATCCACATAATTACCTTCAAAAAGTATGAAAACACATAAGAGAAACAAAGTGCAACTTAAGATCAGATAAGGTAATTTTAAACGTAGTCTGCTTTAAGCAAACACTTAGGGAAACTTTCAAAATTACCTTTAGAGAATAGAAGCTAGAAACATGGCGAACCATCACTTTTCTAGTCTAACTTTAATAAGAAAATAATGAAAATAACATTTAAGAACAATGTTTAAAGCAAACAGTAGGATGAGGGAACGCCAGCATTCCTAACTGCTTAAACTATATTGAATCATTCTCAAATAAACAAATTGGAGGAAAACATTGAGATAAAGCTTATCAGTCAGAGAAGGGTACTGGTAAATAGTAAATCCTAACTCTATAATTGCTTTTCTTTATTAGATAATAGTGAACAATATGGCATACATAGAAGGACAAACAATAACAAAGAAAGGGGCACTTCACCAGTGATATAGACCAGGATCCCATGAAACAACTTGTTATTAATGTCAAACCAGTTACAGTCTTCAGGTCCAATGTTTCATTTCAGCAATCATCTTCACTTCTCAGCCTAACTATTCTATCACAAACAGAGCTTCAAGAGCCTTTGAACACTATTTACAAGTAGAAGTTTCAAGCACAAGTATATTTCAAAGTTCTGCAACCAACATTTACAATGAACTCCTCAATAAGATTTTATAGAAGGATGAGGAGGTCAAAAGAGAAAGATCTAAGGGTTCAATTAATATAGATTTAGTACTTCTCGACCTTTGAAGGGCTCAATGAAGAAGTTTACAGATATTTTCCTGTATTAATTGATTTACATTAAGTATTTAAGCTCGGTGGGATGATTTTGTTGACTTTGAGGCTCTATGTCAGCTTATAATAACTCTGTTGATATTTTTTGCAATAAATCCCTTTGGCTGAATTAACTATTCAGCTGCATTGAGGCAGATATCTTGTTTTCTGATCATAACTTGGCCCCTGTTGAATGTTTTGAGGCAACAGATGTCTTCTGACAGCTGAGAGGAATCAATTAGCCTTTGATGTGGCAGTGGAGGCCTCCTCTATTTGATAAATATCTTTGATTTTCCTTTAGCTTTGTTTAGTTTAGTGGATTAGGCTTTTGATAATTGATCTTAGCTGTAATCCATTAAACCGTGGAATTAATATTCAATCTTCAGTTCTGGCTTGATTTAACTCTTCAACACTGATACTCTTTGGATTTGATTTTAATTTTTTGTGTCTTGTTGATGTGCAGGTGCCACAAAGGGCTCATATGGCATCAATGCCCATGAAGCATTGACGAAACGTCAAGTTGAACCCTGCGGATGGCTTCTCTTTTGTGAAAAATGGCGTGGAGATTGTCATCCCCAACCTTTTGTTTTTTATTTTAACAACATGAAAAAACCATTAATATCTGCAACACACAAAAAATAATTAAGAAATCCTGCATTATTGGGTAAAACTACTTAGGAGGCTGCAGTTAGGAGCGTGGTCGTTGGATGAGGGCATCCAACGATGGAGATCTATTCGTTGGGGTCAAAAGGAGGTGGTTTGAAGAAATGGCAGAGATTTTTAAGTCAGGGCCATTGATCTTGTAGAGATCAACGTTCGGGATCAGCTGTGGACTATTAATGCGAAGGGGTCATATTACAATGAAAAGGCGGAAAAATGCAATGAAATAAGGTTTAAAAAACTTTGCGTAGAAAAATGGATTGAAAAGGCATTTGGGGTTTCCGAACGATCGTGGGTCGTCAAATGAGATCAGGCCACGAGATCAACGATGGAGATTACACGTTGAAAACCCTTTGGAAAAGGTGGGGAGCGAGGGAGTAATGAGAAATTTGATCTTAGCCGCCTTTGGAAAAGGTGGGGAGCGAGGGAGTAATGAGAAATTTGATCTTAGCCGTTGATCTACAAAGATCAATGGCTGAAATAATGCGCGATGAATTATAATACAAATGGGGAAAAGTGGTTTCAGAGGAGAAAACAACTGTTTTCACGCTATGAAAAGGCAGGCAGGTGGTATTGCCTTTTCGAATGCGATATGTGTCCCCGCCTGACACGTGGCATTTCAAAACAGTTTATATCGCGTAAATTTTGAGAATTATCCTTCGGGCCCAAATTTGCGTGAAAATGCATGTTGGTCATCAGATCTAATGTCTTAGATTGGACGGCTGAAGGAAGAGCGCAATAACAAGAAGGTGCACGGGAAGTACAAGTTGAGGCGGTTTTATTATGGACTGTCCGATCAAGAGATCGACGACAGAGATTAAATCTGAGGCTTAATGGAAAAGTAAAAGAGGTGGAGAAAGGTTAGATATGGGTCGTTGATTTGCATAGATCAACATCTGGGATTGGTTCACAAAACATTACACGAGGGATATATGATTTTAAACCAAAGTCGGGAGGATTGATCTGGACCATCCAATCTGGACACGTGGACGACCCAGATGCAATCGGGGCTTTTCAATCGATGGGGAGAGAACTTGAATGGTTCCGAGGCGATTAAATATGGGTCGTTGATCTGCAGACCATATCAACAGTGGGAAATGAATCGGGAGATCGCAATCGGAGGCGGAGCGATAAAATTTACAATGCGCCAATGTACATTTCCAATGCGATATCGCGCCGATCGTTGATCGGCTTTAGATCAACAGTCAGGAATGGGTTTAACAAATGAACGGTGGGACCCCATTTATAATATAAAAATGAAAAGTTTTAATAATAAACAAAGGTCTGTTTGCGTTGGGGCGGGTTTATTTATACAAGGTTAGGCACCCGTCCGTGGGGCCGGTGGTTTATATGGAAAACAAAAAGGCTCGGGGCTTATACATAGAAAGGGCCAATCACATCAGAACTTTGGTGCAGGTCTTTCAATATACCCATTCAGAATTTCTCCGATGCGATTAACACTTTGGGACTTTTCAATCTACCCATTCTCATTAAAAACATTGTTCTAGCGGGTTTAAACCAAAACTTGGGATAAAGTGGGTTTTACGATTTTCAAAGGAAAATAACATTGGATATGGGTTTATATGAAGTGGCAGTGGTCGAGGGTTTATACACATAGGCCAATCGCATTGGAAGGAAAGGTCAGGCTTTTCAATCTACCCATTTTGAATTCTCCGATGCGATGTGATGATATCTGTTTGATCGAATTTAGATCAATGGTGATGATTAGTTTAAATCATAAACTGTCGGAACCCTTTGAAACATAGGAAAAATTGATTTTTATGAGCTTACAAAGGATTTTTATGATCGGCGAGAGTTTATTCACAGTTTTAAGTGCTCAATTTTGGGCTCTTGGGTTTTATGAAGTGATAATGGGATCGGGGCTTATATATAAGAGGGTTGATCGGATCGGAGGTTTTATATAACAAATAGACCTGTATTTGTTGATCGTTCCAATGCGATAAGCACTCGAAGGGTTTAGTGCTTGGTTCCAGCACTAAGGCATATGTGGGGAAGTGGTTTAGGACTTAGCCCAAAGGGGCTTAAGTCCATAGTCAAAAACACTTATTTTTATGAAAATTTTCAAAGTTTTTGATGGATTTGGGGGTTTCGATAAAGTCTAAAAATGAGTTTTAAACTTTGTAAAAATTATTTTCATGAATGGAAGAAGGGAAATCATGAAAAATAGAGGAATTTCATGGGGGAAAAGGGGAATGAAATGAAGGTTAGTTTTTGAGTGGAGGAGGGGAAAAATGGGATTTTGCAGCAGTCTTCTCTCTATGAAAATAGCAGATTTTCAACATTTCGAAAGGGAAACAGTAGTGAAGGTCTAAAAAGGCATGATGTCTTCATGAGTCTTCAAGAGATAACATTTTTAGCAATAAACGTGTTTCTTGGAGACTCCAAAAAATGATTTAGCCACCTTTTGATATAACAAATTTTATAGGTGGCTAACACACCCCTGGAGTCAACTTTCAACGCTTTTCTAACTCTCAAAAATTGAAAATATTGTTGAGTACTTTTCATTTCGAACTCGTTAAAGTGAATGAATTGACATGATCTCAATATACTTTTACCCCTTTTTCGAGCCGAGGTTTACTATTTATGAAAAAATAATACCTTGATTGAACATGTTCAAGAGGTTATCTCGGAAATAGTTTTTTACCTTTTTGGTTTTGAGAGACGACTTGAATAATGGATATGATGGATTTTTCTTTTTGTTTCTTTTCAAAATCCTTAAACATGAAAAGTTACCGATTTTACCTTTCGCTGAACTCTTTAAATATTAAACGATGACAGACTTGTCAGCATGATGAGACTGCGTTCCTCCTTCCTAGGGCTCGTTAAACTTACTGGGATGGATTCATTCGAATAATGAACTTACATGCTCAAAATGTTCTGTCCTATTCACGCTAGCTATAAAAAATAAAGAGGTACCTGTTAGCAATAACGAGAGAAAATTTAAAGTGAACGTCCTATGTGTATTATGGGCATCTTGTCGCTCTTGAGCATGACACTCTTTTGTAGTTCGTGTCGGGTTGGGGACATCCTACATTCGTCACTTTTCCTCCATCGGTTTGGGAAATCCATTTTCCTCTCACCTGATTACTAATTTTGTCAACATGACCTTTGATCCCTTTTCATTCAAATGTTGCCACACTCTAGAGTTGTGTCACCAATATGTTCAAGAAAATTACTTTTTGTCAAACACTTTATAGATATCTGACCTCCTTTGTCATAATCCCAGATAACTCCTATCATATTAAGATATCTACTATTTCATGTCAATGATGTGGGAATCATATGACCCTCCTTTGATGAATCACTTCCTGCCGACTTCAGCTCATTATCCGATAAATTGATTTAGAAATTTCTTTCAGTACCTTGGATCTTGCATGCCTCAATGGAAAGTTCTTTGTGTTCGATGATAGGTTCACATCATTGGGCTTCAACCAAATAATTCAAATGTGTTCAACTTCAACACATATATTCACACTTGTTGATTCTATTGTTGTACCTTGAGGTTCATCATCATTATTGGTGGTCTCTCTTGTGCCTGTTAATGATTCTCATCATTGGTCAGTAATTAGGTGGTTTCTACCATGTTTGACACCAACACATTTATTCGCATGGCTATATTCATACATTGGGTTGATTGAGATCGCAGTGAAGTCCCTAGGTCACATCTATTTTTTGGTCCAGGTTGCGAGGAGTTATTGAGTATTCATGATTGTATACATGATCCTATATATACGGATGGATTCTTCCATATCGCGGGTCCATTTCTATGATATCTTTTAGATGGATGGTTGCGACCATACCGTGGGATCATGTGTCATTTGATTCCTAGTGAAACATTATGTGGTTAGGCATATTTATACCAGATATGTCATATATTTTAAATGTCTGATCTAGTAGGTTTTCTGAAGGTGGTATGTGTTCTTTGCCTTGGTTCATAAATAATTTAATCCATCACTCCCTGTTTTTCCTTCATGCTTTAGGGGGCAATGGGCATTTTTTACACAGTAATTTTTTAACATGCTCATTTTCCCGTCCCTGATACTGAAATGCTCTTTGACGAATCTTGTGCAATGTTTCCATCATCAAGAAATATGATAACATATCCCCTTGAAGATCCAAAGAAGACTTCCTTGAAAGATTACTGAAGAAACTTGGTCAAATTCCTAGTTTCTTTGGTCAACACCCTTCCTATTGCCATGGGCGCGCTGATGTCCTTTTCCCTGTTCTGGCCTAGTGTTGTCATCTCCCTAATTTATTGGAAAACCACACTGATCCCCTTTCTAGCAGTGTTTCCTCAAATGGAGGAGAAACTTCAGCCTCTAGAAGCTCAAGGGTGTCGATTTGGTTGTTGAACATAGGTGATAAGGTTGAGCTCTCTCATTTTAGAGACTTGATCTCATTTATTATATCTCAAAAAAACAATCCCTTGGATGTGGTAAGGAATCAATGCGTAAGACATTTTATAAATGTATGTCACAAAATTATAATATCAGATGGTCTTTGCTTAACAGATTTGCAATTTAATTATTTAATAATCTCAATAATCTGATATAATGAAAGACTTCATAATGCCATTAAATGCTAATATTGAATGAAATGAAAAGAAGAAATGTAAGGGAAACTCAAAATGATATGTTGAGAAACAAAATCTATCACTTTAAATCTCAGAAGAATTTTATATGAACAAAAGAGTTAGATTGAAGGAGTGCATAGTAAGGATTGTTTAAATCTTACTTACAGATGTAAAAAGAGACCCGTAGCTACATTAATTCACTATATTAAAAGAGGAATAAGAAAAGAGAGAAACTGGAAAGACATATCAACATCAACAGGTGCAAGAAACTTGATCTTCTTTCATTAATTTCTCAGAAAATTTAGTACAAAATTTAAAGTCATCCAGAGGTCCAAAACTCGGAACCCTCATCTTTCTTTCTCATTTGTTTCAATACAATACAAAGCAGTTGGAAACTGCTAGAACTACCTATAACTTTTCAAACTAACTAGAACTATATAAATTACTGTGGAGCGATAAAAAGGTGTCTTTGTAACTCCTAATTACCTCACATTAATTGTCAACCCAGGGACGACCTTTTGTTTCAAGAGTGTACTCAGTCTGAGGCGGCTATTTACTCAAGAGTAATGTTTTGCAGTATAGTGCTTAAAATCCAAAAGTAAATGAAAGATGGAAATAAAATCTACTTACAACAAAGCACTTTAAGACTTAAATCATGCATTCGGAAAAATAAGCAATGTATCAGTCAAGGGTCCAGTAACAATAACTCATCCCTTTGGAAACTGATTTAACCAAAAGTAACCAAGGAACAGATCATTAATCTGGGGACTAGACATCAAATGCCAATGCCCACTACAGTTTCAGATCGTTCTTCACACCAAAGCAAAGATAATGCAAATAACAGGAAATAGGCAGCAGCTAGAAAGTACTTCGAGGACTTTAAAAACAGCTCTTGCATTAATCCAGCTAAACCAATGTGAAATGTATGGTGGCAACATAATTAAATAATTAACAACAGATCATGTTAATGCAAAAATCTGGACAACAAACTCTAAGTAGTGGAATCGAATAACCAACAATCTGAAATGAACAGCGAAGCTTTACATTTGAAATGAGCAGCATAACAATATACGTTGAGAAGGATAATAATCTCTGTTATGATGGAAAAGAACAGCCACACGATTCAATCTCAACTTGTGCAATAAAACAATTTCATAAAATATCATAACAGCTTGCTGCAAGAACATGAAATTGTAAGGCAATACGATTCAAAGAAATAGGAACTAAATCAAACCATCACACGGCGGAAATTGGAAAGATATGATACAACAGCAACATACTCCACCAGAGGCTGGGCCCTTAGCCGCCAGCGGATGCTGCTGGGCTACTTCAGATCAGGTGAATGAACAACAACCCTTTTATTTATTCATCCTCAAATTATGAAATCATTACAACAGCAAAAGCTTTGAAGATTACAATGGTAATGCAACAATCGCTATCCTATCATGAATAATCCATCTTCATTCTTGAATCTCTAAGTCTGAATCCTCAATTCCATCATTCGAATCCATCCCGAATCATCCTCAAAGTCCTTCTCCCTCTCTGATCTCTGTTCTGATTTAAATACAAAGAGAGAAGAGAGTGGTTACAATAGAGATAATTACAACATGATTCTATTACAAAATTGGTTTGCTTCTAACCATTTGATCAACAAGAACAAGGCGAATTTGGCTTTGCAGCTGAGATTTGGAGGGCGGCTGCAACAACAGATCTGAGAAAATCATGTTCAAAGAACCCTGCGTATCTCTCAATACAAGCCGAATTTGGGCAAACTGTTCTTTAATAAAGTTAATTGGGTCCGTTCTGGACAAAACCCATGTTCCGGATTTTCCAGATTCTTCTTCATTTGCTCAGAATCGCAACCGCAAAATCGTCACTTCTTATTCCAGCGAATTTCTCAGTTGGCACTTTTAATGATCAAATCTTCAATCTGGAAATTATCTTGGAGGCTAAAAATGGTGAATAATGTTACAACTGATTTATTAAAACTATCATTGATAAAATCATACATAATCATCAATTTATTAGAAATAAAGGAGAATAATAATATTCATTCATAAGAGCATAAATCATTATAAAATGGATTTAAATAATAAATTATAATAAATGACGTGATGAAGAATGGTAGAAATGGGTGGAATAAGCGTTCACAAGTGATAATAATAATGGCATATTAACGGCCCAACATACCACCACACTCAATATGTTGCATGTCCTCATGCAACGAAAACCTGAATATATTGCATGTCCTCATGCAACCCAAAGACAAAAACCCATGTGTTAACCAAGCAATAAAAATATGTTCATCTTAGCTCATGAAATGGATAGAACAAATGAATTCTTCCTTAATTAATGAATATTCACTTTTAGTAATCTTGATGAAGGCATAACAATTTTTACATTGACATTCAACTATATGTATGAAGTTGCAGCAAAATATGATATAAGTAACATCAAACTTCATTAACCATTTTCTCAAAAACTACAAACCAGCTTTTGTTGAAATTTGGCACGTAAATTTATAATATATGAATGCCTTTATGATCCAAAAATCAGACTGTTTTGATGCATGGATCATGAGATATAAACAAAATGACTGTAGCTGAGAGTGCATGATTTCCGAAATTTTATGAACCAATTTATCTTGAAATTGTCTGGGTTTGTATTAATGATACATTTGTGTTTTCCAAAAATCACAAGAATTGAGTTCATAGTTTTAAAAATATTATGGAAATCAATTTCTGCACTGAAATTGTATGCCTTAAATGAGAAAGAAAATAGAAAACATCCATCATGCGTAGCAATTCCTCCCCCTCTCTGAAAAATTAGCATGCCCTCATGCGATGCTAGAAAACAAATAGAGGTGGTTGCTACCAGTTGTTGAATTCTATGCTTGGTGTAAAACAACATGGAATAAGGGAGGTGTTGAGAATGAATAAGAATAGCAATGGATAATAAAGAATATGAATGGCATAGTCATAAGAAATAAATGAATGAAAGGAACACTCCCCCATACTCGAAATGATACGCCGCTGAAAAATAGGGAGTGGTATAGATGTGGACTGAAGGATGATAAATGATGCTCAAAATGGATTTTTTTGAAATTCTCCTAAATTCGTAATAAATCAGAAAATTATGCGATTTTACCTCAAGTTTTACCTCCAAAAATGTGGAATGACATATATGGACTGGCATTTGTTGAAGCTGATCTAGGCAGAGTTGGTGTTGAAAGTGATACAAAAGGTGGAATCCAGGTAAGCACATCATGTCTGAAGAATTGTTCACGTTCGCGAGCCTCTTCTGTTAAGTGCAATAGTGTGGTCAGCTGTGGATAGAATTCTGCCCATACTTGTTGTTTTCCTACAAACAAAGCACTATTTGGCATACAATGTTCTTGAATCCATAGTGTAAGCAATAGATAAGATGCATGCAAAAATTTCAATCAAAAAAACTTATGTATACATGCAATACTAATATTTTGGCAAATCAACAAGTGATGGCAGAGTGCAGTAATCATATCACATGCAATCCCATAATGCATACATTCCCCCCTCCAATTGGAAAAGGAATGCCATGAACATAAAGCGTATGAGAGGGGTTATGCTGACGGCAAGACACGGGAATGAACAATATATCAGTGAATGAAGCAGAGTACACATATCAATGATAGGACAACGAGGGTTATGATTATAATGAGAGCAGAGTGTGTAAAGATAGTTATGAATAAAAGATAGGACGCTTTGGATTGATGATAAGTTATGAAAAAGAGAAAAAGAACAACAATGTGCCAAAAAGATGCTTTACTGATAGTATGCTAGCTGAAAATGATGTGATTTATCATAAAACAATTTCTCATGCATAAAGGTTCAAAACAGGGAAAAATTTAAGGAAATAACTTCTCTGATACAAAGAAAAAAAAATAAGAAAAGGGTATTATAATAATAATTGACGATAAGATATAACTTCAATACCATAAGCAGAGCCGCTGCTGCCAGCAGGCGTCCATAGCCTCGGCAGGGTTGCTTTTTAACCCATATGAGCCGGAATCCTCAATTTATAACTAGAGAGTTTCAGTGCTGTTCTTACAGAAGAGACCAGTGTGCTGGCGTGGTAACCAGATAACCACACTGACATTCACTGGGATGTAGCAAAAGTGATCAGGCCGGCTCGTGATGAGACCTCCTGTTCCAAGGATAATTTGACTATCCAATGGATCATAACCCTGGTGTGGTGGCCATAATGGGAATGTCATTTTCTTACAACCTTATGAACATGGTAGGCTGGCTCGTAATGAGACCCCCTATCCTCCATCTGTGAACAAAATTTTGTTATTATTACACATTTTTATGATAAAAATAGGGAGGCTCAGTACTCCTTAAGAGCAGGGATGGTGGAAGAAGTTGAACATGTCAATAGAAAAAAATATACCCATAATCTCATTTATTATAGACAGAGAAGATTATAACCAGGAAGGGTGGAACCGGCATGGTATTAAGATGATCAATCAATATCATGTTCAACAGAAAACAATGCAGTAAAGTAGTATATAAATAATTGTGTCCCTTTTTAAAAATAATCTATCATCAAGGAGCTGTCCTGTTAAAGATCATAACGTGAAGGATATTAACTCGCTTCAATAGAATCCATAATTCTTGTCCTCGTAAAAATAGTGTACTTCATGCCATGAAGGGGAATCAGTAAAATGTGGTTGAGATGAACTAGGAATAGTCCCACAAGAGGAAGAAAATGTTGCTCTAAAAAATAATCCCAAAGTGTTGCTCTTTTGAATGAACAGCAAAAACACTCAAAAAGTGGTGTTCCTCAAAGGAAATGCACACAAAAAAAACAAAAATACACACAAAAAAAAGTGTGAAAATGCAAATGTCGATCATAAAATGCAAACATGCAAAAAAACAAATTCATTGTTCACAGCATTGATGCTGAGGATGAGTTACACTTTGAATGAAGCAACACCTGAAACAAAAAATATAAGAGAAATTAGAAAAGAAACAACATTTTATTTAAAAACAATATGTAAATAACTAAATTAAGTTACAACAACTATGATGTTATGTCAAAAAAAATGATCTCTTTGAAAAATGTTTTGGCAGCAGGGATAAGACATGAATCTTCAAATTGAAATCAATTCTTCATTTGTTCTATTATGAATCCGTTGGGTAATGAGTTGGATGAAATTCCTTTGTTTTATTAAAATTTGTTTCAAGAATCACTTGTCCATAAATTGACCTTCTTTTTCTCCTAGGACCTGCAAAAAACGAGTGTCTACCTGCAATAAAACATTAAATCATGGAGAAAAAGAGGTGATCGGGCTCCCCTAATCCAAGAATTATGCAAAAAAACAACAAGTAGTTACTCTGTATAACAAATCCATTGAGAAAATAACAAAGTAAAATTTATCTGTCACTTGCGGGAGAGCAGTGGCCAATCATGCTAACCTGCAGTGTTTTAATCACAACTTCTTTGTTTTTGGTCAAAATTGAGTGATTCCAAAGCAAAATGAGAGCTAATTCAAAGGGTTATCTCCAGTAGCAACAGTTTTTAAAAATTCAATGCTATGATATGTCAAATTTGTTTAGAACAACCTGCATAATAGAGTCATTTTCGATTACCCAATCTAGACCAACGATTGATATTTCAAGCATAGATTCTTCGTTTGATGTTGGATTCAAATGATTCAAATTGGAAATGAAATTAGAATAATTTATTTATCTCCAATAGAAATAGGTTTTGAAGAAAAGAATAATTGATAAGTCAAACACTGTAAGGAACATCTGGAAAAACAGAGTTTTAAGGGTGCTGATTTACGATAGACAGTCAGTATTTTGATCATAACTTCCCCATACGATATCAAAAATGAGTGATTCCAATTGCATTGTAAACTAGATTCATAGGGGAATCTACCATAGAAACAGGTTTTAAAAATTCATTCATTTAGGCCTCCAAAAACTGACTGTCCCAACTCTGTTCCTGAGCTGCCCGCTAGACATCCAGTCAATGTTTTGGTTCTAACTTTTTCGTTTCAAATCCAAATTGACTGATTCAAATTGGGTTAGAAAGTAGACATCAAGGGCTACCTAGGGTAGAAACATGTTTTAAAAATATTCATTTTTGGTCCCTCAAAACATGACTGTCCCGACTGTTTTTCCAGAAAATTCATCAAGCCCGCAAGCCAAAAAAATGATATTCAAGAATTTTTTCAAATTGGTGATAAAAAAATGAATATAAGTGTTTATAGAATTTTTATTTTCAATATAATTCATCTAAATACATAAATAAATTGAAATATTTATCACCGATGTTGATTTCGATAGCGTGTTGCAACAAAAAAACAACTATTTTTACAAAAAAACAAAATGCATTTATTTATGTCCTTATTTTATTTTATTTTATTTTCTCCACTATCCTACTCTTCTTTGAGAATCGAATATGTTTATGTATAAGAGTATTTCCAGTGGAACCATTTTAGAAATAAGGCTTCCAATATATACATACCCAAATTTGAAAAATGCATGTTGAGAAAAATTAGGGTATGAAAAGCCAACTTCCCTTGAAAAGATGTTGTCAAAAATTGTTGAAGTATGGAGTGATGATGCAAACACGTGATGGAGTGAAACCAATCTTCAATATATCCATTAATTTCTTGATTTCCCATCATACCATGAGGTTCTTGAGCTTTTAAAATGGTTTGTTGATGCAAACTAGAAGTAAGTTCATTTTCTTCCATAACTTCTACAATTTTTGAATTTGAAACATTCTGAATCTCATTGTAAGTTTTCTCTAATGGCGCATGTGAGATAGAATGGGTGGGAAGTGTGGGTAAATTTGGAAGTTCAACACTGTAAGTATGTTGTACTAGTTTATTGTGGTGAGGGTGTGGAATTAGTTGAGCAGGAAATTGTGTATGGAATGGAGCATTGTGATGATGTGGTTGGTTGGGTTGAGTGGATAAATTTGATATGCAAGCAAGATGTTGTGAAAGAGCTGGTGGAGAATATGGAGAATGTTCTTGTGCTACAAGATGAGGGAGAGTAGTCATGCAATCATAAGGTGAACCATGCCAAACTTGTAGATAAGATTGGTGGTTATATTGAAATTGACATGGCTGCCCTAGAACATGAGTATTCCATAATGGATTATACAAGTAAGAGAATGGAGAAGAAGTGTTTTGAACCATACCTGTAGGCCATGATTTCCATGGTTTTGACCTTGTTGCAGCTTCCTCACCTCTTTGATATGATACTTCCATCCTAGATAAGGAAGAGTAACCATCTATGGGTTGCTCCTTTTGGTCATGAGGGAAAAACACTTCATCAAATTCTTCATTTTTATGAACCTGCAAAACATCCAATTTTGAGCTTAGAGAGCTAATAAAATCAACTTTAAAATTTTCAAATAAATCATTGATTTCAGCTCTTATGTCTCCTATTCTTGTAGCAGATTTGGAAAACAAAGAACAAACATCTCTAGAATTCTTACCAGCCTTGGAGATTCCTCTTGAATACCTTATGCAGAACTCACAAACATCATCATATGATAACTGAAAAACATCACCTTTTCCTATCAGATTTAAGAGTTCTAAAAATTCATCTTTGATTCCTTTAAGAATGAGTGTTTTTAAGATCTCTTTCTCCAAATGCTTATATTTTGATTTTTGAAGTTGTATTGAAATCGATCTACATAGTCCTCCAAACTTTCATCTTCCCCTTGTATCATACTAAAAATATCTTCATTGGATTTGCAGTAGTCTTGGTACTTCTTCAAGAATATGTTCTTCATGTCCTCCCATGATTGGATGCAATTCCCACCTAGGCTCATGAACCATCGGAGAGCTGCTCCTTTTAGAGTAAGAGGAAACACTTTCAATCTTTGATCATTAGTACAATAATCATATACTCTACAAAGCATTTCGAACTCAAATAAGAATGTATCTGGATCTTCATTTGCTAGACCATGAAAATTTGGTAAAGATGGGGGAATTATGTGCATTTGTGTCACTTCTCCTAAATCTTTGATAGGAAATTCAAAAGTAGAAACGTGAGCCATTTCTTACCATAGTATAAGATGTTCTTCATGTGTTTCTTCGAGGCTCCTTCTTCAAATGTTCCTGTCAATCGGTTAGTGAAATGGGTGGTGCTTACATCACCACTTGCATGAGATCATGTGATCCATTTTTTAAAAATTTCTATCTTTTTCCTAATCATTCACACAAAAATTCAAACATCTATTTCTACCCAACAAAGCAACAACAAATCTGTTAGGAAAGCGGACAGTGGAGCAGGGCTTGTACATGCTCCGCACGCAGGTTCTTACCTTCCGTTTTTAGGATCCAACTCTTCCCTAGCAGACACTCATCAGATTCACACTACTCTTTAGAAATGTCTACACTCTCCCCGGCAACGGCGCCAAAATGTGGAGCGATAAAAAGGTGTCTTTGTAACTCCTAATTACCTCACATTAATTGTCAACCCAGGGACGACTTTTTGTTTCAAGAGTGTACTCAGTCTGAGGCGGCTATTTACTCAAGAGTAATGTTTTGCAGTATATTGCTTAAAATCCAAAAGTAAATGAAAGCTAGAAATAAAATCTACTTGCAACAAAGCACTTTAAGACTTAAATCATGCATTCGGAAAAATAAGCAATGTATCAGTCAAGGGTCCAGTAACAATAACTCATCCCTTTGGAAACTGATGTAACCAAAAGTAACCAAGGAACAGATCATTAATCTGGGGACTAGACAACAAATGCCAATGCCCACTACAGTTTCAGATCGTTCTTCACACCAAAGCAAAGATAATGCAAATAACAGGAAATGGAGAGCTGCCATTGAAAGTAAACTAGGAAAGCTCTTTAAAAGCAAACTCTTGCAATTAATCAACCAAACTAAACAGCGAAGTAAATGGACGGCAAACTTATAATTAAAGGAATTAAACAACGAATCATATTTAATAAATCTGGACAACAAACTCTAATTAGTGGAATCGAATAACCAACAATCTGAAATGAACAGCGAAGCTTTACATTTGAAATGAGAAGCATAACAATATACGTTGAGAAGGATAATAATCTCTGTTATGATGGAAAAGAACAGCCACACGATTCAATCTCAACTTGTGCAATAAAACAATTTCATAAAATATTATAACAGCTTGCTGCAAAAACATGAAACTGTAAGGCAATACGATTCAAAGAAATAGGAATTAAATCAAACCATCACACGGCGGAAATTGGAAAGATATGATACAACATCAGCATACTCCACCAGAGGCTGGGCCCTTAGCCGCCAGCGGATGCTGCTGGGCTACTTCAGATCAGGTGAATGAACAACAACCCTTTTATTTATTCATCCTCAAATTGTGAAATCATTACAACAACAAAAGCTTTGAAGATTACAATGGCAATGCAACAATCCCTATCCTATCATGAATAATCCATCATCATTCTTGAATCTCTAAGTCTGAATCCTCAATTCCATCATTCGAATCCATCCCGAATCATCCTCAAAGTCCTTCCCCCTCTCTGATCTCTGTTCTGATTTAAATACAAAGAGAGCAGAGAGTGGTTACAATAGAGATAATTACAACATGATTCTATTACAAAATTAGATTGTTTCCAACCAATTGATCAACAAGAAGAAGACGAATTTGGCTTTGCAGCTGAGATTTGGAGGACGGCCGCAACAACAGAACTGAGAAAATCGTGCTTAAAGAACTCTGCGAATCTCTCAACACAGGCCGAATTTGGGCAAACCGTTCTTTGATAAAGTTAATTGGGTTCGTTCTGGACAAAACCCATGTTCCGGATTTTCCAGATTCGTCCTCATTTGCTCAGAATCTCAACCGCAAAACTGTCACTCCTTATTCCAGCGCATTTCTGAGTTGGCACTTTTAATGATCAAATCTTCAATCTGGAAATTACCTTGGAGGCTAAAAATGGTGAATAATGTTATAACTGATTTATTAAAACTATCATTGATAAAATCATACATAATCATCAATTTATTAGAAATAAAGGAGAATAAATAATATTCATTCATAAGAGCATAAATCATTATAAAATGGATTTAAATAATAAATTATAATAAATGACGTGAAGAAGAATGGTAGAAATGGGTGGAATAAACGTTCACAAGTGATAATAATAATGGCATATTAATGGCCCAACAATTACCTATTACATGGAAATTAAAAACTTCATTACAACATTTATCTTTTAACAAAAATATAATTAAAACTAAAGCCTTAATCTATTTTTTGAATATGGATTTGATTGGATGCCACTATGTTCCCCGGATTTGATAACGTGTCCTTTTGAGATACTGAGGTGTCACCTAGTGAATCCGTCACCCATGCTCTGCACTTCTTCCATATTTCAATGTTGGTTTTGGGAGAATTTATCAACTTATGATATTCTAATCTGAAGGCAGTGATCCCATTGAATGTAATTTGTTTTCTGAACAAAGTCTTTACCATCCAAAGTAATTGAAAATTCCTCTATAAGAAATTAACAATTGTAGCTCCTTTTAGGATTGTGGTTTTCTCAGGGGTATTATCAATCTTACTCTTTGCTAGCACTAATAGTGGCTCGTAGGAATCCCATGATAAAAGGATGCCTCTGAGATCCTAGCATGAAGCAATCCTGCTCTGCCCTTTTGTCAAATATGTTATCAAATTTGTTTAAAGCTTGTTTAATTTCTGCCAACTTCTTCTCTGCTGAATTCCTGCAAGCATTTTTTACAATCAACTTATTAATATCTAGAACACACAACGTCCTATATTTAATTTCATTTTCCTCCAACTCCTGCTCTGTCTTTGAAACTATGAAATCAATGAATTTCTTTGCCCATAAAGCTTTGTTAAGAGTATTTTGTTTGTCTGCCATAACTAGTTCCTCTAAATCTATGATAATGCTCTTTTCCTCTGACACTATTGTCAAAGTCTCCTAAGTTGTTTTCATGACTTCAATGATTTCATTCCATATAATGTATTTTTCTTGAATTAAAGTTATATTTCCTTTGATATTTTCCTTTAGACTCTTGATTTCATTATTGGCTATCTGGAAATCTGATTCATACTTATAGACTTCTCCTTCTTTGTCCTGCATTATCTTCTTCACTATATCCAACTCTCTCTCAGTACTCTTGAGATCATTTTTTGCCATCTTCAACTCTGTGCTCAACTAAGATAATCTTGTTGCTGGATCATCAGATCCAGATGGCATGACTATGGTTCAAGAATGAGAGTCAATTTAACTCTACAAATTAAGTACAAACTCGTTTAACTTTGAAACCTCTTCCTCTTTTTGCAACAACTTTTTAGTGTCCCGTGATTTAGCAGATTGGTAGACCAAATGCACAGGGTAACATGAAGCTAGTATTTTGAGTCGTAGGACCTAGCCTTCCTGGACTTGTAGAGGGATCTCTCTATTATATGCAAAGAATGTGAACTTGTTTGCTTTAGATGATTGATTTTAGGCTAGTTGTTAAGTGCAAGTTTTGTTATTTGTTTTGGTTGGGTAAGATGATCTAGAAGAATAAATGGAATGATGAAATCTTCAAATCATTGAGAAATGAAGTCTATAAAAGTCATGAAAGGTTCATCAATAGATCCGAGAGCATCACAGGGAAAATCTAACATGTTCAATGGATCTTCAAGGTATTTAAGGGCAATGAGATGGACATCAATTGTGAGAATAAAAGTAGGATGAAGGGCAATTAACAATCCTTTATCATGTACTTTTAATAAGAAGGGACTCAAATATCATAAGCATAAAGAGGCAATCAATAGACAGGGAAAACCATAAATTATTTAATTCAACTTAAGCAGATAATTATTCAAGACAAACATTCCAATGAAATATAGAAGGCGAGAAACTCATTTAACTTCTAGTGATTTCACCTTCAAGGACAGAAAGCATACAAGACACACATATAACTGTAATCAGAGAAGAGGGAATGCCTAAAAATATTTTATCATAGATATGAAGGTCTCTAAAACAATTATTTAAGCAATTACAAAGGGCATGATCGAAACAAAACCTCTTTGGCAGACCTAACTAATGGTACTTTAGAGAGAGACCTCAAAAACAATGTTTTAGTGACATCAAATAAGTAGGGCTAGCCATAAATCATGCTTGATACCTACTGTATTAAACCATTCATGAAATAAACAAGCTTAGGGGGTCTAAAGAGCAATTAAAAATTCTCTAAAATGTCCTAACAGAGGAAAACATAAAGACAATGAATAACAAATAGAGCTAATGTGCCTTTGAAAAAATTTCTTAGTCTAAATCCTTTGTTCTACTGAAATATAGAAAGATGGAAACATAATGAAACAGGAAAAACAATAACAGAATGATGCACTTCACCATAAACCAAGCTCAGGGATCCTGCAAGCAGACCTTCCTCCACCAACAAACAGATCAAGGCATTCACAAGCTCCAAGACATGAATTTCTTTTCAAATTCCAAGAGACTATGCACTACTTCAAAGAGTCATCAAATGGCAACAAGATAATGAGTTCAAAAGAAGTATTTATCTGCAAATGAGGAGGTGAAGCTAAGTCTTACAGTTTGGGTGTCATTTATTACAGAGTAAATGCATTCTCTGCATTGAAGACCATGCAAAGCTCAAGGCAGGAATATTTGAAGATAATTATCTGAATAATAACTCCTATCTTAACTTCTAAGGGTTTATAGGTGAAATGTTTGACTTTAAGGCCTATTCATAGCTTTACAATAACTGTTTGGTAGATAAAAAATATCTCTGACTAGGTTCAATAAATTCCGAATGCTTTATGGAAGAAAACAAAGCACTGCGTGGTAGAAATATCTTTGAAAGAAGTAACTGCCATAGGCTTAGTCATTCAAATGCATTTCTGGGCTTAATATTCTTTTGTTTTATCTTTAAACTCTGTATTAGGCCTTTAAACTCTGTCTTTATACTCTGACTGTCTATTTGTATTTATGTTTTTCTTTAATCTGTTTGATCTCTGTCTGTTCATTTAAAATTTTTATCATTATGATCTTTTGCCTTTATCCTTTAACTTCTGTTTTAGCTAGCTAATCTTTTGCTTTGGCTTTTGATTAAGGATTAGTCCT
Organism: Pinus albicaulis; assembly: GCA_034641835.2. Classification (NCBI taxonomy): domain Eukaryota; kingdom Viridiplantae; phylum Streptophyta; class Pinopsida; order Pinales; family Pinaceae; genus Pinus; species Pinus albicaulis. The sequence goes on from CM076571.1 coordinate 315,481,666, forward strand.
TTAATCTTTCAAACTCCTTCTCTTCACTATTTCCTTTGACTGTGGTTGTCTTTTGTGTGTAGGGGAGGCTCTTCTTCGTGGCAAGAGGGTTTTTATCCATTGATGATCATGTTTCATCGATAGAAAACATTGGTAAAAGACATTTGGCCATTATTGATTTGTTTTAAGCTCCTGGATCATCATCTAGGCCTTCTCTGTAACTGAAATTGGCATTTTGGAATGTATTTCATACATTTCCACCATTAAAACCTGCTCAAAACACCATTTGTTAGTTAAAACCTGCGGGGAGGGCATATGACTGCAATTTCTGTGCTTTTGGGTAGTCAAAGGGTTTTACAGAGGAAGAAACAGTCAAGGGGAAAGGTTCCAAAGGCAGAAACAGGATAAATTTGAATGGAGGCTCGAAAGGTTTGAATTTTTGGCATGGAGGACAAGCAATTTTGAAAAGCGGAAGCGGTTTATGGTGCAGAGAATGGGCGATAAGCTGTTTTTGGTGGGAGGCATGTGATACACCTCAGGACATGACACGTGGCGGGGTAAAATAATTTATTTCACGTGGTTCAGGAAAGGTTAACCCCTGCACAATTATATATGTGATATGCGCTGGGGACTATCAGATCTCGAGACAGGATATCGACAGCTATTGCGAGTTCCGGAGGTGGTGGACTAATGATCAGGCCAGCGGAAGTGGAGGATAGGTGGCGAGGTTAAGTGGAAGATGGGGCATGGGTGATCCAGGTGGATATTGGTGGCCACCCGCCTATTCCACTTGGGCCCCCACCATTGTCTCTTTCAGTTTTTCCGTTTTGGCATAACTTACTATTTTTAGCAGTTTTTCGGGTCCTGAACTTCCGGAGCCGTTTTGAGGCCCTAAACGACGTTTTTTGGGTATGAAAGCGCCAGCGAATTTTTTGATAAAATTCGTCCCGGCAGCTGTAGTCCTCGGATAGAGCTTTCTAATGATGTATCATATGCGTCAAACGGAGATAGTATGCCAAAGTTACGTCCCTGGGAAGTTGAAACACCAATTTACCCAAACGGGGCCCATAGTTTTGGCGCTTCATCTCCTAGGGTTAGGTTTTTGGGATGTTTAGGGTTCTCCATTGTTTCTCAATAATAAATAGGCCCTAGAGCCTCATTGTAACGCAGTTCAGAGGCCTGTAGCCGCCACATCTCTTCTCAGAGATAGCTACCAGTGCCCTAGCTAGTTTTATTTCCATTCTGTCTGTAAGCAAATTTCAGTTCTTTGATATTAATGAAATGAAGTGTTATTTCCGCTGCATCTCTGTGTTTATGGTTATGTGTTTATTCTGTTGCGTTCCTGCATAAATCCGGATCAGTGGTATCAGAGCGGTCTGCTTTTTCTCGATCCTTCTTTGCATGTCCCCAACGAGGTCGGGGTATAAGGAGCTAGGGCTTGATCTGGTGGAACCTTTGCAAGATCAGCCTCGCAAACCTCGACGGGCGCCCATGGGGGACGAAAAGAAAGATGAGGGAGCAGGAGATCCTATCAAAATATTGCTCGAGGAGGCCCTCGAAAAAAAAAGGAACGCGATGATGGATAGCTTTGCTCAGATCCTTCAACGGCTGCCCACCGGCGGCGCATCTGCATCCAGTAGCCACTCTGGAGTTGCGACTCCCTTTAGGGTACAAGTAAATTTTGACATTCCCATATTTGAGGGTCAAATAGACGCAGATGCCGTAGATAGATGGTTGAATCTATTAGAAGGATATTTCTCTGTTCATGACTTTTCGGACCGGGAGAAGATTATTTTTGCACTCCTCAAAGCTACCCCCCATGTTAAGGACTGGTGGGAAACCTACTGTGAGAACAAGGACCAGACAGAACCCTCTCTGTTCTCGGCTGTACCGACTTGGAATTCTTTCCGAGACGCCGTCAAGGAACAGTACTATCCCGTGGGGAGCTATGAGGACAAGTACATACAATGGACCACGCTGCGACAACAAAGGGATCAAGATGTGCATGAGCTGACGAATCTGTTCCATACTCTGCGCACAAAGTTGGGTATCAAAGATTCAGAGAAACATTTGGTGCTAAAGTATCGCAGCTGTCTGCACAGATACATTCAGGAGGAAATGGAGTTCCTCGACATCTCCTCGCTTGGTACGGCATGCCGGTATGCTGCCAAGATTGAGCAGAAATTCAAACAGAAGAAGCGAGACTTTGGATCTGTGAATCAAAAGCAAGGAAAAGGTGCTTCCAAACCGCAGAACAAAGGACCGAGCATGGCGGCTAAAGACAACCCGTCAAAGCCACAAGAAAAGAACAACACCGTAAAGCCAAAGAAGGACACGGGAAAGTGGTGTGAGTTCCATAAGAGCTCCACTCACAACACAAGTGAGTGTCGGGCCAAGCAGTCGCTAGTGGCCGAGATGAGGGCTTCTGAGTCAGATGCATGCTCCGACTCCGAATCAGAACCTGAAAAGGGGAATGAAAAGGGAAACAGATTATTGATGCGGAGCCCAACGCCACTGTTGCCACTACAAAGGTCCAGAAGGAGGAACCGGAAGATCCAGAGGAGGAGGAACGTCTCTTCCACTCCCAGATGTGGGTAAAGGGCTCCCCTGTACAGTTCATTGTCGACAATGGGAGCCAAAAGAACCTCATTTCAGCAGGCGCCGTGAAGCGGTTGGGCTTGCCGACCACAGCTCACCCACATCCATACACCATCGGGTGGCTTCACCAAGGACGAGATCTCCGCGTCAGCCAGCAGTGCCGCCTTCCCTATAGCATCAAGCCCTTCACGGATGAGGTATTATGTGATGTTGCTCCTATTGATGTTTTTGATGTATTATTAGGACAACCATACTTGTGGAAGCGTCATGCTGTGTATGAGTCTCGACCTCGTGCTGTTATTATTACTTTGGGAAATAAGTTGTACAGGATACCAGAGGTACCACCTCCTACGACTATCTCTTTGGTTACTGCAAAACAATGCAGTAAGCTCATTTCCCAAACCAGGAAATTCGTTTTCCTGATGATCCGCCCCCAGGGCAAGAAGAAGACTATGGCCACGACCTCCAGACAGGGCCCCTCTGCACGACAACAACAAATGGATAAGGTCGTGGAGGAGTACGGGGACATCTTCACCTCACCCACAGGGGTTCCTCTGCACTGCCAGGTCAAGCACCCGATTGATCTGACCCCGGGTGCGCCACTACCCAATGGACCGATCTATCGACGCTCTGTTCTGGAAAATGATGAAATCAAGAGGCAGATTCAGGAGCTGTTGCAGAAAGGTCACATCAGACCAAGTTCATCGCCCTGTGGGAGCCCGATCGTGTTGGTACGGAAGAAGGATGGGACGTGGAGACTCTGTATTGACTATCGGGCGCTGAACAAGATCACTGTCCGGAATAGGTACCCAATCCCACGGATTGATGACCTTCTGGACCAACTCCAAGGTGCAAAATATTTCGGTAAGATCGACCTGAAGTCTGGGTATCACCAGGTACCAATTGAACCCTCTGATGTGTGGAAGACTGCCTTCAAAGCTAAGGAAGGCCTTTTTGAATGGCTGGTCATGCCTTTCGGGTTGACGAATGCTTCCGCAACCTTCATGAGGATGATGGACGACATCTTGCGGCCATTCACCAACTCATTCGTAGTGGTGTACTTGGATGACATTCTGATCTTCAGCAAGACTTGGGAAGAGCACCTTCATCACATCCGACAAGTCCTCCAAACACTGCGGCAACACAAGTTGTGTGCCAATTTGGAGACGTGCACGTTTGGCATGACCCAGGTTCAATATCTGGGATACATTATTGATGAAAGGGGGGTGCATGTGGATCCAGCCAAGATCCAAGTCATTCGGGATTGGCCAGCCCCGACTACTATAACAGAGCTTCGCAGCTTTCTGGGTCTTGCTAATTTCTACCGTAGATTCATGCTGGGATTCTCTCATATCACTTGGCCCTTGAGTCAAGTCACCAAAGGAGGAGCGAGAGCAAAATTCTTTTGGTCGAAACCTCAACAGAAGGCGTTCAAAGAATTGAAAAATCGCCTATGTTCTGCCCCAGTGCTCACCTTACCAGACTTGCAGCAGCCGTTTGAGATCGAGACAGATGCCTCTGACTATGCTATTGGGGCAGTTCTTACTCAACAGGGACATCCAGTGGCATATCACGGTGAGACATTGTCTGAGACAGTTCGCAAGTATCCCACCTATGACAAAGAAATGTATTCCATTGTGCAAGCCTGTCGACAATGGAAGCATTACATTTTGGGGAAAGAAACAATCATCCACACAGACCACCGGCCCCTGCAGTTCATACAGACACAAGGGAAGTTGCAGAATGATCGCCATCAGAAGTGGTCCACATATCTGCAACAGTTTCATTTGAACATCAAGTACAAAAAGGGTAGCACCAATAATGTTGCAGACTGCCTCAGCCGACCACCGATCGTGGCGCTCACCACCGTGCTCAACTCTTGTGGGCACGAGACTTCTGATTGGCCGCTTCTCTATGAGAGTGACCCAGAATTCGGCCACACTTACAAGGCACTCTTGGGGGGCACACCAGTTCCAAATTTTCACCTCCAAGATGCACTTTTATGTCACCTGGGACACCTTTGTGTTCCTTCAAGCGAGCGTGCCAAGATGATATGGGAAGCACACTAAAGTCGAGTCGCTGGGCATTTCGGGGTCGAGAAAACAGTAGCAATACTACAGAAGTATTTCTATTGGCCGAACCTTCGAAAGGATGTCGAGAAGCACATCAGATCCTGCATTGCTTGTGCCATTGCCAAACCGACCATCAAGAAGCAAGGCCTATATACTCCTCTACCTACCCCTAGTCGACCTTGGGAATCCATCTCCATGGATTACATGTCGGGCTTGCCTTCTACTAAGCAGGGAAATGACTGTGTTTTTGTGGTCGTCGACAGATTCTCGAAGATGGCCATTATGGTGGCCTGCAAGAAGAATATCACAGCAGAAGCCACTGCTAACTCTTCTTTGAACGAGTGTGGGTGCACTTTGGGATCCCACAGTCTATCATATCAGATCGGGATAGCAGGTTCCTCAGCACATTTTGGTCCAGCCTCTGGTCGATGTTGGATACCAAGCTCACCAAGTCCACAGCTTTCCATCCCCAAACGGATGGCCAGACAGAGGTCGTCAACAGAATGATTGTACACATTCTGCGCATGTACAATTCAAAGCATCCACGCACATGGGACGAGAGCCTCCCTTATGTACAACATAGTTATAACCGGGCTCTCCACGGTTCAATTGGCCATAGCCCCTTTCAGGTGGGCTTGGGATTCCAGCCACTATGTCCCATTGACGTAGCCATGCCATTTGCAGCTGCTCAGGCCGATTCAGCGCACGTCCAGTCTGAAGTTGACAAAGCAAGTAGCTTCATCGAGCGCATTCAACACATCCGCCAACGGGTTCATGATATATTGGACAGAGCCAATGCGAAGTACAAGCAGCGCCATGATCAACACCGGGTGCCACACCACTTCCAGGTGGGCGACAAAGTATGGCTACATTTGCAGAAGGAGCGCCTCACTGGACCTCACCGCAAGCTTCGCCCGCTCCGATACGGGCCGTACACCATCACCAAGGCTGTAGGTAACAATGCCCTCGAGCTTAGTATTCCACCATTCCTTGGTCTGCACCCAGTCTTCAATGTGGATCGCCTTCGTCCTTACTTTCCACCTCTACTGGACACCTCGGACATTGCAGAACAACTCACACCAACAGAGTTAAACCCAGACTGCATGGAACGGGCCACCACAGATTGTATCATGGACATGCAAATCAAGAACACTCGTCAACAGCAGATCCAACTGTATCGGGTTGTCAAAGCTGGCCAACTCCTGCACCAAGGAAAGTGGTTCACCGGGGACCAAGTTCAGCAGAAATTTCCTCATCTCATGGAGGAACTTAACGCAATGGGGACCATTGCTTCCTAAGGGGGGAGGAATGATCCAGGTGGATATTGGTGGCCACCCGCCTATTCCACTTGGCCCCCACCATTGTCTCTTTCGGTTTTTCCGTTTTGGCATAACTTACTATTTTTAGCAGTTTTTCGGGTCCTGAACTTCCGGAGCCGTTTTGAGGCCCTAAACGACGTTTTTTGGGTACGAAAGCGCCAGCGAATTTTTTGATAAAATTCGTCCCGACAGCTGTAGTCCTCAGATAGAGCTTTCTAATGATGTATCATATGTGTCAAACGGAGATAGTATGCCAAAGTTACGTCCCTGGGAAGTTGAAACACCAATTTACCCAAACGGGGCCCATAGTTTTGGCGCTTCATCTCCTAGGGTTAGATTTTTGGGATGTTTAGGGTTCCCCATTGTTTCTCAATAATAAATAGGCCCTCGCGCCTCATTGTAAAGAGTTCAGAGGTCTGTAGCCACCACATCTCTTCTCAGAGATAGCTACCAGTACCCTAGCTAGTTTTATTTCCATTGTCTGTAAGCAAATTTCAGTTCTTTGATATTAATGAAATGAAGTGTTATTTCCGCTGCATCTCTGTATTTATGGTTATGTGTTTATTCTGTTGCGTTCCTGCATAAATCCGGATCAATGGGGCCTTAATAATTTAATGAAATATATGTTAATTTATAAGGTTTGGTAGGGCGATGGGCATAGTGAGAGGCAGGGCCCATATATTAATAATTTAAAGGGTTAAGGAACCCTATTATAAGGTTTACGGGGGTTTATGAAATGAAAGGGCGGAGGATAATATTGTATAGGGAAGGGGCTAATAGATAGGCAGGGGTCAAGGTCTTATGGGTGCAAAGGCACTGGGGTTAAAAGAAAAGGGGGCTTAGGCTTGGTTTATATAAGGGCGGCTTTTTAATATTAAAGCAGAGTTTTTACATAAAAGAAGAAGACCTGATAGGCTTAAGTTTGGGTTTTAAACAATTTAAAAGTGTACTTTTACATTCTTTAATACATGTAAAGGGAAATGAGGAATAGGGGTGTGCTCCATGAGGGTTTAGGAAAGGGAAAAATGGGGTTTTTAGAGCGAAAAAGGGAGTGGATGAGAGTGTGGGTTGGGTAGTGAAAATGAGGTTAATAGGCCCAATGGTGAAGTCTTTTTGGAGCAGTGAGGTGAAATTTAGAAGGAAAAGAGGAAGAATATGGTGAAACAGTTTGATTTAGGATAACGAAGGCAGTGAGATTTCTAGAACTCACAATATTTTACAAAGCTTGTTTCTAGGAATCTAGGACCCCTAGTCATCTTCAGAATCAACAAAAAAATTACTGATGATTAACAGTGGCTCCTCTTGGGGAGGAAAACTCCTTTTTGGGAGGTGTCCAGAACTTTCAAACATTAAATATCTAAGTTTATGAAGATCAATGCCTCTTCCATTAGGCAGATTTTTCTTTCTTTTCATTTGCTGATATTTATTTGAAGTGGTATCTCAATAATCTACAACACATGATTTCTTCAACTCCATTTCTACCTACGCAACCTACTTGGCCTAACATTTTTTCTTCCTTGAGTGCACTTGAACTGGAAAACTCTCGACATTTTTATTTCGAAAACAAAAAATAAACTATCTACTTCTATCCTTATTGCTTCCAAGAGTGCACTTGAACCGGCAAACTCTGGACATTTTTATTTCGAAAACAAAAAATAAACTATCTAATTCTATCCTTATTGCTTCCAAGAGTTCAGATTAAGCTAGTGAACTCTTTTATTCTCTACCTAGACTATTTGACTGCCAAGATTAAGATGTTTGGCAGACTTGATTCTCTAAACTATTGACATGAAATTGAAAGCATGGTTTAAATCACGATTAAGCAATCTGACTTACCATGGTTTGTGGCATTGGAACAAACTGCACACAAACATTATTTTCCATAAAAATTAACTAGAAAGATAAGGGTTGTGATCTGTCATTTGTTATGCATCCTCATCTTTCTCTTTTGTTCTTTTTTTAGCATGTGGAACCAGTTCTTTCACTCCTAATCTATCTTTTCTGGTAAGTCAAGCTTAAATAATTTTTACAATCATTTTTACACTAACTTATCAACATAAATTTAAAAATTTTCAACCATGATTAGGCTAGATGACTGAACAAAATCTTCTTTTTTGAACAATTAGTGGAATTTAGGCTTGCACACTTTCAACAATACTATTTTTTGGGTATGGGGATGTACCTCTTTTAAAATCTGCTCTCTTTTCCTTTTTCTATTTTTCTGAATTTTTTATTTTTATGATCTCTTATCATGCAACGTTATGTATAATTAATGAAAAATTTGAAGCTATTACTCTTGAAAAAAATAGTGTTTGAGCATCTTGCAATTGACAGTACCTCTGTAATGTTCCCAAATCGGAACAACTAGCAATCCATGGCTGGAAAATGCATTTTCCAGAAATTGAGGCAGCAGGATTTGATACCAAGACCTAGATCCATTAGATCAATACATATAAGACTAAAATCCAAGAGTTGGGACCAACGAAATCCTTCTAGAGTGGTTAAACAGATCTCCCACTGCTAGATGTCTTCAGAAAGTGCTCGGTGAAGGGATTGCAACTATACATGAGCATACCATGAAAAGACAACGTTGTTTTATGAGATGTAAGACAATAAGATGTACATATATCCAATAATGATGTTATAGCAGAAAAAGAGTACAAGTTCTTGAGGAAACAACCTCGCAAGAAAGGCAATGCAAGCCTCAACAAGACATGTACATGAAAGTAGAAGAACACTGTTATTTCTGCAGAAACCCAGGCTATGAGGATGTAGTTTATAAGAGAAACTACTCCATATTACATAATAACTAAAATATATGGCAAGATATGGCTCAAATACAATATGGGAGCAAATATCTAACCCTCAGAAGCAACAATACATCAATCCTCCAAGGGATTGGCTGGAAGATACAAAATGGAAAAAATGCAGGAGTTGCTGGGCAGCTGTTGCAACTCAAATCTCGAAGTCAATAGAGAAGGCTGAAGATGATAATAAATCTGAAGTATACCTCCTCCAATGGATCTCCAAAGTGCAAGGTTGATCCTTACACTTGAGATCTCACCCTCCAATCAATCTGCAAACCCTCACTGCAGATACTCCATGAAAATAACGCAATCACTAAGATGGACTGTGTAATGAGCGAAATATAGCACTATGTCCAAGTGCCAAGATCTGAAAATCATCTCTCAAGCTTCCAATATAATCTCTCAAAGAAAGGAAAGACTCTTTCTCTGAAAAACAAGAGATGGAAGAGGTGTTCTGGAGTCTCCACTGCAACACCCTACAACATAGAGTTATGTTGCTGTAGCAATAATGCTGTCCTGGAGGATGCTTTGGCCTTCAGCCAAGACATGTGGAAAATGAAGAACCAACCTTTAAAATTCCTCTCAAGAAGGTGAGGAAATCCTAAACAGGAATTTCTCGGCAATTCTTGCTAAACAACAAAGAATGCACAATGTCTGAATAGACATGAAATCATAAACATATGCATGAATAAAAATGGCTCTCCTCCTCTCCATATATATCAAGTGAAGGCTCTCTCTCCATGGGCTCCATCCATTAGGATTTCCTCCATAAAGGAATATTCCCTCCTCTATCTCTGCACTATCCCATGTAGTGCTTTCCACCTCATACCCTGCGCTGGTTGACTTGGTCAAACCTCTTTGCAAATGTATCTTTTCACAAATGGGTGTGTGAAATCTAGTTCCATGGCTAATCCCTTTTCACAATAAAGGGATTTTATTTATGTTTTTATTATGAATGGGCCTCTTCACCCAATTATTCATCTCCTAACTAAAATTATCAAAATCTAATGTTCCAATTTATTGAAGGCAAAAATTAGGAACATTACAGTCCTCTCCTCCCAAATGTTGCTTGTCCTCAATAAATTGCAAGGATAGAACTGAGAAGTTTCCCCCAAGGAATGGAGACTAAAAAGTGTTGGGAAAACATCTTCCCCAATTTTATTCTCCATTCCCAAGCAATCATCCAAACAAAATGAGCTACCTCCCAATAAGGCAACTCCTGGAAATCTCCTTCCACCTCAAGCTCCGGAAATGAAGGTGGGATAAAAATATGGACTTAGAAAGCATCATATCCTACCCCAAGCTTTCCTTCTCTCCACTTATGATAAGTGTATAGTGTGTACTGATCCTGGGGTGCAAAATTATTTCCCTCAAATGGAAAAGTGAAGAAAAATCCTCTAAAGAGTTCTCCTCCAACAATGAAGAACAAGCTGGCCCAAAATGTTTCATCCATGATAAATAGGACAAGATAATCATAGAGTATCCCAAGGAGAAGTTTTCTACAAATTATACATGATGATACATGATAAAAACAATGTCTCACAAGGATACAATGCAATTTCATCCACTGCAATCTCAGAAAGGAACATGGCAAGTGACATACACAATCCATCACATCTACTAAGGAATAGTAAATGGCTGAATATAACAACAATAAAATACCAAACACTTGATCATGGCTATACAATGGATGACTATCAAGTCCATGGTCCACCTCAAAAGATAACACATATGTAGTAGTGGTGGCCATATCTCCTCCCATGCTCCCATTAGAACATGTAGTGCAAAAAATGTGAGAATTCTTCCCACTCACCGACACATCCAACTCATGTGCCTCTCTCATAATCATGATTCTCATACAAATATGATCTATATCAGAAAATTAATTCATGATCAGCAACAAAATGAAGGAAATACTGATGGCTTCATGTGATGCTTGAAGATACCAACAGTCTCCTAGGTGTGTACAATGCAGTTTTACAAGCTGCTGCTTGAGAAAAGTACAAGGAAAAATGTTTCTTTTTACATGGTTAATCATGCATGTCTCCATATGATACTTGTTAGAGTGCATAATCTGAACATATATGTGATGATAAAACATTTTCCCAAGGCAATATAATAGATGGATGCCTCCATCATATATATTGGCCCAACAATGATCGTGGAGCAATGTGACAAGCTTGCCCTCTTGTGAAGCAATGCACTGCATAATAATGGTAAGAGTGTGTAAATAAATGAATGTATAAACAAAATTATAACCATATGTTGGAATTAATATGGTACATGGATCCATGAATGAGTCATCCATAGTGTGTTGGCATGCTATGAATAAGAATGAACCATATGTTGCAAGAAGATAATCCTCCTGACGCTTGGAACCCCAAGTCAAGAAGAATATGTCATAGTGATAGATGCCTCTATCCACTACTCTATGATCATCATATCTTCCTTATTCACCAAGTGCATATAATGTGAAGTGATCCTGGGGACACCTCACCCATAAGTCTCTGCTCCAAAGTGACAGCGTTGTGAGCTCATGCAAATAAGCTCATGTCAATACAAATATTTGTTCTTTGACATGCTCCTTGTCAAAGACTCCTCTAATAATGCTGCAACAAATATGGAATACTTCCCAAGTTGGAAGTGCTTCCAAGTCATCATCAAATATCAAGGAGATAATTCCATCTCCTCCTCCTGAAACATCATTCAAAGTGTGAGAGCAAATCTACGCTTGCTCTCCCAAAAAAAAGAAAAGAAACAAAAGATTTTGCTGCCTTCCCACACTTCCATCATACAACTCATGTGATGAAGAAATAATGAATGATATGAGTATCATATCAACACCATGCATCCATACTCTATGCTTTTCAATGATGCCAGTATCCATCCTCCTACTCTTAGGAATAGTGTTTGCCAACTGATGGCCAAAATATTTCAAGAGTAACCAGCACAACCAAGCCTCCTGCTGCCTGATATCATATATCTGCAAGTAGCCTCCCAACCCCTTGCTCATCAAACACGTCCACTCAACCACTTGTGGATGCTTCCTTCTTCTCTTCATCTTGGTACTCCTCCCATGAGGGCTACCATCCTCCCAAATCATACTCTTGTCTTTGCACTTCATGGGATTTTGAAATGAAATCTTCTCAAGTATCAATGAGACCCTATCAAGACCTAAATAGATGGTAGGCAGAAACCTCCCATCATGATGTGTGTGGCTCAAGGAATTTACAACATAGGCATGAGATATTTTATCCATCCTAAGATGTCCTCCGTCTTCTATCGGCTCTTGTGAGAAAGGAAGGAAATCATTGCACTCCATGGTGTGTTGAAGTGCACCTCTGATGAGATCTCTCCTTGAGACCTTCCTCTCATCAATAGTTTTCGAAAACCAATGAGGTCTTGGATTTGAAAGTATAAATTCCTCTTTGAGCTGAGAGGAGCTCATTGAGAAAGTGCTATCTTGAAGGGAGAAAGGGTTTCTCACTGCAAGATGTCTACTATCATACTTCAAGGTTTCAAACCCCAACCTCCAATGTGATATGCAATCCAACAAAGGCTCATGAAGATGATGGTTTATTTCCTTGAATGTTTGCATGTTGCACAATGCAGTTCAACCAAGTTTCTCTATGGTAGCAGTGTGATTTTACCCTTGGTCATTCAAAATCAAATCTCCACAATTCTCAAAAGAAATTGTTGCAACAATAGATTATGGAAATCTTTTCATACCTTGATGATCTCTGGGAACTTCTTGTAGGGTTGCAAGAGTTCCTGCCTCAAAAGTGTTGGATGCCCCAACTATTGATGCATGTGGCTACTCCTCTATGAGTGTGACAGTGTTATCACAAGGCTCCTCAAGGGGTGGTGTGGTCTTCTCTTCCTTTTCTCTTTCACCATCAAAGGTTTGGGTCAACCCTTTGATGAACTTTGCAAAAGTTTCCTCCCTTGCATGGCTCAAGTGGTTGCTCCACCAATCATGAGCTTCACCCTCCAAATGCAGCACTAATATTTCAACATATTCTTTCCCTATCATAGGATGTAGAAAGAAGAATGCTACCAACTCTTTCACCCAAGTTCTTGCAGTAGATTACCCATCAAAGGTAGACAACAGAAATCTATTGCCTTTGATTTATTTTCTGCTACATGGTCTCTTCTCTTCCTTTAGCTAGATGAAATGAGGAAAATCTAGAGTCTCCTTTAAGCCTCTAGGTTGAGATCTATACTCAACAAGGTAATCACTTAGAATATGATGATCCAAGTATCTTCCATGCTCAATGTCTTCTTCTTGATGAGAATAGGAAGTGCATGGTCCTTCCTCTTCTATTTCTTCAATCTTCTTGACCTCCTTGGAGAGGTCTCCTCTGGATCTAAACATTGATGAGAACAATCTCATCTTATTCAACATTTTTATCTTCTTGTGCTTAGACTCATAGGCTGAGCCAAGAAATTTTCTTTGATACCACTGTAATGTTCCCAAATCGGAACAGCTAGCAATCCATGGATGGAAAATGCATTTTCCAGAAATGGAGGCAGCAGGATTTGATAACAATATCTGGATACCTTAGATAAATACATATAAGACTGAAATCCAAGAGTTGGGACCAAAGAAATCCTTCTAGAGTGGTTAAATAGATCTCCCACTGCTATATGTTTTCAGAAATTTCCCGGTGAAGGGACTACAACTATACATGAGCAGAGCATGAAAATACAACATTATTTTATGATCTGTAAGAAAAGAATATGTACATATAGCCAATAATGATGTTATAGAAGAAAAAGAGTACAAGTTCTTGAGGAAACAACCTCTCAAGAAAGGCAATGCAAGCCTCAACAAGACATGTACATGAATGTAGAAGAACACTATTATTTCTGCAGAAACCCAGGCTATGAGGATGCATTTTATAAGAGACACTACTCCATATTATATAATAACTAAAATATATGGCAAGATATGGTTCAAATACAATAGCTGAGTAAATATCTAACCCTCAGAAGCAACAATACATCAATCCTCCAAGGGATTGGCTGAAAGATACAAAATGGAAAAAATGCGGGAGTTGTTGGGCAGCTGCTGCAACTCAAATCTAGAACTCAATAGAGAAGGCCGAAGATGATAATAAATTTGAAGTAGACCTCCTCCAATGGATCTCCAAAGTGGAAGGCTGATCCTTACACTTGAGATCTCACCCTCCAATCAATCTGTAAACCCTCACTACAAATACTCCATGAAAATAACACAGTCACTAAGAGGGACTATGCATTGAGTGGAATAGAACACTATGTACAAGTGCCAAGATCTGCAAATCAGCTCTCAAGCTTCCAATCTGATCTCCCAAAGAAAGGAAAGACTATTTCTCTGAAAAACAAGAGATGGAAGAGGTGTTGTGGAGTCTCCACTGCAACACCCTACAACACAGATTTATGTTGTTGCAACAATAACGTTGTCTTTTAGGATGCTTTGGCCTTCAGCCAAGAGAAGTGGAAAATGAAGAACCAACCTTCAAGAGGCCTCTCAATAAGGTGAGGAAATCCTAAATAGGAATTTCCCGGTAATTCTTGCTAAACAGCAAAGAATGCACAATGTCTGAATAGACATGAAATCATAAAAATATGCATGAATAACAATGGCTCTCCTCCTCTCCGTATATAGCAAGTGAAGGCTCTCTCTCCATGGGCCCCATCCATTAGGGTTTCCTCCATAAAGGAATATTCCCTCCTCTATCTCTGTGCTATCCCATGTAGTGCTTTCCACCTCATACCCTGCGCTGGTTGACTTGGTCAAACCTCTTTGCAAATGTCTCTTTTCACACATGGGGGTGTGAAATCTTGTTCCATGGCTGATCCCTTTTCAAACTAGAGGGATATTATCTATGTTTTTATTATGAATGTGCCTCTTCACCCAATTATTCATCTCCTAAATGAAATTATCAAAATCTAATGTTCCAATTTATTGAAGGAAAAAATTAGGAACATTACAACCTCCAAATAGCTCTGCTCCATTTAGCCCTCATAAAAAGAAAACATTACAACCTCTAATTGAATGAATGATATAAGGCCCTTTCCATAAACTCTCAAATTTACCATGTTTACCTTTGTCTTCCCTCCTAGAATCCCATTTCAAAACTGTGTCTCCAATTTTGAAATTATTGGTCTTGGTCCTTCTATCAAAGATCTTCTTGATATTTTATTGTACTCCTTGTGTCCTTTTGTAAACCTCCTCTCTTGTCTTCCATAAATGAATGGTTTGATTCAACCTCCTCTGCGGCTCATTTTATTCTGATTGTAATTCTTGGAGGATTTTCATGACTGGAACTCCCAAGGATGTTGGGAATACTACATCCATGCCATACACTATTTGATAGGGAGACATACCAATTGTTTTTTTAGTGGTTAGTCTATCAGCCCATAGTGCATGTATTAGCTTGCCATACCATGATTTTTTATTCTACTCCTGAAGCTTTTTGATAATATTGACCAAGCTTTTGTTAGAAGACTCAGCCAGCCCATTACCTTGAGGGTAATAATCTGTGGAATGTCCTAATGTGATGTGATATTTATAAAAAAAGTAAACCACTCTTTTGGATGTAAATGCAACATCATTGTCTATGATGATATTTCTGGGGAAACCAAATCTAGATAGGATGTTAGTCTCAAGAAATTTGATAATGACTGAGTGAGTGGCATTTCTAGAGGGGATGGCTTCTGTCTACTTGGTAAAGTAATCAGTAGCAGTGAGGATCCACTTATGTTGGGCAGATGAGGTGGGGTGAATCTCTCTAATTAAGTCTAAACCCCATTGTTGAAAAGGAGCTTCAATATTAATGGGATGCAAAGGAAAAGGTAGGATTTTTCTCTTTCCATAAAAAAATTGGCACTTATGGCAAGTCATGACCAATTTGTGGGTATCAGGAAAAAGGGTGGGCCAATAATATCCAGCTCTAAGGATTTTTTTAGTTGTCGTTTTCCAGTAAAGGTGGCCTCCACATTCTCCCTCATGCAACTCATACATTATTTTACCTGCATCATCTTCAAGCAAACATTTAAGCAAAAGGCCTACATAAATTTTCCAATATAACACCCCAACCAAATGCAGAATTTTAAAGCTTTTTGTTTCAGGAATCTAGCTTTTGTCTTTCATAAGGTAGGAGGAGCATTAAGATATAAAAACACATATAGGATATCAGCATACCAAGATGAATTCAGAAATGCTTTTTTCAACATGAGGAGATATGTATTCTTCTTGTTCTTCTAAAACATCAACCATATTTATATCTAATGCTTGGAAATTTTATTTAGCCATAAGTTTTCAAGTTCTTGTCCTTTAACCAGCTTGGTGGGTCTAATTTCTAAATCATACTCTAATATAATAGCAATCAATTTTCCCCTTTTACCATCAGGGTCTTCGATTTAAGATATCCTTGACAACTATATGTGGGACAAAAGTAATGATATAAGAGTGTAAAATGTAGACTCGGAAATCTTTCAATCCTTTTATCAAGGCTAAGGCTTGTTTCTCCATGATGTTATACTTGAGTGCAGCATCTCTTAATGTTTTACTGAAAATTCTATTGGTTTTTCTTGCCCCATGTTATTCTTTTGCAACAATACTGTAGCAATGGTGTGTTCAGATGAAAATGAAAAAATGTAGAAATCCTTAGTGAACTCAGGACAAATAAGAACTAGTGTTTGACTGAGGGCTTGTTTTACTAATTCAAATGACTGTTTGGCCTTCAAAGTCCATTTAAATCCTGTATCCTTTTTTAGCATGTTTTTAATATTCCTCAGAAGCTTAACAAGGTTGGGGATGAATCTCCTCAAAAAGTAAATCTTTCCAATGAAATATTGCAACTGCTTGATCTTTCTAGGATGGCTAATTTTCAATATGCCTTCAATCCTTTTGGGGTCTACTTTGATTCTGTCTTATTAGTATGAATCATGATTCAAGGTGTATGAAAAAATACCACTTTAGCTGCGCATAAAAAACAACCCTAACAGCAGAAATGGCTGCTAATATCTTCAGATCTGCAGTTAGATGATCAAGACAAATGTTGTAAAAATCTAGATCTATGCATTAGAAGACATTAAACAGTAGAAAAATAAGATTTACTCCATATATCCAATGAAATTTTTATTAATGGCACTTGGGAGGAAAACAAAAGAGGGTGCTGCCTATTCTTCTCAATGGCATGGGTTCTTGTAAGTCCTCAGCACTTCAGATTTAGAATTCCTCTCTCTTGATGGTGTAGAAAACCCAGAAAAAAATGGAAAAATATGGCTATGATAGTGGATCAATAGCTAGACCAAGAGTTGAGATCCAAAGTGATATTTAGGAAACAAAAGGTGACAAATGAATAGGAAAACCCTTCTATTTATAACAAAATATTGAGTTAGTCTAAATATTGGTGCGTAATTAAAATATTATTAACCAAATCAAGATCCAACTTTTATAGAATATGTTATTATATTTCTTGGAGGGAAAAGGAATTTGACTTGAGTCAAATCCCCTTATTTGTAAATAATAAATAAATAAATGATTTATTTATAATTTAAGGATGTGATTAAGTAATAATAAATAAATAAATGATTTATTTATCATTTTAAGGATGTCGTTAAAAAATAATAAATAAATAAATGATTTATTTATCATTTTAAGGATATGGTTGAGTAATAACCAAATAAATAATGATTTATTTAATTATTTAAGGGATATTTAGTCATATTTAACAAAGCATATTATTTAAGTAATGTTTAAATAATTATTCTTAGAAAATAATAAGAAAAATAATGATTTATCTAATTAATTTCCTTGTTTTGGGTTAAATATAACCAGGAATATTAATTAAAATGATGTTTAACTAATTATTCCTTGAGGAAAATCAAACAAATATGGATTTATTTAATGTTTCCCTATGGGGTATCCTGTTTAGACCATAAGCAACTTATAAAAGGTGGTTTACAAAGTTTTTTTTCATAGTGAATGTGATTTTACTTGGGGTAAAATTGGTCTTACTTGATGTACTTGGATCCATCTAATAACAATGGATTATATGACCAAAAAATGGCATAACATATTGCCCCCTAGCGTGCGAGAATTAGGAGCTAATCGTATGACTGAAGTGCGTTGTAAGAACTCAATCACTAGACAACAACGGGGAAGTCAAAGAGAGAGGATTGTAAGGTAGACCAAAGTGCTGAAAGAACTAGACCATGAGGAGGTGACTTGCAGGTGCGACAAGTCTTTTTGATAAGTGAGTACCTGCTATAGGCAATGGGTGAGGCATACCTATGCCCACCAGGGAAATAGTACAAAAAATAAGGCGTCCGAAAAACAACCAGGACTTGTACAATGATATTTGAGTACATGAGATATAAATGAAACCCAGTTGCCCCTGAAAATAGGAAAGGGCTCTAAAAATCTGACTGATACATGCAAAAAAAAAAGGCACTGCAAGCGGTTGAGGCTGACATCATCAAATCTATGGAGCTGCATCGAAGGCTGAAATGAAGAGGTCATCTGAGTGTGTGGGGGCCTACCTATAGGGCCACCCCCTCATGAGGGCTGAGACATCTCACACACACCTAGGAATCACCGATGTCAGCTGCTGCATCACTGAAACATCAAGTATATGGATCTTGATCATGTTGAAAGAAGGTGGAGCTTAGAAACAATCAAGTCAAAGGGAAATAAGGAGTCCTTTTACCTGATCCGAGGCACCGAACAAGAGTGGAAGCTGGAACCAAGGTACACCACCCTCTAGACCTGTCTTCTGGAATGAATGAGCTGATGTCGACAGAAGGAGGTCCATCATAGGTCAGGCAATAAGGGATCCTAAACTAAGGCATGAAAGAAAATAGTAGAGTGACTGATAGACTGACACCAATGATGATGATGAAATGGGGGGGATTGAGTAGCGAATGGACAACTTCCCTTGTTAGAGCATAAATGGCATGGATGACCTAGCAGTGACTGACACAATATCATGAGGGATAGGGGACAGTGGGACTGAAGGCCATAATGTGCGACACGAGAGAAGGACCAAGCAATGAAGGATGGAGAACTATGGTAGGATGCGAAGGGACTCGGGATAGACTCCATGAAAGTAATAATGACTCAACTCTGATGCTCTAAGAAAGGGTGACTCGATGGTGCTACCACACAGAAAAAAGGGGTCCAATGGGGGACTGTAAAAGCATGAGTACAATATGGTAATCCATGATGAAATTTGACATGAGCGTGGAAAAGTATGGGGGAAACATGGTGCCCTCGGTACGAGTGTTGCAAGTGAAGAAATTTGATTTTGAGAAAGGGTGATGTGGCGCTTCTTGGACAAAATGTGTCTTGGTGAAGTATCAAATCACAAAAAGCTAATAGATACCCATTTGAGGGATTTATGGGATCTTTCCAATGGTATAAACAGTTCGTAAAAATGAGTTACGGTTTGGTCGTAGTAAGCGAAAGAAAAATCAGGGGTTTTCTTTTAATAAGGCATTTTCCTTCTAGATTCACTTATTTTCCGGTGGAGCTGTGGTGAATATCATGAGGAGAGGAGGCCTTAACTCTTGCAGTGGTTGTAGCAAATAAACCGACTATTGGAATTTAAGATCCGACAGTTTTAGGTAAGATGCCTCATCCTACTTTTCATTTTAGTGAGTTGAAAATTAAGTTTAGTTACCCAGAGCTCATGAATAGGCCAAGTCGTACTTTTCTTGGGGTCTTTTTTGCGACCTGGGTAGCAGGTATTGGGCAGAAAACTACTACATGTCCTAGGGAAGGACCTGGAAAGTGTGACGTACAAGAGAAAGGGGGTTTCAGTGTTGTTATGGGTTGAGATCTGAGATTTTATGGCTGAGGGGCATGGGTGCCCCTAGGCATGTTATGGACATGCCAAAATGTATTTAGAAAAAGGGAGATCTAAACACATTTTAATGATGTGGTGTGCCACTTGTTTTAGGTATGGTTATGCAGTTTGAGAAAGGAAATAGATTATTAACAATCTCTTTTGGTATTGCATATATGAATCAAATGGACTTTAAGTTTCTGGGTTGGCATACGTGGTGTTGTTATCCCAAAGGTAGGACTTGGGGACAATGAATTGATGTTCTCCTAGAAAACTCATAGTTTGGTAAACCACAATGTCTGTGAGACTGGGTTGTTGATGAAATATGAAGGAATGATGAGGGGTATCATCCCTATAGCAATCTTGAAGTGATATGGGACTCTAGAGGTTCTTATAAATGTGGAAGAATAATGGGACTAGATTCGACATGACTAGATTCACTAGGAGAGTGGTGGAGAACTACTTTTCCTGGTCACTCAAATATGGGTGCCCCCTTACCCAAACATTCAGTTTCAATGTAATGGCCACAAATTGCATGTGGTTTGAATGCATGAGTTCGATGTAAGGAGGGATAGATAAAATCAGGAGTAGTCGCTGCTTCCATAATGTCTTCATCGTAATAGAAGATGGGGTGACTGATGGAAGAAATACCACCGGACGCGGCGAAGCGACCTTACTCCTCATCATGAGAGGAGAGGTTTGCATGCACATCGTCACAAGGGGTGACAGAAGAGTGAGTAGACAGAGGTAGACAGAGGATCTACCGATGTTGAGACTAGGGAGGGTGTTACAGGGAGGTCAGGCAAAAACTTAGGGGAGGTCTCATCGTGGACTTCCAACCAAGGCCCTGTTATCTCAACATCATAAGGGGAAAAGTTAATGGGAGCATCTATGTCCTTGGGTGTTACTGAAGCAAGATGCGAAAATAAGGGAGTTGGTGACTCATTTCGCTCGGCCTAGAATTGGCGTAAGGCTTATAAAGAGGAACGATACTCTTCAAGGCGAGGGCGAAGGTGAGTGTAGTGACCATGGAAATAACACAAAGCACAAGGGTGATTTGTGCACAATGGTTTGAGTTTCGGGATTGAATCGGGTATAGTGACATATACCTCTAGGATATCAGATTCTGGAAATGGTTCATTGACCATGGACTTGAGGTGAGGGAATTCTCGACAAGTATGGGTGGCGTGGCTGATAACATCGCACAAAGCACAGTGGATGGTACACTTTGGAGGTAGAGAAGGGGTAGGGTTTATTGGGGTAGCCTTGTCCTTTGATGCCCCCTTATGAGCTTTTCCCTTCTTACCCGAAGCGGTCACAACAGGAGGTGGTTCCTATTGAGGTGAATGAGGCATTGTTGCAGCGGGAAAATTCATATGGATTGGCTGAACCGGGGTCAAAGCGAGATAAGGTTTAGGTTGACCAGGCGGGGTAGCGGCTGGAGGATCGAGGTACCAAATGGGAATCCCAAGGGTCAGGTTAGGAAGAGAGAGTGCGGGCATAACAGGTACTCTGTACACTCCTGGTGGGGGAGCTAGGAATGGTATCTAACCAGAGGGGTAATGACCAGGCGGGATGGCACCAAGATGGTTGAGGCCAGGAGGAACCGTCCCAGGAGGGTAAAGTGGGTCATGAGTACCAATTGAAGGTGAAGGGCCAGGAGAAGAAGGTTCAGAAGGCTAATCAGAGGACATCATGAAAATATGGTAATCGTGGGAACCAGATGGAAGAGATTGAGTGGCCACCTGTCCTTCAGGTGGTTGGGTAGCGAAAAATCCCTGTTGAGGGAAAGGATCAGTAAGCACAGTTAGATGACTAGGTGCAGGACTGGGAGGAATGGAAGGGATGGCTTGCTATCCTCTCAATGTTGCTTGAGACTCCCATAGCTATCGCATTTGTGGCAGAAGAGGACAATCATGTGTGTAATGACCATGAACACCAGAACAAGAACAAGGCTTGTTTGTACGAAGAGGCCTATCCTGCTTGGGCTGAGTGCCTTGTTGTTGGTTCGTAGTGTTAGGAGAATTACCTTGATTAGGTCCAGGATTTTCAGGGGCAGCTTGATTTTGAGTGCCTTTCCTCTTCCTTTTTGAGGGAGGAGGATTAGTCGCACCCTGCTGTGCATACACCTGTTCCTGAGGGGGTGGTAGTTGTTGTTGCGAGGGTTGAGAAGGCAAGGGAGGAGGAGGTGATAATGTTGGAGGAGATGGAGCACCAGGCTACGAATACGGATAAAAAGGAGGTTGGTTAGCAGTGTGGTAAATAGGAGGTTCGACAAAAGAAGGAGGCATGTCATATCCTGGATACGTGCTACCGGGAGGGGGAAAATTGCAGGAGGTGCTGGCACCTCCCTGAGGAAAACCATAGCCCATGGAAGGTTGAGCATATGGATTAAAGAGAGCTCCAATGATACCATTAGTGGCTTGAGATTTCCCCAGTGTGTTGGCACCACCAAGTCTAGGAAGATCAAGTAGAATGGTATAAACATAACCTGACTGAGCGTAGATCGGGTTATATTTTAATGCAATTTGGAGAGCGAATTCTTCGGTTTGAGGAAAGTGTGATGTGATGTCTTTCCTGATAGGTGGAAAGAGGGTCCTAAAGAACCATTCCATATAGACACAGTCTTCGAAGGTAGGGGCTCGACATAGGCTCCTTCTTCTCTGCCATTCCTGAACATGGTCAGATAGGCAGGTCACAGATGATTGACGGAAGGAGGTCAAGAGCTCAGTCCCAGTGTCATAATGAAGGGGAAGATGGAAATAAGACAAAAACGCCTGGGAAAGAGTCACAAAGGTGGTACGAGAGGAAGGGGCCTAATCAACATACCACTTAGAAGCTTCACTAGTAAGCGTTCGTTGGAACAACCGAAGATGGACAGAGTCGTCGGTAATGGAATTAGATGAACACCACATATGGAAAGATCTAACATGATTTGCGGGATCTTGTCAAGCAAGAATTTTAAACTTTGGGATGTATGAAGGGATCTTTTTTGGCATAGCAAGCTAACTAACATCATGGTGTATAGGGTCGTTTATAAACTGGTCGAAGTTAGGGAGGCTGAGGCCTGCCATGAAAGGGAGCAAGGGTGCAGCCAGGGTAGTGTCTGTTGCGATCCCACTAGTGATATTCCTGGTCGGAGGGCCGGGGTTACCACCAATATTAGATCCTTCACCAAACATGGTGAAGGTGATAAGGGGAGAAACGAAGGCCGGGGTCACCTTCGATGAATTTCTTTTGGTGAATATGTTGATCGTGCCAGGATTTATTGCGAGCCTTCTAAACCTATTGGTGAAAATTAGCAATAAATTTCTCTTCCTCCAAAGCCACCAGCTATGCAAGACACTCCTCGATGATATCTGGGTCCGCCATATTTTTGAATGCTGCGATGCGTAGGCTAGGGACAATGTATTCTATAGGCATGATGGCCTCCTTGATGTATACCATCCGAAAGGGGGTCTTTCCTGTCAGCTTCTTGCAGGTCGTTCGGTAGGCCCATAGAACCAAGGGGATGCGAACATCCTACTCACTACAATCGACATTGCAAACCTTAGTTAATTCTTGTTCCAAAATTTTGTTAAAAGCTTCAACCGACCCATTTTCCTGGGGATGATATGGGGTACTCTTCACATGGTGGATCTGAAATTCCTCATTCAAAGCTTGAATTTTTTGGTTAACAAATTGCGTACCTCTGTCACTCATTAGGATCTTTAGGCAACCAAACCTAGTTATAATCTTCTCAAATATGAAGTGCGTAGCAGTATCCATAGTACAATCTTTCACCACCTATGCCTTAGCCCATCAAGTGATGTAGTCAGTGGTAGTAATAATGTAGCGCGCACCTATTTTCTTTCCCGGTGGTTTGATGGGTCCTATAAAGTCAATGGCCCATTTTTCAAAAGCCTATAGGGCCATTTGAGGCTTTAATGGCATGTAATCTCGGCATGAGGGTCATCCAGCTCGCTGGCAGGTATCAAAAAATCTGCAAAATGCATAAGAATCCTGATGCAGGGTAGGCCACCATAATCCAGCCCTCAAGATCTTTTGTGCCATAGCTCGTCCTGCGTAGTGGCCTCCTGCGACTTCGTCATGTGCTTCTACTAAAACGGTGAGTCGTTCATGTTCCAATACATACATATGTAGTATTTCGTCTGTGCCTAACTTGTATAACTGACCGGTGATGATAGTAAAGTCCGCAGTCTGGGTAACCAACTTCTTCTTATGTTGTACCAAATATTCTGTAAGGGCCACACCCGTTGTAAGGAACTTAGTGATGTAAGCAAAGTGAGCATCAACCACCTTAATGGTGAACAACTGCACATCGGGTAATCTTTCATCCCAATTAGTAGGCTCTTCCCTTGTTTCAATGTGAGATAGATGATCCGGGCTTGCATTCAACCTCCTGGGCTTAACTATGATCTCAAAATCATATTCCTAGAATAGCAACAGCCAGCGGAAAATCTCCCCCCCCAACACAGGCTTGTTGACCAGGTATTTCAAAGCTGAATGATCCGTGAACATATTAAAGTGGCCACCCAACATATAGTGCCGATATTTTTGTAATGCGTATACCATAGCCAGTCCTTCGCGCTCAATGGTAGAGTAGTTCCATTCTGTGCCCGAGAGTTTTCAACTCACAAAGGCAACCGGGTGGTCAATATCTCCTTCTCTAGGTTGAGTGAGAACCACGCCCAGGGTGATGCATGACGCATCCACATGTACATGGAATTCCTTTGACCAGTCAGGAAATATTAGTATGGGTGCAGAGATCATTTTTTCCTTGAGCAGTTTGAAGCTTTTCTGACATTCGTCATTCCAGAAAAAAGAGACATATTTTTTTAGTAGCTGTTCCATGGGCGCCATGATCAGAGCGTACCCTTGAATGAATTTCCTGTAATAGTTTGTGTGACCAAGAAGAGAGCGCAGTTGTTTTTCCATTGTGGGCGCTACAAGGTTGATAATTATGGCTATCTTCACAGGATCAACCATCAATCCTTGTCGACAGACTATGTGTCCAAGAAAGATCCCAAATGGTACACAGAATATACACTTCTTGATATTTAAGGAGATCTGGTGCTTCTAGAACGCATCCAACATTAGTCGTAGGTTAGAGACATGCTCTTTTACCAGGTGTTACACCATTTTTTGGTTATCTAACCTATTATTATTAGATGAACCCAAGTACACCATGTAAGACCAATTTTACCCTAAGCAAAATTTCTTTCACTATGTGAAATAACATTTGTTTATATTTCCTAGTCATATTTAACCCAAAACAAGGAAATTAATTAAATAAATCCTTATTTATTTAATTATTTCCTAAGAATAAGTTATTTAAATCATTATTTAAATAATATTCTTAGTTAAATTTGACTAAATCATCCGTAAATAATTAAATAAACCATTATTTATTTAATTATATTCCCATCATTTCCCTAAAATGATAAATAAATCATTTATTTATTTATTATTTATAAATAAAGGAATTGACCCAAGTCAAGAATCCTTTTCCCTTCAACAAATATAATAAAATATTCCTAAAGGGTGCTTCTAGAATTCGATTAATAATATTTTATTCATGCACCGAGTTCTAGACAGCCTCAATATTTTGTTATAAATAGAAGGGTTTTTCCCATTCATTAATCACCTCCATTGCATTAGATCAAAATGGATCTACTCTTGATCTCCATTTTTCCATTTTTTGCTTTGTGAGCTCCCATTGAGTTTTATGTTTCTCTAGTTTTTGTACACCAATAGGAGAGAGGAATGTTAGATCTGAAACACTGAGGACTTCCAAGAACCCATCCCACTGAGGAGAACCGGAAAACACCTTTCTTGTTTTCCTCTCAGGTGCCCCATTCTTTAATATAATATAAAATTCTTTCAAATACATTATTCTTGTCTTGTCTATTAGATGCATGGAGCCATATTATATTTTATCTACTTAATGCCTTTTGTGCATAGATCTGAATTTGTGCAGCAAACTTAAAGATATTTTGCAGCCATAATCGATGTTAGGGCTATTTTTTATGCGTAGCTAAAGTGATATTTTACGACGAAAGATTCATACTAAAAATTGGCGACTCCACACGGGTTTTGTTTTGCGACCGTTGTCATTTTATAGATTCTTGCATATCCAGCTATTTCAGACCTTAGGGTTTCTCTTCCCTTTTCTTTTTTTCCTATTTTTATGGTGTTTTTCACCCCTAAAACCCTCAAACAGTAAAATTTTTAACTTCCATGTGTTTATGGCCTTATTGCGTAGGTGACAGACATCAGTCGCAGCTTAGACGACAAATTTTTCTGAAATCTGCCGCCGAGACAGCCGGATCTGCAGGTCGCACTTATCGGCCCAAAAAGTGCGACCTGGACTTGAGGACGCACTTTTCTGCCCCAAACCTATGACCTGGACTGAAAACAGGTCAGAACCTATGACCTGCACTTTTTCTGCAAATTTTCCAGCACCTTTTCTGGGTTTGTCTGAAGATTCTGTTAGGGTTTTCCAGTCTCTGTCTCTGCCCATTTAGACCTGTTTTTGATATGCTTCACTCAACTAAGAGGGAACCTTGCCCCTTAGGGCTCTAGTATCCTCCACTTTTTGTGGGAGAGTCTTTGCTGTTTTAGAATTCTGAATTTTCAGAGTTTCAGCCTTGTTTTTCTCAGATCTGGTACCTCCTTTTCAGATCCCTTTAGATCAACTCTTCTCCCTCTCAAATCACCTCATATCATTTTTTTTGGGTTCATTTCTATGGCCACCGCCTTGTCTCTTCTATTTTTAGCTTATCTCCTCCTTTTTAGCAGCAACCTTGCCTCTGCCTATTTGCTGTTCTCTGCACCACTTTTCAGCAGATTCCTCCTTTCAATCCCAGTCCCTCCTGACATTAGATCTATTGGCCTTCTTCTTCTGTGCTTGGCTTAGTTTTTTCCCTCTTATAGACTAGTTTTTAGAGACCCGCCTTCTTGGGTTAGCTTGATGCATTGTTAGCTGTTAATTTTCTATTCTTTCAATCTTATTTACTGCAGATTTATTTTTAGTTACGCATCACACTTTTTATTTTACTCTCAAAACGTCTGGGTTTAAACAATTAAAATTAATGCACGCCACACACTGACCCTAAGTGAAGAAGCACCTGGTTAAAACTGCCTATCAAATACTTTAAAATAAATTGTCACTGCACCTCTATGCCCTTGACCTCGCTTGATTTTGTCCCTCCCTGCCCTTGTCGGTTGTTCTTCTTCTTGTGATCATTGCGCCCCCAAGGCGTCTCTCCCAGAGACTTCTTGGCCTTCACCCTCAGTTTCCCCTTGGTCGAATTCCTCCTTCCCATCGTCATCGAGTAAGTCCTCCCCCGAGTCCGCACTCCGACTCTTCCTCTGATTGTTTGGGTTCTCCCCCTGTCACTTTCACCATGTCTACTTCAAGGCCTACTACCAGCAGCAAACCCAATACTATTGTTGGGTCTATTTCCAGTGGAACCACCTCGGGACCTACCTCGACTGCCCCATTGCTCCCTTATATGGCCGGCCTTAGTCTCCCCGACTTCAATCAGCTGATCAATGACCCTATCTGCCACGATGTTAGTTGGCCTGCTATGTCAACCAAGATCCCCTCCGAAATTCCCAAGTTCGAAGGCCTTGCTAGTGAAGATCCCTCCAACCATATCCGATCTTTCCATATGTGGTGTTCCTCCAATTCTATTACTGACGACTCCATTTGTCTTAGATTGTTCCAACGCACGCTTACCAGTGAAGCTTCTAAATGGTATGTTGAACAGGCCACCTCCTCCCATACCACTTTTGTGACCATTGCCCAAGCCTTTTTATCTTATTTCCACCTCCCCCTCCGATACGACACTGGTACCAAGCTTTTAACCTCCTTCCTTCAATCCTCTTCGACCCACCTTTCCACTCATGTCCAAGAATGGCGTCGACGAAGAAGCTTATGTCGAGCTCCTCCCTTTGAAGATTGGGTTTATATGGACTGGTTCCTTCACTCTCTCTTACTTCCCATTGGCAAAGATGTCGCCTCCCATTTCCCCCAAACTGAAGAAGCCACCCTCCAAATAGCCTTGAAGTATGACCTTATTTATGCTCAATCTGGTAATGTCTATATCATCCTTCCTGACCTCCCCAAGCCCGGTGGCACTAACGCCCTGGGGGCATCTCACTCTACCAACAGTATCGTTGGAGCTTTTTCACATACCTCTGCCCAACCTACTATGGGCTACGGTTTCCCTCCAGGAGGGGCAAGCACCTCTAGCACCTTCCCCCTCTAGGTAGCATGTATCCAGGATATGGCATACCTCCTCCCTTTTCCCATACTCCTACTTACCTCACTTTTTCCCATCCTAACCCCTATCCTTACCCACAACCTGGTGTCCCAGCTCCTCCAGCATTTGGACCTCTCACCCCCTTGCCTTCTTAACCCCCACCGTAACACTTACTACCCCCTCCAGGACAAGTATTTGCGCAGCAGGGTGCGACCAATTCTATTCCTTCTCAAAGAAAGAGAAAAGGCAATCAATCTACCCCTACTAATTGTGGACCCAATCCTTCGAGTATTGATCCTCACACTGCCAACCAGCCAAAGGGTTCTTAGCCCAAGTCGGACAGGCCACTTCGCACCAATAAGCCCTATTCGTGTTACGGTGTTTATGGTCATTACACTCACGATTGTCCATTATTACCACAAATGCGGCAGATGTGGGATTCTAAAGCCACCGTGTGGGGACAACACTTCTCCCCTACTGTCCCTCCCACCCCAGCTACTTCTCAACCCGCTGTGTTTACCGATCCTTTCCCTCAACAAGGATTTGTGGCCACTCACCCACCTCATACCCCGAAAACCACCCAACCCTCCCCTTCTGGTTCCTCTGATTACCAGATTCTCATGATGGCCTCTAACCCACCTCTCACCATTGATCTCAACCTTCAAACTCGGTCCTGTCAGTATTCCACGCCTCTCGTTTCGTCTGTTTCCGAGTCTCCATCTTCAGGTCCTACAGAGCCTCTGTCGACACCCAATGGTCCCTTGCAAATCCCTCCACCCAAAGCTGAGGTTCATCCCAAGACTCTTAAGGGCCCATTACACCGAAATGTTGCCTCTGGTCGGGCTGCCCATTCATACAGTATAGTAGATGATCTGGCACAATCTCCTACTGCAATTTAAACATTGGAACTCCTCCAATCGTGTCATTCTCAAAAGAAGGCTCTACTATCTGCCATGGGTGTTGTAGATCCTACTGATGACCAATTGATTGTTTTCGATGCTTCTCAGTTAGACCATCCCCATATTCCTCCTTCGGTTGCTTTCCAAATCCCAGTCAAAATCCGCAATGCCAATGTCACTCGGTGTATTATTGATGAGGGGGCATCTACCTGTGTAATGTCCGCTTCGGTTTGGTAACAACTTAGATCCCCTGAGCTGGCCCCTTCCACAATCACCCTTCGTGCGTGGGATGGCCATGCCTCCCAGCCCATTGGCCTCTTCCGTAATTGTCCTATCATTCTTATAGGCAAGACTATTTGTGTTGACGTTGAAGTTATCGATGCCCCTCTTGACTACAACATTCTTTTGGGGCATAGTTACACCTATGCCATGTCCGCCATCCCATCCACAATCCACCGCAAGATGTTCTTCCCTCATAATGGCAAGATTATAACTATTGACCAGTTGACCTACCATGAACCCAAATCTCAGACCTCCCCTGAGTCCACCATCTCTACGGTCACCAATAAACCAAATGTTGATTCTTTGACCAGCGTTTCCCCTGGTGTCTACAAAGACTCCTCTTTGCTTGGAACTTTTCCTGGTCCTCCCCCTCCTCCTATCTCTGACCCCAGTTTAGTGAATGTTTGCATGATGCAATCGTCTCAGGCTGGCCTCCCATAGCCTGCTCTGGCTAGTCAGCACCCTCCATCTCGCCCACCGCAACCTGCTCCTAGCTCTTTGCTTAAGTCGACCAAACCTATTTCGCCTAGTCCTTCCCATCCACCTCCCACTCAGGAACCTCCCTTCCCTCCTGAGTCCGTTCCCTTAGGTCCCCACCATATGGGAGTCGTCCCTCCTGGTCATTACCCCGTTGGTCAGATACCTTTCCTTGGCCCTCCCCCCAGCATTTATTCGGTCCCTGTAATGGCCACCCTTTCCCTACCTAATTTAACCTTGGGAATTCTGGTATGGTATCTTACTCCCCCAGCCAAGACCCCACCGGGCCACACCAAACCATACATAGCTGTCACACCGGTGCAACCAATTCCCTCCGCTCCTTCCATTGCTACAGTGCCCCTCACCCCTCCACAGGACCCGCCCCATGCTGCAACCCCTACAGGAAAGAAAAGAAAAACTCGAAAGGGGGCATCCAAAGACAAAGCCACCGGACCCGACCCTACACCTCCTCCACCCCCCAAGCCTTGTGCCCTGTGTGATGGTGTCAGTCATGCCACCCATACTTGTCCTAAGTTGCCCCGTATCTAACCCATGGTTAACGTCACGTTCCCTGAATCTACGATCCCTAAAACCTCTGTTTCTTCCTCGTCCGCAGCTAATAACCCAAAGACTCTTCACACCAACAAACCCTATGCTTTGTCTGGTGTCCATGGCCATTATTCTCATCATTTTCCTCACCTCATGCATTACCGAGCCTCTTTAGAGGTCATTCGTGAGTATGAGATTGAACAAAACCAATCTGCCTCTCCTATCCTCGCGCAGTATGAGTCAAGCCAACTCGAGGACCCCCCTGCTACCATTAACATTCCTCCTCTTGATGTTGATATGTCAGAACCCGCTTCCCCCCTCCTATACCTATCATCATCCTCGGAGTACATTCCCTCTGAATCCACTCCATCTATTTTTTTTTATTCCCCTTCAACAACATCCTTGGGCTCTACATGCTTTGACCATCTTTTTACTTGTTCCTCTGTCATCCCCCGTGACGATCCGTATGTGTGCTTTTCTTCCCATGCTGATGATTTTGGTAGCTTTGCGGCCTCATGTGGTTTCCCTGACCTTTTCCCTCCCACCCATAACCACGATGATACCTTTCGTATCTATGATATTCTCCGCAGCCTGAGCTCCAGCCCCAATACATCGCCCTCTAGTCGGTTTGCTAGTCATAGCCACCCTATCCAGACTACTAGCTCCCATAGTTGTCATTTGTTGTCTACTCTTCCCTCACGTTGCCATCTTTGTTCTTACTCCTCTCATGTCCTGTCTTATGACACTATTGTGTAGGACCTTCCGTCCACGCATTATATTGGCCATGCCGATGGGGAAAGTCTCTATTCCAGAAATCTAGCCTCACCAGCTTGGGCCATTTTTACCCCTTGTGATGATGCGCATGCGACCCTCTCTTTTTGTGATCATGAGTCAGGAAGCTTCGCCGCATCAGGTGGTCTTTCTCCCACAAATCACCCCATCTCCTATCACGATGATGACATTATGGAAGAAATCACCACCCCTGACTTTATCTATTCCCCCTTACATCGAACCCATGCATTCACACCACATACACCGTGTGGCCATTACATTGAAACCCAATGTTTGAGTAAGGGGGCACCCATATTTGAGAGACCAAGAGAAGCTATTCTCTACAACTCTCCTAGTATATCTAGTCGTGCCGACTTTAGTACCATTATTATTCCACATTTAGAATAACCTCTAAAGTCCCATATCACTTCAGATCACTCTAGGATGATACCACTTATCGTTCCTTCATCTTACATCAGCAACCCAGTCTTTTTGACCTTGTTGTTGACCAACCTATAGGTTTTCTAAGAGAGCATCAATTCATTATCCCCAAATCCTCTGTTTGGGATAATGGCACCAGGTATATAAACCTAGAAACTTAAAGTCCATTTGATTCATATATGTAGTACTAAAAGAGATTGGTAATCCTCCATTTCCTTTCTCAAACTGCATAACCATAAAAAAAAAAACAAATGGCACACCATATCCTTAAAACGTGTTTAAATTCCCCTTTTTTCTACATACATTTTGGCATGACCACAACATGCTTAAATGCCCCTATGCCCCTCAACCATAAAAAATCATAGATCTCAGCCAAAAATAGCACTGGAACCCCCTTTCTCTGCCAGGTCACACTTTTCAGGTCATTTCCTGGGACAGGTCACAGTTTTCGGCCCACTACATGCTACCTAGGTCGCAGAACAGACCCCAAAAAGTGTGACCTGGCCTGTTCATGAGCTCTAGGTACCTTTTAGTTTTTAGTACCTTGATCCTTCACCAGGACACATTTTTTCCACGAAGAGTTTATTCACCTCTCCTACAAATTGAATTTCTTCACTTACAATACTTGTACATGGGGCACCACTTGGTCTCCTTACTTGTCTTTTTTTGTGTTGATTTTCGTTGTGCGGTACCCTATTGTACTCATGTTTGTATGGTTCCCCATTGGACCTTTACTGTGTGGCATCACCATCGAGTCGCCCTTGTTTAGAGCATCCGATTTGAGTCATCATCAGTCATGGAGTCTATCTCGCATCCCTTCGTATCCCACTATAGTCCTCCATCCTTCATTGCTTGGTCCCTCTCTCGTGTTGCACATTATGGCCTTCAGTACCATTGTCCCCTATCCCTCATGAAAGTGTGTCAGTCACTGCCAAGCCATTCATTCCCTTTATGTTCTAACAAGGGAAGTCGTCCATCCACTACTCGGTATCCCTCATTTCATTATCATCATCAATGCCCGTCTGTTAGTCGCTCTACTATTTTCTCCCATGCCTTAGTTGAGATTCCCTTGTTACCTCACCTATGGCGGACCTAATTTTGTCAACATAAACTCATTTACTCTAGAAGCTAGGTCTAGGGCGCAGTGTACCTTGGTTCGAGCTCTTCTCAGCATGATCGTGATCTTTACACTTGATATTACAGTGATGCAGCAGCAGCTATTGGTGATTCCCGGTATGTGTGAGATGTCTCAACTCTCATGAGGGGGTGGCCCTACAGGTAGCCCCCCACATGCCCGGATGACTTCTTCATTTTAGCCCTTGATGCAACTCCTCACATTTGATGATTTCGGCCTCAGCGGCTTGCATCGCCTCTTCGATTGGCATGTATCAGTCAGATTTTGCGAGCCCTTCCCCGTGTGTAGGGGGCATTTGGGTGTATTTGTATCTCATGTACTATAATATTATTATATAAGTCCTGATGGTTATTCCAGGCATCGCATGTATGTGGGATTCATCATTTTATTGATCTGGCTCATGTTTAGGCCAGCACATGCTTCATTATTGCGTTTCGTGGTTTTTCGGGTGCCTTATTCTTTGTACTTTGTCTCGGCAAGCATAGGTATGCCTCCCCCGCCGCCTTTTGCATAGGTACCACTTCATAAACTAGAGACTTGTTGCAATTGTAAGTCTCATCTCCTCAGGGTCTAGTCCTTTAGCACATTAGTCTACCTTACCTTCCTCTCTCTCACTTCCCCCTTGATGTCTAGTGATTGAGTTCTTACAACGTACTTCGGTCATACGATTTTCTCCTAACACTCATACGTTGGGGGGGCAATCTGTTACACCATTTTTTGGTCATCTAACCTATTATTATTAGATGAACCCAAGTACACCATGTAAGACCAATTTTACCCTAAGTAAAATTTCTTTCACCAGGTGAAATAACATTTTTTTATATTTCCTAGTCATATTTAACCCAAAAAAAGGAAATTAATTAAATAAATCCTTATTTATTTAATTATTTCCTAAGAATAAGTTATTTAAATCATTATTTAAATAATATTCTTAGTTAAATTTGACTAAATCATCCATAAATAATTAAATAAACCATTATTTATTTAATTATATTCCCATCATTTCTCTAAAATGATAAATAAATCATTTATTTATTTATTATTTATAAATAAAGGAATTGACCCAAGTCAAGAATCCTTTTTCCTCCAACAAATATAATAAAATATTCCTAAAGGGTGCTTCTAGAATTCAATTAATAATATTTTATTCATGCACCGAGTTCTAGACCGCCCCAATATTTTGTTATAAATAGAAGGGTTTTTCCCATTCATTAATCACCTCCATTACATAAGATCACTCTGGATCTACTCTTGGTTGCCATTTTTCCATTTTTTGCTTTGTGAGCTCCCATTGAGTTCTATGTTTCTCTAGTTTTTCTACACCAATAGGAGAGAGGAATGTTAGATCTAAAACACTGAGGACTTCCAAGAACCCATCCCACTAAGGAGAACCGGAAAACACCTTTCTTGTTTTCCTCTCAGGTGCCCCATTCTTTAATATAATATAAAATTCTTTCAAATACATTATTCTTGTCTTGTTTATTGGATGCATGGAGCCATATTATATTTTATCTGCTTAATGCCTTTTGTGCTTAGATCTGAATTTGTGCAGCAAAATTAAAGATATTTTGCAGCCATAATCGATGTTAGGGCTATTTTTTTATGCATAGCTAAAGTGATCTTTTATGATGAAATATTCATACTAACACCAGGCCAAAGACTGTCTAGTCATCAAAGTAAACCTCCAGGAATTTATGAATAAACTCCTTGAATATAGCCACTACGACCCTTTAAAAGATAACAGGTGCGTTTTTTCGACCAAAGGGCATGACCGTGTACTGGAAGGAACCCCATTCAGTTGAAAAAGTAGTCTTACTATGATCTTCAAGTAAAATTTTGATATGGTGGTATGCTGAGAACCCATCGGTGAAGGAATAGGCCTCCTGGCCACCCATGCTATCAAGGATTTCATCGGAGAAGGGCGTAGGGAAGGGGTCATGGATGCAAACATCATTTAACTTTCGTAGATCCACATACATGTGTATTTCCTCTTTTGTCTTCTTCTCCTGGATGACCATTGGACTTACCTAATCAGATTTTTCAACTGGTTCAATGATTCCTGCGATAAGCATATTGTCTAACTCTTCTTTGACCTTTTGGTTACATTTAGGATTTAATCGGTAAGGCCTCTACTTGATGGGATGTGCCTTGGGTTTCAAAGTGATGTGCATAATGCCGAGGTCCCCAGTGATTCCTTTGAGCTCAGAAACATTTGTCGGAAATAAGTCGTGATACTCCGTAAGTAGCTCTGCAATTTTGCCTAGGGTTCCTTCATCCCAATAGTCCCAAATTTTAGCTAGATTAGGGTGTTATTTTGTCCTAATATTAACTTCGTGCAGCCTGAGAGGTTGCGTTACATCAATATTCTATAGCGATGGTTTGATAATGGTACGTTATCCTTCAGATTCTGGAACAGATATATTTCGCGGATTATACTCTTCTTCTTTAATAACCAAACTCCGGTAGTTGACTATGTCTTGCATCTGGGCTTCCCATGTTATAGCTGCTGGTGTGGGGTGGGGGTGAGGTTTTTTAAATATAAACACATCAATGTCCTGCAGAGCTTCATTGAGCATCTTCGTTCCCCCAATTAGTCTGAACGTTCAGATAAAGTCTTCTTTTAACACTTCCCAGTGGCGGGTACGTTGGTGCAGCTCCGCATCTAAGTACCAAGCAGCAGGGATAGGGCCCAAGGCATGCATAAATAAATGGACCCATTCTTTTGGGGTTCAATCAGACCATTTGGTTTTCCAAGCATGCAAATTTGCGTGGGGACCCCCAGGTCCAAGGAATATCTTGGTGCACACATCAGCTAGAGGTGCGAACCCTAGAATCATCTTATCCTGACACATGTCCCAATCTGGAAATGTTTTCTTGTGGGTATCTCACCATCGCGCAAATGTTCCACACAGAGCCAGATTGAGGGCCCAGAGCCATCGTTCTTTGGGCACCCTAGCTTTCAATGTTCTTATAAATTCCTAGACACTACTAGACCCATCAAAGTGGGGAAGGTATCTTACCTCTGAAGTAATGTAGTAGAGGGTCCTTGTGGCCAAAGGGCATCATAGTGTTGAGGCATCATGAAACCAGTTCTACCAACCTTCTAATTCTTCATCAAGTTCAGAAAAATACTCCCTGTCCTTCTCCCAATAGATTATTCCGCCTGTTGTAGGGTTACCCCAGTCTTCGTCCTGCGTCGTCACCTTGTAGATGTGATCTAGTTCCTCCTCTTCATATGTTGGTTTCGTATATCGCACACCCTCGGCGGGATCTAGCGATACTATTACGCGCATACCATGTTTCTCAAACACCATACTGTGTTTCTTCATATTGATGATACTCGCTACATCTATAACCCAGTCCAGTCCTAAAAGTGTAGGGTAGGGATCTACATCTTCTATGATTTCTATTACTTCAAAGTCAGCTAGGACATTTACTCTTGCGATATCTACCATGACGTTTGGAAACCTTCACAAAGGGATGATCTTCTTTTGATTCGCCATGTGCAGCTAGATGGTGGACCATTCTAACTTCAGTTCTCCCATCTGTTTCCCTGTCTGCTTTGGTAAGACATTTGCATCCGATCTTAGATCGCGGATAACTTGATCTATCTCATAGTTGCCAATCTGCGCAGTCAACTGCATTTCCCTCCCGGTGCGTTTCTTATAGCTGTGTAATTTGTGTACTTCTTTAATCTCATCAGTTGTGTTGGGCAGGGTTGTGCAGTCATGCAGTAGTATTTTAAGATTTTCTATAGCCTGTGGGTCCCGCAGTAGTTTCAGACATGCCCTTAAGAAGTGCTCAACCTCTTCCTTCTCTTGGAGGTGCATTGTCAGCTGCAAAGGGGCTGCCAACGGCTCTTATTCCTTGACATTCATTCCCTTTCGAGAGGCAAGATCTTCTTTTACTCCCTAAGTGACCATACCACTGCACGTTATGAATTTTATACTCAGATCTCCATTCCACAGCTCAGTTTTAACTCTTTTCACATTGTGAGTAGGTTGTTTTTCCTGTATTTTTGTTATCAAGATCGAGAAATCTTCGATCTCATGGTCCAATTGTCAGAAATATTTACAGGATTTCCTGGTGGGATTCGGGCAGTCCCTGGCAAAGTTTCCTACCTCTCCGCAATTCTAACAGATTAGCTGGCTCCGTCCTCATCCCCCCTGCCCCTGGCGAGGGAGCCACCAAAACTCGCGGGGGATCTCAGCGACACGGGATCTGATTGTACCCTATAGAGGTTTCCTTGATCTACCAATAATTTATATGTGCAAAAATTCTGCTCATCGTGCCCTACTGATCGACAGAACCTGCACCATTGTTGCTTCAGTTCACCCATACTTAACGGAGGGCACTAGGCCATATCATGTAGTCCTGCCACCTAACAGTCATCGCACCAGAGCGCAGATCCACTACACCCAGGGTGCAGTGAACTAGGTCCCCCTACCTATAGGTAGTCCACCAATAGGGGACACTGGTCCTTGGTATGGCCAGATACCCGACATTGTATGCACCAGAGGTCTGTGCTAGATCCTTTTCCCCATTCCGTCGGCAAGCTCTATATTTCCATGTGCATGGCTCTGAGATGTTCTTGAATTTGCTGCACTCTCTCAAATGTTTTGTCTTGAGGCGTGGCTTTGATTTTCATGGAATCTTCCAAGGCTTTTTCTTGCGATTCGAAGGTCTGCAGGCTCATTGGTATGCGTAAGTGAGGTAGAAACATAGCGATGAACCATTCCGTGTGCTATTTGTTATCATACTTGAACTCCCCTTCCCTAATTGATTTCTTTAACTACTGATCGACCTCCCACACCAACTCAGTCGCACCTCACTTGAAGTCTTTCACTTCGGCCACCAACTAAGAGTAAGACTTCGGCTTCCGGAATTGTTGTTTGAGGGCGTCCTTAACAAATTGAAGCGATGCACTCCTGTTTTGAGATTATACCACATATACCAGTCCAGCGCCATTTCTTTGAAGGCCAGGGATAGCTGCACCCTTTTCATAGCATCGCTTACCACCCCCTGCGCAGTCCACACCAAGTCGGCCACGAACCAAAACCGCTCCTTGTCCTCATCGACTGTGCTTTTAAAGGTAGGTAATTTCAAGTGTACTACCATGTGTTCTTTTGGTTTATTTTCATTGGAGCCTGACGTCGGGGTAACTGATGGACCTTGCGTGGGTGCTCCTTTCGGCGAGCTACGAGTAGAGTGATCCTCCACTTGACCGGTTTGACAATACTTACTACTCCATGTTGTGCTTTCACCCAGAGTAGCGCTCATTCACCTCTGTGTTATATCTCCAATATTCACTTGTCATTACCCGATCCCTTTCTCAGACGTCTTCCAGTCTCGGCAATAGAACCATTTGTTGGCTTGAGGGGTCCTGACCCAGGTTTGGTGTGCAAGGTTTTCCAACAAACCCCTATACTATTGGCCCTTTCAGCAGTGACTTGCTTGTGCAAGTCAAAGTCTCACCCGAAGTAGTATGGGTGGCTGCTGGAACCAGGTTTCTGCACCCTGAGAAAGGATGGGTAAAGCAAGCAGAGCTGTGCTAGGTCCTGTAATCCAAGATAACCTTGTTCTATGCAAGGTTAATTAGTTATCTTTTCACATCCACATTCGCTAGATCTATAGTTATATGCCTTTATGACAGTAAGACAAAATTATATAAATAGAACAAAATAGATCCAGATCCAGAAACACACTTACACATATTTTCGCAGCTTAAAGACAAAAAATGCACAGTATAGAAATTACCAATAATTCGCACAAGATTACTCACAGATTCATTTTTCTATCAATCCTTCTTATTCATTCATTCACCAATTCTTCCTTAAAATTCCCTTCCAAACCTGCGCACACAACAGCAGGGTCTGCACACAGCTGGACTTCGATCTCCACGCACACAGCCAGCAAGATTCCTTTCCCCAAAACCCAAACAGATAGCTTAAACAACAATTCACATCAATAGCTCATCATTATTATCCTTTACAATACAAAATGTCCCTCTATTTATAGCAATCTAGCATAAACATTCCTATGGTCCGCAAACCGTGGTTTTCGAACCCGTAGTTTTACCCTTTTACCCATTACAATGCGTTTGGGGCTTTGATCTGCCCCAAAATCCCAGTGCTAGATTAAAGCTAATAAAAAAGCATTCAAAATAGACCAGTTTCGCAGCTTGTTAGGAGACCCTGTTCCAACAGTTCCCACTTAGTTCAATAAAACAGAATAAGTACAGGTCCAAAATGGGTGGAGAGTCCCAAGGATAATTTTAAGGATGGAAAATTATCTTGATGTTTAAAAAATTGGTGAATCTCACTTGTCCCTAATATGCAAAATATAAAATGTTTATTGATGTATTTGTAAAATTATTCAAATTTATAATGATATTATATATATTGTCTATATAATGTTGGCGATTTTTAATGTAAAATAATTTTATACTGTAAAATTGGGCAAATCATTTTTATAAAAAAATGGAATTTGGAAAATTTTTTTTTTTGGAAAACCATCGAAAATTAGCCCACTTGTGAATATTAGCCCGTAAAATTTTCCGTGGTGGAGACGACGGTCAGACAACCGTGAATAGAGGCTCAGACAAACCCATAAAACTTTCAGAAAAATCCTTGCAAAAAGTCCAGGTCACAATTTCTGACCTGTTTTCAGTAGAGGTCGCACTTTTTGGGCAGTAAAGTGCGCCCTGGAGGTTTAGGTCATAGATTTTGGGCTAAAAAGTGCGACCTACACTTCCGGCACTCTCGGCGGTAGATTTTAGAAAAAGTTGTTGTCTCAGCTGCGACTGATGTCTGTCACCTGTGCAATAGGACCGAAAACATACGAAAGTCAGAATTTTTATCGTTTTAGGGTTTTATGGGTTAAAAACAACATTAAGAGAAGCAAAAACAAGGGGCTAAAGAGAAATGCTAGGGTTTGAAGTAGCTGGATATGCAAGGATAAGAAAAACGACAATGGTCGTAATTGTAAACCTGTGTGGAGTCGTTAGTTGTTAGTATGAATCTTGATTCAAGGTGTATGAAAAAATACCACTTTAGCTACACATAACAAATAGCCCTAACAACAGAAATGACTACTAATATCTTCAGATCTGGAGTTAGATGATCAAGAAAATTGCTGCAAAATCCTAGATCTATGCATTAGAAGACATTAAACAATAGAAAAATAGGATTTACTCCATAGATCCAATAAACAAGACAAGAATATATCCAATGAAATTTTTATTAATGGCACCTGGGAGGAAAAAACAAGAGGGTGTTCCCTGTTCTCCTCAATGGGATGGGTTCTTGTAAGTCCTCATCATTTTAGATTTATAATTCCTCTCTCTTGATGGTGTAGAAAACCCAGACAAAAATGGAAAAATATGGCTATGATAGTGAATCAATAGCCAGACAAAGAGTTGAGATCCAGAGTGATCTTTAGGCAGCAAAACGTGATAAATGAATGGGAAAACCCTTCTATTTATAACAAAATATTGAGTTAGTCTAGATATTGGTGCATAATTAAAATATTATTAACCAAATCAAGATCCAACTTTTATGGAATATTTTATTATATTTGTTGGAGGGAAAAGGAATTTGACTTGAGTCAAATCCCCTTATTTGTAAATAATAAATAAATAAATGATTTATTTATCATTTTAAGGATGTGGTTAAAAAATAATAAATAAATAAATGATTTATTTATCATTTTAAGGATATGGTTGAGTAATAACCAAACAAATAATGATTTATTTAATTATTTAAGGGAGATTTAGTCATATTTAACAAAGAATATTATTTAAGTAATGTTTAAATAATTATTCTTAGAAAATAATAAGATAAATAATGATTTATTTAATTAATCTCCTTGTTTTGGGTTAAATATAACCAGGAATATCAATTAAACTGTTTTTTAACTAATTATTCCTCAAGGAAAATCAAACAAATATGGATTTATTTAATGTTTCCCCATGGGGTTTCCTGTTTAGACCATAAACAACTTAATAAAAGTGGTTTACTAAGTTGTTTTTCATAGTGAATGCGATTTTAATTGGGGTAAAATTGGTCTTACTTGATGTACTTGGGTCTAATAACAATGGATTAGATGACCACAAAATGGTGTAACACTTCTTTAGAGATTATGTGGCGTATGAGTTTTCATTCTTGTAGAAAAAAAAGAGTGTTTTCTTGGGATTCAAAGATAATCTATATTTCATACATTTTTGAAAGAATTTTCTCAAATGGACTAAGTGCTCTTTATCAGTTTTAGAGTAAACCGTGATGTCATCAAGGTAAATAATTATAAAGTAGCCTATTTCTTCTGAAAAATATATGTCCATGGCCCTTTAGAATGTGGCCCCTGCATTCATAAAACCAAATGGAATTTTAAGATACATTAATGTACCCCAAGGTGTGGTGAAGGAAGTTTTGCGTTGATCATTTGGGAGTACTAACACTTGGTTGTAGCCTGAAAAACCATCCAGCAGTGATATTCATTTAGATCCAACCACCTTTTGGAGTATGTGATCCATCTTTGGCAAGTAATAATCATCTTTCAGGGAGGCCTTGTTTATATTTCTAAAGTCAATGCAAAGCCTAATCTCTCTGGTCTTCTTCCTAACTGACACAAGGTTGGAAACCCACTCTAAGTATCTAAGGGGAACTATGATCCCAGCACCATACATATTTTTAATCTCTTTCTCAACCAAAGGTAATAAATCAGGGTTTATTCTTCTTAGTTTTTGTTTGAAAGACTTTTTATTTTCCTTAAGAGGAATTTTATGTTGAATAATGCTGGTATCATATTATTTTAGGTCCTTGTACCCCCATGCAAACACATCACTAAACTCTTTGAAAAGTTCAATATATTCCTATTTTATGTTAGGAGGAAGAGTTTTAGATAGCTCAATCATTTTGGGTTCTTTCATGCTGCCTATGTTATATTCTTCCACATTAGTTTCTGTAAGCTCCATCTTTGGTTTTTTAGCTACATCATTGAAATAAAAAATCGCTTCTAATGGTGTAAGGCCCCTTGGCATAGTATCATGTTTACATTGTAAAACCTCAAGGTCATTTTGGTCTAGTTTTTCCAGTAATTATGCCTTATAAAGATGTTCAAACTGGTTTATATCAGCAGTAGAGGACAACTTTGTTTTGTAGGTTTTTTTTTCAACAAAACAATCTTCTTTATGGCTTGAGCTAGGTGTTGGTGCAGAAAAATCATTTTTAGATTGCAGAAAATCATCAATGTGTTTATCACCCTCAAACACTTGCTAATAGTTTTCATTGTCAGGTATTGTAAGCTGATTTTTTAATTTGACAGTGAATTGTTCATTTTCATGGGGTATTTGGCAATTTTTGGCAACAAAGGCAAGTTCAATTGCCAGGTTATTTTGAGCTCTAGGAATGAAAGTGAGTTCATATTTCTCAAAGGTTTTCAGGAGGTCTAGGGCAGCATTCCTATATTCTCTTAATCTTGGATTTTTAGCTAAATACTTCCCTTTTATTTTCCTAATGATCAACTCTAAATCTCCTTGGACTCATATTTTATTGGCTCCTTTGTTTTTAAGCAAATGTAAGCCAAGGAGGAGGGCTTCATATTCTGCAATGTTATTAGTGCATTGGAAATCAAGTTTGTAGGAATTTCCTTTGCTTGTATTATGTATCCATACACCAGCTCCAAAACTAGCTTTGCCACAAGAGCCATCAAAGCTCATGTTCCAAAGTTTTTCTATCTCATATTCACTGTGATGTTGCTATTCAATGTTGCTATAGTTTGAGCTATTATGTTCATTTTTTGAGGACATATTTGGTTGTTCTAGTGGGCTTAACTCTTTATCATTTTCATTTTCTTGTTTGCTGATTTCATATTCGTTATACAAGATAAATGAATCAAGATCTGAATGAATGGAATAAACAAGAGTGTTTTTTCGCCCATCTAGGCTACTTACCATAGTTTTCATATGATATTCCTGGTATAATCTCCTTGTTTGGTTAAAGACCGGGATGGTAGCATAAGACATATCCATTTGAAGGCTCCCTTGGAATTTGGCTCCCCATGATCTGGATAAAAGCATGCCATACTTTCGGAGAATATCAGCAACTACTATGTCCATAACTAGACCTTTAGCAGGGATTTGTGCCATATTGACACATAAATCCTTGATTAGACCTAAACACTTGACTCTACTTTAATCAAAAGAATACAAGTCTTTGTAAGGTTTAGTAATTTCTAGGCCTAATCTCTCCATCACCACCTTTGGCATGAGGTTGTGAGAGGCACCAGAGTCTAGCATGGTACCATGCAAGATTTTATCATGTATGTTCAGGCTGACATAGAATGGAGGGACAGCTCCTTCTTGGTATTTTCCTTCAACTTCAGGACCAAACAGTAGCTCTAGTTTGTCATCAATTAACTTTAAAGTGTCATTGTCATGTCTTATAATCAAAGCTTTCAAGACCAGATTTTTATATACATCCTGGGTTACTAATTCAGCAAGGGGTATGCTAATTTTAATATTGAAAATTTCTCCCTCAAGGCTGAAAGGTGCCAGTTTTTTTGACATATTTACATCTATTTTTTTAAACATATTCTTTTCAGCAAT
This sequence comes from Pinus albicaulis, assembly GCA_034641835.2. NCBI lineage: Eukaryota > Viridiplantae > Streptophyta > Pinopsida > Pinales > Pinaceae > Pinus > Pinus albicaulis. The sequence goes on from CM076571.1 coordinate 315,524,706, forward strand.
TTTGATTTGCTGAGTTTTATTAGGACTATTATTTTGGACAAATTTCTCAAGGCCACTAGTGGAATTACTAGGGAAGCTTAGGTCAACACTTTTCTAGCTGATTTTGTCTTTGCTCGGATCAATTTTTCTAGCCATGGTGTTAGTATTGTTTGTTGTCTTTTTAGGAGGATTTTCTAGAGGTTTTCCTAACAACAATTTCTATGTTATTATTCTTGGAGGCCTCTTGGTTCTTTTTGCTCCTAAGGTCATATTGCTTATGGAACTCCATTATGGAATTTTCAAATCCTAATTGGTAATATTCAGAATCCTCATGGTTGGTTTCAGTTTGTTCTGAGGAAAATAATCCTTGTTCTTCTTCAGTGAGAAAAACATCACCCTCACTGTCAGATCCTATCAGATTTACATGATTTTCCTCGAACCTTTCAATCTCTCTTTCTTCTTCATCCACATAGTTGTCTTGGAAAGGAGGTCTAATTAGTTGATCATTGTCTCTTTATCTGTTTTGAGGTGGATCTCTTCTAAAATTTGGATTCCTATTTATGTTTTGGGGATTTTCTTGATTCTCCCTAGGAGGTATTCCTTCAGTCAAGTTTATCCTTTCCATCATCCTCTCCATCGTCCTGACTAAGTTGTCTATTTTGGCATCAGATGAGCAGGTTGAGGTCATGATTTCATATTTGTAAGTGACTTTTTTCTCCGACCTCATCTTAGATCTTTTTTCAATTAAGTTGGCCTCTACACTCACAACCCCTCTTTTCATCTCTTCTAAAGTTGTGGGGTCTCTCTCCCTCAATTGGAATGTCATATCCGGATCAAAGCCTTCTAGAAATTTTACTAATTCTAGGCCTTGTGGGGCTTTTATATGAGGTGGGAGGGAATTATAGACACTGTTAAACCTGGTACAATAATCTTGTACATTTTCCCCTACATTCCTTTTAAGATTTTTATATTCAGAAAGGATTTGGAGTGGGTTTTTCTTGATTTCCCACTTATTTATGAAATTTTGGTAGAGGGAAGGGAGATCATGTATTGTGTTAGGATTTAATGCTTTGAACCATTTTTTGGCTTCTCCTCCTAAGATTTGTGAAAAGATATTCATTTTAATGTTTTCTTCATCTATTTCCATGTAATCAAAAGCATAATTTACCCAGTCTACATGTTGTTGGGAAGCGCTGGATTCAACTCCTGTGAAATGAGGGATCTTGGATTGGTAATCATTTGGGAAAAGGGACCAGAGGTTGAGGTAAAACAAGGGGGGCATACCATGCTGCCATGATGGGAGAAAATGGAATACATACAAGAGGAGGGTTTGTGAGAGGGAATATGGGATGAAATGGAGTGCTTTGAATAGTGGATGTGTGGAGGGGTGTGGTGGAAATACTTGGACCAAAAAACTAATTCTGAGCAGATTTGGTATGGAAAGAGCTAAAGTGATGGAGAAGCTAAAAATCAGGAGGGGTAGAAGGAGAAGCTTCTCTACTATAACTCTGCTGCAAATCTATGGGCTCAAGGTTAGTTTGGGAAATCTCACTATGTGACTTGGTTATAAATAGATTCTTTGGATGATGGAAGTCAATCTAAGGATCTTACAAAGCTGTAAGATGTTTAGGATCAGAGCTTGCTCTATGAATAATTGTAACAATAGTTAAGTTTCTAGATTTAGAAGTTTTCCACAAAATATTTTCTGGGTCATCAACTATAGTAGGAGGATTTGGGTGTGGATGAGATTTGGTATTGATCCTATATGAAGCCACATTTCAAACTCAAAATTTAGAGAGGCTGGAAATTTAAGACTGTTTTTGGAAGGATAACCTCTCTTAGTGCTTAATAAACTTACACAGTATAGGATTATGCTTGTAAACTTCTCAGGGTTGTTTTGACACAATCCTAAGGAAGTATAATGAGGACTAGTTAAGTAATAGGCCTACTAGAGGCTAGTGGAGTTGCCAGGTGGATGTTTTTAGTTGTTTTGAGGATATGTGTGTATGTTCCACCACCAATAACTCACAAAAAACAAATCTAAAGATGTTTTTCTGGGTTTTCTGAGCCCTTAAGGCTTGAATGAGTGTCCTACAACTGAGTCATCACCTTGACAGGATGAGGAAACAACTAGATTCTACTCGTGGGCTATCAGTTTGATTTTACTATGTTTTGAAAAGGGTTTTTGAAGTTCTAAGGAGTACTTAGATTGTCACTAACTCAGAATGTCCCACCGCGATCGCCAAAATGTTAGTGTGCTGATGAGGTGGAAGATTCAGTGGATTTTCTAAGTCTAATTGAGGGTCTAATGAGTCCTACGAGGTATTCAGGCAACTATATACTCAGAAGGCCCCACCATGATTGCAAAAATGTTAGTGTCCCGTGATTTAGCAGATTGGTAGACCAAATGCACAGGGTAACATGAAACTAGTCTTTGGAGTCCTAGGACCTAGCTTTCCTGGACTCAGACAACACTTTCTCTATTATATGCAAAGGATGTGAACTTGTTTGCTTTAGATGATTGATTTTAAGATAGTTTTTAAGTGAAGGGTTTGCTTTTTGTTTTGGTTGGGTAAGATGATCTAGTAGAATAAATGGAATGAGGAAATCTTCAAATCATTGGGCAATGGAGTCTATAAAAGTCATGAAAGGTTCATCAATAGATTAGGGAGCATCACAGGGAAAATATAACTTGGTAAATGGATCTTCAAGGTATTTAAGGGTAATGAGATGGACATCAATTGTGAGAATAAAAGGAGGATGAAGGGAAATTAAGAATTCTTTATCATGTAATTTTAACAATAACGGACTCAAATATCATAAGCATAAAGAGGCAATCAATAGAAAGGGAAAACCATAAATTCCTTGATTCAACTTAAGTAGATAATTATTCAAGACAAATGTTCCAATGAAATATAGGAGGCGAGAAACTCATTTAACTTCTAGTGAGTTCACCTTCAAGGACAAAAAACATTCAAGACACACATATAATTGTAATTAGAGAAGAGGGAATGCCTAAACATCTTTGATCATAGCTATGAAGATCTCTAAAACAATTATTTAAGCAAGTACAAAGGGTATGTTCGAAACAAAATCTCTTTGGTAGACCTAACTAATGGTACTTTAAAGAGAGACCTCAAAAACAATGTTTTAGTGACATAAAATAAGCAGGGCTAGCCATATATCATGCTTGTTACCTAATGTATTAAAACATTCATGAAATAAACAAGCTTAGGGGGTCTAGAGAGAAATTACGAATTCTCTAAAATTTCATAGGAGAGGAAAACATAAAGATAGTGAAGAACAAACAGAGTGAAGGTGTCTTTGAAAATATTTCTTAGTCTAAATCCTTTGTTCTACCACAATATAGAAATATGGAAACATAATGAAACAGGAAAAAAAAATAGAAAAATTCACTTCACCATAAACCAAGCTTAGGGATCCTCCAAGCAGACCTTCCTCCATCAACAAACAAATCAAGGCATTCAAAAGCTCCAAGACATCAATTTATTTTCAAATTCAAAGATACTATGTATTGCTTTGAAGAGTCATCAAATGCCAACAAGATAATGAGTTCAAATGCAGTATTTATCTGCAAATGAGGAGGTGAAGCTAAATCTTAGGGTTTGCGTGTCATTTATTACAGAGTAAATGCATTTTCTGCATTGAAGACCATGCAAGGCTCAACACAGGAATATATGAAGATACTTCTCTAAATAATAACACCTATATTAACTTTTGAGGGTTTATAGGTGAAATGTTTAACTTCAAGGCCTATTCATAACTTTATAATAACTGTTTGGTAGACAAAAAATATCTCTAACTGTGTTCAATAACTGCCTAATGCTTTATGAAAGAAAACAAAGCACTAGGTGGTAGAAATATCTTTGAAAGAAGTAACTGCCATAGACTTAGTCATTCGAATGAATTTATGGGCTTAATATGCTTCTATTTTATATTTAAACTCTGTATTAGGCCTTTAAACTCTATCTTTATACTCTGACTCTCTATTTGTATTTATTTTTTTCTTTAATTTGTTTAATCTTTGTCTGTTCATTTAATATTTTTATCCTTTTGATATTTTTCCTTTATCCTTTAACTTCTTTTTTAGCTGGCTAATCTTCTGCTTTGGCTTTTGATTAAGGATTAGTCCTTTAATCTTTCAAACTCCTTCTCTTCACTGTTTCCTTTGATTGTGTTTGTCTTCTGTGTGCAGGGGAGGCTCTTCTTCATGGCAGGATGGATTTTATCCATCAATGATTATGTTTCATTGATGGAAAACATTGGTACAAGCCCTCCATCCATTATTGATTTGTTTTAAGCTTCTGGATCATCATCCAGGACTTCTTTGTTACCGAATTTTTCCCTGTGGAATGTACCCAGTTAGTTAAAAACCTGCACAAAACACCATTTTTTAGTTAAAACCTACAGGCAGGGTGTATGACTTCAATTTCTGTGGTTTTGGGAGGTCACAGGGTTTTACAGAGGAAGAAATGGTCAAGGGGCAAGGTTCTAAAGGCGAAACCAGGAGAAATTTGAATGGAGGTGGGAAAGGTTTGAATTTTTGGCGCGGAGGACAAGAGGTTTTGAAAAATGGAAGCGGTTTATCGTGCAGAGAATGGGAGGTAAGCAGTTTTTGGTGGGAGGCATGCGATACACCTCAGGACGTGACACATGGCAGGGAAAAACCACTTATTTCGCGTGGGTCAGGAAAGGCTAACCCCGACAAAATTATATATGTGATATGCGTCGGGGACCATCAGATCTCGAGACAGGAGATTTATGACTATCACACGTTCGAGAGGTGGTGGATAGGTGATTGGGCCAGTGGAAGTGGAGGACATGTGTCAAGGTTTCGTTGGATGGCGAGGTTAAGTGGAAGATGGGGCTCGGGGCCTTAATAATTTAATGAAATATATGTTAATTTATAAGGTCTGGTAGGGTTCTGGGCATAGTGAGAGGTGGGGCCCATATTTTAATAATTTAAAGGGTTAAGGAGCCCTATTATAAGGTTTACGGGGGTTTATGAAATGAAAGGGCAGAGGAGAATGTAATGTTCCAAAATTTTCTGACAATAATTTGGAACATTAATTTTTCCTGGTTTCACCTAGAAGGAGAATAAATGGATAAGAAGGCCCATGCATAGTGATAATATCAATAAAATCCCTTATAGTATGAAAGGGGATCATCATTGGAACTCGTTTTCACACCCTCATGTGTGAACAGGGTTATTTCCAAGTGGACAAGGTCAAGTTTGACCAAGTCAACAGCGTTGGGCCAAGAGATGGAGCACACTTAGAGAAGCAGCGCAGTATGAATGAGGAAAGGGTTATTTTGTGGAGGAAACCCTAAAAGGAGTGGGACCCATGGAGAGGGGCTTTCATTTGTTTAAAAGGAGGGCAAGGCAACCATTGTTTCTCATGCTTGTATTATTCATCTCAATTGTCCATTAGACAATTGTGCATTCTTTGTTGCTTACCAAGAATTTCCAGAGGAATTCATGTTTAGGATTCCTTCTCCTTCTTGAGAGGTCTCTTGAGGGATTTTTCTTCATCTTCCTCACATCTAGGCTTGAGGCTAGGCATCCTCCATCAAGACAAAATTATTTCTGTAGTAGAGTAATGTTGTGTTGTTGGGTGTTGCAGTGAGGGTTCACTACACCACCTTCATCAGCTATTTTCAGAGTAGGAGTCCCTATTTCCTTTGAGATATCAGATTGGAGGCATCTCGGAGCATATTGCAGACTTTGGCATCAAGGAAAACTCATTTCCTAGCCCTACAGTGCAGTTCCATCCAGTGACTGTGTTATTTTGAGAGGAGTATTTGCAGTGGGGCTCTTGCAGATTTTTGGAGGGTGAGATCTTTGGTGAAGGGATCAGCCTTTCATCCTAAAGATCCATTAGAGGAGGCACTTTCAGTTTGGGTATCATCTAGAGCCATCTCCATCCAGTTCTATTTCTGAGTTGCTGCTACTACCCAACAACTATGGCATTTTGCATTTTTTGTATTTTATTTTCAATCCTTCTAGGATTGACATTAGGTAGTCTTTGGGAGTTGATATCTTCATTCCTAGTGTTGTATTGAGCCATATATTTATTTATCCATGTATTTGACAAATGTAGCATGCATTTTCTCTATTAAACTGTGTTTTCATAGCTTGAGCTCACATGTATAACAATATTTCATCATGGTTTATGTACTTTTTCTTTGAGGCTGAGCATTGCCTATCTTGAGCACCCTTTTTCCTCAAGATCTTGTATTCATTTGTTGTTGCTATTATTTAATGAGATGGCTATGGATTTCTCTCATGTTCCTATGAGTTGAGTGTTGTTGTTGCACCAGTTTTGTGCTTTCTTATTGCTGAAGCTCCAACTCCAGAATATCTTGAGATATTCTCATTATTGTAGAAATTTCCTGGAAAGGAAACATTACAGAGAATATTGTATAGGAAGGGGCTCATAGATAGGTGGGGGTCGAGCTCTTATGGGTACAAAGGGGTTGGGGCTAAAAGGAAATGGGGCTTAGGCCTGTTTTATATAAGGGCGAAATTTTAATATAAAAACAGAGTTTTTACATAAAATAAGGAGACTCGATAGGCTTAATTTTGGGTTTTTTAAAATGTAAAAGTGTACTTTTACATTGTTTAATACATGTAAAGGGAAATGAGGAATAGGGGTGTGCTCCATGAGGGTTTAGGAAAGGGAAAAATGGGGTTTCTAGAGGGAAAAAGGGAGTGGATGAGAGTGTGTGTTGTGTAGTGAAAATGAGGTTAATAGGCCCAACAGTGAAGTCTTTTTGGAGTAGTGAGGTGAAATTTAGAAGGTAGAGAGGAATAATATGGTGAAACTGTTTGATTTAGGATAATGAAGGTAATGAGATTTCTAGAAGTCACGATATTTTAAAAATCTTGTTTCTAGGAATCTAGGACCATTACTTAGTCATCTTCAAAATCAACAAAAAATTATTGATAACTAACACAGCTGATGTAAAAGATTATGTTTTTCATTCTCAACCTCTACCACCTCTACTGCCATTGAGTGTTCTCCAGTAGGAAACTTTAACTTCTTCTTCAGTACGTTTATCTCTAACTCAAAAATTTGTAACAACTTATGTACAACTGATTTATCATTAGGATCCACTCCAATATTTACAATTATCTTCAACTCTTCATTCTGAGTTGAAAGAGCCCTAGAATTAGCCTTTTCAATTTAACTACTTGATCACTTTTCCTAACATCTATTCCGCCTTTTGAGAAGCTACACTCATTTTGGTTAGATCATTAACAATAAATTGGCCTGTCTACATATGTAAACTAAATTTATCAAGTAAAGGGATTTTCTTCACATTAGTAGTTAAATTAAAAGTTTTAAAACTACTTGATGACCCTACCGTCATTTCAGATGGGTGAGAAAAAGAAATATTAAACTCATCCCTTTATAATTCCATGATAGTTAATAATATATTTTGGTAAGGTGTAATCTGATATTCATCTTGTGCTTCCATGCTAGCTTTCATCTTCTGATTCTTCTCTGCAATTTGAGAAAAAACTTGCTTGATCAAAGGGACTTGATCCTGAACATCTCCATGTCTTGCCGGTGAAGCTGGTACGTTCTGATCGTCTCCTACTTGGATGAGGAAACTAGGCTGAGTGCTTGGTATTTCTTCAATCAGTATAGCCCTCTTATGAGTTCTTTGTTCTTCATCTTCAAAATCAACAACTCTCTCTTTACTTATTTTTCTCAAATTTTTAGAAATTATGGGAGTCTGAATGTTGGAACTAGTAGAGTCTACAAATATTTTACTAGCCAACTTTTCTATTTCAGGCTTACTATCATGAATGAAAGAAGAATAGCCATTTTCAACCCTTCTGTCAGAGATTACCTTCTGAGGATTATAGGCCCATTTCTCACCTAGAAATAAGTGCATGCCTTCTAACATCTTGTTAGCTTCATTTGATGCTTGCCTCATATTCATTATGAATGGTCCCACAGACATAGGAAACTTAAACAAATGACCCTTCTTCATTGGAACAAAATGTACATGATCTGCATTCAGACTTTGTCTAATAAATTCCAATGCAAATAACCTCATGGGGAAAACAATTGGCAATCTAGAAGGTTTTATCCCAACTTCATATAATGTAATTTATGAATTATATTCATATACAAACCAATCCCCAAATTTATAATTAATGCTTAACTGAAGAAAATCCTGAGATTTTGGCAAGAAACATGGAGGATGAACCCCATTCAAAACCTTATAAGAAATTAACATAAATAAGTAGAAAAATCAAACACCCCTCCCTCATCTGGTTCATTTCTTACTGTATCTGTCCAAAAAATTACTGAATGTATTTCCTTATTTGCATCCATTATGTTTAGCCCCAAATGTAAAAATTCTCCTACATTTTGATACAAAAATAGATAAGTGATAAGTGAAAGGAACCTAAAGGACCCGATAAGGGACAAGCTCATGAGTTGAGTGTTAACAACCTCTTACTAGTAAGAGGAAATATCCAACACCACTTTAGGCTTCATCATCAAGGCAAAAAATCCTAACACTGACCTGTGAATCTGAGCATCATCTTCTTTTCTAAGTACCTTTGATAGAGATTGTAGCACTGGCCTGACTTCTGCATCAAAAATCTCCAATGGGAATTCTTTATCATCTGCTGAAAATCGCTTTGCATCCAGCTTCAAAAATAAGATGACCTGGGTAAACTCATGTTCTACAATATTATCATAGAATTTTTCCAATGATTCATCAGTGAACTGGACATAAGACTCTGACTCGGAATAACATAGGGCTTGATGAACTAACTGGGCTATAACCTGAAGGAAATTTTTCCCTAAGAAATTCATCACAAAAAATTTACAGGGATATAGTGTAGACACTAACCAATGCATAAATTCAAGAAAAAGATGTGTTTTGGGGATGCATGTAGACATAACACCATAATTTTCCATGGTTGAATATATGGGGCAACATTTCTCATTCAAACGAACTTGCTGGTAGAAATGAGAATGCTCAATGGTGCAGATGGTATCCCTAGTATCTTGCTCAATGTCCATGAGAGGGATATGGCTAGAAGAGATGAACAAATAAGATTGCTTAGCCATGGAATAGTGGAGGGTGGCAGAAAAAAATACGTGGAGATAAGAAACTAGAGTGACTAGGATGACTTTGTGGACAAGTGAGAATGAAAACTGTTAGGAGAAACAAAAAATTGAACCCTTAAATAGATGGCATAGAGTTTCAGACATTAATGCTGAGTTAATGCTTAAACAGACAAGCAACGGTACCATGATATGACAAATGAGTTGTCACCAACTGGATGCATATGTCACTATGGGGGTGCTATTGGGTATGGAGCATCTGTCATAGTCCTACCCCCACAGTGGATGGGAACTGTCGATCTTTATAAACTGGTGGCCATTGGAGTCAACTGCAGAGGCACCTCCTCTGCTAACTTGTGGGCTATTTATGCCCATGGGTTCCCGTTGATTTACATCAAATGAAACTTCATTTAATCCAACCCAACAATAGCATGAGTGTTAATTGGAACACTCAGTCCCACCTTCACATGCTCTTCAAAAACATATATTAATTTACCAGTATGTGAAAATGAAATTATTTTCAAACATATGAAGGATTTACATTTTGTCAAATTTAATAAATATATGATTTTTTTGTATTTTTTAAAATAGAATAAAGGAAAATTCAAATGAGCCACAAAATCATCCATGGGGGATCATCCCTTAGAAAATGGTCGTTCCTCCTCCTTTCATGGGCTCCCAACATCCTTCTCCTTTCTATAAATTCACATCCCTCATTCCCCCAAGTTCAGAGCTTGCTTAATCATTGTGAAGCCTATCTGAACTGTCATCCCTTTTCATGCTAGCATCATGATTAAGCCTAGGTGCATGGTGTTATCACTCAGGTTTTCCTAGAAGTTGTGTAAGAGGAAATTATACCCGAGGTAACCACAAACCAATCTTTTAGATGCAGAATCTAGCCAATCTGCATCCAGAGAGGGCTCTCTCTTTATGATTTATCTTTGTTCTTGAAAGGTTTTAGGCTAGTTATAGATTCAAGGGTTTGTTTGGAAATTGGTGGAATCCACAAACTAAGGGCAAGGTTTAGAGTTTTCAGTCCATTGGGCTATGGAGTCAAAGGATGGCTTTACTGGATTTCTATTCTAAACACAAGATGGTATTACAGGGCAAGATAGCTAGACAGAGAACAATCCTTAAAATTTAAAGTGGATGGATGGTCTTGAAGGGATGAAAGGCAGCTAAGAATCTTTCACCATATTCAAGAGAAAGAAGAGAAATGACTACAAGCAAAGAGCAATGAAGGATTATTTGTTACAGTAATCAACAATGTTTAAATCAGCAAAACATGAGCAATTAAGAATTCATGCTTATAACTAATTTAGAAGAAACATTAAGAATAATAACATTTGAAAACAGAGTACAATTAAGCAAATTCTGTTTCAATCATTTATGTAAATTATTCAGAAATGGATATGATGATATGATAAACTAATATAAAATTTCAGACAAAGGGTAGAAACACTTATTGAACTGTAGTCCAACACATGAATCCTGCAACAAGTCCAGTGCTTCAAAACGTCATCCAGCAAGCCACAAGTAAATTTCTCCAAAAGCTTTTATTCCGAAAATCTTAGTGTTACAGCAGAGTAATAGAATCCACCCTCAACTTTCTCTTTGAGGGTTTATTTATACAAAAAATAATCCTAACAATCTTACTCTATCCTAGCCAATAATCCAGGCTGACTTAAAGCATATTTACAAACAAACAAGAGACACATGGTCTCGTAAATAGAATAATGAGTAACGGCTGATGTGCTATTCCTTTCTTCATGGACGTGCTAAGGATAAGTGCTTAAAATAGGGCTCTGTGCTGTTCTTTGCGTATTCCTTTGACTTGTTGAATACTCTTTCTTCTCACGGATACTCTTTAACCTTTCATCTGATACTCTTTCATCTGCTTTTCCGTTTTTACCATTTACTCAATAGTAAAGATAAAATTTCATTCTGAAAACATTTTTTACAAAACTTCCAGCATTTCCTTCCACCACTGATCATCTGGTATCATTGTTCTTCTGAGTTTCCTTAAAGTTTCATCTGCTTCAGTAAGTTTATAAAAAGTGGGCTCGTTCGGAAATAGATACTTTAGTTCATGCTCCAGATGAAATAGATTCCTCACTTTTTCATAAATACTTTTCCCGGTTGGTATTACAGGTTCTGATGAGCTAGTAGAACCTATAGCTGTATTTTTAGCATGAGCTTTTATTATTTTCTCATATGTTTCCAAGTCTACTATTTGATCCTCTGTGAGCATGGGACTTGGCAATTCACTGTCCAGCAAAGCTTGAAACTTCTCTCTGAAAACGTTGATGTCGACCAAAATGTCAGTACATTTTCTTTCTAGATTTTGCATGAAAGTCCTCTTGGTGAAAACTCTCTTTGCTTCCAAAACTACACCTGTTCTGTCATCAATTCCTAACAATGCAAGCTGTTGTTTTGTTCTGGAATTCAAAAATTGAATGATCTGCTGGGCATGCTCCGTCTTGCCCCTTAATTCATGTCTAGTTTTATTTATTTCTTCTTGTGCTATCTTGACTAATTCATTTTGCTCAAAAATAGCTTGAATGGAAGGCCAAATATCTGTTATTAAGTTAATGATGTTGTCCCAAAGAATATCATTTATTTCGTTCAGAGGCTTTTCCAGTGAAAGATCTTTTTGCAAAGCCTCAACCAATTTCTCCAATCTTTTTATTTCCCCGAGGTTGTCAGCAGCTGTCTTTTTGGATGTGTCATATTTTCCCTCCAATTTTGTTAATTGTAATTTTGTTTCTTGGAGTTCTGTGACCTTTAGCTGCAAACTCTCCATTTGTTTAATTAAATCCTCAGAATTCAAATTAGAAATGTTCACCTGAGAAGGTTGTTCCTGCTGTCCTGTAGTTGTAGTACCTGTTGTTGAAGTCTGCTTGATATTTTCCTGTTCCTGCAATGCTTTTTCCAACTCCTTCTCTGTTTCATTTAGTCGCTCTGTCAAATTCAAGAGCAATTCCATCATTTCTTCTTGTGAATTTCCTTTTATAACTTCCTGTGTCTGAGGGTGCCTCGAGGCTGGTAATTTCAGCTGTTTTCTGAGTGCAGCTATATCATCCTCTTTCTTTTTTACCAATGCCTCAATACCTTTAATGTCTTTGGGATTGTGACCCAAACCAATGATGATCTCTTCTAGAGATTTTATTCTATTGTCCTTTGCCTGTGAGGAGGCCCTCTCAATCTTTAATTGTGCAGTAGTATTATTCAAGGAATCTTGCAGTGTTAAAGCTGCCATGGCTTTGTTGGTGAGAGTAGAATAAACCATTTCCCCTGTTTGTCTATGAAGCTCTATCTGATCCAAGGGATGGATATCCTTTGCTAAAACTTCAAAATTTGTTCTGATGTAATCTGTTGCTGAAGTTGGCTTTGGCACCTTTGCTTTGAAGTGGCTCATTTGCATTTTACCTTGTGAAAGATCAAATGCTGACATCAACCTTTTCTGATTGTGAGGAGCCATCTTCATATACTGATCGTATACCTTCATTTTCAATGGTTCATTCTTTGTTTTGATATTAATGAAGGTTTTCTTAATGTCTCCAGTATCTGTCTTTGGCGGTCTGAAAGAAGATACTTCAGTGCTTAATTGCTTTTGTATCCTTTTCTGGCTTATGTTTGTTTCACTTGCTGTACCTGTTTGCTGACTATCTTCCCTACCATCATCAAATACTTCATCTATAATCTCTACATCTGGAGGTGGATCAGACTTGTGTTTTTTAGCTTGATAAACTTGTGGGGCTCCTTTTGAAGGTGTGGTATCCGGAGCTAGCCTCTTTTTCCCTATTTCCACATTCAGTGGAGTTTGCATCTCTGGAACTTGGATTTGCTTTGCTGGTGTGTGAGAAGTCTGAGATAGTTCTAGTGCTTTGGAACTCTGTGATTTTTCTGCCATGACCAGGGTTTCAATGACCTGAACTATAGGTTCTTTTCCTTTACCCTTGGGCTCTGCTGCTACTGATGGACTATCTTCCTGTAGAGCTTGTTGTAGAGTGGCTGCTGATGATGTGCCAATGTAGGGTACCTGCATTTGATCATATGTTTCTAGGTCAAATTTCTTCTCAACATCTTTCATAAGTTTATTCAATTTGGCAGCTCCACTTCTCTCTTCAACAAGTGTTCCTTTAACCCATTCATCTTGATTTGCATACTGTTCTATGTCAGGAATTCTGTGATGTACATAAGGAGATGACTTATTTTTTAACCTTCTTTCACAAATGAAACCAAAGGGGTCATAAGGGACCCAATGGAAAGATGTCTGGAATTTTCTCTCTAAAATAAGTTCTGCTTCTCTCTCAGCTTCTCTAGAATTGCAAATGAAAGGACCTAACTGGCTTTTGATCCTTAACTGTGCTTTCTTCTTTACATTGCAGAAATGGATTACATCTGAGTTATTCATCTGTCTAAAGTATTCCAAAGCAAAATTTCTCATTGGTACATATCTGGGTAACTTGAATGGATGTAATTCACATCCATAAATCCTGATGACTGTATGGTTTTGGTATAAGTACCAATCCCCAACTTTATAACTCTTTGACAATTGCAGGGTCTTTCTAATCTCAGTACTAAGCCTGGGGGGAGAAACTCCTGTTAACAAGGTTGTAGCAGGATGTACAAATTGATCAATGAATTCTGAATAAGAGTAGGGAGAATCAGAAGACAAATGAATGATGGGGGACCAAAAAATAACAGACCTGGGATTACCTTTAGCATCAAGTTTCTGAACAGGGAAAGGGAATTTTTCTGAGTGATAGAAGATTATGAGATGATAGATAACTGAGGAGTACTTGAAAACCTTTTCATCATCTAGCCTTAAAAATTGATCATGGATTTTGTTGGCAATGAAGGAAGCATAATCATACTTAATCTCAGGAGGCTTCCCAGGGGTAAAGATAGATAGCAAAGCCAGAGTTATCTCATCTACATACTCACCGGTATTGAATCCTAAGACAAAGGATATTACATTCACAATAAGCCTTCCCAATTGATTGAAAAAGTAAAAACCATAGGGGGGAGTCCCTTTTGGCTGATGCTCAGGTAACATGAAATACTGACACATTGCTTTCAATTTCTCTGGAGTTAACAGTCTAGTTTTCTCAATCAACCCTTCCATGGATAGGGGTGCTAATTCTTGTTCTGGCTCAAATTGTAACATAGCATTGATAGCCTGAGGTGTGATAGGGAACAGAACACTTTGATCAGGAGCTAATACAGCTCTTTGTGCAGGATCATAATTTGCATGACAATAATGAATGATTTCAGGGAAAACGTGAACTGTAGGAATAAAATACGTTGGGAGATTGGATTCCCACAACCCTATAAGATCTTGCCCCTTTGAATGTTCGTCTCTGCAGCGACAGAAGCTCAAATGGGGACTTTCATCAAAATGTAGGTCTTTTATTTGGAAATCTTCATCTATCAGAGGTAAATAGTCCAAATCTCGGTGAGGAGCATTCAAAGGAGTGATATTTAGAGCAGTTGGGGCCTCCATTTTGGTTCTTGTGGATTCAAAATGGAGGTTTTAGTTTTTCTTGCAGACCGGGCGGGATGTCTGATAAAAGACGAAGTTGGAACAATTTGCAGGTTCGGGAAGTGAATTCACAAGTTTTAAATCTTCAAATGAGGACTCAGAGAGTACTTTTAACCATTTTTTCAGAGAAAAAACAAAGGAAACTAAGCTTGACTTGCAGTCGGGGCGCGGAATGATAAATACCTGTTTTTGGACGGAAACTGGTTCTTTAACAGGTAATGAACAATGGCGGGGACGTTCTTCAACACGGGCGCAGTGGAATTTCAGATTAATTTGGTGTATTTGCAGTGAAATTTGAAAATTGCAGCGGGAGCACTGTCTCTTTCAGAAACTAAAAATAACTGAAAAAACACGAAAATGGCTTATTTACAAGTCAAAAGGGTTTTTGTTTTTTTCGAGGTGATGACGTCATTTGACGTACGGGGTGACGTAAGGAAGTGGGGCCGGCGGTATGCGGTAAGCGGTAAGCGGTGAGCCCGCACCGCTTATGGACGAAGGCGGTAAAAGACGCGAGGGGAGCGATTCCATAGTTTTAACGCCACGTGGAATGCTGACTTTTCAAAAACCGCCCATCCCCCGCTGGTTAACATGCTGGCAAGGGATGGGCAGCGGGATTGATGATCACCATTGATCAACGGACGAATGATCCAACGGCTGAAAGGACGGGACTTGTGCGATTTCAAAGGTGGGCCCGTCGGGGTTTTAAAAAGGTTTTAATGCGAAATCTAATCACCCCGGGGAAAAGTTAATAGGCGGAAATGGTTGTTAATTAGTCCAAATGATTAATTAACCCCGTGAAATTATGAAATGGATTGCGGCGGAGCTTGGCCAGGTGGAATGCCACGTGGAATGCTGACGGTGGCATAGACTTTTCGCAAATTTTATTGATATGTTTTGGTATTAAACACACATATTGTATGTCTAATGCTTTTTATATATATTTTATTATATGATGAATTAATTAATACAATTATTTCATCATAAGGGCGGGATTAATGTTATAAAGATATATTTCACCAAAGGGTTTATAAGACGGGTTTTATTTTCAATGTGCGGGGATATAATACTTTGGTAAAACATTATAATAAAGGGTTTTGGGGATATTTATAGAAAAGGGAGTTATATACTTAGGAAAAGGGATTTCACTAGGGATTTAATATAGTAGAATTAAATGTTAATATGGTAAAGGACAAGGAAAATCAAAACATCTTTGTACATCTAAGAAAGTGATAACTTATGAAGTAAATTGCAACATTTTATCTTCAACACTTAAACTTAGAATAACAAGTTATTTTGAGGAATTTTTATGGAATTTTGCATCAGTTTCCTAAGTAAAATAGGATTTTACTTAAGAAAAAGTTAAAGATGGAAGATAACAATGATGAATTATTTCAAGTGCTTAGGTCTTTTTGATCATTAGGCCGAGGGTCCGGTCCCTCCAGAAGTCAAGGAAATGCCTTGAGCCCCTTTGATCTCAAATTACCTTAGTACTTTTGGGGAAATTAGTAAAAATCTTGAGGGGGAAAAATGATGAGGGAGGTTAATGAATTTGACTTTGCTTGCTGTGATTTTCCAGTGTATTTCCTGCTTTAGTACTTGTGATGAAAGTAAATGATTAACCAACATGTAGCAACACCATTCATCAGATAACACTTTGCAGCACCATCTACCTACCCTATCTACTTAACACTACCATTTTCTCTTCTTTATTAGGGTGCATTTAGACTTGCAAACCCTTTTCAATCTTTTTCTTTTTTACATGATAAATCTATCTATTTCTACCCTTATTACATCCAAGGGCTCAGATTAAACCGTTGAGCACCTTTTATTCACTCTACCTAGCTACTTATCTGCCAAGATTAAACTGTTTGGCTAGATATTTATTCTCTAATCTATAACATGAAATTGAAATATGACTAAGCCAAGTTTAAAGAGTTTGACTTATTCATGAATTGTGGCAAAAGTTTCACAAGCTGCACACAATTGATTTATTACACGGAGTAAAATTTAGTGGCATTTGGATTTGCACACTTTCCTTGGTCTATTTTTTGCTTGGGGTTCATTTTTTCTCTTTGTGACCATTTTTATTCTTTTTACCCTTTGATCTTTCTTTTAGGGTATACCCTCTTTACATTTTTTAAATTTTTTGATTTTTTTGGTTTTCAAGAATATGGAACACCTTTGCTCAAGTAAGAAGGTTTGAACATATTCCATACTTCCATCAAGACAATCATGAAAGATGAAACCTATTGATATAGGAGGCTAACACATGGGACAAGGAAATTCTTTTGGGTTGGGTGAAGGACTCATATTTTCACCTAAGGACACCTCCAGTGTCAAGGCTTAGTTGTAATATCTCCTTTTTTAATTTATCAATAATAAAATTTGATGTTTTCTTTCTATATTTGTCTACATGATTATGCAAATATTCCAGTACTCTTTGATCTTCTAGATAGATATTATTTACATTTATTATATATTGTATCAAATTTTTTGTTGTC
Organism: Pinus albicaulis; assembly: GCA_034641835.2. Lineage (NCBI taxonomy): Eukaryota > Viridiplantae > Streptophyta > Pinopsida > Pinales > Pinaceae > Pinus > Pinus albicaulis. The sequence continues at coordinate 315,541,850 of CM076571.1, forward strand.
TTCGAATAATCCACAAGTATTCGCACACCATCAGTAGAAGGAAGCGGGCCTACAGAAATCATGGATTGAGGTCACAATCAACATATCCAAGGATAGCGATTGGAAAGTATTTGTGTCCCTTTCCTCTTTGCATTGTAAGAACTAGTTAAGAAAGATTATGCTAGAAAGAATATCAAGCTTCTAGACCCACTCTAGGGTGAGATTTATTGCCTTCGTCCGCAGAGGGGATTTATCTTGACAACAATGGCATAGGTGTTTCCTGTAGTTTTGTTCCTACAAAGTAGTAGTGTACAGTGGCGACTGAACCGCAACTACTAGATCTGATTTGGATGAAAATGTAGGGGGAAATATTCAGATAGATTTAGAAACTATGGCCACAAATGAGTATGAGGTGGTAAATATCGCGATATACATAGGGCTCCAATAATAGTACTCGAACTAATATTTCAGAGTGCTAACTAAGGAGGATAGACTGTACTGTTAGCCGCACTACTTGACTACCCTAGTTTACGTGCGAGTAATCTCCTCAAGTGTTTTGCTAAATGTATTGTAGCTACAAGACGACCGATGAATTATATAAGGTTAGGTTTTGAGTTATCCTAGGGAGCTTCTGATATACCCAATGATACGTGGAAGTGTATTCTATGCATGGTTATATATAATGTGCTACTACTCGAAGGGTTACCCATAGGAGTTAAAAGGGAGTCCAATAAGCATGATCACCACTTATAGTTCCCATCTGCATGCCTCTCGAAATCCACAGGTTTATGTGCTCAATGACATACCTTGTGGCTTAAATATGTTGGAACATGTCTCTAGCCTAAAATAATTCTATGAAAATTGGAGGTACAAGTGGCCCTGGAAAGTGCTTTGATACCACTTGTTATGGACTTGACCTCCGAGAATAACATAATGCTAGGAATATGAAAGAATATTTCTAGAAAAAAATAAATATCACATGAATTGAGAGAAGTTGCAAATATATTTTTTCATTAGAAGCAGATTACAATGTTCACTTTCCTCTTCGAGGGGGAAACCTCCAATAGATCAAATTTAAATTACAGTAATACTTGATGATTCTTCCATTGCTATCTAAGACTATTTCTATCTTTATGACATCAAAAACCCTAAGTACTAGTGGTCCCTTGCATAATATGGGTTAACCATTTTATTTATTAACTATGGCCTGTTTATAACTAGTTGCGGACACTTTTATAATGTTGGTCAACCATTTATAATTATTATTAATACGGATAACCTATTAAGGGATTTATTGAATCAACTAACTAACTATGATTTAGACTATTCCCTTTCGGATTATTACATAAATAAAGGGGTTAAGGTTGTACTTTAATAGGTTTGGTACTAATGGGAAGTGATGATTCTGGTTGATTAAATTCATATGTGGTCCCAGAAGGGGTAGTTCAAAATTACCAGGTTTGGTATTTTGAATTTTATTTTTCTTACGAAGATCAGGTGTTTCCTTTGGAGGTAGAGGAGGAAATATTTTCACTATACATGAACGATGGGGTGTTCAAGGTGTTCTTCCATGGTGGATTAACTAATGTTAGAAATAAAAAACAAAAATAAAACAAGAAATGGGTAACTAGGAAAAAGGGTTTACCAAGTCACTCTGAACTGTAGTATACTATTTCCAGTATGTGCGGGAAATATCCATGAATTTTCTATTTGGTGTATTGCAGTTAAAAGACATCTGAATCGGTTACCTATGTCAGGATAGCAACCAAGTTGGTACTTCCAAAATATAACCAAAGGTACGTGGAAGCACAACCTATAGTAATTATTTCGAATGTGTCATGTATGATAGGAGGAATTCAAATATACTCCTCATACATGGAGCACCATTATGATATACCGAAGGGTCCATGGAAGAATGATCTTATATACTTAGATGTACGTGGTATACCTACCACCCCCAAACTATAACATAGATAAGTAACGAAAAACCCTACGTTTATTGATGCAGGCAAAAGTCTTCTAGCCTAGACCTCTATGTTTTTCATTAATGTTCAAAATTCTCGTTAGGTTAATTGAATAGATTTTAAAGTTGATATTAAATTAAAATTAAATTTCGAGGCTCATGGAATGAATTCTCCTAAGATTCATATGATGCAACTAGCATGATCAAAATAACTATTTTTCTTTCAATAAAAATTTATCTATGGGAAGGAAGAAACAACCAATTATGCAACAAAAAAGGATGCAAAACAAAAGAAATTCCTAACTAGATCTTTCAATTTCACTATTCCAATTCAATTCAAATTCCTAAATGCAATGCAAGGAATATATATTTTTCTTTTCCTTTCCTTTCAATTTCCAAATGTAATTAAAAATTAAGTTTGATGAGATTGTTGAAGCAAAGGAATTCACAAAAACTGTAATTGTAAATGAAAAATTATTTTATCAAATAAACAATCAAGCCAAGTGATCAAAATCCATAATTGACAAGAGGAAACCAAAAACAAGAAAATGCTCATGAAAATGAAATCTCAGTTAAATTTAAAACACTAATGGCTTTTACATAGACATGGACTAGTTCAGAGACTTAGGAAAATACACAAGATTAGAACAAAACTCAGAACAAGGCATTAAAATGAAAAAATTTCATCCTACAGGGACCATTGTAGGCTATACATGACAATGAGTGTGAGTCACCACACTCAAAGTGATAGACCATTGCTCTGGGTCACTTTGTCTTAGACCAGGAAGTGTGTTGGGGTTGATTTTGTTCAAAATGTGAAACAAAAACTCTACCAAGATTTGAATTATGCTTTGCTAAGTTTGATTACTATCTGAAAAAGTAAAATTGAGTCACTTCAAAATGTCCTAAAACATTATGAAAAGAAAACCACTAAAGTAACATATCGATCCCGAATATGTTCACCAAGTCATTTGATAGATAATTCTTTTCTGTGGACATAAGTGAAATCCCTAGATCTAGTGGCTTTACCTAGAAAAAATAAAATAAAAAATGGTATGCTTTCCTTAGAGAAATTAGAACAAGGAGGAAGGACCTACCTAGAGTCCAATGCAAGTTCTCTTATCTTTTCTTTTAATTTTTAGCTCCATCTCCAAATTCTATAAATAGGAACTGTAAGAAAACTAAAACATGCAAGGGAACTACAACATACAAATAACATGTAATAACATCTCTAAACAATGATTAACTATGGAATTGTATTACATATGCGTTAATGAGATTTAAGTATAGGAAACAAGAACATTTTTGTATTAACAAAAGTAGGAGAAATTACAACTATTTACAGATCTTGACCTTGTAGATGTCTCCCAACTATCTTGTCCTTCCTTCGCCACAAATAAATCCTTCAATCATAACTCAAGTGCATGTATGGATAATGGATCCTTATGCACAATGTAGCAACATGAGGGAATAACTAATAGTCTATAAAATCCAACCAAGACTCCATGGGAGGCAGTGAATTTATAGGGTAAATATGGTAGTTTTGTATTTACCAATCTATGACTTAAACCCACATATGAGGGAGGATAAGCTCTATTGATAAGAGATAAGACCTCAAGTATAGGATTTTTATATCTAATTTAATATTAAATGGTTAAAACCACTCGAGAGGATTTTGGAAAGGGAAGATTCATTTTTTTTTACCGAAATGTAGAGGCAACATGTTCTTCTCAGTGTACAACTTTAAATAGTGCATGTTGCATGAAGGGTGTGGTGGTGGATTTTATGCACGGGTGTATGAAATCGCACAAGTTTAAGGGGTGTGGTCTACCCCTATAAACTATCGGTCACAGGCAGAAAGTTCTGGAGCTCAAAAGCATATAATCTAGAGGAAAAAGTATGCGAATGTATGCTCAAAGCAAACTAAAAACTAAAACAAAAATATACAGAAGATATTGAAGAGAGTCAAAATGATAATAATGCAAATGATGGCTCAAAGGCCTCTTCTTATTAAACGTTTGAAATGGAGAAGAAATTTAGCCACTTGCCAAATGGCCCCTAGGCAATGGATCTAGGTCCCGATGCAAGGATGTTGGTTTCCAAGCTCTGCCTCTGATGAAGTATCCCTGTCTTTGCGCTGTGATGGACTAGGATTGTTGGGTGGCCAACAATCGATTCCCCTATATCTCCAGCTCTGGGTCACACACTGCTAGTATTGCTTGGGAAATTCTGGCCAGCATAACAATGTGATCACCATTTCTTCATCTCTTGGTGGCTTTATATAGGGATTTAAAATCCTCCTTCCCTCCCTTGGTACATGATGGATGGTGACCCAAGGGAGAGGTATGATTCCATTGTGTGCTCCAAATATTCCTTTTTGTGCTCACATAGTGTCTAAGGAGGCACTGGTGGCTGTCCTTAGGTGGCTTCATATAAGGAGTAACTATCCTTTTATTTGTGTGGTCCTAGAAAGTGACATTTTTCCATTTCCAAGAATGCATGCTTATCGAGAAAAAAGGCATGCAGAAGGCGCTCTTCTCGAAGGATTAAGCGCACAATTTAGCATTTAAGACTAGTTCAAATCTAATTTTCTCAAAACCTTAGAGATTTTAAATACTTCTTGATTCCATAATGTGTTCCTGCCCTATAATGCTTAGGCTTGACATTAGTTAATGTCATCTTCTACTGTATGATTTTCGAATGTTAACAGTTGCCCCCTAATGTGTGAGGTCTGGGAAGGACTGTATAGCTGAAATACATTATAGTTTCTTTTATGTATCATGCGTAGAGAGAGATAGAGGCTTGTGTGAATATTGGAATTGACAACACCTTGCACAATTTCCGAGATGACCATGGCCTAAGGGAACCCTACAAGAAAACAAAATATACAACATAGATACAAAATTTCAATGAGGTGGGCATGTCCCATGCTCGTGATGCTATGGCTAGTTAAACAAAATTGACAGATACATGTGTTGTATATGTCACTACCATGGTAGGGATGTTGGCGGTTGTTGATGACGACTGCTGATGCCCTCAGGGGTGTTTTTTCTTTGACAATAGGTGGAATGTGGTACCCATATGTGTAAACTTGGTATGGAATCTAGTTGCACAATGTATGCATATGTATTGGTTGGGACCTTCCCGTGTAAGCATTTTTGATAGAGACAATTATGGAGGCACAGGTCTTCAATGGATATTAATCAAAGTGTAATGGTTGTAAGGTACGATACTGTAATATCCAAAATTGGGAAAAGCAGTAATACAAACCATAAAAATGTTATTTCTAGAAAATTACACTATAAAAGTGGGAAATAACACTCAGATACCTTATCATATGTATTATGGCCCTCAAATACGAAAGGGGATCAGAAATAGATCCCTTTTGCTAAGTTGAAGAGATCTCTCAGTCTCAATATGGCTTAAAAACACTCAAATCCCATGACTTAGACTAAAGAGAATTTTCCTGAAAAAAGCATAGCGTAATTATATGAGGGTTTGTGATAAAATGTGAAAGGAAACAACAGATATAGATTTTTATTACTCAAAGTATAGAGAAAAATAGAGATCTAGCTTCTTCAATACATTATTGAGATAACCCGACAAGGGTTTCTTGAAAGCATAAGTACAAAAGAGTAGATCTACACAAAAATATGAAATAATGCAGTATTACTATATATTTACACACATATAGCTGAATGATACAGGAAATAGATGATAATCAGCTTTACTAGCTTTCTGGAAGAAGGATTGACCCTTCCCCTAGGAACTAGCTCAAAACCAAGGGGTTTAACCCTGAATACAAGAATGCTAGAGTTACAGTCCTAAGACTGAATAGTAGCTACAACTCAAGAACTAGATGGAGATGGCTGAAGATGATGCATAAGCTAAATAGGCCTCCTCCAATGGATCTTCCAAGTGAAAGGCTGATCCTAACACTGAATATCTCACCCTCCAAACAATCTTCAAACCCTCACTGCAAATACTCACTCAAAATAACGCAGTCAAGGAGAGGGACTACACTGTAGGAGATAGAAACTATGTTGGCCAAGTGAAAAGATATGAAATATGTTGCAAAGGCTTCCTCACTGATCTCCCAAAGGAAGGAAAGCTTCCTCCTCTAAAAAATAAGCTCTGGAAGTGGTGTTGTGCAACCTCCACTACAACACCCTACAACAAAACATTATAATACTACAGAAATAATGTTGTAGCTAAAGGAGGTGGCTTGGCCTGAAGCCTGGATGTGGAGAAATGAAGATAAAGCTCCCTCAAGAGGCCTCTCTTGAAAGCAGAAGGAATTCTTAAATAGGAAAACCTTGTGCTAAACAGCACAACAATCTCAACTAAACAATTGGAGAAAGCATAAAGTCATACAGACCATAAAATCAATAATCCATAACATATCCTCTTATGGCTGCCTTTCCCTCCTTTTATACAAATGGAAGCCCTCTCGCCTTGGGTCCCACTCATTAGGGTTTCCCCCACCAAGGAATATTCCTTCCACTATCTCTACGCTATCTCCAAATATGATCTCCACCTCTTATCCCAGAGCTGTTGACTTGATCAAATTTGACCTTGTCCACATGCAAATGCCCCTTTTCGCACATGAGGGTGTGAAATCCAGCTCCTATGATGATCCCTTTTTCCATTATGAGAGATTTTATTCATATTTTTATTATGCATGGGCCTCCTTACCCATTTATTCAACTGCTAGGTGATAAAAAAAAAATCAATATTTGAATTAGCTGCATGCTAAATTTGGAAGATTACAGTCCTCCCCTCCCAAATGTTGCTTGTCCTTAAGCAACTGCAAGGATAGAACTGAGAAGTCTCCCCTCCTCTTGCTGAAGCATCCACATATGATAAACTCCTCCAAGGAATGAGATGTTGTCTCATCAATAAATCTCCATATTGCCCCTCCCAAGCATGCAAGCTGGCTAGATAGCTATCATCATGAAGAAGTAAAATACTCAAGGAGGAAATAAGGTGCTGTCCAGAGGTCGTTTTGAGGCATGGGATCTGAAATGTATTGGGAATCATCATTCTCATGTGGTGTTAGTCATCAGTAATTTTTTCCTTCATAGATGACTAAATGATTTCCCTATATTTCTAGAAACAAAGTTCATGAACAATGTGAGTTCTAGAAATCTCACTGCCTTCATCATATTTAAGATAAATTTTCACTATTTCATCATTCCATCATGTCAAGCTCTGCTTACCAGTCCCAGAAAACCCATTAGGGGCTCATGCCACTCATTTTGTCTATGTTTTGTCGCCTTTGGCCCAAATCCTCTATTTTTCTTTGCCTAAACACCTCACTGCTACTTGAGGCCACCAATCAAATAACTCTATTATGTCTTCCAAAAATACCCCAAACATTTATGGTCTCAAAACTGTCTCTGTAGGCTCTTTAGATAAATCAAGTACATTGGATTTTAGATCTTCAAATACATTTGTTTATCATAAACTCTGTTTTACACTTGATGACCCCAAATTCTAAGTTTCAGTCCAAAAGCCAAGTCCTAGGAACCTCCCACTAGGTCACCTAGGGTTTCATAGGTCATAGCGTTGATTTTGTGTCCTAAAAAACTCTGTTTTTCCTGTGTAAATATAATGCTTTCAAAGAAGAGGAGTGACAAGTAACTTTGTCAAAAACTGATAAAAGTTATCATTCAAGAAACGTCGCCTTGGCCTAATGCACAAATTTCGCAAGGGATAGCTGCCCTTGCCCATATTACTGCAAAAGGATCAAGATGGCCATCAACATGGAAAAGAGGTTAGTTAATAGGGTGAAAACACCACTAAAGGCATCCACAGCAAAGAAGAAGGAAACAAGGCCTGTGATTGAACAAAATAAGCATTTGTGACTGATTTGGAAAAAAAAGTGAACCAGTGCATGGAATCAGTACAAGGGCTACAAAGATAAAGGTCTCCTCAACTCCATCTAGTGCACATTGAAGATTTTTAGGAATAATTAATGAGTTTTGAAAGGTTTTATTGAACTTAGAAGACAACACTATTTACTTTTTTCTAATAGCCCTAAAACCTAAGAGTTTGGGAAGAATGACAAACAAGTCAAACAATGATGATAGGGCCTCCTTCATAACAACAGAAGGAATTTTAAGGGGTTTTCAAGCTACCCTCTAGCGTTTGACAAAGAAGCACTAATTCCACCTCACCAAAAGGAAAAAATGACAAAGAGTATCAGTGCAAGGGCCAAACTTCTCAAAAGTACAGTCAGAGGCATTAAAAAGGATCAAAAGGAGGAAAACATAAGGTAAAGTGCCAAAGGATAAAATCATTATTGAGCATGAGTTTACTATTGGGAAAATAAGGTGTCAAAATTCCAAAAAAGGCACTAAGGGATCAAGGGCAAAGGTTGTTTAGGCACCTGCAAAAACAAAAGTGGCCAAGGGGAGACACAAAATGGTTTAAATTTCTAAATTTTCCCACCAAATATATACCACTGTCAAAATGATCAAAGGAACAAACATGTAATTGGTCTAAAAAGTAGAGAAGCCTCCAAAATGGTTTCCTTATCAAAATTATATTCTGCAAGAGATAGCTTACCCATGAGTGACACTTCTGTAGGACTGTCAAAGATGGCTACCTATAGGAAGGTTGATAAGGTCAAGCAAACCTAATTTTTATCACAATGATGGCACATATGAAGACTAAAGGAGTTATTGATACCAACTACGAGGGTTTTCACACCAAGAAGTTTTCACTTCTTCAAAGAGAAAACATGACAGAATGCTAGTTGAAAGAAGGTCAAAATTCTTCTCTTCAGTCTTATCCACCAAGCAATCAAAGGCATCAAAAATACATGACTGAATATTCCAAAGTAAAGGTGCCAAAATGATCATAAGATTACTGTTTACAGATGTTGTAGTTCATGAAAGGGATATAGTGAAGAAAACATTCAAAACAAAGCACTAATGTCACTATCTGACTTTTTCCTCTAAAATTTGTCAAAATGACCTTTGCTTTTCAAAAAAAGGTTCATGCTTCCAAAATGTGGATAAGAGGAAAAGTTTAAATTTTATTAAAAAGGTTTGTAAATCCAAGAGAAACAAAAAAGCTGCTCCAGCCAAGGCAAAAACCATTTTTTTCTCATAATTCTACCACCTACAGGACAAAAGGACCAAAATTCAGTGAAAATTAAGAAGGGAAACAAACATTATAAATTGGGTTTGATCCTAAAAATATTTTTCTAAAAGGAGTATAAAGGTCTCCTCTCCCTCTTTCCAACTCATTTTTGTCTTTGAAGGAGAGATGGAGAGCCGTTGAAATTTTTTTAAGAGTTTTTCTACAAACTGGTTGAAGTTTCTCTGGTGATATGCACAGGCAGAGGCACTATGCACAGAGGCTTCGGCGCTGTGCACAGAGGAGAAAAGGCAGTGCAAAAAAGCACTGCGCTATGAACAGAAGGGCCTATGCTATGCACAGCCAGTAGCACTGTGCACATGCCCAGTTTGGAGCCCAACTTGCCCATAGCCTCCCAGCTCTTCGCACAGGCCTGTCAACAGCCCGACCCAACCCAATGCTACACACAGAGGGAATGACTGAACGGCCAGTCGAGTGGTGTTGCACACAGAGGAGATTTGGCCGAAGTTGCCAAAAGGTGGCCAAAATCACTCTTTTTCTCCTCATATTTGCCCCAGGATTTTGCATAAGTTTGAAAAGGTTGGTGGTCACTCTTCCTTGCCTTCTGAATGTTTTCTTTGCACCCATGATCAAAGGAGAGTATTAAAAAACTAAATTTTCTAAACCCTAATCTTCATGGAAATCAAACGTTTAACCCTCTAGGGCAAGAATTGCCAATTGGAGAGTTGTAATTAGCATAAATACACTCAATACAAGCTAAGACTCCTTCAAAACTCTGAAATCATTCCTTGAATTCTTCCATTTTGTTCCCATTTGTTAAACTATGCCCTCACCATCACTCATTTTTCCTCCCTAGACCTAAAGCTCTCACCAAGCTAAAAACCATTTTGTTCAAGGACACAATCAGTCACTACGTCTGGAGAAGAGATTAGTACTAGAAGTGATGAATGCCAAAGGCCTATCAAGCCGAAACATAAGCGAGGAAGAAATAATAGTTTTGAGCCCTTGGATACAATTCAAATCACCTCTTCTCCCATGATCCTTGCACATTTTCAAGGTGTTGGATGCTATCAGTTCTGTGAGAGGGTTAAACAGGTCTAAAACCACTCAGATTTGACTAGGTTGTTCATTCTCATCCTACAAAAACACTAGGTCAACCTAGCAGGAGTAAAATTTGAGTTATCATTTGAATCCATTGCTAAAGCCACAGGGATACCAGATGTAGGTGAGAGATGGTTCAAGCAAAAAAAATTGGCCTTAAGCTACTATAAGCCCTTCCTCAAACCTAGCTATCAACAAGGCTGCAAGACTTTTTTCCCCTTCTCCCACCTGCTAGAGAGATATGCCCCATTGATGAGGCATATCATCAATTACTTCACTTGTGATGTGAGGTACTCCAGGCTTTATTCATATCTCATAAGGCTGTTAATGCACTTCACCAGGGTTAAATTGCTAAACCTACCATAAAAACTCTACCGAAGCATTGACAAAATGGCTTCAGTGGTCAAGGAAAGGAGTCAAATGCAAAGCATTTTTCACCACTCCTTGGTTAAGATAATTGTTTTGCGCAAGCTAGAGCAGCAGGGAATCCCTTGGGAATTTTTTTATCTAATATGATGTATTTGCAAATCCCCAAGCCTTCATTTAGCAAAATTTTCCTTCCACTTCACACTCACCTTCACTCCTCCATCATGCCCTAGGGATCATGATCCATCACCTCCACCTATGCCTTCTCCACAAGGAAACTTACCTCTTTCTTCTTCTCCTAATGCATCAAATGAAGATGATGACAGTGATAATGAGGAAAAAGCAAATGATAGTGGAGATGAAGAAATTGGTATGGTAGAGACAGAGTTTAATGAGTAACAAGAGGATGACAGTGGTAATGATGGAAAAGGGGTTGATGAGCAAGAATAAGACCAAGAAGATAGTGAAGACAATGATGAGGGTGACAGTCAACAAGAAATTGAACATGACAGTTAAGAGAAAAATGTGCATAAGCATGATAATGAGCCTTGTCATAGTGCAAACAGTGGAAATATGGACGAAGATAATGAACATGAAGAAACAGAAGGTGATGATAAGGAAATAGAAGATCAAGAACAAGGAAATAATGAAGCTGAAACAAAGTTTGAAGAGGTAGGCAGTGACCATGGAAATGACACTGATAGGAGAGTCAGTGAGGAAACAGACAACAAAAGTAATAGTCATGACAGTCATGACAGCTGTCATGACTGTCATGACACAAATGAGCCTCCTAATGATGATGGAAGTGAAAATAGCCCAAAATATGATGAAGAAAAGGACCTTTATGATGGACAAAGCCAAAGTGAGGCAATTACAGGAGTTGATGATCAATTTGAAGGCCAATGTGGCAGTATAGAAAGCAGTGAGGAAAATAAAGATGACAATGATGCTGAAGGTCAGGAGAGTAGTGATAAAAAATAGCATGAGGTGATTGATGGGGACCACAGTAAAGACAAAGGATCTGATGAAAAAACCAAGGGTGACAACCAAGATAAGGACACTACCAAAGCCATCATCAATCCTCTCACATGCACATACCATAGAGGAAAGAGAGATGTGTTTGCTGCCTCAAAAAGGCATATTAGGGTCCCGTGATTTGGCTGATTGGCAAGCCAAGTGATAGGGTAACATCAAACCAACTTTGGAGCCCAAGGACCTAGCCTTCCAGGACTCATAGAGGGCTCTCTCTATTTGTGTAAGGGATGTATAGTTGTCTGCTTCTCGTGTTTTTGATCTTAGGCTAGTTATGAAGTAGGTTTTTGGTTTTTTTTTTAGGTTTTTGAGGGAGGAACTGATCAAAGACTACATAGATAAAAATGTTGTTAGATCAACTGGGCTATGGGGTCGAAAAGGTTGAGAAAGCATCAGATGGTGATACAAGGTATATTGAAGGGCCGATTTGATCAAGGTAAAATGGATCTTTAGGTAAAATGAAGTGGGATGGACACTAAGTTTGTGAAAGACAAAGGCTTTCAAACATAAATAGTTCAATAGCAGACATTTATATGGTAGGGCTAACCATTAATCATGATAAATGTAACTTCAAACTGATAGATGCATAGAAATAACATTCAAGCGATACATAGAGATATATGTCTCTCTAACTTTAGGAAAATCGCTATCAGGCTTTGGGGAAAAACAATTAAGACAAAAAAATAACTCAAAATACTAAGAGGGAACTCCTAGACATAGTATTTTGGGTTATCGGGCACTTTGAACTAAGATTGCAGAGTTTTAGGCAAAGGGCAAGATCAATACAAAACCTCTTTGGTTCAACTAGGACAATCGAACATTCAAAGAAAGGTTTTAGAGATGGAAATGTGACTAGCCATGAGTAAGAAGGGCGTACCATGAATCATACTTAGCATGCATAAAACCATAAATGAAACAAGCAAACAATTTCTTCAGTGATCAAGGAGTAGTTAAGAATTCTTTGATATGACTAAGAAGGAAGAAAACATAGAAGCTATAATGAAACAGGAAACCTGAGGTGCCTCCAAGGGCATGTCTCAAATCTATTCTCTACTATCTTACAGCAAGCAAGAACATTAAATATGTATGAAAACTAAGAAGCATAACAGAGAGGGACACTATACCATTTTACCAAGTCAAGAAATCCAACAACAGTCCTCTTTCATCATCCAAAACATTCAAGAAAATATCCAATGCATGAGACAAGTATCTCTTCCAAGCTTGTATAACCATATATTTCCCTATATTATCAAGTTCGGCCTTGTTTACAATGAAATCTCTTGGAATATATAGGCCAAGATGAAGGAGAACCTCCTAGTGCAACTAGCAAGCTCATTGGCCCATCAAAAATATCTAATTTTGTCCTTGAGGCTTTGCAAATCCAAAGGCACAAAATATCTATAAAAATATCCTAAAAATTCTAAAAAAGGAAATTAAATTGACTTTTCCCAATTGACAATGGCAAAAAAAGGCTAAACGCACATTTGGAAAAGCCACTTCAGAAAACTGCATTTTTTACAAAAATACTTTAGAAATATAGCACCAGACAATCCCGTGTCTTGTGGGCAACTTTTGGAGGACTTTCCGATGTCAAAACAAGGCCCATGATGGCTCGTTCAAAAGCCCTGAATGTCTAGTTTCTGACAATACCTTGTTTTCACCAAACTGATCACTGGATGTCTGTGAAAATCTAACCTATGTCGACAAACCCAGAAAATAGCCTTTGCTGATATTTGGGGCGGAGTGTTGAAAAAGTGACTATTTTTCGCCACTTTGGGGGACCAAAACATCTTCAATTGATCTAAAATTTGCTAAGTAGATGCCCCTGAAATTATGGCATCCAATGATACCATTTTCAACCTTTGAGGATGCTTCAAACTAAAATGGTGATCCCCATGATTTTTTGCAGAAAGCCCAAAAATGTCAAACAAAAACTTGTCAAATTATGCCCAATTTTGGCAAGCATGACCCTCATGGGTTTTCAGAAGCATGCTAAGAAGCAGAGGCCAAAATTTCAACCCTTGCTATGCCTTTCTTCACTTTTTGTATCGGGCGCCTCTTTTGGGCCTTGTTGAGTTTTTCTTATGTAGCCTTCAATTTCCTTCGGGCGAATTGATTAAGCTTCTTATAGTGCCTGGTCATTTTTCTTTAAAGGTTTAAGTCTCTATTGGCCTTTTCCAACTTATTCTCCAAGTGTTCATTCACCCTTTCAAGCCATGCTTCGCTATTGTTTTCTATCTCTTGGGTGAATAAATTAGTAAGAGGAAAAGATTGGAAAAGGGCAGCCTCTTCCTCTTTTTATTTCTCCAAATCTCTTTTGAGTCCCATAGTCCTTGGCCTCTTCCTCCTTGGCTGATCTTCTTCTTCACTGTCATTGAACTCTCCCATGAGTTCTTCCAATTTAATCTGCACTTTGGAGGCTTCTTTTTGTTATTTGATAGCCCATGTCTCATAAACTGCCATGTGGACACTCATTTGCTTGTTTTGTGTTTGCAGAAAATGAATGAGGTTTTTAGACCTCTCTAGATCTGCTCTTAGATCATGAATTTTTTCTTCTCTATTTAGAAAGAGAGACTCTCAGATTCTGGCCTCATTGTCACTGTCATCACTGTTTATTTGAACTATGTCAAAATCCCTCTTTTTCTCATGGCTACTTTCCTCCTTCTCTTTTCCCTTGATTTGGGTGGCCTTCTTGGTCCTCCTCCTCTTTGGTAATTCAACAATGGATTGCTTGGGAAAATTTCCTTTTCTTCAGAGTGCTCTAGTAGCATTTGGAGTTACAATTTGAGCCACTTTATTTCTTGGCGTTCGGGGCTTTGTTACCTTTGTAGAAGAAAGCATGGCCCCTTGCCTAGGAGAGGCAGCTAGCACATGCTCTATTTGGTCTTTGCCTTTGCTACTCCCCTCATCATCCTCGCCACTGTTTACCTCCTTTTGAAGGCTTCCTTGTTTAGAATGCTCATTGTTAGGGCTTTGTTTGTCATCATCCTTTTCCATTTCTTCATCATTCCCCTCTTCACTATTTTTCTCTTTATCACTGTGCTCTTCTTCATTGTGCTCTTCTTCACTTTGCTTCCTTTCACTTTGATCCTCTTCATTGTGCTCTTCTTCACTTTGCTTCCTTTCACTTTCATCCTCTTCCCTATTTTTCTCTTTCTCACTATGTCATTCTTCATGGTGCTCTTCTTCACTTTGCTCCTCTTCGTCATTGTTTTTCTCTTTATCATTGCGCTCTTCTTCTTCATGCTCCTTTTCACTTTCAATTATAGGATATTTTTCTTCTTAGGAGTAGAATTACTAAAAGAAGGATAAAAATGATGAGTGGATGGTGAAGGAGGTACATGGGATGAAGAAGCAGTGGCAAAATCAGGATGTAAAATGAAAGAGTCCCAAGAAATTCCCTTTTTCTCAAGTTGATGGAGAATGACAATCCTGATAAGGGAATGATGGAAAAGACAAGCTTGTTGTTGAGAGGAAGGCTTCTTTTGAACAGTGGAAGCCATCTTTTCAATACTTCTATAAAGGAAAAAGGGTAGGTTTAACAATTGGGTTCTTGTGAAGTGCATAAGTAGCCTGATATAGTAAGCATAAACCCGGGAAAACCTCCTTTCGCATGTGAAATACCTCATGATGATTTTCATGAGAGGAGCATAGCTGGTCAATAAATATGAAAAAGGAAAAATAGATGGGCATGCATCCTGATGCTCTGGTTTCAAGAAGGGTTTGTATTGATCTGAATCTAGGTAGTTCTGCTTAAACCATTTTTCTCCAACATATGGAATTTTGGTAGCTTTGGAAATAGATCTAGGAGAGAGCTTGAAGTCTAAGCCTGCTAGATGAACATGCTTCCCTTGCAGCCTTAAAGCAAATAGATGTGTCAAGGGAGGATAAATTTTCACCTTCTGAACCTTTTGACAAAACTCCAAACATCCTACTTCATGGAAGTTAAAAATACTGAAGGATGGGCATTCACTTCCTCAGTTGACAAATGTTCATACCTTTTGTGAGAACCACTTCTGTTGTCTTGCCTGGGAGGCATTTTTCTTCTGAGATCTTTGGTTGATTCTCCAAGGAAAACTATCTCAAATGTTCACTCTGATCAATCTTCAATCAACACATTCTCTACTTTTTGAGAAAAACCGAGTCTGTTTTAGTTAGCCCACAAGTTTGTTAGGACACAATCAACTCTCCTTTGATTTGACTGAATGAACTCATTCTCCTCAGATCACTGTTTACTGTGGTTGTTTGAAAAAATAAAGATGTCCCTTTGAAAAACACTATCTCTTTAGGTATAGTTGATTCAAGGCACTGACTTAAAACACAGACTGTACCCTTTAGCAAACAATGTGTTCTATTTTGAACACAAAACTACCCTCCTGTGATGAATGATGTCTCTCCATAGCAAAATACAGCCCTTTGTCATGGAATAAAAATCCTCCTAACAAACTTTGTCTCCTCTTAAATGATCACTGTCTTCTGTAGTTTATTTGAAGAAAGAAAGAGATCTTCTGAACTTACTGTCTTAAGGGACTGATTTAAAAAAAAGGACTACGCCCTTTACAAAAAACATTGTAGTTTGCCTTTGAATGAATTTCCCTTCTTAGATGTTGTTGTCTCTCTAAAACAAAACAGTCCTCGTTGTCACTGAGTATTAGGCCCTTCAAACAAATTATGTCTCTCTGAATGGTTATTGTTTCTCTCTGCAATCAATGATCTTTTGTGGCTATTTGGAAAGAAAAGGTACTCATGAAAGACATTGTTTCAACATACTCCTTCAAGCTAGTTATGAGACCTTTTTCACAAACTCTGTTTTTCTAGTGGCGGTTGTACACATTTTTTTACTATCTCACAGCTCAAGAAAAATGCTTCTTTTAACTAATAAAACCCTCCTCAGGACTGACAACTTGGATAGGAGACGGATAAATACCTTGAGGAATGAGTTTTAGGCTTCTTTGATCGTTGGCGCAGTGTGCAAAGAACGCTTGGAGTGATTTTTTAAGTGGGTGGGCGTTTAATGCCAAATGCGCCATGCAGAAGAGCCTGTTGAGTCGGCGTGGGCACCTGACATAGGCGCGCCACGCAGTGTTATAGCCGCACCGCACAGCTTCAGAAGTTACACTGCGTCCTTGCTACAAGCGTGTTGCGCGTGTATGTAGGCACGCTGCGCTGAGATTTAAGCTTGGAATTTCTTCATAATTGCTCAAAAATGCCTCTTTCCTTGGTGAGAATGCTAATGAGTGTAATGAGAGCTTTGCTTATGTAATTTATAGTTATAGGGGTTTCTTTCAAAATAAAAACCAAACCTTTTCCTCCTTTTTCAAAAATTGAAAACTTTTGAACATTAGCACTTATGTTTTGAAAAGGAAACTCAGGTTTTTTATGTAACAATCTTTCTAATCTTGTTGCCCTTTCTAACTATGCTTTCCATGTCACTCATGGGGAAAACCTTTTTAACTTAAAGATAGTCCTTCTCTTTGGCCTTTTATGTAGATAATGATTTTACCTCATAAAATTTGTAATGAAAAAGGCCCTCTTTTAATGCAAACTCATCTGTCTTACTAGTACGCCCTTTGCCTTTGACTGATCTGAAAGGTAACTTCTTCAAGTTTTGCTTTCATCCATAACCTGGAGGGAGTCTTTTTACACATCTCTGATTTTTACCTTTGTATTTTTGATAAGTAAAATGCTCATACATCTTTTGAAAACAACACTGATGTATCTTTTGCCCATCTCTTGGAAGGAGGCGATTCAAAACTTTTGAAAACACATGGACAACTTAACCCTCTAATTTTTAACTAAAGGAGGTTCTATCTATGCCTTTAACCATCTGCTTTGATGAAGGAGGTTAGCACTAGTAATGTAACCATATTCTCTTCTAAAGGAGGAGGTTCTTACTGTGCTCTTGACCATCTGCTTTAATGAAGGAGGTTAACACTTTAGATAAGATATTTCATCTATTTCCAAAATGTGTTACCTTTCTCTCTTGACTGTATTTGCAGAGGCATGTTGGATTTTCTTTTTTGGAGGAGATGCTGAGAATACTGTTGATCAGAAAAAAATTAGCTTATTTCCTTTATATGATTTGGAGGCTACTCTCTGTTTTTTTAGATAACTCTGGCTTTTAGACTACAACCATAGTATCTCCTCACTTACTGTATTTCACTTGTTTTACTGAGGACAATCTAGTTCAGCATGCAGGACCCCTTTTACTTTGTTATTTTGCTCCTTTACACATGGATCATTGATGCAATCACACCCCTGCAGAGATGTAACAGACAATGACTTTGAACTCTGAAGAACTTCCTTGGGATCTGATGGAGAGTTTTTCTGACTTAAGCATGTTCTTTTAAACATTGAATATACTTATCTTCTTTTGTTTTGGATCTTTGTAGAATTTATTCCGGACTAAGATAGAATGACCTCTTATTGGCGTGACCTATGGATGAATGAAGATTATTTTTTGCAAATTAAGTGCTAATTCAGGGTTGGCTAGTACTAAACAAAGGCTTTTGGCACAGGATGTTTTTGCCAAGGAAGGGATTCCCTAAAGCGCCACTACCTAACTTAGGGGCAATCTTGACAAATTTTGAGTATTTTCCTTTGGGTGGGATTAGATCTCTAAATGACATATGACTATATATAGGGTTGAAAAATTTTTATCAACAGTTGGCTAATGAATGATTTGGGGAATAGAGGTAAATGACAGCAGATAACTTTTAGTTATGATAGCTCATGGACAAGATTATATGGTTGAAACTAGATAGGACTTGGAAAATAGGTTTTTTCTCATCATAGGCTGACCGAAAGGGGTAGGAGGAAAAAAATTGTTTAGGGGTGTTTTCTAGATGACATACATGACAAATTGGAGATCAGCTTCTAGAAAACTTGGCTTAGGAAACTAGTCATCATCAACAGGTGAAAAATACTAATGACGAACAAAGTAAAGAGCCATATCCTCTCCAAATATCAAACCATTGGACAAGGGAAAGGAAAATATGGAAAGGGGTGAGCAGCAGGTAAAGGTGAGGAGAAGTAAGAGAATCAAGAAAACTACTCAAGAGCCCAAATTCATTGATCTAGACAGTGACAATGAGGACAAGGAGATGACCACCAAATTGCTACTCTTAACCAACTATGAACAGCTTAAGGAGTGGGAAATATATTTTGAGATGGCACAACGTGTCATTAATTATTACAAAAATGAGCACAAGCACTTCAAGAAGGTGAACAAGGGCCTTGCTCTCCAGAAGAAAATGACCAATCACTATGCAAAGAAAAACAAGCTTGCTTGTGCCAAACTGAAGGAGGCCTTTATGGAGATAAAAAACCTAAACCTTGGATTTTTGGCTGAGGCTTCCCAACAGGTGTCCAAGACCTCTTGAGGGACCACTCCACCAATTTTGGGCAAAATTGAGCAAGATTTTGTGTTTTTGAAATTTTGAGGCCTCTGTGCGCAACACCCTTGGCGCTACACACAAATATCATACACCCTCAGCTTGCACACTTAAAATTTTTGGATTCCTCTCATCCTCAACACTTTTCTCACAAAATTCCAGATCATTTGGAGCATTTTTGACCCCCCAAAAGGTCAAAAAACACCAAAATATTCACCATTCTCCTCCATATTCAGGCAAGGTGCTACACATATATCTGTGTTAGGAGAATGGGTTTTTAATAGGAATATGGCACTCATTCAAGAAAAATCAAGAATTTCTGGAAATTAGACTCATTAGGCTTTCCAACAAGCCATCACAAAGCCACATCCGGCATCGGGAAGGGGTCCAAAACTTAGTCACAAAAGACCCTATTTTCTGCTGAAGTGGCACTACGCATAAAGACTGTCTAAGTGTGTTTTGGACCAAAAGTAAAAAAAACACACTTATTTATTGCAAATTGATATTTTTGAGTTTTTTAAGGTAAAACACTAAAATTACGTGCAAATAGTTATTTTGGCATTTATTGCTTAGGATATTATGTGCCTTGGGCCTTGCATGGTCTCTTGGCCATAAATGACATTTATGGTTGAATTTGACATTTTCCTACCATATTTAGGGTTTTAGTCCTCCTTTGCTCCATAAATAGAGCATGAGGCCCTCATGTATTTTGTTGGATTTTGATGAACTTGGAGAGCAATAAATGGTTTCTATGAGCTTAGAGAAGAAATTGGTTTTGTGAAGTTGATGAATTGCTTGCTTGGATTGATGATGGAGAAGCTTGTTTGTAGGATTCCTTAGCTTGGTGAATGGTGATGTCTTCTTAAATTGTTTGTGTTTTCTTGTTATCATTTACGTTCCATCCTTCTTGGTTGCTATAAATCAGAAAAGTATAGGTTGAGACATGCTCTTTAAGGCACCTCAGTCCTCCTGTTTGTTATAGCCTTGATGTTTTCCTCTGTTTGGTCATCTTAAGGAATTCTTGATTGCTCCTTAGGTCCACCTAAACTTGTTTTGTTTCATATATGGATTATTATGCTACTTTACAAGTATGATTTCTGGTATGCCCTACTTACTTGAAGCTGTCCAAACTCTGTCTTGAAACCTCTCTTTAGAATATTGTTTGCTAGGTTAAGTCAAAGAGGTCTCATTCAATCTTGCCCCTTGTCCATGCTTATCAACTTGCTCTAGAGTTCTTTATAGCTTGATTTATGATGGTTAGAGGTCCCCTCTTCATAGATTAGGTTATTGTGCTATCTTATATGTTTTCTCAAATTCTGAAGGTGAATTTACTAAAGTTAGAAGCTCTTATGCTTTCTATGTTTCACTAGAATGTTTATCTTGGATAATTATCAGTTTAAGTATTGTTCATTGAGCTTAATGGTTTTCCCTACTACATGAGTTATAGATTTTAACTATCTATATTTAATATCTCTTTGTTTTTTCCAAACTTGATGTTCACTCCACCTCACACATTACCTTAAGGATCCATTAACCTTGCTAGATTGGCCTTGCAACACACTCTGATTCATCATCGAGACACTCGTGAATTTCATTAACTCCATAGCCCAATGGCTTTGATAGAATCTCACTTCACCTATACCACTTGATCATCTTGCCCAACCAAAACAATCAACAAACCATACACTTAGCAACTAGCCTAAAATCAAACCCTAAAGAAAAAAGAACACATCCTTTGCACCCAATAGAGAGATCCCTCTCTGAGTCCAAGATGGCTAGGTCTTAGGACTCAAAATACTGGTTCCATGTTACCCTGTGATTTTTTCTACCAATCTACCAAATCACGAGACACTAACATGTGGATCCTCCATCCCCAATCTATCATCCATACAAAATGAGTTACCTCCCAACATGGCAACTCCTGAAAATTCTCCTCCACCTTTGGATTTTGCAAAGTATCTGGGCTAAAAATCTAAACATGGTAGACAAAGTAGCCTACCCCACATTTTCCTCCTCTCCACTTATGATAAGTGTAGAGTGTCTACTGATCTTGGGCTGCAATAAGGTTTCCCTCAAGTGGCAAGATGAAGACTAGATCTCCAAAGATCTTTTCTCCAATGTTATGAGTCATGCTAGCCCAAACCATCCCATATGTGATGGATAGGAAATCACCACCATATGGTATCCAATCAATCTCATGGCCCACCTCATAAAGAAACAAGTGTTTTACTGTGGTGGCCATATTACCTCCCATGCTCCCATTAGAACATGTAATGCAAAAAGTGTGGGAATCCTCTTTCCCAAAGGACACATCCAACCAATGTGTCTCTCTCCCAATCATGCTCCCAATAAAAGTAAGAACAACAAAAACATAGGGAACCATAATGAGAATCATACTTGCTGCCATATGTGGCAAGCGAGAAGGACAATGGTCCCTCAAATGCAGCCAAAGTAGTTTGACTCTCAACAGCAATAGAGAATGACATAATGTGTGGTTTCTCAACCACTTTCTTGCTGCCCCAAACTCCTCACAATTTTGGAGAAAGTGTATGATGTATGGTGCATAGCAAGCATGTTCTACATAAAATAACTCCTGTCCAAGTCCTCCTAGGGAGTGGCCATCAATATTTATCATGGCCTCAAGTAGACCATGAGGTCTAGAAGGAATAATGCTCCTCCTTTGAGCAAAGTCCTACACATATATTTTTAAGGAATGCACATATTTATACAAATCATTATGTTACCCAACAATATCCTTACCATATGTTTTACTCATGCAAATGGAGTAGCTCATAGATGAAATCCCTCTCATTCTCAAAGAGAAAAGAGGTGGTTGTGTTAACTCTTCCAAAGATTTATGTATATCCTCCATCTCCACATGATCCATTCATATCCTCATATGCTGATATATCTCCTCCTCAAGGCCTTCCCAAAAGTACCCCTCCATGATGGTGTGGTATGCTCTCATAGAATAAGTGTGGCTAAAAAGGAAATCTTCATGAGCTATTTGTAGTAAAACTCCTTGAGCTTGGAAGATCTAGATAAGAAGATCCTACCATGATAATAGATGACCCCATCTCTGACTAAATATCCCTCCTCATGCAACTAGTCATCCAATATCTTACAAGTGGAAAGATCCTTGGAATAATCCACTAATAGCTGAGACTTCCAATATGGATCTGTCCTCCAAAGTGACAGCACTGATCATCTATCAGAAAGAACATTTTTCACATGGTTGTCCTCCTCTTTGACATCTCCCATACCAAATATGCAAGTTGGAAGGTTGCTATCCTTCCCTTCCTGTGCCTGCCACATCGCAGAATCTGAAGTGAGAGTGGGTAATGATGATGTTGGGAGAATATCTCCCTCCTCCTTGAGTCTACCCAAGACTCTCAATGTTGTACAATGACCTCCCAATGTCTCCATTCCTCTGAAATAAATGAGTGGTGCCTCAAAATGGGAAGAATATCTCATCATATGCTGATCTGGTGGTCTCCTTAGTGAAATGTCTCCATGCAATGAGACATCAACATCAAGAGTATACTGCATATATGAATCGACAGATTTGTCCTTGCCTTCAATGCACAATCCAGTCTCCCTCTTCTGTGCGTCAAACCTCTGAAATAGATAGGGGTGTGTGCTCCTCATCAAATGATGTTGATCATTCTCCCCACCTCCTCCTTGTGTCTACATGGTTCCACCATCAATCATCAATGGTACATGATGATCATGAGTTGTGCATTGATCTCCACATATGAGATCCTGGGTAATTGCTTGCAATGATACAAGAATCCCTCCTGTTGGAGAAAGATCTCCTTCTTCCTCTGCATGAGGTGCTATATAAGCTCTAGACATGACAACGTTGTTTCCCTCAACCTTTTCTTCCTCTCCAATATGAATGGGCAACCCTCTAAGAATTGGATCCTTTTTTGAAAAATGGATCTTTATGCCCTCTTGTTCAAGAGTATGAGATATAGGTCTTGCCTCTAGAAAAGTATGATGCAATATGCCAGCCTCCTCAAGGGTTTCTTGAAGTGGAATTGAGTGTTGGGAAACCAGCTCCAAAAATAGAATAAAAGAGATATCAACGCCTTAGAAATAAGCCACTTCGAGGGGGCAACCTCCAATACATTACATGAATGAACAATTCTTGGATGATTCAAATTAAAAAACCTCCTTTCTATATATAGGATTCCATGGGGCCAGAATGTAATCCTAGCCGACCTAACAATAATAATTTAAGGGCACAATAATAACAATATGGGGGTTACAAGAGTACAATAATAACAATAAGGGGGTTACACTAACAATAATAAGGGACTATACTATAATATAGGGACCTAACATGCCCCTCTCCTTCAAAAAAGTGTAGTCCTCAATGCTTGGGTAGCTCTGGGTGCTTTTGTATAAAATTCTCATCCTCCCATGTAGAATCTTCAGTGGGTAAGTTCGACCACTTGATGAGATATTCTGAAATTGATCGATTATGTAGCTGTCGAGTTCTTGTTTCCGTGACCGCTTTAGGTTCCAATATTATTTCTCCTTGCTCATAAAGTTCTGGAAATATTGTTTGAACTGGAAGATTTTTACCTATAACCTTCTTTAAGCATGAAACATGGAAAATTGGATGCGCTCGTGAAGAAGCAGGAAGCTCCAATTTGTATGCCATAGTACCAATATTTTGCAACACCTTGTAAGGACCATAGTACTTTGGCGATAATTTATTATCCTTCTTAGCTTGCTTGAGGGACATTTGTTTGCATGGTTGTAGCCGTAAAAATACCCAATCTCCTACATCAAAACTTCTCTCGCTGCGATGTTGATCTGCCTGTTGTTTCATTCGATTTTGTGCCAAATTCAGGTTATCCTTTAAGAGTTGGAGAACTTCTTGTTGATGTTCGATGTGATCTTCCACTGCTTGAACCTTCGAATTTTCTCTTAAATATGATGTGATGGATGGTGGATGATATCCATAAAGTGCCATAAATGGGGTCATTTTTGTTGCAATATGGAAGGAAGTGTTATACCACCATTCAGCGAGAGGTAACCACTTGACCCATTGTGTTTGTTTATCAGATACAAAACAACGAAGATATATTTCCAAACATTTATTTACTATCTTAGTTTGACCATCGGACTGAGGATGATAAGATGAGTTATGAGCTAATTGAGTACCCAAACAAGAAAATAACTCTGTCCAAAAATTTCCAGTAAAAATGGGATCTCTGTCACTCACAATAACCCTTGGGTTTCCATGTAGCTTTTGAACTATGTCCATAAATGTAGTAGCAATTGTACATGCTTTAAATGGATGAGATAATGCACAAAATTCTGCATACTTGGTAAGTCTATCAACTACCACCATGATGACACTCTTTCCTTCGGACTTAGGTAAACCTGTGATAAAATCCATTGAAATCTCCTCCCAACATTGGCTTGGAATGGATAAAGGTTGTAGAAAACCCGGGGTCTTAATTGTCTCAACTTTATTCTGCTGGCAAACCAAACATTCCGCCACAAACTTTTGAATATCAGATTTAAGGTCATCCCAAAAAAATTCTTTCTTCACCCTGTGGTAAGTTTTTAAAAATCCTGAGTGTCCTCCTAAAGGAGAAGTGTGCAATTCCAGAAGAATCTTTTGTTTTAGTTAGGAATTCTTACAAAGATATAAGCGATCTTTGTACCATAAGGAATCATTTTTCCAACTAAATGTATCAGATGTACTAGGATCTTGCTGCAACTTTTGAATGAGTGTCCACACGTCTTTGTCCTTCTTCCATTCATCTCTTGCTTCGGTTATCCAATCTGGTTGGATAATAGAAATGGCACAAAGCAATGCTTCCACCTCTTCATTCTTTCTTGAGAGTGCATCCGCAACAACATTAAGCTTTCCTTTTTTGTAGATTATTTCAAAGTCATAACCCAACATCTTTGTGACCCATTTTTGCTGCTCTTCTGAAGATAGTCTTTGTTCCAAAAAGTGTTTAAGACTATCATGATTATTTTTTACCTTGAAGTGTCTTCCCATTAGGTAAGTTCTCCATTTCTTTAGTGCATGCAGTATTGCTAACATTTCCTTCTCATAAATAGGTTTCTGTAAATACTTTCCTTTGATTGGACGAATTTCAAAAGCAACGGGTCTTCCTTCTTCCATTAAAACAACACCAATTCCATTTCCTAAGGCATCACAATCCACAATAAAGGTTTTTGTGAAGTTTGGCGTAGCTAATACTGGTGCTAGGCACATTGCCTCTTTAAGATGTTCAAAGGCCTTAGTTGCTTCAGGAGTCCATGAAAATGCATCTTTCTTCAATAATGTTGTTAGAGGTGCTGCTATACTCCCATAATTCTTAACAAACTTTCGATAATACCTTGTTAACCTGAGAAATCCTCGCAACTGCTTTATGGTTGTGGGGACTTTCCATTCCTTAATGGCTTTAATTTTGTTAGGGTCCTCCTTAACACCCTCGTGAGATACAATATGACCCAGATATTCCACCTCTTGTACTCCAAATAAGCATTTGGATGTTTTTGCATATAATTGTTTCTCCTGTAATAGTTTGAGCACCCTGTCAACATGTTGAACATGATCCTTCCAAGACCTGTTGTAGATTAGTATATCATCAAAAAATACTAGCACAACTTTTCTAAGGAAGGGTTTGAAAATGGAATTCATCAACTCTTGAAATGTAGAAGGTGCATTGGTAAGGCCTGTTGGGGTTCCCATGTTTTGGCAAGGTTGGAAATACCAAAAGATGAGACAACATAAAACCAATTTCAGACCTCAGGATCTAGCCCTCCTGGGTCTAGAGAGGGATCTCTCTATGATTGTCAAAGGTATACGTCTTTGAAGCTCAAAGTTAAGATATTAGTCTAGTTATAAGGCTCAGGGTTTGTTTGTTTGATTGTTTGTTTGGTTGTTGGTTATCAGGAAAGAAGGGTTCAATATAAGACAAGGATGAGCAAAGAGGATTTAGGCAGAGGTGAGGTATTCCAGGGAGTATTCAAAACCATTGGGAAATGGAGTCAGGAAAGGATTTTCTTTCAAATCAATATGCAGGCTTTCAATTGGGCTAGTCATCTAAAACATTGGATCTTAAAGACGATAGTGTGGTGTAGAATGGTATGAGAGGAGGAGACAACATAGATTCAAGACACAAAATTAAAGACAAGTTGGTCACACAAGGATCCTAGTGGACAGGGCTAACTCTAACCCCCAGTGTTCCCAAATATTCCAACCAAATCCTTAACAAGAAACATCTAAGAACAGACTCATTTAATTCATACATCAGAGAGTAGGTAATAACGTCCACTACACTGGTTAAATTAACTGAAATCAATTCTTAGATAATACATTCGGAAAAAAAACATCAATGGCGAGGAGAGCAGAAACATAGGGTACCTAACAAGGGTAAATCCTATGCCAATATTCTGATGCAAGCTGGTAGAAATGAAATGAAATGAATATAAACGCAGAGATAGGAAAACATCACTGCTTCTTTAGATCAGGATCCAAAGAAATGTGTTTGTAATATTAAATAGCAATACCATTCAAGTACAACATTGCCAATAGCTAAATACTCATTCTGAAAACATCTTCCTCAGCCTATCTTACGACTTTACACAGAGACTATGTATCAAAATAAATTACTTACAATTCTCTTATGACTGATCAACAACCTTTACAATTAGTTTCTTCATGAATTTATAGCTCAAGAGGAGTAGTGAAGGTAGGTGGAAAACTAAATGCAGCATTAAAACTCAGAAGAGAAAAAAATCCTAGGCCCTCATTCTTCTTTAAATTCTGAGCATTCATTTCTAGTACTCTGTAGGTGAAAGAGTGATCTTCGTCAGGTTTCCATTTACTCAAGGTATGTCTCTGGTGTAATTTGGCTGCAGCATTCTGTAGTACTTCTGGTGAATTTAAAAAAAAGGAAAATAAATGATGCTAGGGTCTGTCATACTTGTGAAACAAATGCTTTGATAACACCAAGACTATTGTCCGGGTAGAAAATCTCTCTAGAACACGACATAGATTGAACCCTGCATGGGCACTTTGTCCTTTTGTGGGAAAACATTCCGCTGATGTGAAAACCTGATGATATGGTTTTCTGTGTGCTGTACCCTCTTTGTGACCCAAGATGTCACTAATATGGTGCTTTGCCTCTAAATCACTATATTAGGCTCAAATATCTTCAATGCTAAATGTTGAACTCGTTGATCATTGGCTGGTGTTTCTCTGTCGCTTCATAAATGTCTCGATCTGCAAAATCTGGGCTTTAATGGTGCCAGATAGGTTTTCACAGAGATTAAACGGTCCTTTGATCATATTTATACTGTCGCCACCTTTCCTGACATTTCCCTGTAGTACTAGCTTCCAATTCAACTCTCTCTGTGTAATGCGCCATTATAATGATAGATAGGAACCATGGCGGTTTTATGCCTCTCTGTAATGCTGCAAAAAAATGAAAACTATTAAGAAAACAATGCATGGGGTCGGATGATGTGAGTGACTATGAGGATGATAGTGGGACGGTGGAGAATGGTGAAAAAAAGCAGAGGAATGATGGAGAAAAACTCTGGTGAAGGTTGGCGAATGCAGAGAAATTTAAACGTGAACCTTGACATTTAACCTTAGAACAGGATATATATGGATGGACGGGAGAATATATGATGGATCACGTGGGATGGTGATGTGGTGGGACCAGGTGATGGCAGAACAGTCAACGGCGGGCAATCAAATCAGGACCGTCCAATCTCGGGAGGAGATCGACGACTGAGGGCGCGTCAGAGGGCGATGGACGGTGGGCCAGGGGTACGGAACCATGGATTAACCCGCGTGAAACTTCATGGAGCGACAGCCATTGGATGGGCGATCACAGATCCGACGGCTGATATGCATATTGCTTCGTGTCCTATGTCGAATGATAGCACGTGATGAGGAGGCAGTTTTGAAACAGTGCCACTGCCACGCATCGCGCAATGAGTGGAATTGTTAGCCCATCGGAAAATACCGCCTACCTTCAAAAGGAGGTGCGATAGAAACCTGATGGTTTTGAATAGTTTTGACATGGCTGCGGGGACCACCAGGCAGAGGGTGAAGTACAGAACATTAGATCTGCTGGTTGATCGGACGGTTGACAATGCGATCGAGCGGGGAACAGTTTGAACGATGGATGTTGCGGGGGCGGCGATTGCCGTCCATTCTATTTAGATCAATGACTGAAAACGTGCCCAATGAGCCTATGAAATAAGCGCTCTCCGCCTTGGTGCCTAGTCATGGCACTGGGTCACGTGGAGAAAAGGTGTAGGGGGCTTGGCTGAAAGGGGCTAGGACCCATATGCATGGAAAACATGGTTTTTGGCCCATCTTAAGTGCATTTCAGGCCAACCAAGGATAACGATAGGGGAAATAAGGGGAAATGACACTACACCAGGGGTGTATACAAGGTTTAGGGGGGATTTTGAGGGGTTTTAGAAGGATTAGGGGAGGGAAATTGAGGTAAAAGGGGAACTTCGAAAAAGGGAAAAAAGGATGAAATAGACAATTCTACAGGGGTACCAGGGACAAATGAAGACCTTCAGGAGTACAAATTTTTACAATAGAGATGCTTTATGATGGGAAATAGTAGAGGGGCCATATCAAAGGGAAGGGCACATGAGGCTTTAAGGATGATGTATCTTTAGGGGAGATGCATTCCGTGAAGGCTCAAAAACAATTTAGCCCCCTACTTTGCCTGTCAAAATTTACAGGGGGGCTAACAGTGGCTCCACATGGGGATGGCTTCTTCTTGAAGGAGTCAAGAATTTAGAGGATGAATCTTTGGTGTAGGATAGATGTCTGCTGCTTGGAACATCCCTTTATTTCTTTAGATCAGTTGCCACAATAATGAAGACATCAATTTAGCAGAAACATTACCCCACCAGTCTATCTACCCGTCCTACAATCCTAGCATTTTTTCTTCTTCCAGGGTGCATTTGAGCTAGCAGACCCCTTACATCATTTTATTTTTTATAAACTGAAAAATAAACCTATTCTATTTCTACCCTTATTACTCCATGAGACCAGATTAGACTGTTGGCCTCACATGTTTCTCTACCTAATCTAATATCTGCTAGGATTAAACTGTCCAGCAGGTTTCTTCTCTATATTCTACAACAGAAATTTAAAAACAGTCAAACTAGGATTAGACATTCTATTTTGCTGTAGATCCAAGGCATAAAGATAGTTTCTCATGGATAGAAATTTGTAGAAGACTAAAAAAAAAAACTGTGAAGGCTTGGAATTTGAAATCTTGAAGCATCCTTCTTTCTTTCTGTGACTCAAGTTTTGAGCTTGTTGGAGTCGCGTTCTTTTCTTCATTTCAGCGCTGGTTTTGGGCATGTTAGGGCTGATTCTTTTCTTCTTTTCTGGTCCAGATTTTGAGCATGTTAGGACCAGCTATCTTTTCTTTCTTTGGCTCAGGTTTTGATCATATTAGAGCCAATATTTTGCACTTCAGAGTTTCATGTTTTGAGCATGTCTGAACCTCTCCTTTCTCTCTGTTTTTTGAAACATTTTTTCTCTTTTTCTTG
Organism: Pinus albicaulis; assembly: GCA_034641835.2. Classification (NCBI taxonomy): domain Eukaryota; kingdom Viridiplantae; phylum Streptophyta; class Pinopsida; order Pinales; family Pinaceae; genus Pinus; species Pinus albicaulis. The sequence goes on from CM076571.1 coordinate 315,571,367, forward strand.
AAAACAAAAACTGCAATTGTATGTACAATGGAAATGAAAACTGGAAATTGGAAATCAGCAGAAGTATTTTTTGAGAATCCTGCCATTGACAGGACCCCCAAACAGCTCTGTACCATCTAGTTCTTGTAGAAAAAACACATTTGGACCCATAGTGGCCCAGATGATGTATGGACCTTGCCACAAACTGTCAAACTTGCCATGATTTCCTTTGTCCTCCCTCCTTGAGTCCCACTTCAGAACTTATCTTGAATTTTGAAATCTGAAGCTTTGGTTCTCTTGTCAAACAACTTATTTATGCTTTCCTGAACTTTCAGAGCTCTGTTATAGACCTCTTCCCTTGTTTGTTGGAGATGAATTGTCTGGTTTATTCTCCTCACCATGTTGTCTTATTCTGTTTGTATCTCTTGAACAATTTTGATCACTAGTACCCCAAGGCTGGTTGGACACACTGCTTCTATTCCATAGACAAGCTGGTATGGTGACATGCCAATGGATTTCTTTGTTGTAAGCCTGTCAACCCACAGAGCATGCACTAACTTGTTATGCCATGATTTTTTTTCTCCTCCAGCAGTTTCTTGATGATGGTCACCCGAATCTTGTTTGATGATTCAGCTAATCCATTACCTTTAGGGTAATAGGAAGTTGAATGACCGAGTGCTATTTGATACCTGTGACAAAAATCAACCATTTTCTTGGATCCAAAAGCGGCAACATTATTAGTGATTATTTTCCTTGGGAAGCCAAACCGAGAGAGGATATGACCTTCCAAGAACCTAATGATGAGAGAGTTTGTGGCATTCCTAGTAGGTATGGCCTATATCCACTTAGTGAAGTAGTCTGTGGCTGTTAAGATCCATTTCTGTTGTGCAGAAGAGGCAAGGTGAATTTCTCCTATGAAATCTAGGCCCCATTGCATAAAGGGACCTTCAACAATGATGGGTTGTAGAGGTAAGGGGAGGAATTTTCTTTTGCCTTCAAAAATATGGCATTTGTGGTAGGCAATTATCATCTTATGGATATAATTGAAGAGTGTAGGCCAATAGTAGCTAGCTCTGAGTATTCTGTTTGCAGTGTTTTTCTAGTTCAGGTGACCTCCACATTCTCCCGCGTGGAATTCTTGTTTAATATTTTTTGCTTCAGCCTCAGGAAAAAATTTAAGCAATAGGCTATTTGTACTCTTCCAGTATAAACATTCATTTAGAATACAATAGCTTCTAGCTTTTACTTTAAGAATCTGGCCTTGGTCTTTGATAATTCAGGAGGGGAATTGAGGTGTGTGAGCACATAAAAAATGTTAGAATACCAGGGAGAGCTTTGAAACTTTTCCTCAACAGTGGGATTAGGCAATTCCTGTTGCTCATCCAAGTTATTTATCATGTTAATGTCAAGGTCTTGTAAATTTGATTAAGCCATTAATTGAGCTAGGCCCTGCCCTTTGATCAGTTTGGTGGGTTTAATCTCAAGGTCATATTCTAAGATCACAGCAATCCATTTTCCCCTTTTCCCATCTGGGTCTTGGGACAAGATGTCTTTAACCACTATGTTGGGTACATAGGCTATGGTGTGGGAATGCAGTATGTACACCCTGAAGTCTTTCAAGGCCTTGACTAAGGCATAGGCCTGCTTTTCCATGATGTTGTATTTCAAGGGTGCATCCCTTAGTGCTTTGTTGAAGAAAGAAATGGGTTGTTCCATGCCCTCCGAATTTTTCTGCAGTAGAACTGCAGCTATTGTATGCTTGGAGGCAAATGAAAAAATCAAGAAATCCTTTGAGAAGTATGGGCTGATTAGGACAGGGGCTTGGGTGAGTGCCAGCTTAACTGATTCAAAATATTTCTTGGCTTCAACAGTCCATTTAACTCCTACACCTTTCTTCAGCATGTTAGTCATATTTCTAAGGTGTTCAGCTAGGTTGGGAATAAACCTCATGAGGAAGTTGATTTTCCCAATAAAGGACTGTAACTCCTTCATGTTCCTCAGGTGTGTGATTTGTTGTATTCCCTCAACTCTCTGTGGGTCTATCCTAATCCCTTTCTCAGAAATGATATGGCCAAGAAGATTACCTTCTTGCAGCCCAAATACAGTCTTTTTAGGATTCAATGACAAACCAACCCTTCTACATTTTTCAAACACCTTTCTCAGATGTTCTAGGTGTTCTTCCTCAGTCTTGGAATAGACTATTATTTCATCGAGATAGATGACAATGAAGTGTCCTATTTCATCTAAAAAATCTATGTCCATTTCTCTTTGGAAGGTTGCACCAGCATTCATTAGTCCGAAGGGCATTTTTACATACATAAAGGTGCCCCATGGAGTGGTAAAGGCTATTTTAAGTTGGTCTTCTGGGATTACTAGGACTTGGTTGTAACCTGAAAAACCATCTAGTAAGGAGATCCTTTTAGAGCCTACTACCTTCTGAAGAATATGTTCCATTTTTTGCAAAGGGTAATTGTCTTTGAGTGAGGCTCTATTGAGATTCCTGAAATCAATACATAGCCTGATCTCCCCTGTTTTCTTTCTCACATCCACTAGGTTTGATACCCAATCAGAGAACCTTACAGGCACAATTATACCTGCCTCATGCATCTTCTTAATCTCTTTTTCCACTGTAGGCAATTTTTTTGGGTTTATTCTGTGAATTTTTTGTCTGAAGGGCTTCTGATTTTCTTTCAGGGGTATTTTATGTTGTATGATGTTTGTGTCATAGGCCCTTAAGTCCTCATAACTCCAAGCAAACACATCAATGAATTCCTTGAATAGGTCAATGTATTTCCTTTTCATGTTTGCAGGCAGGGACTTAGCCAATTTGATCATTTTGGGTTTATCTTCAGTACCTATGTTGCACTCCTCGACATCAGAGTCTGCATGTTCTATTGTGGGATTTTTTGCTACATCATCAAAGTCAAAGAGGTCCTCTAATAGTGCCAGGCCTCATGGTATGTTCTTATCATTGGCCTGCAGCACCTCTACTTCTTCACTATCTGCATTTTCACATTTTTCATTTGGATTTCCAATCTGTTCATTTAAAGCATTTATTTCTATGTTACAGGGTTGCTTCCTCATCTGAGGATTCTTCACTTAGGCAACTACTGTCAGATTTGGGGTCTAAATCCGAAAATTCAAACTCATTCCTGCTTACCAGGAAATCTTCAATCTGTTTATCGCCCTCAAAGACCTTCCAATATTTTTCATTTTCCGGCACTGCAGGTTTGAATTTGGTCTGTATTATGATATGTTGATCGCTTGGAATATTAGGGTATGAACTAGCTAGGCAAGCTAATCCATTCGCAATGACATTTTGACTCCTAGGAACAAACACTAATTCGTATTCAACAAATTCCTTTAATATATCCATAGTGTCATTCCTATATGCTCTCAGTCTAAGATGTTTCGATGTGTATTCACCATTCACCTATTTGATGATCAGCTCAGAGTCGCCACGCACAGTTATCCTACGGGCTCCTAATTTTTTCAATAGAGTTAGGCCTAGAATCAGAGCCTCATATTCTGCAATATTGTTTAGTGCAGGCTGCAGGCATGGCTCTCTGTGTAATCACTCTCTGGGTTATGTATCCACACTCCTGCCCCAGCAGTTCTCTTGGTGTATGACCCATCAAAATTCATCTCCCACAGGGGTTCGTTTTCTGTTCTATCATCACTTCCTTCCCTATAGCTGGTTTTTCCATTATGTTGCATTATAGGGGCTGCACCAGGCTGTGAATCATTTTTTTTTTCGTAATGGGTGTGGGGATCAGAGAGGTGACTAGTTATCTGATTGTGTTTTGTGTCTGGTTCACTCTGAGTTATCGTTTTAGTGTACTGTTCTGAGTTTTCTACATCATTCTCCTCCAAGTCTAGAGTAGCCATTATGTTAAATTCTGTGGTCTCTATTTCATTGTTGGTTTATTTGTTTGCAAATTATGGCTCCTCCAAGGATTCATCATTACAAAGGATAAAGAAGTCAAGGTCTATATGTACAGAGTATAAAGGATACTTTTCAGGCTTTCCGGGACTACTGACCAAGAATTTCATTTGTGCCTCCCTGTACAGTCTTCTCATTTGGCCAAAGATTTGGATTGTGGCATAAGCCCCATCCATCTACATTGTTCCTTGCAGCTTGGCTCCCCATGATATTGATAATAACATGCCATAATTGGGTGGCACATCTGCCACCACAACATCCATGACCATACATTTTGCTGGGATCTGGGTAAGGCTCACACATAAATCTTTGATCAGGCCAAGACACTTTACTCTGCTAGAGTCAAAAGAATATAAGTCTTTATAGGGATGGGTTATCTCTAAGCCTAATCTTTCCATCACTACTTTAGGCATCAGGTTGTGTGATGCCCTAGAATCATGCCTTGCATTGTGGAGAATCTTATCATGGATGTTGAGACTGATATAAAAAGGGGGCACTACCCCTTCCTGAAACTTTCCTTCTATATTTGGACCAAACAGTAGGGCAGGTTGATCATCACTCAGATTCACGGTGTCACTATTCTCTCCTAAATTTAAGGCTTTCAAAATTTGGCCTTTATATACATCCTGAGTGGCTAGCTCAGAGAGTGGGACAGAGATTTTAATTTTTGCAATCTCACTCTCCAAATTGAAAGTGGACTGACTCTTTGGAATGTTCAACTCTGATTTGTTAGCCACCACCTTAGTGGCTGAATCAGTGTGTTGATTCTCGTTATGTACAGTGTTTACAACAGTTTTGTCAGAAGCACTAACTGCAATGCTAGTGCTGCTAGATGGTTTACCTTGTTTGGCATTATTTTGGTTGTCTTTTTCTTTTTTCTTTCTATAACTCTCAGTCACTGATTTGTTACTTTCAGCAGTCACTTTAGAAGTTTTCTCCGGCCTTTTCTTGATGATGATCTCAGAAGCCTTTCGTTTGGTATTTTCCTGGCTCTTTTTGCTTCTAAGTTCATATTGTTCTCTGACCTGCATCATGGAATTTTCAAATCCTAACCTGTAATCTTCAGATTCTAACCATTCCTCCTCCCAATGTGAGGGTGACGACTGATCTTCTTCTATGTAATACTTATGGATTGAATCTTCTATTTCAAACATGTTTATTCTATTCCCTTCAGACTCTTCTACAATCCCCTCATCTTCATCGATAAAGTTCTCTTGGAATAGGGGAATAACTTGCTGATCTGATTCTCTTTGTCTGTTGGGAGTGTTAATGTTTCTTCTAAAGTTCTGGTTCTGGTTATGGTTTTGATTTATTTTTTGGTCACTAACTGTGACAACCATTTTTTCCATCATTTGTTGCAACCTTTCCACATTTTTAGATAAACGGTCATAATTGGGGTCAGATGTGGAAGCTACATTGTCATCTCTATATGTTACCCTTTTCTCAGCTCTCAATCTTGTTTTTTTCTCAATCGGATTTGCCTCTACACTCACTGCTCCCTTTTTCATGTCTTCCAATGTGTTGTAATCCCTCTCCCTAAGCTGGTAGGCCATGTCAACATCTAGACCTTCAGGGTATTTCACTAGGACCATACCTAGGGGAGGTTTCATGTGTGGAGGAAGAGAATTATAAACACTGTTAATCCTAGTAGAGTAGTCCTAGACACTCTCTCCTACATTTCGTTTCAGGTTCTTGTATTCTGCTAGGATTTGGAGAGGGTTTGCATTAACTTCCCATTTGTTGATGAAGGTCTGATATAAGGCGGGGAGGTCTTGGATACTATTGGGAGGTAGGCCTTTGAACCATTTCTTCACATCACCTCCTAAGCTCTGGACAAAGATTCTCATTTTGACTGTATCATCATATATTTCCATGTAGTCAAAAGAATCTTCCATCCTATCTACATGGTGTTGGGCTGTGGTAGACTCTTTTGTAGTGAAGTGTGGGATCTTTGATTGATAATCATTGGGTAAGGGTACTAAAGGCTGAGGTAAAACCAGAGGTGCATACCAAGCTACCATGATGATGTTTTGATGAGGTAAAGGGTTCAATGGAGTAGCTGGTATATGGATGGCAAGGATAATAGGACCAGCAGAAGTCTGTAGAGAAGATTTAGGATGACTGAGCCCCAAGTTTTGAATGAAGTGAATATCAGGAGGTGTAGCTGGAGGGGTCTGTCTGTCCCTGATATGTTGACCACTATGAGATGGTGAACCGGGAAACCCAAGGTCTAGCTGGTCTAGCATACTAAATGACCTAGTTCTTGGTAAGCTGTTTTGGGTGCCTAGGTCAGAAAATGGGTCTAAAAGAGCTGTAAAGTCTTCCAGTGCAGAGTTAGCTCTATGGATGTAACTGGAAATTTTTGGTCTTTTAGGCGTGGAAGATATCTTGAGGATGATCTCAGGGTTTTCAACTATTTCAGGTTGGTCTGGGTTGGGATAAGCTCTTGTGTGAATGGTTCTAAAAGCCAGAATGTTGTTTTCTAATTAAGCAGCTTAACCCTACTGGTTCCTTCTATTGTGGTTTGATGTTGTTTTGGAGGTTGGTATCCTAGTGGAGTCTTATGTGAAACCAAGATAATCAGTAGGCCTACTGATCACCAGTGGAGTCTTTTAATCATTTAGGAATTATGGAGTCGCCAGGTGGAAGGTTTAGGATGTTTTTAAAGGATACGTTATCCACCACAGTGCTTATGAGATGTCCTTTTTCAAGGATATATTCAAAACACATAAAAATATAAACAAAGATTGACTGGGAGGGAATTTACCAGATATGTCACCTTTGAAAGAGTGTGAGATCCGGATGCTACCTGGCCCTTTCCAGACTCTGTCTAAGAGTATGGGAGAAACACAAAAAATGGTGTAGAAAGTGAGTTACAAATGGAAGTGTTTCACTACCAACCTAACCAGAGATTGAAGGTTTTTTGAATGCCTAAGAGCGTTCAAGGTGTAATGCACTCAAGTTCCCTAGCGAAGTCGCCATTATGTTGGGGTTCCCATGTTTTGGCAAGGTTGGCAATAACGAAAGATGAGACAACATAAAACCACTTTCAGACCTCAGGATCTAGCCCTACTGGGTCCAGAGAGGGATCTCTCTATGATTGTCAAAGTTATACGTCTTTGAAGCTCAAAGTTAATATATTAGGCTAGTTATAAGGCTGGGGGTTTGTTTGTTTGATTGTTTGTTTGGTTGCTGGTTATCAGGAAAGAAGGGTTCAATATAAGAAAAGGATGAGCAAAGATGATTTAGGCATAGGTGAGGTATTCCAAGGAGTATTCAAAACCATTGGGCAATGGAGTCAGGAAAGGATTTGCTTGCTAATCAATATGGAAGCTTTCAATTGGGCTAGTCATCTAAAACATTGGATCTTAAAGATGATAGTGTGGTGTAGAATGGTAGGAGAGGAGGAGACAACACAGATTCAGGGCACAAAATTAAAGACCAGTTGGTTGCACAAGGATCCTAGTGGATAGGGCTAACTCTAATCCCCAGTGTTCCCAAATCTTCCAACTAAATCCTTAACAAGAAACATCTAAGAATAGACTCATTTAATTCATACATTCAAGAGCAGGAAATAACGTCCACTACACTATTTAAATTAACTGAAATCAATTCTTAGATAATACATTCAGAAGAAAAACATCAATGGCAAGGATAGAAGAAACATAGGGTACCTAACAAGGGTAAATCCTATGCCAATATTCTGATGCAAGCCAGTAGAAACGAAATGAAATGAATATAAACACAGAGATAGGAAAACATCACCACTGCTTTAGATCAGGATCCAAATAAATGTGCTTGTCATATTAAATATCAATACCATTCAAGTACAACATTTTCAATAGCTGAATACTCAGTCTGAAAACATCTTCCTTAGCCTATCTTACAACTTTACACAGAGACTGTGTCTCAAAAGAAACTACTTACAATTCTCTGATGACTGATCAACAACCTTTACAATTAGTTTCTTCATGAATTTATAGCTCAAGAGGAGCAGTGAAGGTAGGTAGAAAACTAAATGCAGCATTAAAACTCAGAAGAGGAAAAAATCCTAGGCCCTCGTTCTGCTTTAAATTCTGAGCATTCATTTCTGGCACTCTTTAGGTGAAAGAGTGATCTTCGTCAGGTTTCAATCTACTCAAGGTATGTCTTTGGTATACTTTGGCTGCAACATTCTGTAGTACCTCTGGTGAATTTAAAAAAAAGAAAAATAAATGATGCTAGGGTCTGCCATAATTTTGAAACAAATGCTTTGATAACACCAGGACTGTTGTCCGAGCAAAAAATCTCTCTAGAACACGACATAGATTGAACCCTGCATGGGCACTTTGTCCTTTCGTGGGAAAACATTCCGCTGATGTGAAAACATGATGATATGGTTTTCTGCGTGCTGTACCCTCTGTGTGACCCAAGATGTCACTAATCTGGTGCGTTGCCTCTAAATCATTGTATTAGGCTCAAAGATCCTCAATACTAAATGCTGAACTCGTTGATCCTTAGCTGGTGTTTCTCTGCTGCTTCATAAATTTCTCGATCTGCAAAATCTGGGCTTTAATGAAGCCGGATAGGTTTTTGCGGAGATTAAACGGTCCTTTGATCATATTTATACTGCCGCCACCTTTCCTGACATTTCCCTGTAGTACCAGCTTCCAAATTCAACTCTCTGTGTAACGTGCCATTATAATGATAGATAGGAACCATGGCGGTTTTCTGCCTCTCTGTAACCCTGCAAAAACACAAAAACTGTTATGACAAAAATGCATGGGGTCGGATGATGTGAGTGACTATAAGGATGATAGTGGGATGGCGAAGAAATGGAAAAAAAAAAGAAGAGGAATGATGGAGAAAAAATCGGGTGAAGGTTGGCGAATGCAGAGAAATTTAAACGTGAACCTTGACATTTAACCTTAGAATGGGATATATATGGATGGATGGGAGAATATACGATGGAACACATGGGATGGTGACGTGGCGGGAACGGGTGATGGCAGAACAGTCAACGGTGGGCAATCAAATTAGGATTGTCCGATCTCGGGAGGAGATCGACGGCTGAGGGCGTGTTGGAGGGCGATGGACGGTGGGCCAGGGGTACGGAACCATGGATTAACCCACACGCAACTTCGTGGAGCGACAGCCGTTGGATGGGTGATCGTGGATTGGATGGCTGATATTCATATCGCTCCGTGTCCTGTGCTGAACGATATCACGTGATGAGGAGGCGGTTTTGAAACAGTGCTACTGCCACGCGTCGCGCGATGAGTTTAATTGCGGGCCCATCAGAAAATACTGCCTACCTCCAAAAAGTGGTGTGATATAAACCAGATGGTTTTGAACAGTGTTGACGCAACTGCGGGGACCTCCAGGCGGAGGGTGAAGTACGGACCGTTGGATCTGCTGGTTGATCGGACGGTTGAAAATGTGATCGGGCGGTGAACAGTTTGAACGATGGATGTTACGGGGGCGGCGATCGCCGTCCATTCTGTTTAGATCAACGGTTGAAAAAGAACCCAATGAGCCTATGAAATAAGCTCTCTCCACCTTGGCACCTGGTCATGGCGCTGGGTCACGTGGAGAAAAGGTGTAGGGGGCTTGGCCGAAAGGGGCTAGGACCCATATGCATGGAAAACATGGTTTTTGGCCCATCTTAAGTGCATTTTCAGGCCAACCAAGGGTAACGATAGGGGAAATAAGGGGAAATGACACTACACTAGGGGTGCATGCAAGGTTTAGGGGGGATTTTGAGGGGTTTTAGAAGGATTAGGGGAGGGAAATTGGGGTAAAAGGGGAACTTCGAAAAAGGGAAAAAAGGATGAAATGGACAATTCTGCAGGGGTACCGGGGGAAAATGAAGACCTTCAGGAGTACAAATTTTTACAATAGAGATGCTTTATGATGGGAAATAGTAGAGGGGCCATATCAAAGGGAAGGGCACAGGAGACTTCAAGGATGATGTGTCTTTAGGGGAGATGCATTCCTTGAAGGCTCAAAAACAATTTAGCCCCCTACTTTGCCTGTCAAAATCTACAGGGGGGCTAACAAGGCGAAAAGGCATGACCAAAAATTCATAATTACCCTCATGAGTTTGAAATGTTTTTTTCAGAATATCTTCAGTCTTCATTCTAATTTGATGATACCTCGAAAAAAGATCCAGTTTGGTAAAATAAATTGCTCCATGTAATTCATCCAATAATTCATCAATCACAAGAAAGGGAAATTTATCTTTAATGGTGAGCTTATTGAGCTCCTTATAATTCAGACACATGCGCCATGATCCATCCTTCTTGTGTACCAATACTACAGGAGCAGAGAAAGAACTTTGACTAGGTTGAATTATACCCGCCTCTAACATTTCTGCAATCATACATTCAATTTTGCTCTTTTGGACATAAGGATATCTATAAGGCCTGATGTTTGGAGGAACACTTCCTAGAATCAAATGAATAGCATGATCATGATCACGAATAGGTGGGAGTCCTTTTGGAGTTTCAAAAACCTTGAAATGATTGTCCAAGACTTTTTGGAGATCTGCAGAAATAGATGATTTTGATGTTGGAACTTCTAGTGAGGATAATTGTGCAATTATATTATGCCTCATTGTTCTTTCTTTAGAAGTTTTGTCATGACATTAGAGCTTATTATCTTTCCCAGCTTCCCTACAATACCCTGTAATTCAACTTCCTTTCCTTCTGAAAAAAATTTCAAGAAAATTTCTTGAAAATTAAAAGCTACCATCCCCAAAGATTGTAACCATTGTACTCCTAGTACAATATTAGCACTTCCCATAGGAATGGAAAGCATTGGACTATTCAATACATATTCCCCCATGGTTAGCTTGATAATATGGCATTTTCTAGAGAAATTTATAGTTCCTCCATTTGCAACCATCACTTGACATTCTGGTGCTAGGTATAGGAAACAATTCAATTCCTTGGCTACCTTACAATGAATAAAATTATGGGTACTACTTGAATCAATCAACACTATTACCTTTTTCTTTTTGATATTGTTAGCCCCCCTATGAAATTCTTGACAAGCAAGCTGGGGGCTGTACTGTTTTGGAGCCTTCAAGGAATGTCTTTCCCCTGAAAACTCGTCCTCCTTGAAGTCTCTATATGTTGCTC
>CM076571.1:316182509-316717527 GCA_034641835.2 Pinus albicaulis
AGTGATACAGAGGGACTTATAAAAATATATAGTTCAATAAGTCATTCTCTAATATAGATTATAACTTCAGAGGATTTAATATACACTGAAACACAAATTTTTGTTACCTAATTATCTTAATAAACATCAAATATAAGAAGAAAACAGAGTGAAATGAATAATGAAAAAATTACAAGAGAACAAACTGATTGAAATAAATCCAGAATCCTTTTATTATCATTAATGATCAAATATCATACACTTCTGCTTACAAATGCTCATCCAAGGGTGTAATCCTTAATAACTCGAATGGAGAGTTATTTATACCACTTTCTGTCACGTAGAAGTATCTAAAATTGATTACAAAAATAGTATCAAATTGTAGGAAAACAAAAATGATGAGTGATCTGTCACTGTCTTTGAGGAAACAGTTGATGATGTGGCCCAAAAATTGACGTTGTGCTGGCATGTTGTTGGAGAAAAAAAGTTACTTGATGTTTTCACATAGGTGATCCCATCTTTCCTCACTCAGAATTTCTAGATTGACCAACTTTCTGAAAACTTCATTTATTTACGTGTACCTTTCAAATATAGGTGTGTTGATGAAGAGATTTCTATTTCATGTTTTATAATCAAATCTAAATATAAATCTTAAAGAAACATTTTTCTTGCCACATGGCCTTTAATTCCTGCAACCTTTGTTTTGTTGATTGCAATTATGTACAACTTTTTGTAGTACTCCTCCAACTTCATAAGCTTCTCATTTGGAGCTACTAGTCCATGAAATCCTCTTTGGTTCTGCAAATTAAAGTTAGTGTGAAACATTTCGACAACAATGTCCAAATTTTGATACTTAGTTTCCATTTGGTTCAGTAAATTATTATTCTGCAATACTTTCTTGATTTCTAGGATAATAGTTGTTCTGTCTAAAATGTTGATCTGCTCCAACTCTTCTATGCTTTTTGAGTTCAACACCTTGATCATGTATGATTTTTATGTTTGTTTCTGATTTAGTGTTTCCTTCTATTTTTCAATGACTATCCTGCATGTGCTAATTAACTCCTGCTACTCAAAAATAATTTGTATGGATGGCCATACTTCTGTCATTGCTTGATTGATTTCTATCCATATACTCTCCTTGGCTTGGACCAAGGTGTTTTCCATTAGAAACTCACTTTTTAGCTTCTGAACCTGAAGTCACAGCCTGTGAGACTTCTGCATTTATTCCATGTACAAGTTATCATTTTTAATCTTTTGAGTTTCCAAGGTCTTGAATTTCTCTAGCAGCTTCTCATTTTCCTATTTCTGTATGGCTTGTTAGCCCCTTATAAATTCCTTGACAATAAAGCAAGGGGCTAGTTTGTTTTATAAGCCAGCAAGGAATGCATTTCCCTTGAAAACACATCATCCTTGCAGCCTTTTCATGTTTCCTACCTTGTGACTGTTTTCCTCTGCTGTTATGGTATCAATGAGCCTTACTGATTAAAAATTATGCTCCAAAAGGCCATTCTCTGCCCCTTGTACCTCTGTAGAATGCCTCTTTCTATCCATTTTCCCCTTTTTATCAAAGTCCCCTTTTCTCTCCCTAAATCCCCCCTTACCCTCCTAAATCTCCCCAAAATCCCCATGAAATCCCACCCTTGCCTTTTGTTTTCCCAAATTTCCCCTCTTTCTCCCTATCATTACCCTCCTTAGGCCTTGAAATGCATTTAAATGGGTTAGAAACCCACTTTCTAACCTTATAATAGGCCTAAGCTCCTTTCCCACAAGCCCCCTCCACTTTCCCCCCTCAGAACCCTGCGCTATGACTAAGCATTGGCCTGAAAGGCGCTAATCTCCAAAGTTTATCGGGAGCATTTTCAACCGTCGATATGTACAGATCGGATAGCGATCGCAGCCCCTGAAACCTCCCATGTCCACAGTTCATTTCTCCAATCGCGCCATCGCCGTCCATTAACCCGCAGATCCAACGGTTCGGACTCTCCTGGCCCCTATGGTCCCCGTCGCGCACTATCCATAAACCCGGAGGTATCTATCGCACCACTTTGGGGCGGTAGGTAGTATTCTCCCATTGTCCATCGATTCCATACAGCTTCCGATGCATGGCTCCTATACGATTCCAAAACCACTTGCTCATCGCACGTTGTCTTTCGGTACAGGACGCGCAGCGATATGCATATCAGCCATCAGATCTGCCCTTGCCCATCCAACGTTCATCGCTCAACGAAGATGTGTGCAGTTTAATCTATGGTCTCCATACCCCAGGCCCACCATCCATTGCCCCCCACCGTGTTTCCCACCGTTGATCTCCTTTGAGATCTGATGGTCCAGATTTGTGTCCCCCCACTGTTGACTATTCCGCTATCGACCGGTCCTGCCACGTCACCTCCACGTGTCTCACCATACATTCGCCCCTCTCGTTTTATATTTTTCATTCAAAAGGTCGAAGTTCAAAGGTTTTCATTTATTTTTCCTTCTGCGCCACCTTCCAACTGTAATCTTTACCGTTTTCACCACACTACAGGTCTTCCATGATAGTTTCGCCATCTAACCAGTCTGCATAGTCAGTCTAGCCACCCCCCCCGTTGCGTCCACCACCTCCATTGTTCTCTTAACACGTTTTCGTATTTTGCAGGGTTTCAAAAAAGTGGAAAAACCGCCATGGTTCACATGTACTACTCTAATGGCGTGTTGCACAGAAAGAATTGAATCTGGAAGCTGGTACTACAAGGAAATGTCCGGAAAGGTAGCGGCGGCATAAATATTATCCCAGGACAGTTCAATCTCTGCAAAGAACCTATCCGGCACCATTAAAACCTAGATTTCTCATATCGAGACATTTATGGAGAAGTGGAGAAAAACCAGCTTATGATCAAGGATTTCATCGTTCAGTATTGGAGGTTTTGGGCCTTAGTGCAGTAGTTTAGAGGAAAAACACCAGGTTAGCGAAATTATGGATCACACGGAAACATCATACAGAAATTCATGCATATCAGGATTTGTACACCAGCAGAATGTTTTTCCCATAAAGGACAGAATGCCCATACATCTTTTAATCCATATCGTGTTCCTAAAGGATTTCCCACCCTAACAATAGTCCTATGCTATCAGCGACATTTGATGCACAGCATGGCAGGCCCTAGCATCCTTTATTTGAATTTTTTGTTTATTCACCAGAAGTACTATAGGGTACTGCAAAAAAGTACATCAGGACCAGACCAGAGTAAATGGAAGCCGAAGAAGATCATTCTTTCGTCCAAGACATGCCAGAGATTAATGCATAACATTTAAAAATAGAATGGGCCTCGGCTCTCTTTCTTTCTGAGTTTTTAATGCTGCATTTAGTTTTTCACCTACCTTCTCTGCTCCGTTGGAGCTATAAATTCATGAGGAGAATTATTGTAAAGGTTTTTGATCAATTATCAGAGAATTTCAAGTGGTTTCTTTTGAGACACTGTCTCTGTGTAAAGTTGTAAGATAGGCTGAGGAATATGATTTCAGACTGAGTATTCAGCTATTGGCAATGTTGTACTTGACTGGTATTTCTATTTAATATGACAAGCACATTTCTTTGGATCCTGATCTAAAGCAGCGGTGATGTTTTCCTATCTCTGTGTTTTAATTCATTTCATTTCGTTTCTACTGGCTTGCATCAGAATGTTGGCATAGGATTTACCCTTGTTAGGTACCCTATGTTTCTGCTCTCCTTGCCATTGATTTTTCTGTTCTGAATGTGTTATCTAAGAATCAATTTCAGATAATTTAGCTAGTGTAGTGGATGTTATTGCCTGCTCTCTGATGTACGAATTAAATGTATCTGTTCTTAGATGTTTCTTGTTAAGGATTTAGCTGGAAGATTTGGGAACACTGGGGATTGGAGCCTACCCTGTCCACTAGGATCCTTGTGCGAATAGCTGGTCTTTAACTTTGTGATCTAAAATCTGTGTAGTCTCCTCCTCTCTTATCATTCCATATCACACACTCATCTTTAAGATCCAACGTTTTAGATGACTAGCCCAATTGAAAGCTTGCACATTGGATAGTAAGCAAATCCTTTCCTAACTCCATTGCCCAATGGGTTTGAGTATTTCCTGGAACATTTCACCTCTTCTTTATCACTCTTTGCTCATTCTTGTCTTACATTGAACCTTTCCTTCCTGATAACTAGCAACCAACCAATCAACCAAATCAAAAAAACAAACCCTGAGCCTTATAACTAGCCTAACATCTTAACATCGAGCTTCAAAGACATATACCTTTGATAATCATAGAGAGATCCCTCTCTAGACCCAGGAGGGCTAGATCCTGAGGTCTGAAAGTGGTTCTGATGTTGTCTCATCTTTTGGTATTTCCAACCTTGCCAAAACATGGGAACCACAACATAATGGTGACTCCGCTGGGGAAATTCTGAGTATTTATCATCTTACTACATCATAGGAACTTTAGAAACCTACAATCTCTGGTTAGGTTGGTAGTTAAACACTCCTATTCACACATCAACCTCTATACCATTTGTTGTGTTCTCCCATACTCTTGGACAGAGTCTGGAAAGGGCTAGGTAGCCTCCATATCTCACACTCTTTCAAAGGTGACATATATAGTAAATGCCCTCCCAGTCGATCTCTGATTAGAGTTTGCTGTGTTTGGAAGATATCCTTGGTAGGGGACATCTCATAAGCACTGTGGTGGATAGTGTACCCCCTAGAAACATCCTAAAACCCTCCACCTGGTGACTCCATAATTCCTCAATGATTAAAAGACTCCACTGGTGATCAGTAGCCCCGCTGACTATCTTGGTTTCGCATAAGACTCCACTGGGAGACCAGCCTCCATAACAACATCAACCATAATAGAAGAAACAAGTAGGGTTAAGCTACCTTGTCGGAGAACAACATTCTGGCTTTTAGAACCATTTATACAAGAGCTTATCCCTACCCAAACCCACCTGAAATAGTTGAAAACCCTGAGAGTATCCTCAAGGGATCTCCTACACCTAAAAGACCAACTATTTCCAGCCACATCCATAGAGCTAACTCTGCTCCGGAAGACCTTACAGCTCTATCGGAACCGTTTTTTGACCTAGACCTACCAAACAACTTACCCAAAACTAGGTCATTCAGTGCTTTAGACTAGCTAGACCTTGGGTTTCCTGGTTCGCCACCTCAAGGTGGTAAACACCCTGGGAATAGACAGACCCCTCCATGTACACCACCTGATATTCACTTCATTCAAAAATTGGGGCTCAGTCATCCTAGATCTGCTCATCAGTCTTCTGCTGGTCATAATATCCATGTCATTCATATACCAGCTGCCCAAGTCAACCCTTTACCTCATCAAAACATCATCATGGTAGCCTGGTATGCACCTTTGGTTTTACCTCAGCCTCTAGTACCCTTACCCAATGATTATCAATCAAAAATCCTTCATTTCATTGCCAAAGAGTCCATCACAGCCCAACAACATGTAGATAAAATGGAGGATTCTTTTGACTACTGTTGAAATTTGGTACCGGAGGACAGGTGGTTCCCTAAGGCTTTGATCTTTGGCCTAGGAAAAAGTGTCCAAAAGAATTTATTTTTTCTCCTAAAGTGACTTTATAATTTTTATAAAGTCAAATATAATTATAAAGTGACTTTAAGTGATAAAGTTACTAAAGTGACTTTATAAAGTTATAAAGTTAAATCTAATTTAAAAGTGACTTTAAGTGATAAAGTTACTAAAGTCTAATTTTAAAGTGACTTTTAATAAAGTCAATGTAAAATTAGAAAGGAAAAAGTGACTTTGGAAATAAATGACTAAGTGGGTCTTTATTAAAGTGGGGTGAATTAAAAAATAGAAAATGAGATTTAAATGAGCATTTAATCTCAGCCCTAGATCTCAATCTATCTCAGCCATTGGATTTAGGGATTCCCCAAAAGTCACTTAGGGTTAGGTTAAAGGAGGAAAAGGAGGAAAAGATCATTCATTCTTTCATGAGTAGATTGAGAGAGGAGGAGAGGGAGCTGAAGAGTAATTTCTGAGCAGAGGGAGAGCAGCAAAGGCAGCACAGCAAGTCCGTACAGCAAGAGAGCACACTTCCCAAGGCTGAAAAATCCGTACAGCAGAGTTCATTGGCACATTAACCAAGGCAGAAAGTCCGTACAGCATTTGCACGGTTTTCGAGAGAGGGGCAGCACTGTTTTCGAGAGCTGGAACAGCAGCAAGGAGCACGGTTTTCAAGGCAGATTTTTCTGGGCACGAAAATCGAGAAAGGGGGCTACTGTCCCATCCGTACGGAATCCGTACAGTCGGTACGGTCATCCCTGGCACGCTTTTCGAGGTAGCTAAGATAGCATTTAATGCTGTAATTTCTCTGAAAAATTTATGTTTGCTGTTTGGCACGTTTTTCAAGGTGGAGGGTGGCACGAAAGTCAAGATAAGTGATTTTTGTGTTTGCTGTAATTTTCTGTGTATTACTGCTCACTGTAAAAGCATTTTTCAGAAATAAAAGAGAAGCTTCCAGACTGGTTTTCCTCAAGAGTTGTAGGGGGTTTTTCCAGGATCACCTTGACCTAAAATTACTGTGTTATGATGTGTTGAATGGCTGTTTGTTACTGCTGATATTTATTTCTGCATTTTCCAGCATTCTGTAATTTTTCCAGAATTTGTGTTTTCAGCAAAAGTTATTTTCCAGTTTGTTAAATGTATGGATATGGGAAAGAGCATTTAACTATTTTGGAGTAATAAGGTGAAAAACTGAAAACGGGGGTGGGAAACTATAAATTTCTACAACTACATGGAAATAGATGATGATACAGTCAAAATGAGAATCTTTTCCCAAAGCTTAGGAGGTGAAGTGAAGAAATGGTTTAAAAGCTTGCCTCCTGGTAGCATTAATGACATCCCAGCTCTATATCAGACTTTCATAAATAAATGGGAAGTTAGGGAAAATCCTCATCAACTCCTAGCAGAATACATGAACATTAAAAGAAGCGTAGGAGAGAGTGTTCATGATTACACAACAAGATTCAACAACATCTATAATGCTCTTCCTCCACATATGAAACCTCCCCAAGGTATGGCCCTAGCGAAATACCATGAAGGCTTTGATGCTGATATGGCCTATCAGCTCAGGGATAAAGAGTACAACACATTGGAAGACATGCATAAAGGAGCAGTGAATATAGAAGCCAACTTGATTGAGAAGAGGGCAAGACTGAGAGCTGAGAGGAGGGTAACATACAGATATGACAATGCAGCTTCCACATCTGATTCCAATTATGACCGTCTATCTAAAAACGTGGAAGAGCTACAACAAACAGTAAAAAAAATGGTTGTCACAGTTAGTAATCAAAACAGAAATCAAAACCAGAACCAGAACTTTAGAAGAAACAATAACACTCCCAACAGACAAAAAGAATCAGATCAGCAAGTTATTCCCCCATTCCAAGAAAAAAATTTAGATGAAGATGAGGGGATCATAGAGGAGTCTGAGGGAAACACAGTAAACATGTTTGAAACAGAGGACTCAATCCATAACTTTTATTCAGAGGAAGATCAGCCCTCACCTTCATATTGGGATTAGAAAGGATTAGAATCTGAAGATTACAGACTTGGATTTGAAGATGCTATCATGCAGGTCAGGGAACAATATGAACTTAGGAGAAAAAAAAGCCAAGACAGTGCCAAAACCAAAGCTCCTGATATCACCATTAAGAAAAGGCCTAAGAAATTTTCTAAAGCAACTGCTGAAAGTAGCAAACCATCAGCTGAAAGTAGCAAACCATCAGCTGAAAATTCTAGGAGAAACAAAGAAAAAGACAACCAAAAAATGGATAAGCAAAGTCAACCAACTAGCAGCACTGACACTACAGTTAGTGCTCCTGATAAAACTGTCACTAACACTGTACATAATGAGAATCAGCCCACTGATTCAGCCACTAAGGCAGTGGCAAACAAAACAGAGTTGAACATTTCTAAGAGTCAATCCACTTTCAATTTGGAGAGTGAGATTGCAAAAATTAAAATCTTTGTCCCACTTTCTGAGCTGGCCACTCAGGATGTATATAAAGGCCAAATTTTGAAAGCATTAAATTTAGGTGAGAATAGTGACACTGTAAATCTGAATGATGATCAACCTGCCCTTTTGTTTGGTCCAAAGATTGAAGGGAAATTTCAGGAAGGGATAGTTCCACCTTTCTATATCAGTCTCAAAGTTCATGACAAGATCTTTCATAATGCAATGCATGATTTTGGGGCCTCGCACAACCTAATGCCTAAGGTAGTCATGGAAAGTCTAGGCCTAGAGATCACCCGTCCCTACAAGGATTTATATTCATTCGACTCTAGTAGAGTAAAATTCTTGGGCCTGATCAAATACTTATGTGTGAGCTTAACTCAGATTCCTGCTAAGTGTATGGTCATGGATGTTGTGTTGCAGATGTGCCACCTAAGTATGGAATGCTTTTATCTAGATCATGGGGAGCCAAACTGCAGGGTACAATGCAGATGGATGGCTCATATGCCACAATCCCTATCTTTGGCCAACTTAGAAGACTGTACAGGGAGGCACAAATGAAATTTCTGGTTAGTAGCCCCGAGAAGCCTGAAAATTCACCATTATACTCTGTACATACAGACCTTGACTCCTTCATCCTCTGTACCGATGAATCCTTAGAAGGGTTAGAGTCCAGAAAAAGAGATTGAAATGAGGAAATGGAGCCCATGGACCTTAACCTAATGGCTACTCTAGACTTAGAGGAGAATGATGTAGAAAACTCAGAATAGTGCACTGAAGAAAAAATTCGAAATGAACCAAAAACAGAATGCGATCAGCCAACTAATCACACCACCAATTTCCACACACCTGACAAAAAAGAAAACAGCCCACAGCCTAGTGCAGTTCCTATAATACAACATAATGGCAAACCCAGCTGTAGGGAAGGAAATGATGATAAAACAAAAAATGAACCCTTGTGGGAGATGAGCTGTGATGGGTCATGCACCAAGAGAACTGTTGGGGCAGGACTGTGGATACGAAACATAGATAATGACTATGAAGAGAGCCATGCCTGCTACCTGCACTTCAAATGTACAAACAACATTGCATAGTATGAGGCTCTTATCCTGGGTTTAAACCTGCCGAGGAAATTAGGAGCCCGTAGGATAACTGTGTGTGGAGACTCTGAGTTGATTATTAAATAGGTGAATGGTGAATACACAGTGAAACATCCTAGGCTGAGAGCATATAGGAATGACACTATGGATTTATTGAAAACATTTGTTGAGTACAAATTAGTGTTTGTTCCTAGGATTCAAAATGTCATTGCAAATGGATTAGCTTGCCTAGCTAGTTCATATCCTAAGACTCCAAGCGATCAACAGATCATCATTCAGACCAAATTTAGACCTACAGTGCCAGACAATGAAAAATATTGGCAGGTCTTTGAAGGAGATAAACAAATTGAGGATTTTCTGATAGGTAGAAATGAGTTTGAATTTTCTGATTCAAACTTTAAATCTGATAGTATCTGCCTAAGTGAAGAGTCCTCAGATGAGGAAGAAACACCCTATAACATAGAAATAAACGCTTTTAATGAAGAAACTGGAAGTCCAACCAGAAAATGTGAAAACGCAGAAAATGAGGAGGTCGAGGTGCTGCAGGCCAAAGATAAGAACTTACCTCGAGGTCTGGCCCCTTTAGAAGACCTTTTTGACTTTGATGATGTAGCAAAAAATCCCACCATAGAGCACGCAGACTCTGACGTGGAAGAATGCAATATAGGCACAAAAGAAAAACCCAAAATGATCAAACTGGCTAAGTCCCTCCCTGCAAACATGAAAAAGAAATACATTGACCTTTTCAAAGAATTTATTGACGTGTTCGCTTGGGGCTACGAAGACTTGAAAGCTTATGAAACGAACATCATACAACATAAAATACCTTTAAAAGAAAATCAGAAGCCCTTCAGACAAAAAATCCACAGAATAAATCCAAAACAATTGCCTGCAGTGGAAAAAGAGATTAAGAAGATGTATGAGGCAGGCATAATAGTTCCTGTAAAGTTCTCTGATTGGGTATCAAACTTAGTGGTTGTGAGAAAGAAGACAGGGGAAATTAGGCTATGTATAGACTTCATAAATCTTAATAGAGCCTCACTCAAGGACAATTACCCTTTGCCAAAAATGGAACACATCCTACAGTAGGTAGTAGGCTCAAAAAGGATTTCTCTTTTGGATGGTTTTTCAGGATACAAACAAGTTTTAGTACTCCCAGAAGATCAACTCAAAATAGCTTTTACCACTCCCTGGGCCACCTTTATGTATGTAAAAATTCCCTTTGGACTGATGAATGCCGGTGCAACCTTCCAAAGAGTAATGGATATGGATTTTTCAGACGAGATAGGACACTTCATTGTTATTTATTTGGATTACATAAAAATCTACTCCAAGACCGAAGAAGATCACCTAGAACATCTGAGAAAAGTGTTTGAAAAATGTAGAAGGTTTGGTTTGTCACTGAATCCTAAAAAGACTGCATTTGGGCTGCAAGAAGGAAAGCTTCTCAGCCATATTATATCTAAAAAGGGGATTAGGATAGACCCACAGAGAGTTGAGGGGATACTACAAATCACACACCCGAGGAACATCAAAGAATTACAGTGCTTCATTGGGAAAATTAACTTCCTTAGAAGATTTATTCCCAACCTAGCCGAACACCTTAGGAATATGACTAACATGCTAAAGAAAGGTGCAGGGGTTAAATGGACTGTTGGAGCTAAACAATCTTTTGAATCAGTAAAACTTGCACTCACCCAGGTTCCTGTTCTGATCAGCCCTAATTTCTCAAAGGATTTCCTGATATTTTCATTTTCCTATGAGAATACAGTGGCTGCAGTCCTGCTGTAGAAAAAAACAGAGGGAATGGAACAGCCAATAGCCTTTTTTAGCAAAGCACTAAGAGATGCACCCTTGAAATACAACATAATGGAAAAATAGGCCTATGCCTTAGTCAAGGCCTTGAAAGATTTCAGGGTGTACATATTGCATTCTCACACCATAGCTTACGTGCCTAACATAGTTGTCAAAGATATATTGTCCCAAGATCCTGATGGTAAGAGGGGAAAATGAATTGCTGTGATTTTAGAATACGACCTTGAGATAAAACCCACCAAGATAATTAAAGGCTAGGGCTTAGCTAAATTAATGGCTGAATCGAATCTGCAAGCCCTTGACATTAACATGGTAGCTGCCTTGGATGAGCAGGAAGGATTTCCTGACCCCACTGTTGAGGAGAAGTTTCAGAACTCTCCATGGTACTCTGATATCCTTTATGTGCTCACCAACCTCAATGCTCCACTTGAACTGTCTAAAACCAAGGCTAGATTCCTGAAACTAAAGGCCAGAAATTACTGCATTCTGAACAAAAATTTATACTGGAAAAATCCAAATGGCCTATTGCTTAAATGTTTGCCAGAAGCTGAAGCTGAAATGATTAAACAAGAATTCCATGAAGGAGAGTGTGGAGGTCACCTGAGTTGGAAAGCCACTGCAAACAAAATACTCAGAGCTGGATATTATTGGCCTACACTCTTCAATGATATCCATAAGATGATAATTTCTTGCCACAAATGCCAGATCTTTGAAGGCAAGAGAAAACTCCTTCCCCTTCCCTTACAACCCATCACTGTTGAAGGTCCTTTCATGCAATGGGGCCTAGATTTTATTGGAGAAATCCATCCTACTTCTTCTACACAACAAAAATGGATCTTAAAAGCCACAAACTACTTCACTAAGTGGATAGAGGCCATACCAACTAGGAATGCCACAGATTCAGTCATCATTAGGTTCCTAGAAGGTCATATCCTCTCTTGGTTTGGCTACCCAAGGAAAATAATCACCGATAATGCTGCTACTTTTGGATCCAAGAAAATGGTTGATTTTTTTCATAGGTATCAAATAGCACTTGGTCATTCAACTGCCTATTACCCTCAAGGTAATGGTCTGGCTAAATCATCAAACAAGAGCCTAGTGGCCATCATCAAAAAGCTGCTAGAAGAGAAAAAAAAATCATGGCATAACAAGTTGGTGCATGCCTTGTGGGCTGATAGGCTTACAACAAAGAAATACATTGGCATGTCACCATTTCAGCTTGTCTATGGTGCTGAAGTAGTATTTCCTACCAGCCTTGGGGTACCAGTAATCAAGCTGGTCCAAGAGATTCAGTTAGAAGAATATAGTATGGTGAGAAGGATAAACCAGACAATTCATCTTCAGCAAACAAGGGAGGAGGTTTATAACAGAGCTATCAGAGTTCAGGAAAACATAAAGAGGTTGTTTGACAAGAGAACCAAAGCTGCTAATTTCAAAATTGGGGACAAAGTTCTGAAATGGGACTCAAGGAGAGAGGATAAAGGAAAGCACGACAAGTTTGACAAATTGTGGCAAGGCCCATACATCATCCAGGCCACTGTGGGTCCAAATGCCTTCTTCCTACAAGAATTAGATGGTACAGAGCTGTTCGGGGGTCCTGTCAATGGCAGGATGCTCAAACACTACTTCTGCTGATTTTCAATTTCCAGTTTCATTTCCATTGTACATACCATTGCAATTTTTGTTTTCAAAAAAATAGAGAGAAAGGAGAGGTTCAGACATGCTCAAAACATGAACCTCTGAGATATAAAATATTGGCTCTAATATGCTCACAACCTGAGCCAAAGAAAGTAAACATCTGGTCCTAAGATGCCCAAAATTTGGACCAGCAAAGGAAAAAGAAGAATCAGCTCTAACACGCCTAAAACCAGAGCTGAAATGAAGGAAAGAAGTGACTCTAACGTGCTCAAAACTTGAGTCACAAAGAGAAGAAGGATACTTCAAGTTTCAGATTTCAAGCCTTCAAAGTTTTGTCTCAGTTTTCTGCAAATTTTGTCCATGTGCAACTGTCTTTATGCCTTGGATCCACAGCAAGTCAGACAGTCTAATCCTGGCTTGACTGTTTTTCAATTTCTGTCGTAGAATGTAGAGAAGAAATCTGCTGGACAGTTTAATCCTAGCAGATATTAGATTAATTAGAGAAAAATATGAGGCCAACAGTCTAATATGGTCTCATGGAGCAATAAGGGTAGAATTAGAATAGGTTTATTTTCTTGTTTGTAAAAAAAAAATGATGTAAAGGGTCTGTTAGCTCAAATGCAGCCGAGAAGAAGAAGAAATGATAGGATTGTAAGGATGGGTAGGTAGATTGTTGGGAATGTTTTACTGATCTATCATATTTGTGGTAGCTGAGAATCAAAGAAGAAGGGTGGATTAAGCAGCAGGCATCTGGCCTACACCAAAGAACATTTTCTAAATTCTTGACTCCTTCAAGAAGAAGCCATCCCTATGTGGAGCCACTGTTAGGCCCTTATAAATTCCTTGACAAGCAAGCAAGGGGCTAGTTTGTTTTATAAGCTATCAAGGAATGTATTTCCCTTGAAAACACATCATCCTTGCAACCTTTTCATGTTTCCTGCCTTGTGACTGTTTTCCTCTGCTGTTATGGTATCAATGAGCCTTACTAATGAAGAATTATGCTCCAAAAGGCCATTATCTTCCCCTTGTACCTCTGCAGAATGCCTCTTTCTATCCATTTTCCCATTTTTGTCAAAGCCCCCTTTTTTCTCCCTAAATCCCCCCTTACCCTCCTAAATCTCCCCAAAATCCCCATGAAATCCCACCCTTACCTTTTTTTTTCCCAAATTTCCCATCTTTATCCCTATCGTTACCCTCCTTAGGTCTTGAAATGAATTTAAATGGGTTATAAACCCACTTTCCGACCTTATAATAGGCCTAAGCTCCTTTCCTGCAAGCCCCCTCCACTTTCCCCCCTCAAAACCCTACACTATGACCGAGCGCTGGCCTGAAAGGCGCTAATCTCCAAAGTTTAGCGGGAGCATTTTCAACCGTCGATCTGTATAGATCGGATGGCGATCGCGGCCCCCAAAACCTCCCATTTCCACAGTTCATTTCTCCAATCACGCCATCACCGTCCATTAACCTGCAAATCCAATGGTTCGGACTCTCCTGGCCCCTGTGATCCCTGCCACGCACTATCCATAAACCCAGAGGTATCTATCGCACCACTTTGGGGCGGTAGGCGGTAGGCGGTATTCTCCCATTGTCCAATGATTCCATACAGCTTCCAATGCATGGCTCCTATACAATTCCAAAACCACTTGCTCATCGCACGTTATATTTCGGCACAGGATGCGCAACGATATGCCTATAAGTCGTCAGATTTGCCCTTGCCCATCCAACGCCCATCGCTCAACGAAGCTGCGTGCGGTTTAATCTATGGTATCCATACCCCAGGCCCACCTTCCATTGCCCCCCGCCGTGTTTCCCAACGTCAATCTCCTTTGAGATCTGACAGTCCAAATTTGTCTCCCCCGACTATTGACTATTCTGCTATCGATCGGTCCCGCCACATCACCTCCATGTGTCTCACCATACATTCGCCCCTCTCGTTTTATATTTTTCATTCAAAAGGTCGAAGTTCAAAGGTTTTCATTTATTTTTCCTTCCGTGCCACCTTCCGACTATAATATTTACCGTTTTCACCACACTACAGGTCTTCCACAATAGTTTCGCCATCTAATCAATCTGCATAGTCAGTCTAGCCACCCCCCCGTCACGTCCACCACCTCCATTGTTCTCTTAACACGCTTTCGTATTTTGCAGGGCTTCAAAGAAGAGGAAAAACCACCATGGTTCACATGTACTACTCTAATGGCGTGTTGCGTAGACAGAATTGAATCTAGAAGCTGGTATTACAAGGAAATGTCTAGAAAGGTAGCGGCTGTTGGGTATGTGTTATATTCTTTCCACGATTAGCCCCACGCGCTGTATGTTGCGTTGGGCGTAGATGGGGGGTCACGAGGGGCAAAGCAGTCCCCACCGTTGGGCCAATTTTTTTTTTTTTTGCGGACTCACTCATAGGCGGATCCGCACATGGTTTTGTGCATGGTTTTGCACATGGTTTTGGGGTTCGATGGTTTTCGGCCCCTGGTATTTTTGTAGATCCGGTCAAGGGAACTACGGTTATGTTCTAATCCAGTGTTAATGGATTGGGGTTTATGTATGCTCCGGCATGTATATATATGTGTTGTAACACTAAAAGGAATATAATGAAAAATCAAGCTGGTCGTCCCGATTTGGGATCCAGGGGAAAAATCTCTGTGTTTATCTATTTTATGTTTTATGCTCTTGCTATTGTTTATTTTCTGTTATAAGATTCGTGTGTAGATAATTTCTGTTCAGGGTTAAAACCTACATTTGGTATCGGAGCTGTTTCGGCTTCAAGGGGACGCCTTTGTTGTTGAGGGTTTTTTGCTTGGGCCTGTGGTAGACCCTGTTCAGTGGGAGATCTATGGGATCGATTCTTGCGGTGAAAGAAGATGGCGAGCGGCGGAAAGATAGAGATCGAGAAATTTAATGGTCAGAGTTTTGAGTTGTGGAAACTCAAGATGGAGGATCTGCTGGTGGATAAAGATCAGTGGATCGCGGTAGATCCGGGTACTAAGCCAACGGGAATGTCAGATGAAGACTGGAAGAAGCTGGATCGGAAGGCTAAGAGCACAATACGGTTGTGTGTCTCAGATTCAGTATTGTTGAATGTATCTGGGGAAGCTACGGCGAAGAACTTGTGGGAAAAGCTAGGGACTTTGTACCAATCTAAGTCTCTAGTGAATAAATTGTTCCTACGGAAAAAGCTGTATAACCTGAGGATGAATGATGGAGACTCGGTGACAGAGCATCTGAACGCTTTCAATACTGTGGTAAGTCAGCTGTCATCTATTGATATTAAAATCTCAGATGAAGATAAGTGCATCAGCTTTTTGTGTTCTCTACCAAATTCATGGGACAGTCTGGTTATTGCAATAGGTAGCAATAGAACTACCTTGAATTTTGATGACATTGTCTCAGCCTTGCTGTCGGAGGAAATGAGACGGAGAAATATGGAGGGTCAGAATGGAGATGCCTTATCTGTACGAGGAAGGTCCCAGAACAGAAACAAGAATAAGGTTTCGAGTGGGAGATCTAAATCTAGAGGGAGATCTAAATCTCCCGGAAAGTTTGTAAAGGTGTGCTGGAAATGCGGAAAGGAAGGACACTACAAAAAGGAATGCAGATCTAAAGCTCCTGAGAAAGGAAAGGGATCTGATGAAGCTCCTTCTGCAGAGGCAAAAACCACCTCAGATGAAGGTGGGGATGTGTATTTGGCTTCTTCTTCAAATACACATGTAGATCATGAGTCCTGGTTGATTGACTCAGGTGCATCCTTTCACTTCACTCCCCATAGGGAGTGGTTCTGCGAGTATGAGAAATATGATGGTGGTGATGTCTTCCTAGGGGATGATAGGAAGGCCAGAATCGTCAGACGTGGAAAGGTCAAGCTGAAGCTACAAGGTGGGAGGATTAGAACACTTCCTGGTGTTCTGCATATTCCTACATTGGCCAGAAATCTGATTTCTGTAAGCAAGATGGATGATGCAGGTGTAAAAAAAGTGTTCGAGAAAGATGCCTGCAAGATGGTTCGGGGAGCACTGGTATTAATGCGGGGAGTTCAGACTGGAACTCTGTACAAGCTACAAGGTAGCACTGTTATTGATGGGTGTAATAGTTCTATGGTTCCTGAAAGTGGAGTGGAAAGCCTAGCTATCTCTGGAGAAAATACCATGTTATGGCATCAAAGGCTTGGACATATTGGAGAGAAGGGCCTTCAGATACTGCACAGAAATGGTATGGTAGAAGGTATGTCTAATTGTTCTCTGGATTTTGATTTCTGTGAACATTGTGTATATGGGAAGCAGAATTGAGTGAGTTTTCTTTCTGGTGCTAAGAGGGCAAACAAGATATTAGAACTTGTGCATAGTGATGTGTTTGGACCTGTGTCAGTTCCATCACTGGGAAAGTCTGTGTACTATGTTTCATTCATAGATGACTTCTCAAGGAATACATGGATATATTTCTTGAGGAAAAAATCTGAAGTCTTTGACAAATTTAAAGAATTTAAGGCTCTGGTGGAAAACCAGACATAGAAGAAGATAAAGGCGCTGAGGACAGATAATGGTGGGGAGTTCTGCAAGAATGAATTTGAAGAGTTCTGTAAGAAGTGTGGTATAGCACGACAGAAGACTACTCCATACACACCCCAACAAAATGGAGTTGCAGAAAGAATGAATAGAACACTGATGGAAAAGGCAAGAAGCATGCTCAGTGGTACCGGGTTAGGACAAGAATTCTGGGTAGAGGCAGTGGAGACTGCATGTTACTTAGTTAACAGATCACCTTCATCAGCGTTGGAGGATAAGACTCCACATGAGGTATGGATTGGTAAGAAAACCTCTCTTTCACATCTAAGGGTATTTGGATGTGATGCATATGTACATGTTCCAAAGGAGAAAAGGACCAAGTTGGATAATAAATCTGAAAAGTGCATCTTTATTGGGTATAAGGATGATTTAAAGGGTTACAAGCTTTGGAACCCAGAAACAAGGAAGGTTGTGTACAGCCGAGATGTGGTGTTTAGAGAAGTGAAAGATGTTGTTAAACATGAAGTCCTATCAAAGGAACCTGAAAAGATAGAGTTTGAGCTAAAGGAGGATGAATCGGACTCTACAACAGAAGAAGACTCAGAAGATGAAGAGCCACAAACTCCAGCTTTGAGAAGATCAGTTCGGGAAAGAAGGCAACCAGAAAGGTATAGTCCATCTGCTTTCTGTTCAGGTTTTGCCTTAACTATAACCGATGATGAACCCAGAACTGTCAGGGAGGCAGTAGATTCAGAGGATGGAAAACTCTGGAAGGAGGCCATGGTTGATGAAATGGAATCCTTGCACAAAAACGATGCATGGGATTTGGTGGAGTTGCCGGCTGGAAGGAAGCCCATTCGGAGAAAATGGGTGTTTAAGAAGAAGATGAATGTAGAAGGCAAGGTGGAGAAATTAAAAGCTCGGTTGGTAGTGAAAGGTTATTCTCAGGTGCCGAGAATTGATTTTGGTGATAGTTTTTCTCCTGTTGCCAAAGTTACTTCTATTAGATTAATTTTATCTGTTGCTGCTGCATTTGATTTTGAGATAGAACATATGGATGTGAAGACAACATTTATTCACGGGGATCTAGAAGAGGAGATCTACATGAAGCAACCTGAAGGCTTTATGGTGAAGGGTAAGAAAGAACTGGTATGCAGGTTGAAGAAGTCTCTGTATGGGTTAAAACAGTCACCAAGGATGTGGTATCAGAAATTTGATACCTATATACGGGGACTTGGCTTCACCAGAAGCAAGGAGGATCACCGTGTTTATTTTAAATTAATTGGTGACCGTGTTATTTATTTGGTCTTGTATGTGGATTATATGTTGTTGATTGGAAATGACAAAGAAATTATCCAAGATTTGAAGACCCAACTGTTCTCCAAATTCGACATGAAGGATCTGGGTGCTGCAAACTATATTTTGGACATGGAAATTAAGAGAGATCGGGCAAAGAGGAAGCTCTGGTTAAACCAGAGGAAGTATGTCGAGACTATATTGCAGAAGTTCAATATGCAGGATAGTAAACCGGTGAATGTTCCTATTCCTGTAGGTGTAAAGCTGTCTGCTGAACAGTGTCCCAAGACACAAGAAGAAGAGGAGTATATGTCCCGTGTTCCATATGCAAGTGCAATGGGTAGCTTGATGTATGCAATGGTCTGTACTAGACCAGACATTGCACATGCAGTGGGAGTATTGAGCAGGTTTATGTCAAACCCAGGGAAGGAGCATTGGACAGCAGTGAAGCGGGTTTTTAGATATTTACGTGGCACTAGTGATTATGGATTGTGCTACCAGGGAAGACCAGGATTGGAAAGAATGTTGGACATTCGTGGTTTTTTTGATGCAGACTGGGCTGGAGATCTGGACCAAAGAAGATCTACAAGTGGGTATGTGTTTAGCCTATTTGGAGGTGCAGTCATTTGGATGAGTAAAAGACAGTCTGTAGTGGCGCTTTAAACTACAGAGGCAGAATACATAGCAGCCACTCATGCAAGCAAGGAAGCAGTTTGGTTGCAGAGATTGTGTTCAAGTATGGGGTTGGTACAACAAGCGATAAGGATAGATTGTGATAGCCAAAGTGAAATTTTTTTGGCTAAGAACCCTGCTTATCATTCAAAGACAAAGCACATTGATGTTCAATATCACTTTGTTAGAGATATGGTTGAGGCTAAAAGGGTGTTGCTGGTAAAGGTGGACACTTTGAAGAATGTTGCAGATGCATTGACGAAGTCTGTGAGCACTCAGAAGTTCTCTTGGTGTAGAGAAACAATGGGTATTGAAGAATTGGCCAAATGACTAAGCTCTCCTGTGGCCCCTCGTGGAAAGAAAACAAGAAGTGGGAGAATGTTGGGTATGGGTTATATTCTTTCCACGATTAGCCCCACGCGCTGTATGTTGCGTCGGGCGTAGCTGGGGGGTCATGAGGGGCGAAGCAGTCCCCACCATTGGGCCAAAATTTGTTTTTTGTGCGGACCCACTCATAGGCGGATCCGCACATGGTTTTGTGCATGGTTTTGCACATGGTTTTGGGGTTCGATGGTTTTCGGCCCCTGGTATTTTTGTAGATCGGGTCAAGGGAACTACGGTTATGTTCTAATCCAGGGTTAATGGATTGGGGTTTATGTATGCTCCGGCATGTATATATATGTGTTGTAACACTAAAAGGAATATAATGAAAAATCAAGCTGGTCATCCCGATTTGGGATCCAGGGGAAAATATCTGTGTTTATCTGTTTTATGTTTTATGCTCTTGCTATTGTTTATTTTCTATTATAAGAATCATGTGTAGATATTTCTGTTTAGGGTTAAAACCTACAGCAACGGCATAAATATTATCCCATGACAGTTCAATCTCCGCAAAGAACCTATCTGGCGCCATTAAAACCCAGATTTTGCATATCGAGACATTTATGGAGCAGTGGAGAAAAACCATCTTATGATCAAGGATTTCAACGTTCAGTATTGGAGGTTTTGGGCCTTAGTACAACAGTTTAGAGGCAGAACACCAGGTTAGCGACATTATGGATCACACAGAGTGTACAACATACAGAAATTCATGCATATCAGGATTTTTACACCAGCATAATGTTTTTCCCCTAAAGGACAGAATGCCCATACAACTTTTAATCCATATCGTGTTCCTAAAGGATTTCCCACCCTAACAGTAGTCATATGCTATCAGCGACATTTGATGCTCAGCATGGCAGGCCCTAGCATCCTTTATTTTCCTTTTTTGTTTATTCACCAAAAGTACTAGAGGGTACTGCAGCAAAGTACATCAGGACCAAACCAGAGTAAATAGAAGCTGAAGAAGATCACTCTTTTGTCCAAGACATGCCAGAGATCAATGCATAGCATTTAAAAATAGAATGGGCCTCGGCTCTCTTTCTTTCTGAGTTCTTAATGCTACATTTAGTTTTTCACCTAACTTCTCCGCTCCGTTTGAGCTATAAATTCATGAGGAGAATTATTGTAAAGGTTGTTGATCAGTTATCAGAGAATTGCAAGTGGTTTCTTTTGAGACACTGTCTCTCTGTAAAGTTGTAAGATAGGCTGAGGAATATGATTTCAGACTGAGTATTTAGCTATTAGCAATGTTGTACTTGACTGGTATTGCTATTTAATATGACAAGCACATTTCTTTGGATCCTGATCTAAAGCAGCGATGATGTTTTCCTATCTTTGTGTTTTAATTCATTTCATTTCGTTTCTACTGGCTTGCATCAGAATATTGGCATGGGATTTACCCTTCTTAGGTACCCTATGTTTCTGCTCTCCTTTCCATTGATGTTTCTCTTCTGAATGTGTTATCTAAGAATTGATTTTAGATAATTTAGCCAGTGTAGTGGATGTTATTGCCTACTCTCTGATGTATGAATTAAATGTATCTGTTCTTAGATTTTTCTTGTTAGGGATTTAGCTGGAAGATTTGGGAACACTAGGGATTAGAGTCTACCCTGTCCACTAGGATCTTTGTGCGACCAGCTAGTCTTTAAATTTGTGCTCTGAAATCTGTGTAGTCTCCTCCTCTCTTATCATTCCATATCACACACTCATCTTTAAGATCCAACGTTTTAGATGACTAGCCCAATTGAAAGCTTGCACATTGGATAGTAAGAAAATCCTTTCCTAACTCCATTTCCCAATGGTTTTGAGTATTTCCTGGAACATTTCACCTCTGCTTTATCACTCTTTGCTCATTCTTGTCTTACATTGAACCTTTCCTTCTTGATAACCAGCAACCAACCAATCAAACAAATCAAACAAACAAACCCCAAGCCTTATAACTAGCCTAACATCTTAACATCGAGCTTCAAAGACATATACCTTTGATAATCATAGAGAGATCCCTCTCCAGACCCAGGAGGGCTAGATCCTGAGGTCTGAAAGTGGTTCTGATTTTGTCTCATCTTTTGGTATTTCCAACCTTGCCAAAACATGGGAACCACAACATGGTCAACTCCTACATTAGTCTGACTGAATCCCCTACTGTTGATGTAGATTCCATAGTAGTTGATGAAGATCTGGGCTATGTTTCTGCAATTGAAATTCTTAATACTATAACTGGGATCATAGCAAGTTGAGCTGACTGTTTTTCTTTGAGCAGTCCTTCAATCTGCTCACCCATCTTCTTAATCTGAATGTTCAACTCAATGATTAGTTTGATAATATCTTCTCTATTATGTTCACTCTCCTCTACTACCTTTTTTTGTGGGTCTTCTATGGAAGGTAGCTTAAGCTGTTTTCGCAAAGCTGCAATGTCTGCATTTTTCTTCTTCAAAATTTCTTCTACAACTTTACAATATTTTGGGTCATACCCAATGTTAACCTAAAGGTATTCTAAAGGCTTTAACTTTTTGTCTTTAGCTAAAGAAGAGAGTTTTTCTATTTTAAGTTGTAATTGTACATTTGATAATTTTTTTATTAACTTAGATAAAGTCGTATCTGTATTAGTCATGGTACAAAAGAGCATATCTCCAGACTATCTATGCATATCCATTTGATCTATTGGATGAATATAGTTAGCATCAAACGCGAAAATAATATTCTTATAATCTGATGGATACTTAGAAAAAGGAAGTTGGGCTTGTAGGAAAGCCATTTGCATCCCGCCCTTTTCACTATCAAAATCACAGAGAACCCTATGTTGTGATGTAGAATTCTGCTTCTAAAACTGACAGTATAGATTAGACTTCATCGTTTCATTTTTCTGTTTAATCTCCAAGAATTTGGAGAATATGTTATGGTCATCTGATGAACTGGTTCCCATGGTTTAGATGATCTCTAGAGCTTCTTGAGAGGGTGAAGTAGATGATGGAGTATTAGGGACACTGCCCCTGGCTGATGTAGACACTTCTATATCTCCCAAGTCTATGATTTTTTGTTCCTTTTGACTCTGCTCCGTAGAAACTATTAAGTTATTTTTTTGTTTCTTTTGCTGGACTATGAATTCTTTGACCAAATCCATAGCAGTTTATGTTTCTTCCCATGCTCTTTTTTTTTGTTTTCTTTGGGCAAATGAAGTCTGCAAAGTGGAGTTAGAAAGGATTTGTTCCTCTGCTTCCTACAATGTATTTTCAGTCCAATGCTCTTGATTCATGAAATTTTCAATTTAAAGCCTTGGTGAATGATTATATGGAGTTATTTTTAATTAAAATCTTAAATTTGAAATAATACTGAAGGAAAACATAAGAGTAGGTGAATCTTGGCTGGAAAGTCATAATTTTCAAAATAGCATCTTTGTCAATGTCGGTTGATATGGTATTGCAAATGAAGGAACCAATATTTGACTTGATCTTGAACTATGGCTTCCTTTTCCCTGTATGTGTTATATTATTTCCATGACTAAGCACACGTGGGGGGGTAAGAGGGGGGGTGATAGCCCCTCTTTTGCGCTGGGTGCAAGGGGTCTGGGGCAGCGCCCCGGCGAAAATTTTTTGGTCCTTAATTTCCGGTAGGTAGTCCGTGCCCATGGTTTTGTGCATGGTTTTACACATGGTTTTTGGGTACGATGGTTTTCGGCCCCTGGTATTTTTTTAGATCCAGTCAAGGAAACTACAGTTATGTTCTAATCCAGGGTTAATGGATTAGGGTTCATGTATGCTTCGGCATGTATATATATGTGTTGTAACACTGAAAGGAATATAATGGAAAATCAAGTTGGTCGTCTTGATTTGGGATCCAGGGGAAAATCTTTGTGTTTATTTGTTTTATGTTTTATGCTCTCACTATTATTTATTTTATTTTATAATATTCATGTGTAGATAATTTATCTTTAGGGTTAAAACCTACAAAAATTATAGATCTTCCATATTAATCATCTGCCTGATATATTCCAAAGAGAAAATTCTCATTGGAACATATTTTGGAAAATTATATGGTGCTAACTCACAACCATATATCCTGATCTTAGTGTAATTCTGGTATAAATACCAGTCTCTAGTTTTTACTTGGTTACTTAAGTGAAGGACCTTTTAATGTATTGACCAATTATGGGCTCACTCTGGCTGCTAA
Source organism: Pinus albicaulis (assembly GCA_034641835.2). Lineage (NCBI taxonomy): Eukaryota > Viridiplantae > Streptophyta > Pinopsida > Pinales > Pinaceae > Pinus > Pinus albicaulis. Next base: position 316,206,056 of record CM076571.1, read on the forward strand.
GAAGCTGTGCTACTGGATGAATGAATGACTCAATGAAATATGAAAAAGAGAATTTGGTTGAAATGGGCCTAACCATATCTCTCCAATGAATTACAAACTAGTTGACTCCCTGTTCATCCTACTTGTTGAGTGTAATAAGAAATGATTCTCCTTGCTAAAAAAGAAGCATATGTATAAGTACAAAGGTGTACTTAAACATTCCTTTGGTTGTTAAATTAATCAATTTATCATGCATATTACCAACAAAAAATTGGCTGTAATTATACATGAATGTAGGTTGATGATCTTCGGAAAAAATGGATAAATTTCCAAGAATTGGTTCATCTACTGTATTATCATATCGATATCCTAACAAGAAAGAAAATAGAGATATGATGTGTCTGGTGGCTTCAGGGAACATTGAGGATGGATAGGGTGGGTTTCTCTTTGGTAATTCAACATCATTAGGTAAAACTTTTTCAAATATTTGGGATCTTCGAGGGAAGGTAAGTTTATGGTACAACTCCGTAAGTGTTTCTTGAGAGAAAAGGCTCAAGGAGTTACTCCAAGGGACTAAGAGCATAGTTTTTATGGTCTATGCAGTGATGGATATCAAAATGTTTTGATTCTGAGCCACCACCGCTCTTTAGATAGAACTAGAAAATTTGGCCCAATTTCCGATGACCACTTCGTCACTATTCCGACACATAGTCATCGAAAGAGCGATAGTTTGAGGCCGGAAAAAACGTGGTTAGCCTGATTACGTCGCAATTCCGATGCTTTTCCAAAGTGTCACAATACCAACACTTTTTCCGAAGTTTTGAAAGGTGTCGCTATTTCGACATTTTATAAGTGTCGGTCCTCCAATGAACCAAAACTATCGGTCTTTCGACGATCACCAACTGTCAGTCTTTCGACACTTTTCATGTTTTCAATAAAACGTTGCAATTCCGACGTTATGGCTTCCAACGTTTAATTCTGACGTTTTACAAAACATCGCAATTCCGACGAAATATCGTCCGACGTTTAGAACGTCCTTTGTTTGACACTTGTGTAATGTTGCTTTACCGACAAAAAAGTTAAAAATATTTAAAACAAAACATCACTGTTCTGACGATTGAGGCGTCGGTCTTTCGATGAAAAATTAAAAATATTAAAAAACATAACGTCGCTCTTTCGACGATCGAGGCGTCGGTCTTCTGACAAAATTGTCAAAATATTAAAAAAAATAAAGTTTCTCTTCTGACGAAAATGTCAAAATATTAAAAAAATAACGTTTCTCTTTTGACGTCTAAGGCGTCGGTCTTTCGACGGCACATTACAAAAATTTAAAAAGAAATCACAGTAGGTAAAAACCTACGGTAAATATAATGACCCGTGCAGCAGCTAGTATTGTGTGATGGTGTCAATCCGAAAAACTTCTTCAAACACGAATTTGAGAAACTACCGTATACTTTATATGTATCGATTGAGTATCTATGTGTTCAAAATATCATTATTGAATCTGGTGTTACATTTTCTTGTGTTACTGAGCTATGTATTGTGAGTGTGGTTAGTTGGTAATGTGAGTGGGGCTTAATCAAATGACTTCAGCTTAATCCAATGAATTCAGGACAATACACCACCATAATAGAGCCAACACCTTCGGGCCAATACATGACCCGAGCTTATAGGAAAACGAGTTCAGGCCAGTACATGACCAGAGCTTCCGATTCAAAGCCTTTGATCAAATTCACAACCATATTAAAGCCAACACCTTGACCCAAATCATAATAGAAATTATGATCCAATTCATAACAGAGCTCGGAAAACTATACCAGATATTACATCTTCAAGCCAATATACAACCATAATAGAGATTATGAGCCAATGCCTTTAGGAAAAATCACAATAGGGTTTATGAGCCAACACATTCAGTCCAAATCATAAAAATACTTACCAAAAAATGCCTTTACGCTACAGGTATATTTATTTTCAGACCCAATTTAATTCCGCCAAATGGTCAACAATGAAAAGGAATGTATAGAGCAGTAGTAGCTATAGCTTCTACAATTAGGTTAGTAGCTTCGACCCTTTCTAAGACCCTCATTTTAGATTCTCTTATTTGTTCAACAATGAAAACGGTGTCTGCAATCCAAGTTATCTGCAATCCTAAATCTTACAGGGTTTAAGGCTGTAAATTGTTGGGTTATTGTTTTTTATGGTTTAGTTTATAAGTCCAAGCATTATGAAAACATCCATTGTTCAGAGATTACATTGGCTAAAGACAACTTTATTGTTTGCTTAGATGTAAGCAGGAGGCGGAGCTCTCATATACAGGTACCTTGATCTGATCAAGTCTTAGTATTTGATCCAGTCCTAGTAGTAGTGGAGTTACTGATCTTAGTTAGATTGGAATTACACCTTGCAATTTGATAAGAGTTTATATTGGCTGATGAACAAAATGAAACTTTAATTGCAACCAAAAAAAGGCAATCCTCTTGCAGAGTCCATAAAGGTGGTAGTTCTATATGGCCAGGCTTCACTTGAACAAACATGTCTACCATTACATTTTTAGTCTGCTCTGCTAGATAGATCTGGGGCAAGGATGAAATGCATGCTCAAGAGTTCAACTTTCAAGGCAAAAACTTAGAGAAATTTAAAGAAATTGCACCTAAAATTCTTAGTAACACCTACCTTCATTGGCAATGGCACTTTTGGTACATATAAATAGTAGTAAAAATGAATAGATGAGAAATAAATGAAGAAAAACTGGACTCAATGCCTAGCTTGGACCTACAAGATGAGAAATAAAGGCACATTGACATGCCATATCACATAGACTTGTCAGGACAATGCAATTTTATGGAAAACAATAGCGCAAGCCACACATCTCAAAACATAACCCACACAATGCAACATAGCAAGAAAGAATTCTCATCTTGTATAAGGGTAACCCAATAATCACTAGAATTTTATATCGAAGTGTAGTAAGCTATGATGGCTTAGCATTGATGAGAATACCCTAACACGTTTATTCCATTTCCCAAGGGTATTGCTTTTTGAAGGAGTTGGAATAACAAAATTTGTTTTTATCAAATGTGCTTGCTCAACTTGTTATCTAGATGCCATAGTTCCAATATTAGTAAAGGAAAAATCCTGCAATATATCTGTATTAAAATATATATATATATAAGCTTCTAAAATATAGAAGTGGTTGGAATCCAATATCCTTTAAGGCTAATAATTTGTATTCTCATTCGAAGGGAAAAAATATAATGACAGCTTTTGGTGTTCAAGTAGTCACTTAAGATTATAGAAGTTTGTACTACTAAAGCAAATACATTCTTTCTACCGTAGAGCCTAGGAAAAATTAAAATATTAACACTACAAGCAAGCCTTTCAAACATTTCTCGACCTACACAAAATGATTCAAAGTCTTCTGGGTTGTTTTCAGAGGTCAAGATGTATGCAGGAGGCAGAGACACATACAAGGAAAAATATTTTTCCAATACCTTGTTCACTTCATGAAGCATGAAGCTTATATATGGTAGCATATCCTTTGGCTCTGTTACCAAATAACACATGTTTCCAACAATCTGAGCTGCTTTCTTTTTAGTATGTGCACTTCTTTCCCTAAGACCATGGTGGACTATAGGCACCAACAAAGGTAGTGATGGAGCATCAATAGTATTGACAAAAATTGTCTGCAATGATGGTAAGAGATAAAGGAATACAAGATGTTGGTAATAAATAAACAACATCAAATCTCGCAAAAAATGGTATAGAAGGCCTGACATGAAACTTTAAAAAATACCTGGAGAATAATGTTAAGGGAATGATTTGTGTATTCATTGGGATCTGACACACTCAAGATTAATGTTCAAACTAGTGCAGATATTTGAGGGTTCTTGATTACACTGCCAACCTATTTATGCAGTTAGCACCAATCAAATAACAATTATTTGAATAGAAGAATAAGCAATAAATATTGAACAAAATAGAGACGATTGGAATTACACTCGGATACAAGGCATGTTACCTACTGTAAATCCATCTGAGCAGTGGATTGAACCTTTTGGTGTGTGTCTTTTAAAGCATGCAATGTCCATGACATAGAATTATATTACTGAACCAAAAGAATAAGATAATTAGGTAAAACAAAGATTGTGATAGTTTAGAACCCTAAGCAATCTCAAAGTTTACTTCAATATTTCTTCATTGATCCAAACCTCAGTCAGTTTAGGAACAATGTTTGGATGACATTGTGATAGTTTTTGAGGTACATAGTAAGCCATTTCTCCCAGTAGCTGGGCACTTAACTTATGTAACAGAACAATGATCAAAATAAAACAATGATCAAATAGTGCAGGTAATACAAGTTTCAGCTAGGGATCAAAACCCAAACCCCTAATTTAGGCAGATTAGTGCCTTCGCACACACACAAATAATATTATTCATCTAGACAATAAAATGTGCCATATAGTAGGGTTCCAACAAGGGGGAAAAGGTGACGAAGCAAAGTAAAGCTTAGCTAGTGTAACGCCTGCAACGAGTGATAGTAGTGCAGCTTCTGTGGTAAGGTCTGATCAGGCTTATAAGCTCCCACAGAGGCCACTGTGCATTTGTTTCATCAGATCAAGTTGGTAATGGGTTGCAGTCCCAATAGAACAAATTACAAGCAGACCCATGAGACAAGATCCTGAAAAAAAGCTAAAATGCCAACTAAAATTCTTGTTGTATTGAAGAATAAGAGTACCTGTTTTGGGAGTTGTGGAGTTGAGAGCAATGCAGAGATCATCACACTTTCCATGGTGCCAGATCCATGAGCATGGACAGGGACACAAATATCCTGCATCCTTCCTCCAAACCTACAATAGTATGGTTGCATCCTTCCTAAAAACTGGCGACATTATGGCTGCATCCTCCTCCTTCCCTAGAAAAACCATGTAACTGGAGGGAAATGAACGAGGGAAATTAAAACTTTTGATATTTCAAAATTTTTGACATTTTGAAATGAAACACGTGTTTTTCTAATTCCACTCTAAGTAATTTAAAAATATATATATTTTAATAATTATAATCATTTTTAAATAACTAAAATATTTTCTAAATAATTAAATTCTTGTTTATTTTGATTGTTTAAAAATATTTACAATAAAAAAAATAAAACATATTTTTTTGAAGAGCAACTAAAATTATATGAGTAAATAATGGACTGATTTTTTCACATAGTAATCCTTCTACCCTATTAAATCATCATGCTTTATTAAAAGGAGTTTTAAACTTTACACTATTAAATTATGTTGTATTTTAAATATTTTGAGTTTTAATCTCTTTTTTTTATATATTTTTTCTTTATAATTTATGTATTATTTTTTCCTTGGATCTTTACCTGTAATTGAATGCAAATAGTAATTAATATTTGGTATCTTCCTTTGTAATTATCAATACTATTTCATTTTTTTATCATGTTTCAAGACTCCAGATTAGGTTAGAAAATTGCAATGACAGATAGGGATCACTTAATAGGGCCATTATATGGATTCTATGCACAGTCCTTATTAATGCCAATTCCTTTGATTTTTTTCTATGAGGAGCCTAGTTATGCTCCTTAAAATTCAAGGACAAAATTCAAATTGATTCTGCTCCATACACTCCAAAAGAGGGGCATCCCTATTGGTAACAGAGCTACAATCCTGTTTGGTAGTTACACTAAAATTCTTGGGATTTAAAGACTGATATGATTCCAAAGTTGGCTCGTTTTACAGTTCACATAATGGAAATTATGGCAACTTGTATGTCACAGGCTATGTACCGCATGAACAATGACATTAACCCTTGCTACAATTTAGGCTTATACTTGAGCTTTGGAATCTAGAAATCAAAATGTGGTTTAAAATTTAAATTATCCTCCTATATGTGACTGACCAAAACACATGTCTAATAGGGAAGATTTTGTAATCATTCAATCTTTAAAATACTTGGCATGAGTCAATTTGGGGAATTGAAGCTAGTATGAACCCCCCTCTTCTCAAACCGGAGAAAAAATCATGGAGGATCAAGGGCGATGGTAAGACGAGAAAGTTGGATGAGGAAGCCAATGGCGCCTCTCTGCAACTCTCGAAGGACAATCTGCACTCACTGTTGGAGCCACTGAGCAAAGACAGCCGGACCCGAACACGCCCGGTCGAGCAACCTCACACAGCGCGACACGACGCACCCGAACGAACGATGCCACAAGGGAGCCAATAGCAAACGGGCCACCCGAACATGCACAAGGCACCCGGGCAGTCACAACTTAGCAAAATTGATACAGGCACCCTTGAAGGAATCGGCCCAACCTGAAAGCGCTTGGTCGGGAGCCTCACACGGCGCGACACAGAGTGCCCGACCGAACAATGCCACAAGGGAGAAAACGGCAAACGAGCCTCCCGAACCTGCACAAGCTGGCACCTGGGCAGTCACAACTTAGAAAAATTGATATGGACACCCTCGAATGTAATGGCCCGACCCGAAAATGCCCATTCGGGCGACCTCACATGGTGCGACATGATGGCATGCCCAAAGAATTACGATGCCACAAGGGAGAAAATGGCAAACGGGCGACCCGAATGTGCACAAGGCACCTGGGCAGTCACAACTTAGCAAAACTGATACAGGCGTCATCGAACGAAATGACCCGACCCAAATTCGCTCAGTCGGGCAACCTCACATGGCGCGCCCGACCGAACTATGCCACAAGGGAACAAATGAAAAACAGGCTACCCGAACATGGACAAGGCACCCGAGTGGTCACAAATAAGAAAACCTAATATGGGCGCCCTTGAATGAAACGGCCCAACCCAAACGTGCCTCGTTGGGCGACCTCACATGGGGCGACATGCCGCACCTGACCAAATGATTCCACAAGGGAGAAAATGGAAAACGGGCCACCCGAACGTGCACAAGGCACCCAGGCAGTCAGAACTTAGCGAAATTGATACGGGCACCCTCGAACGAAACGACTCAACCCGAACGCGCCCGGTCGGGCAACCTCACATGGCGCGCCCGACCGAATGATGCCATAAGGGAGAAAAAGGCAAACGGGCCGCCCGAATGTGCACAAGGCACCCGGGCAGTCGCAACATAGCAAAACTGATATGGGTGCCCTCAAACGAAATGACCCGACCCGAACGCGCCTGATCAAGCAACCTCACATGGTGCGACACGACGTGCCCGAACAAACGATTCCACAAGGGAGAAAATAGCAAACGGGCCACCAGAACGTGCACAAGGCACCTGGGTGGTCACAGCTTAACAAAATTGATACGAGTGCCCTCGAACTAAACGACCCGACCTGAATGCGCCCGATTGGGTGACCTCACACAGCGCGACACGACGCACCCGACCGAACGATTCCACAAGGGAGAAAATGACAAACGGGCCACGCGAATGTGCACAAGGCACCTGGGTGGTCACAACTTAGAAAAAATGATACAACCGCCCTAGAACGAAACGGTTCGACCTGAACGCACCCAGTCAAGTGACCTCACATGGCGCGACAAAACGCACCCAAACAAATGATGCCACAAGGGATAAAATAGCAAACAAGCCACCCGAACATGCACAAGGCACCCAGGTGGTCACAACTTAGCAAAACTGATATGGGTGCCCTCGAATGAATCGGGTTTATAGGTTTAGGGGGTTAAATGGGTTAGGAGTTTAATAGGGGTTTAGGGGGTTAAGGGTTTAGAGGTTTATGGTTTATGGGTTAAATGGGTTAGGGGTTGGGAATTAGTGTTTAAGGGGTTAGGGGTTAAGATGGTAGTTTCATTGGTCTCTTTTTGTGTACATTAGTTGCTTATTCTTTGCGTCTCAATCAAGGATATAGTGAGAGGATTGGAGTGTAGAGAGAGAGAGAGAGAGAGAGAGAGAGAGAGAGAGAGAGAGAGAGAGAGAGGGAGATTGGGAAAGAGAGAGGGAGGTATAAGGTGAGAGAGGGAGAGAGAAGAAGGACAAGAGATAGGACTTAAGAGAGATCAGATGGAACTTAGAGGGGAGTAATTTCCATAGAGAGAATTAGAAACATTTACCTGAACAAGTTTATTAGTGGTCGAGAAAGCTCCAAGACACCATAATGAAAAGAAAAAAGAAAATAAAACCCTAATTTTCTACTAAGCCAACTAGAATAAGGAAATTTAGTTTATAACATGAAGGGGGGTTAATAAAATAGTGTAATAGCTCACCTATGGAAGGGATAAATCCTGATCTTGAGGGATTGTGATGGAATGATGCCAAAGACCCCTACAAAAATTAACAAATGTAAATAGCCTTTTATTTATAAGGAAAATATATATATGTAAAGATAAATGGGTAAAGGACGAGTCTTTGAATCCTCACCAGTATTGAAGTCAAGCGAGAACTCTATAAAATCTTATCCCCAAAACAAAAAGAATGAATCCCAACTTGAAGCTCGAGAGGTCGTGACTATCAAGAGCTTCAATCCGTTCCTGCAACTAAAAACCATAATCAATTTCACAATGATCTTACAAATTAGTGACAAAGGAAAATTAGCCTAGAACAAATTTGGGGAGAGGAGGGGTAGCTACCCTCTTACTCCAACCTCCCTACATCGCTAATCTGAAATGAACAAGTGATGAGCACCATAGATCCTTATGCATTCTCTAGGTCATGAGCCACTAGATGGAAGACAATGACACCTAAGTTATGTATTCTTCAATATGGGCATGTGAAAGGTTTTATAGCTAAGGTGGAACCTAGGGAGGAACCCTAATTAATTCAAATAATATCAAATCATTTTTGACATATGTCGAAAGTCAGTCAGAGAGTGAATTAGAATCCCAAACCTTTTTAAATGTGTATTAGAACTGGAAAGGAAATAATATAGTGTAAATAGATGATAGACTTTGTAGAATGACAAATAATAAATTTTATTGTATCATTCACAAAGAAAGCATTATGAGGAAAGGAAGCGGTGCATCGATTATTGTAGATCTAACTGGGGAGTGAATCATGTGATACAAATGGTGTGTTAATGGAAATTGTGGAACAATTTAAGAATGAAATGGAAAGCCTAACAGAAAACAATGAAATTGAAAGTTAAGGGTTTATAGGTTTAAGCTTTAAGGGGTTAGGGTTAAAGGTTTAATGGTTTAGGGTTTAAGGGGTTAGGGGTTAGGGGTTTAATGTAACAATTTTGTATGTATTAATTTTTCTTGTTGCCATGTCTTATTTATTTATTAATTTATAGTATTTGTTATCCATTTCTTTACATTTATTAATGATGAAAATGTCTATTTCAATCAAACCAAATGTATGTTCAATCTCCAGTTTCAAACTCAGCCACAATGTTGTCACACAATTTAAGTCCAGAGAATGGCCATCTGATGAAGTATTAATAACCAGACTGCACCTCATGACTACTCCAGAAAATCTTAAGTTCGAGTGTCCCACAATCATGAGAAGTAGGCTCTTATACTCTTGCTCCACCTGATCATTGTGTCCTAGAAACACCCTTGTTTATTGCAAAAACATCCTAATGTTTTCGACCCTGTCCGTTAACAGACCAAGGAAACATATGTGACTGAGAGGAATGGAAAGCACTACAAAGTTGAAGAGAGTAAAAAATACTAAGATGGTTTAAAGGATAAGCTTGAAATAGAATGTAGCAGTGCTAAAAAAACTAAAAGTTGTCCCAAACAAATATTTGATAATGTGAAACCTTCTTCTGTACCAGTCAAGCAAGACTACATTCATGTGAGAGAAAGCAGAGGCCAAGTGACTGATAGGCATAGCCTGGAATAATATAGGGTATGGTTCCCTCTTTTTGATGAAATATTTGATTTACATTTTGTCTATCGAATATTAACCATTTTAACCTTGCCGACAAGGCGAAATTAACCCAATCGTAGGTCCCAACATGTCATGATATATATTAACTCTAGATATATATGAGAAGGAATAATTATAAGGACATAGATTATAGAGGTGGCGAGACAAGGGGAGTCACAAGGGAGAGATGGAGATAAAGTGAAGGAGAGGGGAGAGAAGGAATGGATCATCTAAAAGAGAGAGAGGGAGAGGAGTGAGAGAGGTAGAGAAGGGTAAGAGAGGGAGATAGTGACAACATAAGAAGCGCCTTATAACCCTAGAGATGGATAAGATAAAACTTGAAAAAATATTGGTCAATTTCCTTGATCCTTTATTGGTTATTCAGAAGGAGTATGAATACACCATCGTTAATATCAAGGTAACCGACCCCTAGCAGATCAAGTGGTTAAGGGGTTTACGGGTTAGATGTTTGGGGTTTAGGGGGTTAAATCATGGGTTAGGGTTAATGCATGCGTGCGTTGGACCGAACAATGCGAAAAGCGAGAAAATGGAAAACAGGCAACCCGAATGTGCATAAGGCACTCGGGTAGTCACAACTTAGCAAAACTGATACGGTCACCCTCAAATGAAACGACTCAAACCGAACGCGCTTAGTCGGGTGACCTCGCACAACGCAATACGACGCGCCTGACTGAACGATTCCATAAGGGTGAAAACAGAAAATGGGCCTCCTGAACGTGCACAAGGGACCCGGGCGGTCACAACTTAGCAAAACTAATATGGGCGCCCTCGAACAAAACGGTTCGACCCGAACGCGCCAGGTTAGGCGACCTCACACGGTGCGACACGGCACGCCCGACTGAACGATGCCACAAGGTAGAAAATGGAAAATGGGCTGCTTGAACATGCATAAGGCACCTGGGTAGTCAAAAATTAGCAAACCTGATACGGGCGCCCTCGAACGAAACGGCCCGACCCAACCTAATGAGCCCAGTCGGGCGACCTTACAGTACAGCGCGACACGGCATGCCCGACCGAACGATGCCACAAGGGAGAAAACACAAAAAAGGCCACCCGAATGTGCACAAGGCACCCAGGTGATCACAACTTAGCAAAACTGATACGGGCGCCCTCGAACAAAATGACCCGACCTGAATGTGCTCGGTCGGGCGACCTCACACAATGTGACACGACGCGCCCGACTGAACGATGCCATAAGGGAGAAAATGGAAAACTGGCCACTCGAACGTGCACAAGGCACCCGGGTGGTCACAACTTAGCAAAACTGATATGAGCGCCCTCGAATGAAATGAGCCAAGCCAACTCAAACGCGCCTGGTCAGGCGACCTCACATGGCATGACATGACACGCCCGACCAAATGATGCCACAAGGGAGAAAATAGCAAATGGGCCACTCGAACGTGCACAAGGAACCTGGGCAGTCACAACTTAGCAAAATTGATATAGGCGCCCTTGAATGAAATGGCTCGACCAGACCCGAACGAGCCCGGTCGGGTGACCTCATAGTATGACGCGACATGGCGTGCCTGACCGAATGATGCCACAAGGGAGAAAATGGCAAACGGGCCACCCAAACGTGCACAAGGCAACAGGGAGGTCACAACTTAGCAAAATTGATACGGGTGCCCTCGAACAAAACGGCCCGACCGGAACGTGCCCAGTCAGGCGCCGACCTCACAAGGCACGACATGATGCACCCGAACGAACGTCGATGCCACAAGGGAGAAAACAGTAAACGAGCCACCCGAACTTGCACAAGGCACCTGGGTGATCACAACTTAGCAAAATTGATATGGGCCCTCTCGAACGTAATGGCCCAACATGACCCGAACGTGCCTGGTCGGGCGACCTCGCACAACGCGACACGACGCGCCCAACCAAACGATGCCATAAGGGATAAAACGGAAAATGGGCCCCGCCCGAACATGTGCAAGGGACCCGGGAAGTCACATTTTAGAAAAACTGATACGAGCGCCCTCGAACAAAATGGCCTGACCGGAACGCACTGGCCGGTCGGGCGTCGACCTCACATGACATGACACGATGCGCCCGAATGAACGTCGATGCTATAAGGGAGAAAATAGCAAACGAGCCACTCGAATGTGCACAAGGCACCCGGGTAGTCACAACTTAGCGAAACTGATACGGGAACCCTCGAACGAAACAGCGCGACCCGACCTGAACATGCCCAATCGGGTGACCTCACACGGCACGACAAAGCGCGCCCAACTGAACGATGCCACAATGGAGAAAATGATAAACGGGCAACCTGAACGTGCACAAGGCACCCAGGTAGTCACAACTTAGAAAAACTCATACGGGCGCCCTCGAACGAAACGACCCACCCTGAATGCGTCCGGTCAGGCGACCTTAGTCGGCGCGACATGACGCACCCGAATGAACGATGGCATAAGGGAGAAAATGGAAAATGGGCCACCTGAACGTGCAAAAGGCACCCAAGCGGTCACAACTAAGCAAAATTGATACGGGCACCCTCGAACGAAACGGCCCAACCCGAACGTGCCCGATCGGCCGACCTCACACGGTGCGACATGGTGCACCAGAACAAACGATGCCATAAAGGAGAAAATGGAAAACGGGCCACCTGAACATGCACAAGGCACCCAGGCGATCAAAAATTAGCAAAACTGATACGGGTGCCCTCGAATGAAATAGCCCGACCCAACCCAAACGTGCCCAGTCAGGGACCTCACACGATGCGACACGACGTGCCCGACCAAATGATGCCATAAGGGAGAAAACGAAAAATGGGCCACCTGAACGTGCACAAGGAACTCAGGTGGTCACAACTTAGCAAAACTGATACAGGTGCCCTCGAATGAAACGACCCAACCTGAACGCGCCCAGTCGGGGGACCTCACAAGACGCGACACGACGCACTCAACCAAATGATGCCACAATGGAGAAAATGGAAAACGGGCTGCCTAAACATGCAAAAGCTACCTGGGCGGTCACAACTTAGCAAAACTAATATGTGTGCCCTTGAAGGAAACGGCCCGACACGACCCGAACGCGCTCAGTCGGGTGACCTCACATGGCATGACACGGCACGCCCGACGGAACGATGCCACAAGGGAGCAAACGGAAAACAGGCTGCCCAAACGTACACAAGGGACCTGGGCAGTCACAACTTAGCAAAAATGATACGGGCACCCTTGAACAAAACAACCCAACCCGAATGCTCCCAGTCGGGAGACCTCACACGGCGCGACACAGTGCGCCCGAACGAACGATTCCACAAGCGAGAAAATGACAAACGGACCACCTGAACATGCACAAGGCACCTCGGCGGTCACAAATTAGTAAAGTTGATATGAGTGCCCTCGAACGAAATGGCCCAACCCAACTCGAACGTGCCCAGTCGGGTGACCTCACATGGCGCGACACGACGTGCCCGACCAAATGATGCCACAAGGGAGCAAATAAAAAATGGGCCACCCAAACATGTACAAGGCACTGGGGCAGTCACAACTTAGCAAAACTGATACGGGCACCTTCAAACGAAACGACCCAACCTGAACATGCCCGATTGGGTGACCTCACACGGCGCGACACGGTGCACCCGACTGAATGATGCCACAAGGGAGAAAATGGAAAACGGACCGCCCGAATGTGCACAAGGCACCCGGGCGGTCACAACTTAGCAAAAATAATAGGTGTACCCTCGAACGAAAAGGCTCGACATGACCCGAATGCACCCGGTCAGACGACCTCACACAGTGCACCCGACCAAATGATGCCACAAGGGATAAAAGGGAAAATGGGAAGCCCAAACGTGCACAAGGGACCCGGGCAGTCACAACTTAGCAAAACTGATACAGGCACCCTCGAATGAAACGACCTGACCCGAACGCCCCCGGTCGAGCGACCTCACACGGCATGACACGGTGCCCCCAAACGAACGATTCCACAAGGGAGAAAATGGCAAAGGGACCACTTGAACGTGCACAAGGCACCCGGGCAGTCACAACTTAGCAAAACTGATATGGGCGCCCTAGAAAAAAATGGCCTGACCTGAATGTGCCTAGTCGGGCGACCTCACATTGCGCGACACGACACACATAGCTCTAATCCGTCGCAATTCCGATGATGTTTCCCAACTGTCACAAGACCGACACTAACTTCTAATACTGACACTTGTCTCCAAATGTCGGTATAGTGACAGTTGCAGGCAGGATTTGAAAATTTGATAAATTTTGGGGAAATTTCCGACATTTGGTCAAAAGTGTCGGAACCAAAGTGTTGGAATTTCTGCCAAATGTACTAGTGTAGGGTCATATCTGGTTTGACACCATATTACCAGATATGGTAAGTCATGGGTTTGAGGGATTGAAAAGAGAGGCAGAAGGGATTCGCACAACTTGATTTCATCTTGCTTTTTATGCATGATAACAACTAGGTTTTTCTAGGTTGGTCTTAGGTAAGTTATGTTAAGCCATTAGGGCGAAATAAGGTCATGAAGTTCATCAATTTTCAAAAAAATGTACATTGGTGGGGGTCTTAAAGGTCATAATTAAGGTGATATGTGTCAATGTAGAATAAAAATCCCAAAAATATCTCGTGCATAAGCGAAAATTTCCATTTCATGTACATTTGGCACTTCTACACAAGTTCGTAGTGAAAACAATGTAAAAGAATCAAAATTCGCTACGAAGTTTCCTTAAATGCTCTATTTTTGTAGCAATGTGAAATTTTGGTGTTTTTGTAGCAGTGTTTTTTGGGAACACATGAGTCATTAGGAGATGATGAAGTGTATCAGTAGAGACACCTGTTGGTGGGAAAACTCAGCAAGGAGGGTGATTAGGCTGCTAGCTCATCATTTTTTACACATCATCAAACATAATAGCACATCTTAAAATTCTGAGAAGCAAAGCCTAGATTCTAGTATGGATGTTCATCACTGGGTCATGTCCATTGCCACCTCATACAAGGTTGTTTGGTTCAAATGGAAATGGTGTAGACAGAGTTAAAGAAAAAAGGCTTGAAAATGATAGTGGTGGATGAACCTGCTGTGGATGCACTTGTTGCTCCATGAAGAAGGGTAAGATGTATTTTGAACCAATTTTTCCTTATCATGCTTCATATAATCATCTCACACAACCATGGATATTTTTTTGGAGGTGGGAAGTGAAAATTTCCAAATCTGCAGTTTATTAGGCAAGTTCATAGCATACTCCAGGCTTGAAGCCAAGTTTTTGCTACGAACTCGTTGAAGATTAATTTTTCTAATAAATTCCAAATTTTTTGATAAAGGGAGTAAGTAAAAGCATTTATTTAATTTTTTTGACTTAGTGGGCACCCTCAAATGAGCAGAGAAGTTAAAACATTTGCAGAAAAGGTCAAATGAAGAGTGTTACAGACTTTTCGCTACAAACTTTCGTAAAGTCCTATGTTTTTGCAGTGAGGGAGAATTTCAATTTTTTTGAAGCATTAAATTCATTTTTGAACCACATTAATCATTTGGATTGGTTAAAGAGTATCAGTGGAGTCTTTGGTTAGTGATAACACTCATCATGGAAGGTGACTAGGCTGCTAGCTCATCAATTTTGGACACATCATCAACTATAACATCACATCCCAAAAATCTGAGGAGCAGACCCTACATATCAATTTGGTTGTTTTATTGCTTAATTATGGGCATTTCCACCTCAGAGAAAGTGGTGTTTTTCTATATGTATCATCATGTATGGACAATTAAAAGGTTG
This sequence comes from Pinus albicaulis, assembly GCA_034641835.2. Taxonomy (NCBI): domain Eukaryota; kingdom Viridiplantae; phylum Streptophyta; class Pinopsida; order Pinales; family Pinaceae; genus Pinus; species Pinus albicaulis. The sequence goes on from CM076571.1 coordinate 316,221,595, forward strand.
TTAGTAAAATAAATAGTGTTAGAGTCCTATTAGGTTTTGAACTCTTGTAAACAGAAATATCACTAGATTCCCTCCTTGTAATCTCTTTCCTATTTGTATAGGGTATCGTTGGGAGTATTCGAAGTTCTAGCCAGCTGGCATACTACATGTAAAGATATATTATTTTATAAATAGGCAAATGAGAATATTAGAGAGGGTGGATTGATGTCATGCTACAAGCTACTTTTGTAATATTTTTCAGTCAATAATATACAGTTGCAAAAAGCTTATCTCAGACCTGAGTTTCATCATGTGCTCTCATATATGTTTGTCTTATCTATCTATTTGATGTTTATTCAGTTTGATTTATGTGTAATCACTTGGAATTCATGGCTAAACATGCTCCAATTTCCCATATGCATATGGTTTACTGTTCAAGTTATGTTTGATGAGAGTACACACATTCCTCAACTTCCATGTTAGATGTTTTTCATGTACTTTAGTTCCCTATAACTCCATGCCCAATGGTAGCTATTAATTCAGATCTTTCACCTGCATAAAAAAAACTCAAAACACACTCAAGAATTATCCATCTTTATTTCCAAACATTGTCTATCGAATATCTTACAATTTCTTGAGAGATCCCTCTCAGGTTGGAAAGGCTAAGTTCCAACCAAAATTTCTTTGAAACAGTTATTTTGAATTGATTGTGGAGTAGCCCATCAGCTTCAGTTTACTACTAACATTTTGGTTTGTATGCCAAGAGACTAAAAGTCATATCATCCTAGGTGATACTTATCAAAGGAACTAATCTCTTGAAGGTAGGAAGAGATCAGACAATTCAAAGGTTGTACTTCTACCTTAGCGACTCCATTCTTGAAGAATTTAGAAATTCATAGATTCATGGTAACACTACTGGGAAATGAGAGACTTAGATTCAGCTACAATTTATTCAAGGTATCCATGTGTGGACTTTTCAAAAATTTACGGATTTCCAATTATTTTTCCCAAGGATGCATATCTTTTAAGTATTGGCCGTAATTTTGATCGATAAGTGAGCTCCTTAGAGTAAAACAAGAATATGTATTCATTAGGATTTTATATGGTTCATTCCAAGGAAAGTGTAAAAACTAGGTGGAAAGGTTACCTGTTAGATCTATTAAATCATTTTCAGTTTTTTGGATTATTTTATTGGAAACAAGGATGTATAAGATAGAGTTTGTGGAAGGCTATCTTTATACTCAGGAATTCATAGGATGATGCTCTGATGTAGAATTTGGTGAGAAATTTTCTTCATCACTGTCTTTTTATTTAAAGTCGTATAAAGGAAATCCCGAAAATAAGATCTGATTTTTAGATGAATTGGCTCATGAGCTTGAAAAATATATTGAAGATGTTGAAGCTCACATTCAGTCTTATAATTTACAAGGTCATATGTAGGCTATTGGAAGTTTTTTCCAGCCAAAACAAGCAGATGAGCTATTGTCTTTTGACATCAATATGGAGAAATGTTTTTTTTTTAAAAATAGATCTCATGTCACACAACTAAAAGTATATGATGACATGGAAAATAAATGTGAAGTGATCAGTTATGAGGATCGCTTTGCTCAACATTTTGAAAATACTCATAAAAAAATCATATCTTTATTGATCTTGTAGCAGACTATACAGAGAATTTTTTCAGCCTGATTTTTCAGCGATGTATTCACTATGAGAAGAAAATCCATTCCCAGTTTCCGTTATATTTTCCAGTTTCGATTTTGTTGGTGCATAGTTGTTGGGCCGTGAATACAACCACTTTGTAACACTTATTTCATCCATTTTTACTCTTCTCTATTATATCATTTGTTATAATTTATCATTTAAATCCATTTTATAAATGATTTATGCTCTTATGGATGAATATTATTTATCTTCCTTTATTTATAATAAATTGATGATTATGAATTATTTTATCAATGATAGTTTCAATAAGTTGGTTATAACATTATTCACCATTTTTAGCCTCCAAGGTAATTTCCAGATTGAAGATTTGATCATTAAAAGTGCCAACTCAGAAATGCGCTGGAATAAAGAGTGACAATTTTGCGGTTGAGATTCTGAGCAAATGAAGACGAATCTGGAAAATCCGGAACATGGGTTTTGTCCAGAACGGACCCAATTAACTTTAAGAAAGAACGGTTTGCCCAAATTCGGCCTGTGTTGAGATATTCGCAGAGTTCTTTGAGCACGATTTTCTCAGATCTGTTGTTGCGGCCGTCCTCCAAATCTCAGCTGCAAAGCTAAATTCGCCTTCTTCTTGTTGATCAATTGGTTGGAAACAATATAATTCTGTAATAGAAATCATGTTGTACTCATCTTTATTGTAACTGCTCTCTGATCTCTCTTTATTTAAATCAGAACAGAGATCAGAGAGGGGGATGATTTTGGGAATACGCTTTTATGTAATTTCTGTAAAACATCAGCTTTGATTATTAAGTTTCGTTGAGAACTGGTTCAATGTATTTTTGATCGATGCGTTAATGAAAGCTTGGTGATTATTCCACCTCTGTTACTGGATTAGCTTCAAGCGGTGTCCCCTTGGAGGCTAAGGGCCCAGCCCCGGAGGACACTTGCTTCTGTATCACTACGGTTTGATTTCCGCGTGGTTTGTTCATCGTTGTTATTTGATAATCTGATCTACTTTATGAATTGATATTACATGCTCTGTTAAGATTAAATCATTGAGTTCTTCACAGATAGAATCGTGTATTAACCCTGCATCAAGTTATTAATCCTTTCAGAGTTCATTGCATGTTATTAGGTCTTAACCGAATCTTCTTACTATTCCGTTACAGAGCTTTTATATTGAACATTTGTGTCATAGATTCATTTGAGGTAGTGTTCTTCATAATCGTTGGATTCAGAAATAATGATGTTCTGTTTGAGAGCACAGTCGTATTCCTGTTGATTAAGGTTGATCAGATTATTATTCCAGCATGTTGTGTGCGTTTCGGATTTATTAGTGTTGTTCTATAATTTATCAATAGTTAATGCTGTTCCATTCATATGCTTTGCTTGATTTGCCTTAAGAGTGGGAGATTGTTATTTGATTGCGAAAAGTGCATTTGGATTAAGAGATTACGTTTGGTTGCAACTCGCGAGACTTAGTTGTACGATTGCTGTTCCATTCCAGATTTGCTGTTCAATTCTTTATTTGTTGTTCCATTTACTCGCATTTGTGTGAGAGACGATCTAAGGCTGTAGTGAGCTTTGGCATTCACTGTATAGCTCCCAGACCCGTGGTCTATGCTCTAATTTCCTTTCCATCAGTTTCCAAAGGGATGGGTTATCGCTGCCGAACCCTTGACTGATAAGCTGCCTAGTTTTCCGAATGTGTGATTTATTCTTTTGAAGTAACTTAGTTATAGACAAGCATCCGTTTACTCTTGTATTTTTAAGCACTATACTGCAAAACATTACTCTTGAGTAAATAGCCGCCTCAGACTGAGTACACTCTTGAAACAAAAAGTCGTCCCTGGGTTGATAATTAATGTGAAGGTAATTAGAGGTGAAAGAGACCCTTTTTATCGCTCCACATTTTGGCGCCGTTGCCGGGGAGAGTGTAGCCATTTCTACAGAGTAGTGTGAATCTGATGAGTGCCTGCTAGGGAAGAGTTGGATCTTAAAAACGGAAGGTAAGAACCTACGTGCGGAGCATGTAAAAGCCCTGCTCCACCATCCGCTTTCCTAACAGATTTGTTGTTGCTTTGTTGGGTAGAAATAGATGTTTGAATTTTTGTATGAATGATTAGGAAAAAGATAGAAATTTAAAAAAAAAAAAAAAAATGGATCACATGATCTCATGCAAGTGGTGATGTAAGCACCACCCATTTCACTAACCGATTGACAGGAACATTTGAAGAAGGAGCCTCGAAGAAACACATGAAGAACATCTTATACTATGGTAAGAAATGGCTCACGTTTCTACTTTTGAATTTCCTATCAAAGATTTAGGAGGAGTGACACAAATGCACATAATTCTCCCATCTTTACCAAATTTTCATGGTTTAGCAAATGAAGATTCAGATACATTCTTATTTGAGTTCGAAATACTTTGTAGAGGATATGATTATTGTACTAATGATCAAAGATTGAAAGTGTTTCCTCTTACTCTAAAAGGAGCAGCTCTCCGATGGTTCATGAGCCCAGGTGGGAATTGCATCCAATCATGGGAGGACATGAAGAACATATTCTTGAAGAAGTACCAAGACTATTGCAAATCCAATGAAGATATTTTCGGTATGATACAAGAGGAAGATGAAAGTTTGGAGGACTATGTAGATCGATTTCATTATAACCTTCAAAAATCAAAGCATAAGCATTTGGAAAAAGAGATCTTAAAAACACTCCTTCTTAAGGGAATCAAAGATGAATTTTTAGAACTCTTAAATCTGATAGGAAAAGGTGATGTTTTTCAGTTATCATATGATGATGTTTGTGAGTTGTGCATAAGGTATTCAAGAGGAATCTCCAAGGCTGGTATGAATTCTAGAGATGTTTGTTCTTTCTTTTCCAAATCTGCTACAAGAATAGGAGACATAAGAGCTGAAATCAATGATTTATTTGAAAATTTTAAAGTTGATTTTATTAGCTCTCTAAGCTCAAAATTGGACGTTTTGCAGGTTCATAAAAATGAAGAATTTGATGAAGTGTTTTTCTCTCATGACCGAAAGGAGCAGCCCATAGATGGTTACTCTTCCTTATCTAGGATGGAAGTATCATATCAAAGAGGTGAGGAAGCTGCAACAAGGTCAAAACCATGGAAATCATGGCCTACATGTATGGTTCAAAACACTTCTTCTCCATTCTCTTACTTGCATAATCCATTATGGAATACTCATGTTCTAGGGCAGCCATGTCAATTTCAATATAACCACCAATCTTATCTACAAGTTTGGCATGGTTCACCTTATGATCGCATGACTACTCTCCCTCATCTTGTAGCACAAGCACATTCTCCATATTCTCCACCAGCTCTTTCACAACATCCTGCTTGCATATCAAATTTATCCACTCAACCCAACCAACCACATCATCACAATGCTCCATTCCTTACACATTTTCCTGCTCAACTAATTCCACACCCTCACCATAATAAACCAGTACAACATACTTACAATGTTGAACTGCCAAATTTACCCACCTTTCCCACCCATTCTATCTCACATGTGTTATTAGAGAAAACTTACAATGAGATTCAGACTGTTTCAACTGCAAAAATTGTAGAAGCTATGGAAGAAAATGAGGTTTCTTTTACTATGCATCAACAAGCTATTTTAAAAGCTCAAGAACTTCATGATATGATGGCTATGAGAAATCAAGAATGTAAAGGCTATATTGAATATTGGTTTCACTCCATCATTTGTTTGCAACATCACTCTATGCTTCAACAATTTTTGATACCATTTTTTCAAGGGAAGTTGGCTTCTCATACCCTGATTTTCATTAATATGCATTTTTCAAATTTGGGTATGTGTATACGTGAAGCCTTATTTCGAAAATGGCTCCACTGGAAGTACTCATATACGTAGTCATATTCATTTTTCAAATCAAAATAGGTTAGTGTAGAAAATAAAATAAATAAGGGAATAAATAAATGTATTTTGTTTTTTATGTAAAACTAGTTGTTTTTTTGTTGCAACATGCTATGCAAATCAATATTGGTGATAATTTTTTAATTCATTTGTGTATGTAGATGAATTATAATGGAAATAATAGCTCTACAAACACTCATATTCATTTTTTATCACCAATTTGAAAAAATGCTTGAATATCATTTTTTTGGCTTGCGGGCTTGATGAACTTTCTGGAAAAACAGTCGGGACAGTCATGTTTTGAGAGACCAAAAATGAATATTTTTAAAACCTGTTTCTACCCTAGATAGCCCTTGATGTCTACTTTCTAACCCAATTTGAATCAGTCAATTTGGATTTGAAACGAAAAAGTTAGAACCAAAACATTGACCGGATGTCTAGCAGACAGCTCAAGAACAGAGTTGGGACAGTCAGTTTTTGGAGGCCTAAATGAATGAATTTTTAAAACCTGTTTCTATGGTAGATTCCCCTATGAATATAGTTTCCAATTCAATTGGAATCACTCATTTTCGATATCGTATGGGGAATTTATGATCAAAATACTGACTGTCTATCGTAAATCAGCACCCTTAAAACTCTGTTTTTCCGGATGTTCCTTACAGTATTTCACCTATCAATTCTTCTTTTCTTCAAAACCTGTTTCTATTGGAGATAAATAAATGAATATAATTTCATTTCTAATTTGAATCATTCGAATCCGACATCAAACGAAGAATCTATGCTTAAAACATTCACTGTTGTTCTAAGTGGGGTAAGCGAAAATGACTCTGTTATGCAGGTTGTTCTAAGTAAAATTGACATACCATATCATTGAATTTTTAAAACCTGTTACTATTGGAGATTAAACTTTGAATTAACTCTCATTTGGTTTTGGAATCACTCAATTTGGACGAAAAACAAAGAATTTGTGACTAAAACACTGCAGGTTAGCATGATTGGCCACTGCTCTCCCGCAGGTAACAAATAAAATTTACTTTGTTATTTTCTCCGTGGATTTGTTATACAGAGTAACTACTTGTTATTTTTTTTCATAATTCTTGGATTAAGGGAGCCCGTACACCTCTCTTTCTCCATGATTTAATGTTTTATTGCAGGTAGATACTCGTTTTTTGCAGGTCCTAGGAGAAAAAGAAGGTCAATTTATGGACGAGTGATTTTGAAAGAAATTTTAAATGAAACAAAGGAATTTCATCCAACCCATTACCCAACGGATTCATAATAGAAGAAATGAAGAATTGATTTCCATTTGAAGATTCATGTCATGTCTTTGCTGCCAAAACATTTTTCGAATAGATCATTTTTTTTTACATAATATCATAGCTGTTGTAACTTAATTTATTTATTTACATACTGTCTTTTGTTGTTTCTTTTCTGATTTCTCTTATATTTTGTGTTGCAGGTATTGCTTCATTCAAACTATAACCCATCCTCAGCATCAATGCAGTGAACAAATAATTCATTCCTTGCATGCTTACATTTTATGCTTGTGCATTTTGTTGTTCTTTTTCTGAAGGGACAGCGTTCGTGTGCACTTTTGTCATTTCTGCTGTTCCTTTTTCAAAGGGACAACATTTTCATTTTGCTATTCCTTTGGAAAAGGAATAGCACCTTTTAGGTCAGCCGTTCATTTTGCTGTTCCTTTTCGAATAGAACAGCTGCCGTTCCTTTTCGAAATGGAACAGCATTTCTGCACTTTCACGATTTGTTGTTCCTTTCCGAATGGAATAGCACTTTTGCACTTTTCATTGTTCCTTTTCCAAAGGAACGACACTTGTGTTTTTGTTGTTCCTTTCTCCAAAGGAACGACATTTGCATTTTCACACTTTTTTTTGTATTTTTTCTTTTGGTGTGCATTTCCCTTGTTGTTCCCTACAAGGAACAACACTTTTTTGAGTGTTTTTGCTGTTCCTTCTTTCCAAAGGAATGACATTTGCATTTTCACACTTTGTTGTGTGTATTTTTGTTTTTTTTTTTTTGTGCTTTTCCTTTGTTGTTCCCTACAAGGAACAACACTCTTTTTACGTGTTTTTGTTGTTCCTTCAAAAGAGCAACACTTGGGGAGTATTTTCGAGAGCAATCCTTCATTTCTCTTGTGGGATTATTCCTAGTTCATCTCAACCACATTTTCTTGATTCTCTTTCATGGCATGAAGTACACTATTTTTATAAGGACAAGAATTATGGATTCTATTGCAGCGAGTTAATATCATTCACGTCATGATCTTTAACAGGACAGTTCTTTGATGATAGATTCTTTTCAAAAAGGACACAATTATTTATATACTACTTTACTGCATTGTTTTCTATTGAACATGATGTTGATTAATCATCTTAATACCATGCTGGTTCCACCCTTCCTGGTTATAATATTCTCTGTCTATAACAAATGAGATTATGGGTATATTTTTCTATTGACATGTTCAACTTCTTCCACCATCCCTGCTCTTAAGGAGTATTGAGCCTCCCTCTTTTTATCATCAAAATATGTAATAACAACAAAATTTGTTCGCAGATGGAGGATAGGGGGTCTCATTACGAGCCAGCCTACCATGTTCATAAGGTTGTAACAAAGTGACATTCCCATTATGGCCACCACACCAGGGTTATGATCCACTGAATAGTCAAATTATCCCTTGGAACAGGAGGTCTCATCACGAGCCGGCCTGATCACTTTTGCTACCTCCTAGTGAATGGCAGTGTGGTTATCTGGTTACCACGCCAGCACACTGATCTCTTCTGTCGAACAGCACTAAAACTCTCCATTTATAAATTGAGGATCCTGGCTCATATGGGTTAAAAAGCAACCCTGCCGAGGCTATGGACGCCTGCTGGCAGCAGCGGCTCTGCTTATGGTATTGAAGTTATATCTTATCGTCAATTATTATTATAATACCCTTTTCTTATTCTTTCTTTTAATCAAAGAAGTTATTTCCTTCATTTTCCCTATTTTGAACCTTTATGCATGAGAAATTGTTTTCAGATCAATCACATCATTTTCAGCTAGAATGCTGTCAGTTAAGCATCTTTTTAGCATATTGTCGTCCTTTTTCGTTTTGCATAAACTATCATCAATCCAAAGCGTCCTATCTCTTATTCATAACTATCTTTACACACTCTGCCCTCATTATAATCATAACTCTCGTTGTCCTATCATTGATATGTGTACTCTGCTTCATTTACTGATATATTGTTCATTCCCTTGCCTTGCCATCAGCACAACACATCTCATATGCTTTATGGTCATGGAATTCCTTTTCCAATTGGAGGGGGGAATGTATGCATTATGGGATTGCATGCGATACGATTACTGCACTCTGCCATCACTTGCTGATTTGCCAAACTATTAGTATTGCATGTATACATAAGTTTTCCTGATTGAAATTTTTGCATGCATCTTATCTATTGCTTACACTATGGATTCAAGAACATTGTATGCCAAATAGTGCTTTGTTTACAAGAGAACAACAAGTATGGGCAGAATTCTATTCATAGCATGACCACACTATTGCACTTAACAGAAGAGGCTCGTGTACGTGAACAATTCTTCAGACGTGATGTGCTTACCTGGATTCCACCTTTTGTATCACTTCCAGCACCAACTCTGCCTACATCAACTTCAACAACTGCCAGTCCATATATGTCATTCCACATTTTTGGAGGTAAAACTTGAGGTAAAATAGCATAATTTTCTGATTTATTACGAATTTAGGAGAATTTCATGAAAATCCATTTTGAGCATTATTTATCATCCTTCATTCCACATCTTTACCACTTTCCCTTTTTCAGCGGCATATAATTTTCGAGTATGGGGGAGTGTTCCTTTCATTCATTTTTTTCTTATGACCATGTCATCCATATTCTTTATCATCCATTGTTATTCTTATTCATTCTCAACACCTCCATTATTCCATGTTGTTTTACACCAAACATAGAATTCAACAGATGGTGGCAACCACCTCAATTTTTTTTCTAGCATCGCATGAGGGCATGCTAATTCTTTAGTGAGGGGGAGGAATTGCTATGCATGATGGATGTTTTCAATTTTCTTTCTCATTTAAGGCATACAATTTCATTTTTACACAATGCAGAAATTGATTTCCATAATATTTTAAAAAAAAAACCATGAACTCAATTCTTGTGATTTCTGGAAAACACAGACGTATCATTAATACAAACCCAAATAATTTCAAGATAAATTGGTTCATAAAATTTCGGAAATCATGCACTCTCACCTACAGCCATTTTGTTTATATCTCATGATCCGTGCATCAAAACGATCTGATTTTTGGATCATAAAGGCATTCATACATTATAAATTTACTTGCCAAATTTCAACAAAAGCCGGTTGGTAGTTTTTGAGAAAATGGTTAATGAAGTGTGTTGTTACTTATATCATATTTTGTTGCAACTTCATACATATAGTTGAATGTCAATGCAAAAATTGTTATGCCTTCATCAAGATTGCTAAAATTGAATATTCATTAATTAAGGAAGCATTCATTTGTTCTCAAATTTTTATTGCTTGGTTAACACATGGGTTTTGTCTTGGGGTTGCATGAAGACATGCAATATATTCAGGTTTTCGTTGCATGAGGACATGCAACATATTGAGTGTGGGGGTGTGTTGGGCCATGAATACAACCACTTTGTAACACTTATTTCATCCATTTTTACTCTTCTCTATTATATCATTTGTTATAATTTATCATTTAAATCCATTTTATAAATGATTTATGCTCTTATGGATGAATATTATTTATCTTCCTTTATTTCTAATAAATTGATGATTATGAATTATTTTATCAATTATAGTTTCAATAAGTTGGTTATAACATTATTCACCATTTTTAGCCTCCAAGGTAATTTCCAGATTGAAGATTTGATCATTAAAAGTGCCAACTCAGAAATGCGCTGGAATAAGGAGTGACAGTTTTGCGGTTGAGATTATGAGCAAATTAAGACGAATCTGGAAAATCCGGAACATGGGTTTTGTCCAGAACGGACCCAATTAACTTTAACAAAGAACGGTTTGCCCAAATTCGTCCTGTGTTGAGAGATTCGCAGAGTTCTTTGAGCACGATTTTCTTAGATCTGTTGTTGCGGCCGTCCTCCAAATCTCAGCTGCAAAGCTAAATTCGCCTTCTTCTTGTTGATCAATTGGTTGGAAACAATATAATTCTGTAATAGAAATCATGTTGTACTCATCTTTATTGTAACTTCTCTCTGATCTCTCTTTATTTAAATCAGAACAGAGATCAGAGAGGGGGATGATTTTGGGAATACGCTTTTATGTAATTTCTGTAAAACATCAGCTTTGATTATTAAGTTTCGTTGAGAACTGGTTCAATGTATTTTTGATCGATGCGTTAATGAAAGCTTGGTGATTATTCCACCTCTGTTACTGGATTAGCTTCAAGCGGTGTCCCCTTGGAGGCTAAGGGCCCGGCTCCGGAGGACACTTGCTTCTGTATCACTACGGTTTGATTTCCGCGTGGTTTGTTCATCGTTGTTATTTGATAATCTGATCTACTTTATGAATTGATATTACATGCTCTGTTAAGATTAAATCATTGAGGTCTTCACAGGTAGAATCGTTTATTAACCCTGCATCAAGTTATTAATCCTTTCAGAGTTCATTGCATGTTATTAAGTCTTAACCGAATCTTCTTACTATTCCGTTGCAGAGCTTTTATATTGAACATTTGTGTCATAGATTCATTTGAGGTAGTGTTCTTCATAATCGTTGGATTCATAAATAATGATGTTCTGTTTGAGAGCACAGTCGTATTCCTGTTGATTAAGGTTGATCAGATTATTATTCCAGCATGTTGTGTGCGTTTCGGATTTATTAGTGTTGTTCTATAATTTATCAATAGTTAATGCTGTTCCATTCATATGCTTTGCTTGATTTGCCTTAAGAGTGGGATATTGTTATTTGATTGCGAAAAGTGCATTTGGATTAATAGATTACGTTTGGTTGCAACTCGCGAGACTTAGTTGTACGATTGCTGTTCCATTCCAGATTTGCTGTTCAATTCTTTATTTGATGTTCCATTTACTCGCATTTGTGTGAGAGACGATCTAAGGCTGTAGTGAGCTTTGGCATTCACTGTATAGCTCCCAGACCCGTGGTCTATGCTCTAATTTCCTTTCCATCAGTTTCCAAAGGGATGGGTTATCGCTGCCGAACCCTTGACTGATAAGCTGCCTAGTTTTCTGAATGTGTGATTTATTCTTTTGAAGTAACTTAGTTATAGACAAGCATCCATTTACTCTTGTATTTTTAAGCACTATACTGCAAAACATTACTCTTGAGTAAATATCCGCCTCAGACTGAGTACACTCTTGGAACAAAAGGTCGTCCCTGGGTTGATAATTAATGTGAAGGTAATTAGGAGTTAAAAAGACCCTTTTTATCGCTCCACAATAGTCAAGCAGTCCTTTTATTTTAGCAGCTGCTTGATTGGCTTCACTGGAATTTTTGTGTCATCTGATTCGGTAGCTTCTCAATAGTATAGGGTAGGTAGGTGTGTGTGTGAATAAGCTCAAGTATTCAGAGAATATTTTCATCATTTACATATTTAGTTTTCAGCTTCAATTGCAATTTTCAACAAGTTTGAGCCCGAGGAGAAGGCCATAAAAGCTTGAATAAGATTTCACCAAGTTCATGATTTTCAGTTTTCAATAAGGCACTAGGGCGCATTTGGTTATGTGCTACAACATAGGGGCGCAACATCCCCATTGGAGCCACTATTATCCATGATAACAACTAGGTTTGTCTAGGTTTTTCTTAGGTAAGTTAGGTTAGGTCATTAGGGTAAAATAACATCATGAAGTTCATTAATTTTAAAATAAATGTAGATATGTGGGGGTCCTAAAGTTCATCATTAAGGTGATAGGTGTCAATGTCAAATAAAAATCCCAAAAATGTCTCGTGGATAAGTGAAATTGGCCATTTCATGTAAATTTGGCACTTCTACACAAGTTCGTAGTGAAATCAGTGTAAAACAGTCAGAATTCACTACAAACTTGCCTTAAATGCTTTGTTTTTGTAGAAAGGGGAAATTTTGGTGTTTTTGTAACATTTAGTGTTTTCTGGGAGCACATGAGTCATTAGGAAATGCTAATGTGTATCACTAGAGACACCTGTTGGTCAAAACACTCAGCACGGAGGGTGATTAAGCTGCTAGCTCATCATTTTTTCCACACCATCAAACATAACAGTACATCCTAAAATTCAGAGAAGAAAAGCCTAGATTCCAGTATCGTTGTTCATCACTGGGTCATGGTCATTTCCACCTCATACAAAGTTGTTTGGTTCAAAGGGAAATGGAGCAGACATAGTTAAAGAAAAAATGGCTTGAAAATGATAGTGGTGGATGAACCTGCTACAGACTTTTCGCTACATACTTGCTAAAGTCCTATGTTTTTGCAGTGAGGGAGAATTTCAAATTTTTTGAAGCATTAAATGCATTTTTGAAGCACATTAATCATATGGATTGGTTAAAGAGAATCAGTGGAGACCTTGGTTAGTGAGAATACTCATCATGGAAGGTGATTGGGCTACCAACTCATCAATTTTGCTCACATCATCAACTATAACAGCACATCCCCAAAATTCAAGGATCAGACCCTAGATGTTAGTTTGGTAATTTTATTGTTTAATTATGGGAATTTCCACCTCAGAAAAAGTGGTGTTGCTTGATAAGTATCATCATGTATGGAGAATTAAAAGGTTAGTAAAATAAATAGTGTTAGAGTCCTATTAGGTTTTGAACTCTTGTAAAAAAAATATCACTAGATTCCCTCCTTGTAATCTGTTTCCTATTTGGATAAGATGTATTTGGGAGCATTCGAAGTTCTAGCTAGTTGGCAGACTACATGTAAAGATATCTAATTTTATAAATAGGCAGATGAGAAGATTAGAGAGGGTGGATTGATGTTAAGCTACAAGCTACTTTTGTAATATTTTTCAGTCAATAATATATAGTTGCTGAAAGCTTCTCTTGAACCTGAGATTCATCATGTGCTCTCATATATGTTTTTATTATCTATATATTTGATGTTTATAAAGTTTTCTTTATGTTTAATCACTTGGAATTCATGGTTAAACATGCTCTAATTTCCTCTATGGATATGGTTTACTGTTCAAGTTATGTTTTGATGAGAGTACACACATGCCTCAACTTCCTTGTTAGATGTTTTTCATGTAATTGAGTTCCCTCTAACTCCATGCCCAATGGTATCTATTAATTCATATATTTCACTTGCATAAAAAAACGCTCAAAACACACTCAAGAGTTAGCCATCTTTATTTCTAAGCATTTTCTATTGAATATCTTACAATTTTTTGAGAGCCCTCTCAGGTTGGAAAGGCTAAGTTCCAACCAAAAGTAGTTTGAAACAATTACTCTGAATTGACTGTTGAGAAGCCCATCAACTTCAATTTAGTGATAACATTGTTCATCTAGGTATTTTTTCTTCACCTGCAGGTGAATTTCATGGAATTCAAATTGGCACTCTGTGTCACCAATTTTATAATAACAGTTAGAAAGGGGGACGTGGTCGAGGTTGACTGGGGTAGAAGTGGGAATATTTTCTTTAGAGGTAGGCTTTCTGCTCTTTCCTTCTGGGTCCATGTTCTTAGTGGGAAAATAAGAATAATAAAAAGGGTGATATTTCTCTGTGCGGCACGATGAAAAACGTTTGAAATAATGCGCAATTACGCTCTGGAAACATGCAATCCAACATAAACAGTGAACGCAACAAAAGTGGTAAAAGGAAGGGTGAGGCTTTATTTATATAGTGATTGGAATGTCATTATGAGGTGACTGTTTGATAATATTACCGTAGCGGTTAAATTCCAATGGTACAGTAGTTGGGTGATGAAACGACTAGGCAGTGGCTCTATCGGGACAAAAGGCATAACGGTAAGGAGCGAGGTCACAACAGAATGGTGAGGTGGCAGCATCGGGAAACAGTCAGTGAGAACAGTCAACTGACCGTTAGCGGGAGTGGAAACCATCGTTGGGGAGAAAGTGGATTTTAGAGGGGCCGGGCAGTGGTTTTTCTTTTTGAGTGGGGTAGTGCGAACTATCGTTGAGGTGACATGTAGGGAGGGCCCATCGTCAGGAAAGAAAATTTTCCCTACCATTTATCTGGGTGGGGAAGGGATCTATGGATAAAAAAATGCATGTGTTTACTAGAAGAAGGATTATTTTTTTTTAAGGAAGCAATTTATTCAAAATTTAAAATACAATTAACTCCTAATTTAAAATCTTGGTGCATTTAAACAAGCAGCCATTTTCAAATGAATTTAAAAGTAAGAAAATCATTTTTTATTTTTTTCCTAACATTTTTTAAACAAATTTTCCTTCAATTTTTATGGAAACTATTCCTATCATTTTTTTGGTATGAACAATTTTATTTATCATGAGTCCTAACATTTTTTTCTTTTTGTCTGTTCATATCCAAGCTTAACATTTTTTATTTTTTTATTTTTGTAAAAATTCTACCTTATCAAATCCAAATAATATTACAACATTGACTCCAACTGGGAACTGCTTCCTCCTGTATGATGCAGAGATCAACCAGATCCAAGTTCCTTCTCCTCAGGCTAATGGAGTCTTTGCTATGAAAACAAACAGACTTGAAAATTTTTAAATAGTATATATACAATGATGAATTTGAATCATTATTTTTCATCTTCAGTGCTGGATGTAATGCTTTAGAAATCTTCCATTGACTGGCAATGAAGAAAACTGTCCTTCCAAGTTTTGCAAGATGAAGTTATTGTTAGCCTTGACATCAAAAATGCTAAAAGGTACAAACCAGAGGTTATCAAATTTTCCATGTTTTCCTCTTTCCTCCCTCCTAGCATCACATCTCAATACTAGATCTCCTTCCCTGAATTCTCTTTCTCTTGTCTTCATATAACAAAAAATTCATCTTACTTTGATATTTCCTTAGCTTATATTGAATTTCATACATGTCTTCATTTAATTAAATAATATGATTTATCATCCTAGAGAAAGCATTAGGTTCTTCATTAACTTCTTGTAAAAAAATTAAAACAAGGAAAGCTAAACTAGTAGGAAAAATGGCCTTTTTACAATAAAATAGTTGAAATGGAGATTTGCATGTATATCTTTTAGGAGATATCTTGTTAGCCAAAGCTGCATAGATTAAGTGACTGTCGCAATTCTTCTTATGATCTTCTAATGTATTTTCAATTACCTTGATCAAGCTTTTGTTTGATGACTCTGCAAGTCCATTTCCCTATGGATAGTAAGGAGTATAATGATGTAATAATATTTGATACTTCTGACATAACTCAATCATTTTTACACTACTAAATGCTATTGCATTATTAGTTACTATATGTTGAGGGAATCCAAATATGGACAGAATGTTTTATTCAAATAATTTGATCACTACAGTATCTATGGCATTCCTAAATAGAATTTCCTCCACCAATTAGGTGAAGTAATATGTGGTAGTTAAGATCGATTTGTGCTGGTTACTTAATGTTGTATGAATTTTCCCTATGAAATCCAATCCCCACTATAAGAAGGGTGTTGAAACTAATACTGGAACTAAAGGAAGAGCTACAAGTTTTTACTTTCCAGAAAAAATCCAACATGGAATCCAACTTCTAACCTTTTCTCATACTTGTGAAAACATAGTAGGCCAATAGAATCCTGCTCTTAGTATTTTGTATGTTGTGGCTTTCCAGCCATAATTTCCACCACATATACCTACATGAAACTCCTCAATAATTCCTTCTATTTCACTTACTGTCAAGCAAAGAAAAATGATTTTGAGAGGATCCTTCCAGTACAATTTTTCATTTATGATATAGTACTTTATAGCCTTTAACTTAAGTGTCTTACATTTATTTCTTGAAAATTGACTAGGACACTCAAATTTAATCAGAAAATGTACAATATCAGAATATCAATCTAACAGTAAGAATTTTTCATCAATATGAATAGGGACTAGTTGATTTAAATATGAAGGTTCTTGTGTGTTATTCCCTTCATAAGCTTGGGAAGGTTTTCGTAGATTCTCCCCTTCTACATTTAGAGAAGGTTCTTGTGGATTCTCCCCATGAGACTTGGGAGAAGGTTCTTGTGTATTCTTCTTTGAAATTTTGAAAACATCATTTATCCCTAGAACTTTAGAATTAGATTCAACTAACAATTTGGCCAAACCTTGAATGTTTACTAACTTAGTGGTTTTGATACTAAGATCAAACTCAAGGATTTTGGTGATCCATATTCCTCTTCTCCCATTAGTGTCTGGTTGAGTGAGAACAATTTTCACAACACTATTAGGAGAATAAGTAGTAATGGTTCAGTGGAGGAAATAAATTTTGAATTATTTTAAGGCTTGAACTACAGAGTAAGCTTGTTTTCCAATAATGTCATACTTAATGTCTGCATCTCTCATGACTTTACTGAAAAAGGATATAGGTTGATCATCACCATTTTCATTTTTTTGTAAAAGGACAACAACTAAAGTGGCTTCAGAGGCAATGGAAAATATACTAAAGGGTTCAGAATCATTGGGGCTAGCTAAATTTGGAGCTTCAGATATGTCCTTTTTAATTTGATCAATATCATATCTAGTAGGTATAGTCCATTTAACTTCATGATTCTTTTTAAGAATATCAGTGATATCCTTAACTATTTCAGCATAGTTACGAATGAATCTCCTCAGGAAGTTAGTTTTTCCAAGAAAATATTGGATCTCCTTCTTATTCCTTGGAAATGAAAGTGATTGGTTGTTGATACCCTTTTAGGATCAATCACCACTCCTTCCTTTGAAATTATGTAGCCTGTTATCACACCCTAAATTTTCAAAATCATAATTTGAAATATGTCAAGTTTGCATTTAGATTGGTTAGATTGCATAACATCATGAAATGATAAATTTTATCATTAGCATAAGCTTCAAATATTGTTTTAAGTTGTTAGGGATGATCTCAATTCATATCAAAGGAAAAAATCTTGAATAGATACTTTAAATTGATGTAAAGTCTAAAATCTGGCCACCTGTTAGAATTTTTCTGAGTCCGCTGCGATTTTAGTACTAAATAAACAAATTTTGTTGCGGAAACACCTAGTAGTTCCGTAGCGAAACTCACACTTTTAAAAATAAATGCGCTACGAAACCCGTGACATATTATAACGATTTTCTGCATAATGATGAGTTGTTAAACTTTGAGGGTTTCGAGGTAGTGTTGTCAGAATAGGGTCATCATTGAAAGTCTTTGGCACGTTTTGGCATCAACCACCATTTTCTTAATAAATCCCATCTCATTCTTTCATATTCCTCTCTCATTTCTCACACTTTATTTTCGCTCTCGTAAGCTGCTACCAAAGAAGCTTGCTGTCATTTTCATCTACCGTAGAAATCCTCTATCATGTGAGCCCTCTTTTACCATAATAGCTCATTGTCATCAAAGTCTTTTTATTGAACAAGTGTAAGAATACAAAGAACGCCACCACTGTAGAACAAGAAGAAATGGCTACACTAAAGAAAGTGAATAAAGGAGGTTTTCCATTCAAGTACGAGCCTACAAGTCCAAGTTTAATCATGGAAGATCCATATTTCGTTGATATTTTTACAAGAGCAGGTTGCATTCAGTTATGTCAAAATTTGCAAGGTCATCACAAACATGTATCACAAGACTTCGTCTCAATTTCAAAGGAACATCTACAAAGGTTGGTTTTCTTCATGTGCCAATTTTTCCTGATAGTATTTCTCAAGCAATAGGGATCCCTAGGACTGAAGAAGAATGGTTTAAAGCTACGAAGTTTGATTTAAGAAGTTGCGATGATTATCTAAATCTTGAACATGTAGGGATAAATATGACTGTAGGGATTCCCAAAATTTTCCTTAGAGATAACTACTCTAAATTGTCGATAGTCATACAGAAATAATTTACATGTGAAGGCAGATTCCAAACAATATACATGTATCACTTCAAGTTGCTTCTTCATTTTATGAGGAAAAAATAGATAGATATTACTTTTTACCTTTTTAGAAACCTTAGAAAAATGGCAGAAAAAGTGCAAGGTAGACCTGAAAGAAGCGAAACTTCCATCTTTCACCATGGATTGATGAAATTACTAGTACTGGAAGAATTAAATAAACTAGATAGAGAATGGGCATCTTTACTGTTTATGAATGGGTATGAAATGGATGTGTTATCTCCAAGGAAAGCCTTTAAACACAAAACTCCTTCTTCTAGACAAGAGCTGAATGCTACTACAGAATTAGAAGTGAATCAGCAAGAAGGTTTAAAATCTACAGCTAAGGACGTGGAGGTAGAAGCTAAATTCATCCAAGATATAGCACCAAAACCAACAGCTAGTAAGCATGCTAAAAAACATGTCATAATTAGCAATACTAAACCTGTAGCAAAAAGGTCTAAAAGAAGCATAAAGGAAACTAGTGGAGGTAAAGGCAGGCTTGAAGACATCTTACAAGCTATAGACATTACAAAATCCCGTGTAGTGAAAGAAACTAAGGTAGAAGGATCCAAGGTCAAAGGGAAGGGGCTTATGGCCAAGAAGTTAGATTTTTCATCGGAGGATTCAGGTTTTATTTTTAAACCTAGAAAGCCTTTCACTAGATCACATTTTTCTAAGAATATCACCATTGGAAATAAGCAGCAGAAGGAAGATAAAGAAAGAGGGGCAGTAGTACAAGAATTCACAATTATATCTCCTATTGAGACAGAGGTTACTAAAGAAAAGAAATGCAAATCTAAAAGAAAGATTCAGAAGAAATCCGAGGCATATTTTCCAGAGGGATGGTTTAAAGATAAGGAAGAAACAGTCAAACAGAGAAAGGGAAAGGAAAAAGTCTTACAGAAAACTGAAAAAAGAGCTTCTTGAAGAACATTTAAAAGCAGTTAGGTAAGAGTTGTCTGAAACAAAGAGAGCGCTAGAAAGATACAAGCAAGATAGACAAATGATAGATGAGGTGGAAAATAAAGTGAATGATCAGGTTACTCATTTTGAAAAGCCTATTAGAAAGGCCAAAAACTTGTTGAATAAATCACAGCCTTTACACATCATGATGACACACACAAGGTAGAGGAATTTATGGTTACAGGAAGAGAGGAAAAGTCTTCAGAGACAAGTCAAAGAGTTGAAAGAAAATATGGAGATGATGAAGACATAATTAGAGAATAAATATTTGGCAAGAGTGTTAACCCCTTAATTTTCTCTCTTTTTACCATTTTCTTCTTCCTAAATGATAATCGTTTACCTCTGTTTCGCCTCCTTTATGCACCCTCATCTTGCACCAGTGCAAGCACGGTGACATATTTCGTATAAACCTTTATTCTTCATGTTTTAATTCAATTTGGCATTAATTAAATATTTATTACATGATTTCTTACTTTTAAATCACTTTTGTAACTTATCGATATCTCCAATGGTTATTTGATAGTTAGAGTGCTGACCGTGACCGTTGATCTTACTATAGGATCAAATCTTGCACCATTGGCAGCACAACAAATCTTCGCGGCAGATCTGAACCTCCTCGATCACCGCTTCATCTTGAGCCATTTCAGCCATGACAGCGAATGATTCAAAGGCATCTGAGACCAATCCGTGAAGGGCGAACGCTGGTTAGCTACGACCAGTTTTTCAAAATCGTCTTATATTGAAGGCCGAAACTAAATTCTACATTTTGTTATGAATCAATTGAATGATATGATTTTGCCTTCGGCCAAGAAATCTATATAATGTAAAGTGTAAATAGGACCTAGGGAGGAGAAGAACTTTGGAGCAGAGTTTTTAGAGCGAAGTTGATAGGCAGTAACCAGTTGTTTTGTTATCGCCCGAATCTAGGCTGGACATTGTATCAACGCATGTATTCGCCTCAATGAATTAATAAAAGGTTTTTTTCTACCTCATGTTTTAGAAATTGTGTTTCTGTTTTTAAGCTGATGAATCGATTAATTTACTGAGCAACGTTTTAAATTAAAAAGGGAAACACGTTGGTTGGCTAGGGCCCAGCCAACCTAGCACGTTTACCCCAATTAATGTTTCTTGTAATTTGTGTTTATATTATTAAAGTGTGATTTAAATTTCAGCACATGTATTCCTGTCAGAGTGAAAATGGATCTATCATGTGAAGTAGATACACTTTCTTTCCCTGCAATTTACTTTCCTGCACTTGGTTTCAGCTTGGCTTTCATCCACCTCGTACAAGCACTAGAAACGAACCTGCACCAGTGCACATTGGTGTGATATTTCCTTTTCCTTAAATTGTGTTTAATTGGTTTTTCGCCTGGTCCAAGCCAGAGAAATGAACCTGCACCAGTGCATGCTGGTGTGATGCAGCAAGTTTCTTAGCCTACTTTCCGCAATTTCCTTTCTTTATTTAAATGTTTATGACAGGATAAATGATTTTTTATTTACTTCTGCATTTTTTTAAGATCAGAAAAATTCAATTTCATATGTGCAATTTGATTCGATAGAAAACTAGCACTTGCAGTAATTGAACACTTGTTTTAAGGATTAAAAGCTAAGTGCAGGAAGCTTTGATTCGATGCAAGAACCAATTTCTTGTCACACGATCTAAGTTCTCTGAACCTTGAAAATTTCGAGCCCTTTCTCGAAGTAAAAAGCCTTCAGTAAAGACACTATTTATACCTTCTACATAAATCTCTGATCCTACACTAGTGCAATAATTAGTGTAGGATAGATTAATGTAAGAAGGAAATATCTAAGGAAGCCGGTTTAAGGGTCCATCTAACGAGACTGCTAAAGTGTCTCTACTAAGAGAAAAAAAAGACTCAGTAGATTAAACAACCATTATTTGTAGTGATTTCCTTTTATCTTTAATTCTCTCTTGCAAATGCATACTTCCTCGTTCCAGTATTAGATTATTTTTGATGGTTCAAGTTTCCTTTTTCTCTTTTGATTTGATTATGCAATTTTTCCTTTAAAGAAAGTAAGGATTTACATTCGAAAGATTCATACCATCTACAGTATTGCCTGTGCTTCATCTATAAGTTTACGAATCCCCCGGGATAACAAATTAAGTGTTGAGGAGTTTGGTTAAGTGTAATTCCTGCACCCAACATAGAGGAGTTATGGAAAAAAATATTGAAGTTTCTCATGAAGAAACTGCTGGTAAATAAGAAGGTAATAATGGATTATAGACCTTTTTTTTCTTATATTATCATACTTTACATTAATTTATATTCATGGATCTTTTCAGAGCTCAGATCCTAGGTTTTGTCAAGTCTCTGAGAAGTTAGGAAATTCTGCAGCGTATGCCAGGCTTGAAGCCCATTTTGTGCTGTGCAATTTCTGAAGAATTCTTTTTTTTTTTAAAGTACTTGAACTGACATGGATGAGGAACTTTGATGTTTGGCTTTAATTTTTTTTTATCACTTAACATCCTCCAATGGTCAAGAAGAACAGATCGTTATCACAGATAACCTTTTTTGTTTGTGCTACGAAACTAGCTATGAAAGTATCTCAAAACTTTGTTTTGACAACAAGGTTAATTTTGGAAGAAGGAGAAATGGTAAATAGATATTTCAAAGCTATTCTCCATGAGAAATAAAAAATATTATTAGGGAAATGACAAATAGTATCAAGGAAATAATAAAGAGTATCAGATCAGAATTTTTCTAAGTGGAGATATTTTGTTAAGGATACAGTTCGAAGATACTAGCTCACTGTGTTGCCATATCATTAAACTGACAGCTCCTTAATAGTAGGCAGAGCAACTTCATGAAGACAGTCAAAGTATTTATGTTTTGTTTGTGGCCAGTATGGTTGAAAGACATGATTCCTTTCAAGGAAGATTTGGATCATCTTTGGATTAAATGTAATAAGTAGGTGTTTGAGTCATAGTAGGACTCTAACTCCTAATTTGAAAGGTGCCAGTTCTAGTTTTAAATATCTTGTTAGTGGTTAGATTTGGTGTCAGTAATAGAGTTTAATGATCTAGCCAGTTGAAAGATTTGATGTAAAGGCTAGATGCCTATTAGTAGTGAGTAGTTCGATGTATGGAGGGTTGGAAATGTGATCTCAGCAAACTATTTTATTGTAAAGCTTTTGGAGTGTTATGATATATACAGTAACAATACCACTTTCCTTCACCTGAGATTCTTAGTATATTTCAATGAGTTTATGTCCTATCTTTTGAAATGTTTTTCTTCCATAGCTTAAGTGCTTATTAATCAGAATTCATGATTGTTCATGCTTTGACTTCCTTTAAGTATTTAACTATGGTCAAATGAGTTTTAGGTCCTATCTTTGAAAGGTTTTCTTCAATGTCTTAATACTTATTACTTAGAATTCATGATTTTTCATGCTTTGACTTCCTTTAATTATTAAGATATGGTGAAATCTCTTTGAGTATTTTTCTTCCAATACCTTGATGTCTCATTACTCAAAATTTGTGTGCTACATGCTCTGACTTCCTTTGAACCTCAAGTTATTGGGATTTTCCTGAATGTGTTATTCTTTCATTGAAGTGTATACAAGCCTCAGCTTCCACAAGGAGAGCCTTTGTCATCTTTATCCCTGTCACTAACTCCATAGCCCAATGGTAGCAAGCCTTCATATTTTAAACCTACAAATATACAAAACCAAGACATAATTCATAGAGTTAGCCATCTATCTATATCTTTATTCAATATCATTAACCCTTGAGAGAGCCCTCTCAGGTTGAGGAGGCTAAGAATCAATCACAAGATTGGTTTGAAATAGTTACACTGAAGTTGTCTTATCAACAATCGATCAAGTACGATTTTGGTGATAACATGAACGAGAAATTTTCCTTCTCTGATAACAAACAAAGTCTTCTTGGGGTTGAATGATATCCTGAATTTTATATAGATGTCAAAAAATTTCATCAAGTGTTTTAAATGTTTCTGATCTGAGTTAGAAAATATAGTAAGGTCATCAAGATATATAACAACAAAATTATTTGTCTTACCCACAAAAGCTAATTCCATATCTCTTTGAAATGTTTCTCTAGCATTTGTTAATCCAAAGGGCATCTTGGCATACATAAATGTACCCCAAGGAGTGGTAGAAGAAGTCTTCTCTTTGTCTTCTGGACTAACCATTATTTACTTATATCCAGAGAAATGATCAAGAATTGAGAGTCTATTAGCACCTGAAAATTTTTGAAGCAACTGGTCCATTTTGGGTAATGGGCAGTTGTCTTTTAAGGATGAATTTTTTAGGTTTATGAAGACTACACAAAGTCTGATTTCCCCATTATTTTTCCTAACAGGAACTGAATGAGCTACCTAATCTGAGTATCTTAAAGGAACAATGATCTGAGCATCAAGAACCTTCTTAAGTTCCTTCTCTATAATAAGAGGAAAAAATGGATTAATTCTTCTTAATTTTTGCTTATAAGGTTTTTCTTTAGGTTTCAATAGAATTTTATGCTCTATGAGAGATGTACCATAAGTTTTCAATTCAGCATAATACCAATAAAAAACATCATTATAATTTTTAAGAATTTTCAGATATTTAGTTTTAACTTCCTAGGGTAGAGATGCACAAATTTTAATGTTCTTAATATCTTCATTTGTTCCAATGTTAGACTCTTCAATATCCTCCATAGGTGAAATTGACAGTGGATTCTTGGGAACATCATTCTAGTCAAATAATTTCTCTAGAGGGACTAGACCTTTAAGAATAAAATTGTTTGATAGTTGAATGATATTATTTTTATCCATATTTGAATTTAAATAGAGGTTTAATTTTCTTTATCAAGTTCATTCATGTCTGATTGATCTTCCTAAATTTGTAAAATAGATAATTCTTCAATGACCTATAGAAAATATTTAAGTTGTTCATCATCTTCAAATATTTGTCAGTATTTTAGATTTCCAGGGATATATAACCTATATTTGACTTGGATATGCTATTGTACTTGCATTTGGTCTGGAATTGTAAATGAAATAGCAGAAACAACTAGGGAGTCTACATCAATGTTCTCATCTCTAGCGATAATAGTAATATTAAATGCATGAAATCAATTTTCCATTGAATCCAAAACCTCATTTCTGTAATACCTAAGCCTAGGATGCTTTGTTTGGAAAATATTCCTAACCTTTCTAACTATGAGTTCAGAATCATTGAAAAAACTTAGATTTTGCACTTTAAGGCTTCTAGATAGCTCTAAACCTAGAAGAAAGGTTTCATATTATGCAAAAATTATTAGTGACATCAAAATTCAGTTTGCAGGATTAGGTGATGTTTTCTTTTTCTAGTGAAATTAAAACAACACCAGCTCCAGCTCAAAATTTAGAACAAGATCCATCAAATTATAATTTCCAAATACCAGTTTGGACAATTTTTTGGGTTTCTACAACATCTTCAATTTTAAGTTGAGAATTTTGTAAATTATTTGAATATAATTGGAACAACCAAAATATTGGTCAACTGTATATATGGGATGATTTATAGCTTGATCTGCTTTACAAACAATATGAGTAAATATAACCTTTCTATACAACCTAAGGTTTTCTCGTCCATATACAGGAATTGTAGCAAAAGACATACCCATCTGAAGACTCCCTCCTAGCTTAGCACAACAGGATCTTGAAAGAAGCATTCCAAACTTAGGGGGAATACTAGTGACAAAAATATCCAAAAATACACTTTTCAAAGGTATTTGGGCTAAGGTTACCACTAAGTCCTTTAATATTCCTATACATGTGCTATATCATCATTTACCACCAGTTTATACTTGATGATTTATGCATTGGCCTTGGGAAACCCTTCCCTTCAAACTTGGACATATTTCCCAAAAAACAGTGTCTTAAAACCCATACGGGACTCTGACCAGACTTTTCCACATATATACGCAAGTCCATACATATAGAATCACATATGCCATTTTAAACATTAAAAATATGTATATTCCCTATTTTAGAGGTGGGGTTTACGGTTGTTCCAGTAACTTAACCACCCCAACCCATGGCCTAACTTTTCCCAACTGTAAAAACTAATTTGAGGGAGTATAAAGGCCCCTCAAGGGAATGGCCTAAGAAAGGAAGAGAGAGAGAAATATAAATATTATACGTTGTTGGATCCCTATCCAAGCTTGATAAATTCCTATGCCTCCTGCACTTCCCAGATATTTGCAGGAAACCCTTGTTTCCTTGGGATGCTCACCACCCTATGTGACATCCATTATGCATTATTATTGGAAGAAATCTTGAGAGGCTGGCTGGATGGATCCAGAGGATGGTATGCTTGAAGGCTGTGGTAGATTTTAGGTGATATCTCCACGTTTGTTTACTATAGATGTCATTAATAACATAAGAGCCATCTTGTTCCTGATGTTTACGTGTCAATAATCTTTTATACATGTGTAATGATCATCAATTGAACATTTAATATTTTTTTTATGGTTCTATGCATGATTTAAACTAACATATAGAACATATATATGTTGTAGAACTAGGATTTTGTGTTTGTTCTTTGCTGGTTTAAAGATTACGAAGCACAAAGTGTTGCAAGGGGTTTACACCCCACGGGATCTACTTCAAACGAGGGATATCTGGGTACGTTCTGCAACCTGTAGATTATATTTATTTTCATAAAATTTGGTTTAGTGAGTCCTTCTTGTAATAATATGCACCTGATCTATGAATGTTCATCAACCCAAGACCTTTAGGGTAACATTTCTGGAAATAGAAATGGCGACTCTACTAGGGAGCCTCGACAACATAAGGGGGCCTCTAGAGTAATGTCTAGAAATATGATAGCAAAGAAGAAGAATATTGAAGATTCAACACATAATACATGGCGATACTAAAGAAGACTCACAAGCCTACAATAATTGCAGCATGGGCCACAAATGCTAGCAAGGAACTAACTAGGAAGCCCATGTAAAGGAAGGCTCTACCACCAAGTCATGATTAAAAAATCGGCGAGTGAAATGGGTTAAGTTCTCATTACATGATGGGATCGACCCTATGGAAAGTGATAAGAATGGAGGCTAGTATGTAAAATGCAAGGGAAAGTGGATTCCCTAACCTATATTACAATTTGAAATGAAATACCTGCCATGATAGGTCAGCGGTCATTAATTCGAAGAAAAACTGGAAAAATATTGAATTTAGCAACATGTACTTGAAAAAAAATACCTTGCCCAAATTTTATAAGCCAAACAGTTATATAGCCTTAGTCAAATTCAAAAGATAATCATAAGGAAAATTTGCAAAAAAAATTCAAATTCTGGGCATAAATACACCATTTGACTCACATTTGGATCATCATCATGGGTCTTTGACTGAGTGGTTTCCCTTTTGTTCGATGTCAGCTTACATTGTCACACCTGGGATTTGTGCATTACTTTGATTTCCATTTGACCCTATCAGTGGATATCTCACCTCCTTGTCAGCTTCCATTATTGGTTGGTTAAGAGGGTTTCTGTCGTGCGCTAGCTTCATCTTGTGCATGCTGGCAATGCACTTCGAGTTGTTTACTTCACTCTAATTCGTCTGATTACTTCCAAATCTTGGATTGCGGGTTACAATCACGCTAGACTGATGTGGGATGCCTTAATGCCTTCCTTCCATCAGATATTTTCCCATCGACTCCAACTCATTACTCTGGGAACAAGGTCTAGTTTCTTTTTGTCGGTTCCTTAGGGTTTGCAGTCATCAGTGGAAGACTTTTCATTATAGACAGTGAGGATACATCATTGCCTCCTGATTGATAGACTCTTTCAAGTGCTCAAATTCAACTCATTCATTTGCACTTACTAGATTGTACCGGGGCACCATGACACTCATTATTATTATTGGTGGGTTATCTCGCGTTTTTTAACGGTATACATTAATGACTGGTAATCAAACGATTTATCACATGGTCGACTTCAACTCGTTTATTCCCATTATGTAGAATTGTGCCATGGTGATCAATGAATACCTCGAGTTTGCATCAGCATGCTTTGGTTAACTTTGATAGTTCCTTTAGTTTTCTTCTAGTGACACCATCCACCCTTATATGTTGCAGTTTCATCACAGCGACATCTTATATGTTGTCTCCCAAGTTGCATGTTGTACCATTTGTTCCACCACTTATGATTTGGTACTTGGAGATTCATTTGTGACTTTTGTGATTAGATATATGTTGCAGCATCATTGATCAGTCTTCTATATGTGATACTTGGACTTGATTTTGGCTTGTACTTCCGGGCAGTGATCAGATCATTCACTATGTACTTTACATTTCAGCTATACTTGTATACATATTGGATCCGATCCATACTTCATATGCAGACATGCGTTTCTTTCATTGAGCATGGGTATGCCCACCTCAGACATGAGCTATATTTTTTATCTCTCTCATTGGTTTTTTGCCAGGCTGAAATATGGGGAAGTCCTCTCTAGTCCTCGCAAAGTTCTTTCGATGCACAAAATACATTTTAGTCATCATGTACTCCTTTTGACCTCATATATTAGGGGGCATCTGTTATAACATCCTTTATCACCAATTTATACTTTATTATTTATGCATTGGCCTTGGGCAACCCTTCCCTTCAGACTTGGACATATTTCTCAAAAATAGCATCTTAAAACCCATACGCGACTTTGCCCATACTTTTCCACGTACATACACGATTCCACACATATAGAATCACATATTCCATTTTAAAAATTAAAAAATATATATTTTCCCTATTTTAGAGGCAATGTTTACGGTTATTCCAATAACTTAACCACCCTATCG
The DNA here is from genome assembly GCA_034641835.2 of Pinus albicaulis. Lineage (NCBI taxonomy): Eukaryota > Viridiplantae > Streptophyta > Pinopsida > Pinales > Pinaceae > Pinus > Pinus albicaulis. The sequence continues at coordinate 316,249,960 of CM076571.1, forward strand.
CGTGGCCTAACTGTTCCCAACTATAAAAACTAATTTGAGGGAGTATAAAAGCCCCTCAAGGGAATGGCCTAAGGGAGGAAGAGAGAGAGAAATATAGATATTATACGCTATTGGAGCCCTATCCAAGTCTGTTTTATTCCCGTGCCTCCTACACTTCCCAAATATTTGCAGGAAAACCTTGTTTCTTGGGGATGCTCACCACCCTATGTGACATCCATTGTGCATTATTCTTGGAAGAAATCTTGAGAGGCTAGGGCTGGACGGATCCAAAGGATGGTATGCTCGAAGGTCATGGAAAATTTCAAGTGATCTCTCCACATTTTTTTACTGTACATGTCATTAATAACAGAAGAGCCATCTTGTTCCTGATGTTTACATGTCAATAATATTTTATACATGTGTAATTATCATCAATTGAACATTTAATATTGTGTTTATGGTGTTATATTGCATGATTTATACTAACATATAGAATGTATATATGTTGTACAACTATGATTTTGTGTTTTTTCTTTGTTAGTTTATAGATTAAGGAGCAGAAAGTGTTGTAGGGGGGTTGCACCCCACCGGATATACTTCAACCGAGGGATATCTGGGTAAGGTCTGCAACTTGTAGATTCTAGTTATTTGAATATAATTTGGTTTAGTGAGTCCTTCTTGTAATGATATGCCCTTGATCTTTGAAGGTTCATCAACCCAAGACCTTTAAGGTAACATTTCTCGAAACAACATGGTACCCTTTTAGAGTCAAAAGTGTATAGTCATGGTAAGATTGAGTAATTTCCAAATTTAACTGGTCCATAATAACCTTAGGCATAAGATTATGTGAAGCTCCAGAATCTAACATATAGTTATACAAAAATGAATCATGTGCTTTGAAGGTTAGATAAAATGGTGGTATTGTTTCATCTATCATGTCAGAGCTTGGACCAAATACTACTGAGGGTTTTTCATATTAGACACTTATTACATCCTCTTCAACATCTACACTTGAGTTTTGAATCCATTTGGTGCCTTGATTTTTTCATCCAGGGTTCTTTGAAAGTTCTGATAATGGGATGGGAATTTTGACTCTCTCTAACTCCCTTTCAATAGTAAAAGAAATCAAAACAGTTCTATCAATTTGAGTAGTATCAGTGGGTAGATTTAAAGTTTGAATTGTTGTTGTTTGAGTTTTGGTAGATTTTATCTGTCGCTCAATTATGATAGGATTTTTGGGAGGCCTACTAGGACCTTCCCTTGGTCTTAAATCAAACCTTCTATTAATTTCATCAATTAGGAATTCCAAGAAGGCTTGATATTTAGACACTGGAGAATTTTCTTAATCCTCTTAGGATGTTTTATTTTGAGGAATAGGGACAATAGTAGTATGAACAACTATATTCTCAAGGTTGTTAATATATTACGTGATTGAAAGAGCATTATCATCAGGCTTTTGATCATAAATCAATAGGGGAGGTGGTATTTGCTCATCATTACTGGGTCTTTGAATAATTTGTATTTGTGGAGCTTTATTGAATTGACCTTGAGTTTGTGTTTGAGTTCTAGCAACATTTTATTGGACCGATCTTGGTTCTATTTCATTTTTAGAAATCATATTTGAAAGGTTCCTTATTAATAATGTAATATCATATATTTTTTTATCTTCATTTTTTGATTTAGAAGAAGAAGAAGTTTCTTGATTAGCTTTCATTTTTCTTTGAGCCTTTTCAGATTTGGCTTTAATCTTAGCTGAAGCAAATCTGTTAGCCTCAACTTCAATGCCATTTTTTTGGATATCTTCTAAGGTAATATAGGTTATGTCCATTAACATGGCTACAAAATGATCTTCAAAGGATTTGGAAAACCTAACCTTTTCTGCTACTACTGGTGGTTGACAGTCAGAAAGAATCTTATGATAACGTTTGTTAAATATTTTAATGAAATCAGATACTGGTTCACCATAATTTCTCTTAAGTTCTTCAGATTATGTCAAGAAGTAAGAAGGATCCTTTTTAATACCCCATTGATTCTTAAAATTAATTTTTAATTCTTCCCAAGATTGAATGGAATTTTCCCTCAATTTTCTAAACTAGACTCTAACATGTCCTTCTAAAGATTGCACAAACAATCTCATATGTACATTTTCATGTTCTATGTTCATATTGTCAACAAAGTCTAGAAATGTTGCTAAGTGATCTTCAATAGACAAACGAGTTTCCCCATTGAACCTAGGAAGGTGTTTCTAATATCTAGGAGGAAAGTCATTTAATATGTTTGGAAGTAGTAAAGAAACATATCTTTCTTGAAAACTAGGCCTAAAACCATCCATACCTTTTGATGAATATGAATAATATTATGTGGTGGTGGTTGTAGAAGATGATGACGTAGATGTACAAGATGAAGTTGTGGAAGAAGGAGGTGAATATGGAGGGGTGAAAGAAGGTGGAGGAACAAGAAAAGTTGAAGATATTCTTACAGATATCGATGGTGTATGAATGAATAACTTTTGGACCTATTCTTCTCCTTCTTTATGTTCAAATAAATGGTTTGAATATAAGGATAAGGGTTCTTCTAGTTGTGCAGAAGTGGATGGAAAAGAGTATGAGCCAGGAGAAATGAAATCTATAGGTTTGAATTCACGTAAATGTAAATCCAATTCCTATTCTGATGTAGGGGATTCATAAGTTATTGTAGGTACTTGATAGGATTCTAATGAATGAACTAGAAGAGAATATTGGAAACAAACTCCTTTAGATATCCATTTATGCACCCTAGGTGGTAGATCTTCTAAATTTAGGGGAATAGGTCCCGACATAAAAGGATAAGGAACTAAGGTGGTTTCCTATCGAGGAATATAAGAAGAAGGGGTTTGATGTCTTCTTCTTAAATTGGTTTGTCTTACCAGTCTCTTTGGATTTGATAAAGGTCAAACAATCTTAGAATTAGAATGATACCATATCTATCTTGAAGGAGCCAGCTTGGGCTCTGTGAAGTAGGAAGGTGAAATATTTTGACCTAAGTATACCTTTAATCACCTTTAAAAGAATAGAAATATTGTTGTCCCAGGGAAAGTGGATCAAATTTCATATCCCTGGCAATGACGTCAGTCTGATGTCATCCTTTGAGGTAATTCTAGGTCAATTAATCATGTGAGAGAATCTATAATATTTTTTTGTTTTGAATTGGGCTTTTGGATGACCAATGTATAATAAATTGCATATAGATGTATCTAAACTTTAGATAATATTAATTATTAAGAAAAAGGTTGTTTATTTACTTCAAATAGTGATTTAAGATTGCATATGTGAAGGCAGAAAATGTAAGAAAGTATGATCAGTTAAATATTCAGATTGAATGTTTAATTTATCATAAGTGTGAAATACTTCCAAACAATGTTCCACAACTTAACAAAACATACTTAAATTTATGAATATGTTGACAATTAATTGATATAGAGGGACTTATAAAAGCTAATAGTTCAATAAGTCATTCTCTAATATAAATTATAACTTCAGAGGATTTAAGATAGACAAAAGCACAAGTTTTTCTAACCTAATTATCTTCATAAACATCAAATGTATGCATAAAAAAAAGTAAAATGAATAACGGATAACTTACAAGAGAAAAAAATGATTGAAATAAATCCAGAATCCTTTTATTATCATCAATGATAAAAGCTCATACACTTATGCTTACAAATGCTCATCCGAGGGTGCAACCCTTAATAACTTGAATGGAGAGTTATTTATACTAGTTTCTATCACTTAGAAGTGTCTAAAACTGATTACAAAAATAGTATAAAATTGTAAGAAAACAAAACCGATAAGTGATTTGTTAGTGTCTTTGAGGAAATAGTTGATGACACGACCCAAAAATTTATGTTGTGTTGACATGTTTTTCGAGATAAAAAGTTACTCGATGGTTTCACATAGGTGATCCCATTATTCCTCACTTAGAATTTCTCGATTTACCAACATTCTAATAACTTCATCTATTTATGTGTACCTTTCAAATGTAGTTTTGGTGATTAAGAGATGTTTGATTTCATGTTTTATAATAAAATCAAAATCTAAAGCTTCAAGAAAAGCTTTTCTTGTCACATGGCCTTTAATTCCTACAAAATTTTCTTTATCGATTGCAATAGTGTACAAATTTTTGCAGTACTCCTCCAAGTTGATCAACTTCTCATTTGGAGCTACTAGTCTAGGAAATCCTCTTTGGTTCAACAAATTAAACTTAGTGTGAAATATTTGGACAACAATGTCCAAAGTTTGAAACTTAGTTTCCAATCAATTCAGTGAATTCTTCTTCTATAACTCTTTCTTGATTTCCAGAATAGTGGTTGTTCTGTGTGAAATGGTGATCTGCTCCAAATCTACTCTACTTTTTGAGTTCAATGCCTTGATCATGTCTGATGCCTCAGTTGGCTTCTTCTTGAGTGCCGCATTCTCTTTTTCAATGACTATCCTACATCTACTAATTAACTCCTACTGCTCAAAAATAATTTGTGTGGATGGCCATACTTCTGTAATTTCTTGACTGATTTCTATTCATATACTCTCCTTGGATTAGGCCAAGGTGTATGCCATCAGAAACTCACTTTCTAGCTTCTAAAATTTAAATACCAGTATGTGAGACTTTTGCATTTATTCCATGTACAAGGTATCATTTTTAATCTTTTGAGTTTCCAAGGTCTTGAATTTATCTAACATCTTCTCATTTTCCTGTTTATGTATGGCCAACTCCTGCACTAGTCTAACTGAATCCCCCATTGTCGATGTAGATTCCATATATTTTGATGAATATCTGGGATCTATTCCTGCAATTGCAATTGGTACTGTTGTAACTGGGATCATAGCAAGCTGAGATGATTCTTTTTATTTGAGAAGTACTTCAATTTTCTCTTCCATATTCTTTATATGAATGTTCTACTCAATGATCAATTTGAGCTTCTCTTCTCTATTTTTTTCACTCTCCTATATTTCTTTTCTCTGTGGATATTTTGTGGAAGGTAGCTTAAGCTATTTTTGCAAAGCTGCAATGTCTCCATTTTTCTTCTTGAAAATTTCTTCTACATCGTTACAATCTTTTGGGTCATACCCAATCTTAACCACAAGGTATTCTAAGGACTTTAACTTGTTGTCTCTAGCTAAATAAGAGATTTTTTATGTTTTAAGTTGTGACTTTATATTTCATAATGTTGTTCTTAACTTAGATAAATTCATAGTCATATTAGTCACAGTAGAGAAGATAATCTCTCCAGACTGTCTATGCATATCCATTTGATCTATTGGATGAATCTGACTAGCATCAAATGAGAACATAGTCTTCTTATAATCTAACCGAGACTTGGGAAAAGGGACTTGGGCTTGTAGGAAATCCATTTTCATCCTACCCTTTTCACTATCAAAAGCAGAGAGAAGCATGTGTTGTGATGTAGAAGTCTTCTTCCACAACTCACTATATACATTAGACTTCAATGTTTCATTTTTCCTGTTTAATCTCCAGGAATTTGGAGAATATGTTATGGTCATCTGACGAAATGGTTCCCATGGTTTGGATGATCTCCAAAGGTTATTAGGGGGGTGAAGTAGATGATGCATTATTAGGAACACACCCTCCAATTGATGTAGACACTTCTAGATCTCCTAAGTCTATGATTTCTGGTTCCTTTTGACTCTGCTCTGTAGAAACTGTTATGTCAGTTTTCTGTTTCTTTTGCTGGAATATGAATTCTCTAACCAAATCCATATGAGTTGATGTTTCATCCTGTGCTATTTTTTGTTTTTTTCTTTGGGAAAATGGAGTCTCTGAAGTGGAGTTAGAAAGGATTTGTTCCTCTGCTTCCTCCAATGTATTTTCAATCCAGTGCTCCTGATTCATGAAGTTTTCAATTTCAGGCCTTGGTGTATTATTATATGGAGTTGTTTTTAATGCAACTCATAAATTTGAGATAATAAGGAAGGGTTCATAATACCAAGTGAATCTTGGATGAAAATTCATATTTTTCAAAATGGAATCCACCTCAATGCCATCTGATCTGGTCTTGCAAATGAATGACCAATTTTTCACTTCATCTTGAACTGTGACTTCCTTTTCCCTGAAACACAATGTAGATCATCCATATTAATCATCTACCTAATATATTCCAAAGATAAAATTCTCATTGGAACATATTTTGGCAACTTATATGGTGCGAACTCACAACCATAAACCCTTATCTCAGTTTAATTTTGGTATAAATACCAGTCTCTAGTTTTGACTTGGTCACTTAAGTGAAGGATCCTTTTAATGTATTGACCAATTCTAGGCTCGCTTTTGCTGCAAAGAAGTTATGCTACTGGATGAATGAATGAGTCAATGAAATCTGAAAAAGAGAATTTGGTTTAAATGGACTTGATGATCTCTATCCAATGCATTAATGATTGGTTGACTCCATGTTTATTCTGCTTGTTGAGTGTAATAGTCAATGAATCTCCTTATTGAAACATAAACATATGTATAAGTACAAAGGTGTACTTAAACATTCCTTGGGCTGTCAAATTCATAAATTGGTCATGCATATTATCATGGGTTTGAGGAATGAAAATTTGGGCAGAAGGGATTCCCACAACTTAATTTTATCTTGTTGATCCAGGTATTTTTTCTTCAGCCCCATGTGCAATTCATTGAATTCAAATTCACTCTTTGTAAACAATTTTGTAGTAAGAGTCAGCAAGAGGGACATGGTCGAGGTCGCCTGAGGTAGAAATGGGAGGATTTTTTTCAGAGGTTGGCTTTATTCTCTTTCCTTTTGGGGCCATGTTCTCAAATGGAAAAAAAGAATAAGAAACATGGTGATAATTCTCTGTGTGGCACAATGACAAACGTCTAAAACAATGCACAATTCTACTTTGAAAACCTACAATCCAACATAAAATAGTGAATGCAGCAAAAGTGGTAAAAGGAAGGGCGAGGTTTTATTTATACAGTGAATGGAATTCTGTTATGAGGTGTCTGTTTGATAATATGACCGTAGCGGTTAAATGCCAACGGTACAGGATCTAGGTGACGAAAAAGCTAAGGAAATGGCTAGGGAGCGAGTCTAATGGGACAGAAGGAAAGATGGTAAGGAGTGGATTTGCAACATAATGGTGAGGTGGAAGCATTTTATTCGGCGTCGGTAAAAGGTCAGTAACATTGGTTAATTAAATGTTGGTGCTAGTGGAAACCACCGTTGGGGAGAAAGTGGATTTCGGAGAGGGTAGGTGGTGGTTTCTGGTTTTGAGAACGTGAGAGGGGGGGTGGGGGGAAGGTGGGGGCAGGGGGGGTGAAAACTATCGTGGAGGTGACACATAGTGAGGGATCACCATCAAGAAAACAACTTTTCATACCCCCCCCCTTGTTGTTAACGAGAAATGTGCAAGGGGGGTGCAAAAAGTCTTCCCCGTCGTTGATTTGGGTGGGGAAGAGATCTTCCCTTCAAAGTTGCTCGAGTGATAACACAATGAGACAAATGATTTTTTCCTTACTGAACTTAGGATAAAAACATGCGTATGTTTATTACAATAAGGATTAATTTCTTAATGAAGAAATTTATTCAAAATTTAAAATACTATTAACTCCTAATTTCAAATCTTAGTGCATTTAAAGAGGCAACCATTTTCAAATTTATTTAAAACTAAGAAATTTTTTTTTATTGTTTTTCTAATATTTTTTAAACAAATTTTCCTTCATTTTTTAGGGTAATTATTCCTATCATTTTTTTGATATGAATAATTTTATTTATCACGAATTATAACATTTTTTTCTTTTTTATATTCATATCCAAACTTTACATTTTTATTTTTATATTTTTTCTAAAAATTCTACCTTATCAAAACCCAAATTTTACAACACCGAGTCCCCGTCATGCCACCTCGATTTAACTCGACAAAGATTTAGCTTGCTCACATAGTTTCAAATATGGGGAGTGTAATGAAGCTCGCGAGTTTAATATTTTCAGAGTATAATTTTTCATCTCTAGTATTGCTCCATTGCCAGTAGGCATGGACAACACCCCTACAGAGTCACTTCAAGAATCAAAAACATTTCTCCACTGCTAGAGAACCTGTATAGTACCCTGATGGATTTTCTTGCTTCACCTCTCTACGTAGGAAGAATTTCTCTTCTTCTTCCTTTATCTATTATTTTAAAATAGGGTTGTGCATTGGCACTTATTTATTTTGGACAGAAGAGGGATCCTAGCTTGTTTATAGTAGGAGAGGCTCTTCCTTCATATAAGTATATAATTTCATCTGATGTAGTTTTTCTTGTTTATATTTTACCCTCCTCCTATTTTCTGATTGGATAAGCATGAAAACACTAAACCAAAATAACTGAGTCTCGGTGGGAGGCTTCCCAGGTAGACACGAGTTTATAGTTAGGCAAAGACTCTCCTTATGGATAGATCGTATTTTCCATTGGAACTTCATCGGTCAAATGACATAACCAGTACAAGGAAGGCGAACCAAAGGCTAACCAAATTTTGAAGTGTCACAAGAATTAGGGTAATTTTAGGTCTAAAATGGGCCTCTTAAGAAAAATGTACAGCCAAAATAAACTTTATAAGAACCAATAGGGGATGATTCACCATTTTTGCAGTAAAAAAAGTAAAAATATTAAAAAATAATAAAACTACTTTTTCAACTCATATTTTCAACTTATCTCACTAAGTTTTTACTCAAATTTCGAGTGAGAGTGCTCATTGGATGAAAACCTTTATTCCCCATCTAAGGATTACCCATATTTCATACTTTTTACGGAATTTTCTACCTGAAAAATGAGAAATACATGAAAAACTGGGATTGTAATCACATTTTTAATGTATTTTTCATTTTTCATGTAGCAAGATCCGTCGAAAGTATGCAACATGGGTACTCGTTGGATGAGGAATAAAATTATGCATCCAACGAGTGCTTCCACTTGAAATTCGAGTAAACACATAGGGAGATAAGTTGAACATACGAGCTGAAAAAATGGTTTTTTCTTTTTTTCCCTCCAAAATTTGATGATTTAATATAATATTACTTTATTATTTCCACTGTTGTTTTATAATTTCCTTATGAGTTTCATTTTAGACATCAAAATTCCCCTAATGTCTCCTTAGACTTCATCCACACACCTAATCCCATAAAGCATCACGAGGATAACCGTTTATTCACAAGAAAAACAAAAAAAAGAACAAAGCAGACAAGAATAATGAAAACAAGAAAAAAGACAAAAATAGACTATGTATGTGTAGGGCACAGCCACAGATATTATTAGACTAAATGTTTGAGATCTTAGCCATTGACAAGAAGAGAGTTGCTCTTCCCATAAAGTGAACTAAGACGATTGGTGTGTTGGCCAAGCTTCTTGTGCAAAATGAATGGTCCAATACATAGGGATTGAAAATTAGTGTGTTTGTATTTTTCTTCATGGGTTTTACCCCATTTCACGAATAAGTCACCCACACTGAAGTTGTTTCCTTGCAGAATTATTTCCAAACCACTTCTTGATACATATTTGATAGAGTGAGATTTTTCCTTTAAATTTCATCCTTTCTTTTTGAATTGTACAAAGGAAGTACATCCTATGCCATATTAGAAAACATGGCTTGGCATGGGGCACTTGGGAATATTGGAGAGCGAGAAAGTAGATGCCGTTAGGGAGGATGGATTCTTTTCTTTGCATCGGGAAGTGAGGGGAGGCGTTCAGGGAAGGCTTGGGAATGACTCTGTCAGTGCATAAGGCATTTAAGAAAGCAATGTCCTAGTTCCTTTTCTAAAAGAGTATGGCTTGCTTGATGATGGGGATCAAGTTCTTGGCGAGACCATCCCTCTTAGGGAATTTGTTAGGTCCCTATAATACTAGTGTATCCCCTTATTGTTATTTTTAGTGTAGCCCCTTATTATTAATTTTGTGCCCATGTAGTGTCCATATTATTATTATTGTGCTCCACAAAAGTCCACTATTGTTATTTTTGTGCCCTTACATTGTTATTTTTATGTCGGCTAGGATTATATTGTGACCCCTTCGACTCCTATATATAGAAAGAAAGTTTTGGAATTTCTATCATCCATAATTCTTCATTTATGTAATGTAAAGGAGGTTACCCCCTTGAAGAGGCTGATTTCTAAGTCGTTGATCTATCTTTTATTTTATTTTGTGAGTTGGTTTCATAACCTTTGGTATTAGGGCTTTGGATTGTAGGGTTTCGCTGCTTCAAACATGACATCATGGAATTTGCATTATAACTTCTGTTCTACGAAGGTTCAAAAGCTATAAAAAAATCCATTTGAGCCAAAATATGGAGTAACATCATGTAATAATTTTAGACATTGGTTTGCAATATTGTCAGAGATATGATCTGTGGAAGTTAAGGTTTTACAAGCTCCATAATTTCATCTCAAACAGGCGACCGAGGGCAAGTCGTCATAAATTTCGTTTCAGACGTTAGATTCGAATTCTGTAAAAATCAGATGAAATTTCACAGGTTGTACTTTATTTTTCATAGCTTTCAGAGTTGAAGGTTGAAATAGTGACATGTGGCATGCCGTATAATTTCTCTCTATTGAACCATCCCATAATTAGGACACTGTGGGAGATCGGGCATAACTTGGGCTTGAAGAATCTAAATTAGGTATGACCTATGGCATTGGAAAGAATACTAAGAGGTATATTATAGGACTAAATTTTTGATATTGAATATCTGAACTCCCACAGATAATTCAGGTTCAATATAGACCTCCTAAAAAGAAAGAAAAATGTGGGTATTTGTTTTTTTTTAATTGCATAACTTTTGATTGAAAAGGCAGTTTCAAGTGATTCCAAGGGCATATTGAAGCATATATATAAGTATTTTATTCTAAAATTCCTCCAAAAAATAATTCTTCACCCATTTATCCCTCAGAAAACTCTACTATGACGCATGAAGAGGAAGCATTACAACACGATATATCAAAATTACGGGACCATGTGCAACAAATTTCGCTCTTAGAAAGAGAAACTAAAGATGAGCTAAAAGGTGACATGGATGGTTTAAAATGTTAAATGTATGGTTTAAAAGTAGAAATGGAAGCTAATATGGATGGCATGGAAGCTAAGATCGATGGTATAGAAGCAAAGCTAGAAGGTTTGAAGGAAGGTTTGACAATGTTGCTACAAGAAATGATTCCTAATGGTGAAAAGGTAGTAGATAAAACTTATGACAAGAAAAAAATAATTTTTAATCATGATTTTATAGACTCTAATATTTGATTTAAGATCTGTTATCACTCCACCAGATTCCCAAGGCTGAGGAAGGAATCCCAACAGAGGTAACCACAAACCAAGCTTTTGACTTGATAGCTAGCCTTATAAAGCCGAAGAGGGCTCTCTCCAAAAGGGTCACAGCCAAGAGGGCTAGATAAATTAGGGTTTTAGGCTAGATAATGAGTGCAAGGGTTGTTTTTATTTGGTTTTGGTTGGGTAAATCAACATATAATGAAATTAGGTCAAGGAAAACTAGGTCAGGTCTATAGAGTGAGGGTTGCAGGGATGAATGGGGCAAGGTAGGTATAATGTCTATCACTTGAGGGAAATGGTTATGGAATGGATTAGAAAATTTAAGGAGGCTAAGGGAAGCATAAGACATGTATTTCTCTCAGAGAGAAGATATAAAACAAAATATGACTAGTTATCCAAAACAGAGCATGGCTAGCATGTATTCTAAATTTAACACTTATAAAATATCATAATAACAGACATGAAAAGTAAATGAAAAATACATTCAAACATATGTGATTGAAGAGGAAACAATAAAAGACATTTTATACCATAGGTATCCCATAAATATAGTTGTAACTCCTCTTTTATTAATGGCCAAAACTGAGTACAAAGTCTTGTTGATCAACTAAGAAAAATTAAACTGATTCCAACTATTCCCATCTCTAAAAATGAGTCAAAAATAAAAATATATAGGCCTCAAAAAACATATCCCAACCTCGGGGGTCAAATCCCTAAGAGGAGGAGCTGATCCACCAAAGTCTAAATTGAAACCTAGAGTGTAGGGTGGTCAAAGTGACTCAACCCTAACTTTTTGCAAACTGATTCATTACACCTCATCATGATTTTTAACCTAATGTATTTAAACTACGTAATAGTAAAAACATGATAATTAAATTTACATCATAAATTACATGAGGTAAAAACATGATTCCCCAAGGTAAAATTCAAATTTGTAGAAAAACTCAGAAAAAATCAGTGAATTGATAAATGTGAAACGCCATTTTACCCAAACTTGCAGGCTGCTTTGTACTAGGTTGTATGTGTCCAAATTGGCTAAAATATATCTTGTTATAAATTTCTTCAAGTCTAGCTTCCAGAATACCTTCATTTTTCAAAATGAAGGTAATTTTCCCTGTCAAAATTCATTTCTCCCAAGACTGGTCAAAAAGTGTTGAATGAGGGTGCCAAAATGTAGAGTGTTGTTGTAAGAAATGTTGGGAGGCCTTCATCAACTCCAAATTGAGATCATGATATCTCATTGGAAATATATCTTTGTATAGTTATCATTGGACTCATTAATCAATTCATTTGGACATTCCCAGTATGAGAAAAAATGATTTTCCCAAGGTCACTCTAGAAGTGCAACAACTCTCTTATGGCACCTGTATTTTTGACATTTCTCTAAAACCATAACACATTTGTAAAAAATTGAGGTTTTTATTCCTTGGCCTATGATGGAAAAAAATCTCTATCACTATTGTCAAATTAATCTTTGTTTTGTCAGAAACATAGTTTGAAGAAAAACTGGCCCTATGAGTGGCAAATGACTTGACTCTTGGAATGGCTTCTCAAAAAATGATGAAGGCATGATGTTTATGAGCAAAAAATACCTCATACTTACTAATATGACCTATATTATGCCTCCTCTACTCAAATGTCTCATTTCCATAGCAAACCCTAGCTCAGTGGGAGAGGAAATTAGGGTTTGGTGCTTGTGAACAATGATGACCAGGGCACCCTTGGAAAAAATGGTTAAAAAACGAAGCTAGGTCAATGATAATGACGGAGATGAGGTGAAAGAAGAGTAAAATAAGGTGGGATGGGTGGGATTCAAATACCATTGCTAACATCAGCTCCAGCTGGGGAAGATAGCTCTGAAGGTGGTGTCTAGAATCGCAGACCTCAAAATTTGTAAATCAGTGCCTTATCCATTAGGCAATGGAGTCCAATCTATAAACTGAAACTAAAACTGAAACTGAAAACACACTCCAAACTTCAACCCACACTAATAGATCATCAAATCCTTAGGGCCTTCACCTTGGGCTTCAAACCTTAATGAATTATGTCAACACTCACTGAAAATAAAATCAAATCAAATTTAAATGATACCAACCTACTCTAATCTGCTGCACAATTGCTGATTAGGTGAAATGATCCTTCTAGTGTAGCCAATCCAGGAGATCGCTACTTATAATTTATGCTCTCACTTTCCCCAAGAAGGCAGAATGATGTACATGTAGGCAACTCACAATAGAAACTGAAACCAAGGCTTATGCTGACAAAGAAGACAACATTCATTTTCTCCAATGCTTGAAAAAGACTACTGAAGGGATATTGAAAATCTTGAAGCATTACCTTGTCTTGAGATCCAGCAGCAAAAACACAAGTACTCCCTTGATTCTGATATGAAAGAACACTTTGTTGTTGATCTATAGGAAGAAATGGGGAAGTATAACCTTCTGCTATATGAGTATTGGCTGTAAATTCTTCAAGCTTGAGAAATTATAACTCAATCTCTGGCATATTGTCTCTCTCATGCTCATAGTCATCAAATTCATATTCTAATTCATCCTTAAACAAAAAAAAATCTTCAAAATTATCAAACATGACAGCCCTATCATATTCTATGCCTGAAACCTAGATGTACCATGAATACCTAAACAATGAATAAAAATTCTTAGACCCCGATACTAATTGCAAAATCGGTTCCCTAAACAACATGGGGTAGTTGTGTCTACCTGAGGTGCAATTGAGATACTAGAAATCAATATATAAATGAATTTAATCGAACCTATTTTTGATTGGGACCCAAGTTGAGAGTTGCGCCTGATAAATGATCCTAACATCTAGAATTTTTCTTAACTCTTTCTGCATAAGGGGTTCAAGTGTGGGATGTACTTTCATCAGCTTCTGCTTGAACGGTTTAGCCCCTACCCTCACTGGTATGACGTGTTCAAAAATTTGGTTGTTGTAAACTTTGATATATTCACATGCACATGTGGGAACATCTTTGTACTGCCCAAATAAGAAGGTAAAGGCTAGCCGCTCTTGCAGTATATGGCACGTACTAGATTGACACCCTTCATACCTTTTGTTGTTTTGTTCCCAAATTTATTTGCTTAGGTGACAACATGTAACTATGATTTTTGGCGTTGGAAAGTCCTCGGAAGAAATTATGCAGTTCATATAGCTCTTTCAAAGATACCACCCCCTTGGGGATGAGGTTTTCCTTACCCTTACTGGTCGCATCCTACAATGCTTCTTCGTGCTCATCCTTATTGAGCGTTGCATATTTGAGTGTGTCAGTGCTTACCATGAAATGTGGTATTTGTTGGTCATCACACACATGTGGATAAGAGATATTGTCGACGAGAGATGTTTTATATAAAATTTCAACAAAAAAACATTCTTCCATGGTTACAACCTAACAGTAGTACTGGCTAATGTATCTATAGTTGTGTTTTGGGTTCTTGGAACAAGAAAAACAATTAAAACTTGGAAATTTGAAACTAAATGCCATACCTTTTATTGATAAACATTTACATGAGGAAAAATACAGTAAATGGTATCACATACCTATCGTACCATTTTTTGAATCACCTACTTCTTTTAAGGACACAATGTTGGGGTGGATGGCACTTTGTAGGCTCAAAACGAGTGCTTCATATTATGTGGAGTAGTTTGTGCACTCTGTTAGCCACCAATAAAATTTGTCATATAAAATGGTGGCTAAAACATTTTTGAAGCCTTCAAGGAACAAGTTTATTGCTAAAAATGTTATCTCTTGAAGACTCATGAAGACATCTTGCCTGTTGTCCAAATCTTCATTTCTGTTTCCATTTCAAAGCTCAGGAATTCTGCTGATTCCGTAGGAAAAATACTGCTGCAAAGGCCATTTTCCCCTTCCTTCCACCACAAAAATAACCTCATTTTTTACCCCTTTTATTCTCATAAAATTCCTCTATTTTCCATTTTCCCCTATTCCCCCTTCATAAAATCCCCTTTACAAAGTTCAAAACTCCTTTTTGGACTCTGCCGAAACCCCCAAATCCATTAAAAACTTGGAAAATTTTCATAAAAATGTGTTTTTTGTATTATAGACTTAAGCCCCCTTGGGCTAAGTCCTTAACCACTTACCCTCCATATGCCCTGGTGCTAGAACCAGGCGCTAATCCGTTTAGGTGCTTAATCGCATTGCAAAAATCCGAGCGCATAAGTCCATTTGCCATGTTCAAAAGTTCTGATGTGATTGAGCCTTTGTACACAACCCCCAATCCTATTGTTGTTTTATATAACCTGAGTGCCCACAGTCGGGTGGTAAAAACGTTGTATATTCCATTCCTGATTAATTTTTTCCTTTATAAAGTCTAAAAACCCCTTTTTTCCAAAGTTTGGTTTGAACGCGCTGGAGTTATGTTTTTAAAATGAAAATTGGGTAGATTGAAAGACCCGCATCAAAACTTCCGATGTGATTGAGTCCCTTTGTTAAAAATCTGTCCCCTCTGCTTTTTACTCCATATAACTTCACCCGGGAACAAGAGTTAAAGTCCCAAGCACCAATCGCATCACAAAAATTCTGAATGGCTAGATTGAAAACCCTGAAGGCCTGACCTTGCAATTACAATTGGCCCTTCATCATATACACCTCGGGCATATTATATTTCATAAAGACCAATGGCCCCCGTAGTTGGGTGCCAAACCATATCATAAATATATATCCTACCCATACCATAAAAACTTTGTATTATATTAAAATTTTTGGTTTTTCCATGATATAAGGGTTTTCTACTGGTGCAAGTTTTTAAACGATGCCGACCATTGATCTAAAGCTGATCAACGATCAGCGCAAAATCGCATCGCGAGTTTTCATCGAGCACATCAAATATTTTCCCACCCGTGATTGGTCAACTCTCGATTATCTCTCCACCATCGATCTGATCTGTAGATCAATGGTCCATAATTAATCACATCAGTGCCTCCAAGTTCTATGCCCCGCCGATGCATGTGCCTCCGATTGCATCTGGAGTGTCCACGTGTCCAGATTGGACAGTCCTGGATGTTTTTCCCAACTTTGGTGTAAAATCATGCGCCTCGCATTCTAATGTTTTAAAACCAAATCCCGACCATTTATCTCTGCAGATCAATGGCCCTTATTAACCCTTCCTCTACCATTGTAATATTTCCATTTGACCCCCAGATTTAATCTCCGCCGTTGATCCTCACATCTAATGGCTCATATTAACCAGACAAGGCCTGCCTCCTGTGGGTCTTGCCCTCTTCAAAATTCAATCTCCGCCATTAAAATCTTGGATCCGACGACCTAGAATGAAACCGCCCATCCCACTACTGCCCGCGCATCTACCTCGTATCGCGTTCACTTTCCCACCGTCAGATCTAAGACCCTTGATCAAACGGCCCATGTCCCAAGTCGCACAACTTCTAGCACGAAGTATAATTCTTAAAAATTACGTGATATAGGTGGTTTTCTGAGGCCACATGTCGGGCAGGGGCACATATCGCGTTCCAAAAGGAAAAAAAACCTACTCGCCCTTTTGCCGCACGAAAACCACTATTTTGCAACCCAAAACTGCTTTCCCTCTTTCCATTTGTGTATTATTGCTCGCGCCCTCCACCGTTGATCTCTGCAAATCAATGGTTCGGATCTATGCCTCCATTTTCATATCGCCCTCCACCCTCGCCAAGGTTTTTTAACATATAATCTCCGCCGTTGATCTCATGGGCCGATCTCATCCGATGGCCCACGGTCATCCCGAATCCCAAACTCCATTTTCACCATATTTTCTTCCGAAACAAAGGTTTGTAACCTTCTTTCATCGAATTTTCACCATTTCTTTATCAAGAGACTCATTCACTTTGTATGAGCATAACTGATCCCCACCGTTGATTTTTGCGTGATCAATGGTTCTGACATATTTTCTCCATCTACTCTCCTTTTGACCTCCTCTAAACAGATCCCAACCGTTGGATGATGCCATCCAATGACCACACTCCTCCCCACGCCCTCTTAAGAATTTTTTCCCAAGAAACGCAGGATTTTATAAATATTTTTTCTATTTTGCAGGGATTAATGGTTTTCCATTATATTGAAAGAAAAATCCAAAGGATGGGAATGACGATTCCCATACCTTTGGTTCGTCAAAAAGAAACCATTCGCAGGGTTCAAACTCCACGTCTCGTCGATGCTTCTAGGGCATTGATGCCTTGTGAGCCCTGCGCAGCACTGCACAACAATAAGACACAGACAATTAAATAAAAACAAAAGAGTATCGGTGTCAAAGACAAAATACAGTAGAACATAGGATCGAAGATAGTATTGGGATATTACGGCTAAGATTGATTATCAAAAGCCTAATCCTCCAAGCTAAAACAGAATTAAAGGAAAATGAAAAAATCTATTAGACAGCAAGGCCTCCACCACCACAACAGAGGCAGATTCATTCCTCTCAGCTACCACAAAGCCACCAATGCCTAAAAGCATTCAACAGAGGCCGAAGTTATTGATCAGAAAATCAGATATCTACCTCAGCGCAACCAAATAATTAATTCTACCAATAAGCTTAATGACAAAATATCAGCAGAGTTATTACTACATGAAACAAAGCCTTAAAAGTCAACAAAAGCTCCCACCAAGCTTAATCTTAAATGTAAATCAATTAATACAATGAGAATATATGTACTCTTCTCCATTGAGCCCCTCAAAGGCCAAGAAGTTATTAGTCTGTATTAATTGCCCTGGGAGATCTTTTATTAGATCTCACCTCTTCATTATTCTATAAATACTTCTGTAGAAGATGAGAAAATGTTGGTTGCTAAACCTTGAAATATACTTGAGCTTTGATACTTCTACTTGTAAATAGTGTTCATGGGCTCTTGAAGCTCTGCTTGTGATTAGGAAAGTTAGGCTGAGAAGTGAAGATGATTACTAACCTAAAACACTGGACTTAAACCTGTAACTAGTTTGAAGCATCAATACAAGCTGATTTATGGGATCCTGGTCTATGTCAACAGTGATGTTATTTCTTATTGTAAATTTTTATTTCATTTATGTTTCCATTTTTTTCATCTTCTCTTATAAAGAACAACAAACATAGAGTTAGGAATTATTGTATATCAGTACCCTTCTCTGACTAATAAGATTTATCTTAATGTTTTTTTCCAATTTGTGTTATTTGGGAATGATTTAATTCAGTTCAAGCAGTTAGGAATGTTGGCGTTCCCTCGTCCTACTATCTTAGCTAATTGTTATTCTTAAATGTTATTTTCAGTATATGTTAAGTAGAGATGAACTAAGGAAGATATGGTGTGCCCTGATCCTAGTCTTATCCCAAAAAATTGTCTGAAAGTTTCTCTTGGAATGTGTTAAAAGCTGGCTAGTTTCAAAGTACTCACCAGATCTTAGACCATTCTTTGTTATCTTTGTGTCTGCCTTGAAATTTACCAAGTAAAGCAGAGCTAGGAGAGGATTTGTGGTGACCCAGGTCCGCTAGTTTCTTCTCCAACATTTGCCTTCAAGTTTTCCTTTGTTTTTAAAATGTTTTCTATTGAAAGTGTATCAAAGGCTGGCTAGTTTCGAAGTACTTACCAGATCCTAGTTTAATTTCATGTTTTTTTTAAGTGTATGTCAAAAGCTGGCTAGTTTCAAAGTACGTACTAGATCTTGGGCTGCTCTTTGTTCTTCATTTGTTTAAATCCCCTTCTTATTGTATCATTTCATTCCATAAATAAAACTTTAAATAGATCCTTAGACATAGATGACTTGCCCCATGGACCATTCTTTCCCCTTGTTGTTTCAATTAAACCCTATTATGACTCCATAGCCCAATGGACTAAAACCTGCAATTATCCATCTTTTTGGCCAAAGCTTGTTCTTTTTGCTTGCAACTTCTCACCTTTGAAACTCTTTACATTTGGAACTTTCCACTCAAATAATAATCATGCT
Source organism: Pinus albicaulis (assembly GCA_034641835.2). Taxonomy (NCBI): domain Eukaryota; kingdom Viridiplantae; phylum Streptophyta; class Pinopsida; order Pinales; family Pinaceae; genus Pinus; species Pinus albicaulis. Next base: position 316,269,170 of record CM076571.1, read on the forward strand.
CAACCATCCAAAAACAAAACAAAACCCTCGACCTTCATAACTAGCCTAACATCATTACCCAAAACTTCAAAGACAAATCCATATTTTCACTTATTGGAGAGATCTCTCTCTGGATTCAGGAGGGCTAGATCCTAGAATCCCAAAGTGGTTGAAATGATGTTCTCCCTACGGTCAGACTTTTTCCAATCTTGCTGATTATAGGGAGCCAACATTTCTGGCGACTCCGCTGGGGAATATCTGAGTTAAATTACACCTATACTTGCTTGCAGACCTCAAAAAAGACATTTTGATTTAATGACACTTGTTCTATTAACCAGTTGAGCCACAAGCAACTAACATATCTGGTGACTCCACTGGGAAATTTTGAGTGTTTTTTCGACCTAGGTACCTTTAAGACCTCAAGAAACCTTTAATTCAAGAACATTGTGTAGTGAGTAAAAAGCAGCCTTTTCAAGCACTACCAAACCAATGGTAATCATGACAAAAACTTGTTTGAATCAGTGACAAACTAGGCAAACGCTAGGATTCTCATAAGACTTTATTTAACCTTGAAAGATCAGCTGGCTTAGCCATAAGAGTAAGGCTGCTTTTGTCTCATAACCATAGATAAGTTTTGAAATAGATTTAGGACACTCTTAACAACCAATAGGATTGAAAAATAACTCATTAAACCCAAAAATATTTCAGATTGGTATCCAATAGGCATGGTGGTGGACCATAAAACCTTTTACCTCCAAAAGAGCTAAAAACTTCCACTTGGCGACTCTGCAATCCTTAACAGACCTTAATACTGCACTAGGAAGACCCATAATCATTATAACCTCATTCAAACTCAGTTAGAGGACTGTAGGATTAAAAATTTATGTAAAACAGATTAGTTGAACTCTTAAAGATTGTCATATCTGGTTGAACTTTTATTTTTTAGTTGGGTCTCGAAAACACAACATAGTGGCTTCTAGAAAGATTCATACTAGAGCCCATATTGATCCTAATCCACCTAAGATAGTTGATAACCCGAAAATTATCCTTAGGAAGTCTCCTAAGATAAAATCTTCAACTTTTTTCAGATCACCCTTGAGAGCTAATTTAGTTCCTGAAAATCTTTCAGCTCTACAAAAATCACAAGCTGACCTAGTAAATCCATTTAGAACTAGGTAATTTGATGATATAATTCAGCTAGACTATGAGTCTTTACTTTCATCCCCAGAGACAAGTGAACATCTTGGTAGTAGAGAAACAACACCTCTTGATTTGCATTTTCTTCACAATTTAGGTGTCTCTCATCCAAGATCAACTCAGCAATCTACTAATGTTCCATCCACATCTGCTCATCCTACATTCACTGTCCGAACCACTCCACTTCATCCCACTTTTCCTTTTGTTAATCCACCTCTTGTAAATCCACCCCCTCCACATATCATGGTAACATGGTATGCTCCCTTAGTCCTTCCTGTTCCCTTAGTCAATCTTCCACAGGACTATCAGTCCAAAATTCCATTATATGATGCTAGTAATGCTACAACTGCATCACAACATGTGGATAAAATGAATGACTTCTTTGACATAAATGAAATTGATGATGATTTTTTCAAGCTTAGATTATTTGCTCAGAGTCTGGGGGAGAAGTAAGAAAATGGTTTAAAGGCTTAACCCCCCATAGTATAAATGATCTCCAAGCCTTCCATCAGACATTCTTAAACACATGGGAAGTAAAAAAAATCCTCTCCAAGTCCTTTCTGATTACAAAAACCTCCATAGAAACACTGGGGAAAGTGTTCAGGCTTACTGCACCAGATTTAACAGTGTGTATAATGCACTTTCCCTAGATCTAAAACCTCCACAAGGCTCATCTCTAAACAAGTTTCCTGAAGGGTTTGACCTTGAGATGGCCTATCAGTTAAGAGAGAGAGACCTTGCAACTCTTGAAGAGATGCAAAAAGGAGCTCTTGCCATGGAAATGAACTTAATGGAGAAGATAGCAAGAATGAAAAATGAGAAGAGAGTGTAATTTAGAGAGGAATCTACCCCTTCTACTTCCAGCTCAAAGATGGAAAAAATGATGGAGGAGATGATGAAGAGAATGAGCATCTTTGAGAGAGCACATCAAGTCAAAACCAAGCTGCTCCTCAAATTAGAAACCAGAATCAGAATTTTAGAAGGAACCAACCTCCAAACAGACCTAGAAAAGATGATCAATAGATCACTCCTCCCTTTCATCAAAACTACGTGAGTGAGGTTGAGGAAACAGATGAAATAACAGAGGAAGAAGATATCAATATGCTGGGAGTAGATAATGATGACTTTGAAATTCATTATGATAGAAAACAAGGTCTATACACACCCTATGATGACAAAAGAGATGATGACGAAAGTTATTATCAAGACATGGAAAATGTCATTATAGAGTCTCAAAGGGAATATGAACTTAGAAGTAAAACCAACCAATAAACTCCCAACACCAAAACCTCTGACAAATCTTCTCAAAACAGCACTGTAAAAAACCCAAAATTGTAAAACTGAAATAAAAAACAGTGGCTGGAAATTCTGATAAAGGTAGAGAGAAAGGCACTCAAAACAATGATAAACAGAGTGCATACCTTAGTAGTACTAACACTTCAGCTAGTACTCCTGTTAAAACCATTTTGTAAAATAGGGCAAGTTAGCAAACAGATTTTGCTGACAGAGTGGCAGCCAACAAGGTTGAGACAAGTACTTCAAAGAATCAAATTCTTTTCAGCCTAGAGCAAGAAATTTCCAAAATTAAAATCTTTGTTCCCTTGACTGAGTTTGCTGCCCAGAATGTATATAGGACCCAAATTTTGAAGGCTTTAAATATTGAAGAGAATAATTACACACTCAATCTTAACGATGACCAACCAGAGCTTATTTTTGGTCCAAAGATTGAAGGTAAGTATCAAGAGGGACCTCTTCCTCCCTTTTATGTGAGTTTAAACATCCATGACAAAAATTTTCACAATGTTATGCATGACTCCGGGGCTTCTCATAATTTAATGCCTAAAGTTGTAATGGAGAGCCTTGGTCTAGAAATCACTAGAACTTATAAAGACCTTTACTCCTTTGACTCAAGCAGAGTAAAATGTTTAGGATTAATTAAATACCTCTGCGTTAACTTAGCCCATATTCTAGCCAAATGTTTGGTCATGGATATAGTTGTGGCGATGTGCCCCCAAAGTATGGAGTGTTGTTATCTAGGTCTTGGGGGGCTAAGTTACAAGGAACTATGCAGATGGACATGGCCTATGCGACCATCCTTGTTTTCAACCAGACAAGAAGACTTTACAGGGAGTCCCATATGTAATACATAGTTACAAGTCAAGACAGACCACAAAACTCTCCTCTGTATTCTGTAAATACAGGCCTAGATTTTTTATCCTGTTTAGGGATGAATATTTCACTGAACAAGTGACTTTAAATAAATTGATGGCTGATAGAGAGGAAGATGAGCACAACGCAGAAGTGTCAAAGCAGTTTGCTACGTTTGAAAACTTTAGCAAACCAAACACAGGTCTTGAGCTACAAGTCATGCGTCCTTTGCTTTTAAACCTTGATAGTCAAGAAAAAAACCCTCAACACAGTGAAAAACTTGAGGGGCTGAAACAAAGTCAACTAAGTGTTTATATTCAAGAATCATCCGAAAGCACTTTAGTTGAAGAGGACAAGCACCAAACAGATGAAACTGAATTCAATCCTCTATGGAGTATGAACTTCGATGGGTCATGCACTAGAACTAATGCTGGTGCAGGTGTCTGGATATGCAACACTGAGAACAAACACACAGAAAGCATTTCCTGTAAATTAAACTTTCAATGTTCTAACAACATAGCAAAATATGAATCCCTGCTTTTAGGCTTGCATTTGTTGAAAAAGTTAGGAGCCAAGAGAATTAAAGCGTATGGGGATTCTGAGTTAATCATTAGGAAAATCAACGAGGAATACAACACAAATCACCCAAGACTTAGAGCCTATCGAAATGATGTCATGGACCTTTTAAAAACTTTTGAGGAGTACCAGGTAATTTTTGTCCCAAGGAAAAGAAATATCGCGGCCGACAACTTAGCCTTTGTAGCCATAACATGCTTAACACCATATGAAACCGAATACTGCACGACTTATATTAAATTCATACCAGCCGTTCCTGATAATGAAAAGTATTGGCAACTGTTTGACGGAGACAAACAAATAGAAGACTTCATGCAATTCAGAAATGAATTCGAACTACACAGTTTAGATTTAGATTATGATACAGACTGCAACAGTGAAGAAAATTTTATTGCTGAAGAAGAACCGTCTCCTGAACTCACCAATGTAAATCTACTGTCTAGCAAACTTGAAAAAAAAACAGAATTGACTACAGAGTTAGAAACAGAGGAGTTAGAAACTCTGCAGTCTAATGATCAGAGTTTGCCTAAGGGTCTGGCCCCTTTAGAAGAGTTGATTGATTTTAACGATGTGGCCAAGAAGCCAAACCTGGAGCTTGTAGATACTGAAGTGGAAGAGTGAAATACAGGCAGCAAACTTAAACCAATGATGATTAAACTGTCTAAAACTTTACCAGCTCATATTAAAATCAAATACATAGAGTTGTTTAAATAATTTTCTGATGTTTCTGCGTGGAGTTACGAAGATCTTAAATCCTATGACACTGAAATAATACAGCACAAAATCCCTCTCAAATAAAACCAAAAACCATTCAAATAGAAGCTGCACAGAATTAACCTTGTACATCTGCCTTTGGTTGAGAAGGAGATTAAAACGATGTATGAAGCTGGTATTATTGTCCCTATTGGATATTCTGAGTGGGTGTCTAATCTGGTGTCTGTTAGGAAGAACACTGGAGAGATCAGGCTTTGTATAGACTTTAGAGACTTAAACAAAGCTTCATTGAAAGACAACTACCCTTTGCCTAAGCTGGATCATATTTTACAAAGGGTGGTAGGGTCTAAAATAATTTCTTTGCTTGATGGCTACTCAGGGTATAATCAGATTCTAGTCCACCTTGATGATCAATTAAAGACAACTTTTATTACACCATAGGGCACTTTCATGTATGTGAAAATTCCCATTGGTCTAATGAATGTTGGAGCAACTTTTCAGACAGCCATGGACATAGCATTCTCGAAAGAACTAGGCTACTTCATCATTATATACCTCGATGATGTCACTGTGTTTTCAAAAATAGATGAAGAGCACTTAGAACATTTAAGAAAAGTTTTTGAGAAATCCATAAATTTTGGAATATCTTTGAACCCTAAGAAAACACTATTCAGTCTCCAAGAAGGAAAACTTCTTGGGCACATTATTTCAGAAGAGGGTATTAAGATAGATCAAAAGAGGATTGAGGCTATATTGCAAATATCTCATCCTCAAAACATCAAGAAGTTGCAATCTTTCATTGGAAAGATTAAATTTTTTGAGAAGGTTCATCCCCAACTTGGCTGAGCTCCTTAGGAATATAACAAACATGTTAAAGAAGGAGCAAGGGGTAAAATGGACCTTGGAAGCAAAGAAATCCTTTGAGCTGGTGAAACAAGCGTTAACCAAAACACCGGTTCTAATAAGTCCTGATTTTTCAAAATATTTTTATATTTTTTCATTTGCATCAGAACATACAATAGTTGTTTTCCTTTTACAAAAAAATCCACAAGGACAAGAGAATCTTATTTCATTCTTTAGAAAGGCTTTGAGGGATGCCCCTCTAAAGTATAACATTATGGAAAATCAAGCCTTTGCTTTGGTTAAGGCTTTAAAAGACTTCAGAATATACATCTTGCACTCACACATCATTGCCTTTGTCCCAAATTCAGTTGTGAAAGACATTCTAACATAGGAACTAGATGGTAAGAGAGGTAAGTGGATTGTTGTTATTCTTGAATATGATTTAGAGATAAAGCCCACCAAAATCATCAAAGGCCAAGGTCTAGCTAGATTAATGGCTGAATCCAATTTTGAAGTTCTCGATATTAATATGATTAATGCTTTGGATGAACAAGAGGAAACCTCAACTCCCATTGTTGAAGAAAATTTTATGAATTCCTCTTGGTATGCTGATATTCTTTATGTTTTTCTTAATTTGAACACACCTCCTGGTTTGACAAAAACAAAGGCAAGGTTTCTAAAGTTAAAAGTTGTAAACTATTGCATTATAGATAGATGTCTTTATTGGAAAAATGAAAGTGGGATATTGCTTAAATGTTTGCCTGAGTATGATGCAGAGAAGGTTAAGCACGAGTTCCATGAAGGAGAGTGCAGAGGCCACCTATACTGGAAGACAACAACGAACAAAATCTTGAGGGCTGGTTACTATTGGCCTACTTTCTTTCTTGATGTACACAAGATGATAATTTCCTGTCATAAATGTCAAATTTTTGAAGGCAAAAGGAAGCTTCTACCCTTACCTCTGCATCAAATCACTGTTGAAGTTCCATTTCAACAGTGGGGACTTGACTTCATAGGTGAAATCCATCCACCATCTTCTTCTCATCATAGATGGATTCTCACTACCACAGACTATTTCACCAAATGGATAGAAGCCATTCCTTGTAGGCAAGCCAATGATTCTGTTATTATAAAATTCATGGAGAATAATATTCTCTCTAGATTTGGCTATCCTACCAATATCATCACTGATAATGCAGCAGCATTTGGATCAAAGAAGATGGTTGAATTCTGTCTCAAGTATCAGATAACATTGGGGCATTCCACAGCCTATTACCCTCAAGGTAATGGACTTGCAGAATCCTCAAATAAGAGTTTAGTGAACATAATCAAGAAGTTGTTGGAGGACAACAAAAAGTCTTGGCACACAAAGCTTGTGCATGCACTTTGGGCTGATAGATTAACATTGAAAAAATCTATTGGTATGTCACCCTACCAACTTGTGTATGGCACTGATGCAATTTTTCCAACCAGCCTTGGTGTGCCAGTTATGAAGTTGACTCAAGAGGTTCAGTCTGAAGATAATGACATGATCAGAAGGATAAATCAGACTATCCACCTTCAACAAACCAGAGAGGAGGTTTATAACAAAGCATTGCAGAAGCAAGACAACATGAAAAAGCTTTTTGACAGAAGAAAAAAGGCCAAAAATTTTAATGTTGGGGACAAAGTTTTAAAGTGGGACTCAAGGAGGGAAGACAAAGGCAAGCATGGAAAATTTGACAACTTATGGCTTGGCCCTTATCTCATTCATTCAGCTGCTAGTAATGATGCCTTTTTCTTACAAGAGTTGAATGGAATTGAATTGTTTGGGGGTCCTGTCAATGGCAGGATGCTTAAGCATTACTTCTCTTGATCCACGATTATGTTTTAAAGCCTTTTTATATTTTTTCCATTATATATATTTCATCCACCATAGCATTCAAAGTTAGAAAAATCAAAATAAAAAAACAATGAAAGAAATAAAAGAGGGCAGATTGTAAAAACAATAAAGGTACAACCCCGTACCAAAAAAGAGAAACAAATTCTGAAAGTGTGCAAGCTTAAATTCCACTCCTGAAAAACACACTCCTAATTAGTCATACTGCCTAATCTTGACTAATTAGTTTTAAATTTAATACTTATAGGATAGTGAATTCGATTTGCCAAATTTTTTAATCTTGGCTTATCAATAGGTAGATTAGGCTAGAAATTAAAGGTTCAAACAAGCTCAAAACCTAAACCTAAGTTTCCAAGAAAGAATTGACTCCAATCTGTTTCAAATTCTGAGTCAAAATAGAGGTAAATCTGGTTCTAATCAGTTCAAAATCTGAACTAGTCAGACAAAGAAGGAACAACTCAAACAAAAGTAAAAACAGAGCTATAAAAAAAATGAAGTGCTTTGAACTTTCAGATCTTAAGCCTTCCATTTTGATTTAATTTTCCTGCAAAATGATATCTATGTGCAGCTTGTTTTTTTATGCCATAGATCAGCTGCAAGTTAGACTGTTCAATCTTGACTTATATGCTTTTAAATTTCTGTTTTAGAAATTAGAGAATAAAATCTGTTAGACTGTTTAATCCTAACAGATTGGTAGATTAATTAGAGTAGCATATGGACTGAACTGTTTAATCTGAGTTCATGGAGAAATAAGGAGTAGAATTAGATTAGTTTTTATGCTTTCAAAAGAATAAATTTTTTTGAAAATATTTTTCCAATCCAAGTGCACTCTAAAGAAGAAAAAATGTTATATTAGTAGGATTGGGTAGGTAGAAAGCTTGTGTTGATGAAGATCCATTGTTTTCATGGCTGCTAATATGTTTTCAGAGCAAAGGAACAACATCCAAGCAAAGAAATATAGCCCAATGGATGAGGCACTAATCATCCTCCCAGAGAATGCAAGTTTGTAGTTCTTGATGCCTTCGAGAAGGCACCATCCCCAAGTGGAGCCATTGTTAGCCACTAATAAAATTTGCCATATCAAATGGTGGCTAAAACATTTTTTGAGCCTTCAAGGAACAGTTTTATTGCTAAAAATGTTATCTCTTGAAGACTCATGAAGACATCTTGCCCTTTGTTCAAATCGTCATTGCTGTTTCCATTTCAAAGCTCAGGAATTATGTTGATTCCGAAAGAAAAATACTGCTGCAAAGGTCATTTTTCCCTTCCTTCCACCACAAAACTAACCTCATTTTTCACCCCTTTTATTCTCATAAAATTCCTCTATTTTTAATTTTCCCCTATTCCCGCTTCATAAAATCCCCTTTACAGAGTTTAAAACTCCTTTTTGGACTCTGCCGAAACCCCCAAATCCATTAAAACCTTGGAAAAAATTCATAAAAATGTGTTTTTTTTATTATAGACTTAAGCCCCCTTGGGCTAAGTCCTTAACCACTTCGCCTCCATATGCCCTGGTGCTAGAACCAGGTGCTAAGCCATTTGGGAGCTTAATCGCATCACAAAAATCCGAGCACATAAGTCTATTTTCCATGTTCGAAAGTTCCGATGCGATTGAGCCTTTGTACATAGCCCCCGATCCTATTATTTTTTTATATAACCCGAGTACCCACAGTCGGGTGCTAAAAACGTTGTATATTCCATTCTCGATTGATTTTTTCCTTTGTAAAGTCAAAAAACCCCTTTTTTCCAAAGTTTGGTCTGAATGCGCCGAAGTTATATTTTTTAAATGAAAAATGGGTAGATTGAAAGACCCACATCAAAACTTCCGATGTGATTGAGTCCCTTTGTTAAAAATCCACCCCCTCTGCTTTTTACTCCATATAACTTCATCCGGGAGCAAGAGTTAAAGTCCCAAGCGCCAATCGCATCGCAAAAATTCCGAATGGTTAGATTGAAAAGCCCGAAGGCCCGAAATTCCGATTGTGATTGGCCCTTCATCATACACACCCCAGGCATATTATATTTCATAAAGACCAGCGGCCCCCGCAGTTAGGTGCCAGACAATATCATAAATATATATCCCGCACATACCATAAAAACTTTGTATTATATTAAAATTTTGGGTTTTTCCATGATATAAGGGTTTTCCGCCGGTGCAAGTTTTTAAACAATGGCGATCGTTGATCTAAAGCTGATCAACGATCAGTGCAAAATCGCATCGCGAGTTTTCATCGGGTGCATCAAATATATTCCCACACTCGATTGGTCAACTCCTGATCAACTCTCCACCGTCGATATGATCTGCAGATCGATGGTCCATAATTAATTGCATCGGCGCCTCCAAGTTCTTTGCCCCGCCGATGCCTGTGCCTCCGATTGCATCTGGACCATCCACATGTCCAGATCAGACGGTCTTGGATGTTTTTCCCAACTTTGGTGTAAAATCATGCACCCCACATTCTAATGTTTTAAAACCAAATCCCGACCATTGATCTCTGCAAATCAATGACCCTTATTAACCCTTCCTCCGCCATTGTAATATTTCCATTTGACCCCCAGATTTAATCTTCACCGTTGATCCTCACATCCAATGGCTCATATTAACCCGACAGGGCCTACCTCCTGTGGGTCCTGCCCTCTTCAAAATTCAATCTCCCCCATTAAAATCTTGGATCCAACGGCCCAGAATGAAACCGCCCATCCCGCTACTTCCCGCGCATCTACCTCGTATCGCGTTCACTTTCCCACCATCAGATCTGAGACCCTTGATCCGACGGCCCATGTCCCGAGTCGTGAAACTTCTAGCATGGAGTATAATTCTTAAAAATTACGTGATATAGGTGGTTTTCTGAGGCCATGTGTCGAGCAGGGATGCATATCGCGTTCCAAAAGGAAAAAATGGATGCCCGCCATTTTGCCATGCAAAATCCACTTTTTTGAAACCTGAAACCACTTTCCCTCTTTCCATTTGTGTGGTATTGCTCGCGCCCTCCACCGTTGATCTCTGCAGATCAACGGTTCGGATCTACGCCTCCATTTGCATATCGCCCTCCACCCTCGCCAAGATTTTTTAGCATAAAATCTTCGATGTTGATCTCGTGGGCTGATCTCATCTGAAGGCCCACGGTCATCCCAAATCCCAAACTCTGTTTTCACCATATTTTCTTCCGAAACAAAGGTTTTTAACCTTATTTCATCAAATTTTCACCATTTCTTTATCAAGTGACTCATTCACTTTGTATGAGCACAACTGATCCCTACCGTTGATATTTACGCGATCAATGGTTCTGACATATTTTATCCCTCTGCTCTCCTTTTGACCTCCTCTAAACAGATCCCAACCATTGGATGATGCCATCCAACGACCACGCTCCTCCCCACGACCTCTTAAGCAGTTTTTCCCAAAAAACGTAGGATTTTATAAATATTTTTTCTATTTTGCAGGAATTAATGGTTTTCCATTATATTGAAAGAAAAAGCCAAAGGCTGGGAATGACGATTCCCATACCTTTGGTTCGTCAAAAAGAAACCATTCGCAGGGTTCAAACTCCACGTCTCGTCGATGCTTCATGGGAATTTATACCTTGTGAGCCCTGTGCAGCACTGCACATCAACAAGGCATAGACAATTAAATAAAAACAAAAGAGTATCTGTGTCAAAGAAAAAATACAGCAGAACAGAGGATTGAAGACAGTATTGGTAGATTACGGCTAAGATTGATTATCAAAAGCCTAATCCTCCAAGTTATAACAGAATTAAAGGAAAATCAAAAAATCTATCAGACAGCAAGGCCTTCATCGCCACAACAGAGGCAAATTCATTCCTCTCAACTACCACAAAGCCACCTGTGCCTCAAAGCATTCAATAGAGGTCGAAGTTATTGATCAGAAAATCAAATATCTACCTCAGCGCAACCAAATAATTAATTCTGCCAATAAGCTTAATGACAAAATATCAGCAGAGTTATTACTACATGAAATAGAGCCTTAAAAGTCAACAAAAGCCCCCACCAAGCTTAATCTTAAATGTAAATCAATTAATACAGTGAGAATATCTGTAATCTTCTCTATTGAGCCCCTCAAAGGCCGAGAAGTTATTAGTCTGTATTAATTTCCCTGGAAGATCTTTTATCAGAGCTCACCTCCTCATTCTTCTATACATACTTCTGTAGAAGATGAGAAAATGTTGGTTGTCGAACTTTGAAATATACTTGAGCTTCGAGACTTCTACTTGTAAATAGTGTTCACGGGCTCTTGAAGCTCTGCTTGGTATTAGGATAGTTAGGCTGATAAGTGAAGATGATTGCTAACCTGAAACACTGGACTTAAAGCTGTAACTAGTTTGAAGCATCCATACAAGCTGATTTATGGGATCCTGGTCTATGACATCGATGACGTTATTTCTTATTGTAAATTGTTATCTCATTTTTGTTTCCATTTTGTTCATCTTCTATTATAAAGAACAGTAAACATAGAGTTAGGAATTTTTGTATATCAGTACCCTTCTCTGATTGATAAGCTTTATCTTGATGTTTTCTTCCAATTTGTGTTATTTGGGAATGATTTAACTCAGTTCAAGCAGTTAGGAATGCTGGCGTTCCCTCGTCCTACTGTCTTAGCTAATTGTTATTCTTGAATGTTATTTTTTAGTAAATGTTAAGTAGAGATGAACTAAGGAAGATATGGTGTGCCCTAGTCCTAGTCTTATCCCAAAAAACTGTTGAAAGTTTCTCTTGGAATGTGTTAAAATTTGGCTATTTTCAAAGTACTTACGAGATCTTAGACCATTCTTTGTTATCTTTTTGTTTGTCTTGAAAGTTACCAAGTAAAGCAGAGCTAGGAGAGGATTTGTGGTGAGCCTGGCCCGCTAGTTTCTTCTCCAATAGTTGCCTTCAAGTTTCCCTTTGTTTTTAAAATATTTTCTATTGAAAGTGTATCAAAGGCTGGCTAGTTTCGAAGAACTTACCAGATCCTAGTTTACTTTCATGTCTTTCTTAAGTGTATGTCAAAAGCTGGCTAGTTTCAAAGTACTTACCAGATCTTGGGCTGCTCTTTGTTCTTCATTTGTTTAAATCCCCTTCTTATTGTATCATTTCATTTCATAAATCAAACTTTAAATAGATCCTTAGACATAGATGACTTGCCCCATGGACCACTCTTGCCCCTTGTTTTTTCAATTAAACCCTATTATGACTCCATAGCCCAATGGACAAAAACTTGCAATTATCCATCTTTTTGGCCAAAGCTTGTTCTTTTTGCTTGCAACTTCTCACCTTTGAAACTCTTTGCATTTGGAACTTTCCACTCAAATAATAATCATGCTCAACCATCCAAAAACAAAACAAAACCCTTGGCCTTCATAACTAGCCTAACATCATTACCCAAAACTTCAAAGACAAACCCATCTTTGCACTTATTGGAGAGATCCCTTTCCGGATTCAGGAGGGCTAGATCCTAGAATCCCAAAGTGGTTGAAACGATGTTCTCCCTGTAGTTGGAATTTTTCCAATCTTGTTGATTACAGGGAGTTAACACACTCAAATTCCAAGCGGCCTGATATGAAGTGCTTATTTTGCAGTGGGTATACCAAAACACAACCTACTTTGGTGATCTCCTGCTTTTTTGAACCATAAAATTAGAAAGTGCGTTGATTATATATACAAGGTTTATGAACTTGTTCGACCAGGGTTCCCTGGGTAAAGAAATTTTATATAAATGTTGGATAGGTTTTTTTTGTAAGCATTGTGCGAAAATATCATGGGGCTTTGGGGTGGGTAAAAGTCCCTTAAATATTGTAATGGGAAAAAGGGAAAACCATGGTTTGAGACCATGGTATGTGCGCATTTAGAAATATATAAATATATAAGAGTTGAGTGAAGATAGATATGAATGATATGATAGAAGAATAGATTGATAGATTCTTAAGTTTTGATCTAAGTTTTGGGTCAGTCTGGGTTGAAAGGCTCCTCCTAGCTCTATGTGCGAAGACCCAGTCCTGAGTTGTGTGCATGGACTGTACTGTTGAGTGCATACAAGGGAAATATTGTATTGATTGAAGATATCTTCATCAAGAAGGAAATTTTGGTGAACTATGACTTTATATGATTTTAATAGTGACTTTCTTAGATTTTTTATGTGCATTATCTACTGCTTATTATAGATATGGATCTGTTATGTTGAATGCATTTATGTTTTCATAATTTATAGTCAAACTAGTACATTAATTTTATGCGCAAATATTTTTTGGCTTAATCATTAGATATTAAGTATAATAATCTGTTTGTGTAAGTGTTTATTATGTAACAATCTGAGAATACGCAAGGGATAAGTCATTTTATCACTATCTAGGCATGTGATATTACTTTATTATTTTTCTTTAATTAGATACGGTTCTATGAATTTGCACACAAGGCAGTAGATATTAGATCTTTTGGATCCACATCAAAATCTACCTTAGGGTGTGGAAACCTGGTTCGAACAACTCCCCATACTTCTTTGGGTGAGACTTTGGTCTGCGCAATAATATCAATCTCGAAAGGGCTAGTAGTTGGAGGGTTTTGTTGGTTATGAAATTACTCTGAACCTAGTTCAGGACCCCTCAACCTAGCAAATGGTTCCGTTTTTGTGACAGGGATCATTTTGAGGGAGGGTTGATGTGGCACCCGACAAAGAATGGACTGCAAGATTAGCTTGACAAGAAGGTGCATGAATTTTCGATCCAAGAAAAGAGAAGCCCTAAATTGTAGGTATATCTACAACGAGTTCCACAAAATTTTCTTTGCTTCCTTTTCAACCGAGTTGCAAGAGTGGTTGTCTTGGCTTATTGAATTCCAGACCTACGCAAAGGACGACACGATCACCAAGTGGACCCCAGAGTTGGTACAACAATTGGAGAAATCTAGCAACAATATTACCCATGTGGTAGATCACTAGATCAATAATTTTCTGGGAGGATTTGTGATTGAATTCGATATTGATACGTTTGTATCGTATTCTGAAGTCAAAATGATATTTTTTAAGGGCCCTAGAGGTAAGTTCCTATGCTCAAGGAAGGTGTGGATTAAAATGATTTTGTGTGAAAAGTGTAGTATGTGCAGCTATATTCAGTAAATGTCCCGTAGAGACCCAACTCCACGCAGTGGAAGAACTTACAGAGTAGATCTATAAGAAGTTTTTTTTATAGCCCTCTCACAGGTAAATCTGATAGTGACGAGGTGTCTGAAATCAATATATATTGTGAATATATGCACACAAAAGAAGATGAATTGTAAGATCATGCTATTCTTGGGTCGTTAGCCATAGTTCAGATCCCATCCACTTCACTTCCAAAGTCATCTCACTGTAACAAGCCATCTAATCGACCTCCACCACCAAATGCAGATATGGCTGCCTCCATGAAGTTACCTAATTTTTGTGGTATCGAGAACAAATATGTGGACCAATTCTAGTTTTCTATAGACGTTGTATGGACAACGCAATAGATCAATAATGATAATGTTAATAAAGTGCAACTGGCTACTACATTTCAAGAACGTGCACTGGAGTGATACATCAGGTATGAAGCAACAAAACCTAATGCAAAAATTGAGAATATGAAGGCTGCATTGAAGGAACAATTCAAAAATATGAAATCATATGCTCAATGTGTAACTGAGTTAAAGGAAATCCACCAAGAAGTGAATAAATCCATATGGGAGGTTCATCAATGGTTGAAGCACACCATCAAAGATGGAGGAATTACTATTGATGATACGTAGCACACGGAATGGTTCATTTCCATGTTGCTACCTCATCTATGCCAGTCATTAAATCAACAGAAGATCACAATGCAAGTTTAAGTTGTGGAGATTGGAGTGAAATTAGAAGTCTCGCATATCCCAGCTGCGCAGGCTTGGGCTCAGCAGATTCAAAGCCAACAAGTTTGACTACACTTAAAGATAGAAAGCTTGTGCCAAGATAAGGGGATGGAAGTATGCATAGGTGTATGTTTTATATGTTGTAAAGTTGAAGGGAATCATAAAGATTAGTGTCATGTATATAATTAATATCTAATAGCTAGAGTACCAAGCCTGATTAAGAGCATGATAGGACCAAGTGGCACCCCCACATTATGGTGCTCAATTTTCCAAGCAACAGGTATGCACACAACACGCTTCTTCCCTAGGACTGGTAAATATAATCATGACCTTAAGAAACCTTTCTGCAAAATTTTTTTATTGGTGGGACACGATGTTGAGTCCCAAATTTGCATCTTTTCCATACATTTTTCCATACCTTTTTCACTCACCTAACCCTCCCAAACTGTCAATATCATGTGCAAAAGAGTATCTAACATGGTTTTTAATTATATTTTTGTGTTTGCTATTTGATCTAGATTTTGTTCATTCAAATCGCGATCTTGGGTTACCGCGTACCGCAACTTTCCGGCAGCCTATTTTCAGAAACTCTCATGCCAAGGTGTGTCTACAAGGAACGAGCCACATGCGGTGCTTAGGAATGACGTGACAAGGGTTCGTGTCCTATTTGAGGGTGTGCAAACTCGCTCCAAAGATGCCATGTCAAAGGCATCCATGGAAGTCAACCCTGGAGTTTCATGTCGGGGCCATGGAAGTCAGGCACATAAAGATCCACACGGCTGCTTTGGAGTCATGGGAGGTTAAACTGACCGTGCGCAGCTCCGGAGTCGAATCCAAGCATCCACCCTTCCGGATCTACTTTCCAACACGGCCATGCTCCTATATCCGTGGACGTAGTGGTCTACGTGCTCTCTGCCAGCATGAACTTTAGGAGACAGTTACAGTTTGTTGTTATATATATAGTGCGTTTGCATATGCACAAAAATTTAGTTGTTATTTGATGTTCGTGAATGTAGGCTCTGTTATCTTTTAGTCTGCTCTGTAGTGATTACGCTGCACTTGTGCCGTAACATTACCATTCTGTAATGAACTGCTTTTTAATATGAGAAGACTCTGTTTTTTAAACTTAATTCGTGTTTGAGGACCGTTGCCAAGGCTGTGTAGAGGGCCCCTGCTCAGCTAAGGTTTTGTGTATTAGTGTATATTTCTCATTTTGTTTCTTTAGAAATCATTGTATCATAATCCATTCCTATGTTCATACTTTGTAGTTGTTTCATTTCTGTTTATATACTTCCATAATTTCCATTTCATTTCTGTCTTTCATGCTTTATGATTGTTAATCACTAATCAGTGTTTATGTTTTTCAGGTTTTAGATGGGCAGCCCAGGCATTTTCATAAGCTTTTTGACTAATGACATGAAACTAACATTGTTCTGCTGCTAGTTTGTTTTTCAGCTTTAGCTTAATTTACCTTGTTTTCATATTTCTGGGCTTTGTTGTCCGTCGTAGTTAAAATTTAGACATACTAATCTGCTCATAGCATCTTCAGTTGCCTCCGAAAGCCACAGCTGGACTGATGGTGAGGGACTGCATTATGAAATGTGTAGTTTAGTATTAGTTTCTTTTCTGCAAATTTAGACATATTAAATCATGTATGACATCTTCAGTTGCCTCCGAAAGCCACAGCTGGACTGATGGCGAGGGATTGAATCATGAGTATATGGTTTAGTATTAGTTTACTTTCTGCAAATTAAATATCAGTTACACAAGTTGTTTATGATTACTTCCGAAAATCATAGCTGGTCTAATGATGAAGGGTCAGAAAATGAATTGATGTAATCTGATTTAGATTTATTTTATTGCAATTTTGAATTTCCTTAAGCATAGTTTCTTTTGTGTTTAGTTGGCAGCAAGAATAGTTTGGTTTTCATGCTCACTAGTTTACTGTTTTGATTTATTAGATTAGCAGCACCTTTTCATTTTCAGCAGCACATTTTTATTTTCTTTCAAGTCTTGTCATTGTAATTTTCAATTTGCTTTTAAAGTTTCAAGTTGGTAAATCATTATAGGGGATATCACTTCCTTGAACAAATATAACCAAACTTGTTTTCATTTTAGAATTTCCATTTCACCTTAGAAAAACCAAAAACGAAAAAAAGTTAAGAAATAGGTTATCTTGCACATATAGTGCGCCGCACTTCATCAGCTTACGATTCCCGGATTGACAAATTAAATGCAGCAATTTAGGACACACTAAATTGACCAAACACACGATGAAAATAACTGTCCCAACTTCGATTTGCTGATTGACCCAGCTAGCTTATATAGGATGCAGTAAAAAGGACGAGAACCAGGGTCACCTGCATATCCATCTGGACGCAGTGGATTCCAAGGTAGAGGCCAAGGATGAGGAGGAGGAGATGGCCAAGGAGGGGGGAAAATCATCTGCTATAACTGCGAGGATGTTGTTCATTACGCAAGTGATTGACCAAACCCATCACAGCAATCCTGCAAGTATTGTAGACAATTTGATCATGTTATTGAATATTTACCTGTTTTATTTGCGAGAATGTGTGAAAATAAACCACAGAATCCTACTAAAAATATTCACATGGTGAGAGATGAGTTGTGTGAAGAAGAACTGAGTGTGAATATTTTTACTATGAGTGGTGCAGCAATAGGTGTAGACAAAGGAAAAATCTTGATATTGATCTCTGGATTTGAAAGGCACCTGAAAAGAAGGAAGGATTCAACTTATGGAGGGGAAAAGAGAATTATGTATAAGTGAAGAATTATTTCATAGAAACGGGCACATCAACATCTAAAGCATCAAGCAAGCCTATGGACGTGGTCGAAGGAGATTCAAAGATAAAGCCCTTCCTATTGGCTTGTGTTAGATTTTTGTGCAATAAGAAGGAAGTAGAGAACCTCCAAGCATTAATATACCACTACACAAAGAAGGAAAAACCCATGATAGAGCAGAAGGTTGTCAATAATATTTATTAGAATGAAATAATAAATGGATGAGAAATAGAATTATGTATAAGTGAAGAATTATTTCATAGAAACGGGCACATCAACATCTAAAGCATCAAGCAAGCCTATGGACGTGGTCGAAGGAGATTCAAAGATAAAGCCCTTCCTATTGGCTTGTGTTAGATTTTTGTGCAATAAGAAGGAAGTAGAGAACCTCCAAGCATTAATATACCACTACACAAAGAAGGAAAAACCCATGATAGAGCAGAAGGTTGTCAATAATATTTATTAGAATGAAATAATAAATGGATGAGAAATGCGCTTAAATTCTCATATCGGTGTATACGAAATGGATCAGGTTATCTTGGATTCTGGGTCTAATGAAAATGTATTACCTGTTAGGGTCCTGTGATTTGTTAGATTGGTGAGATAAAATGCACAGGGTAACATCAGACCAGTCTTTGGAGTCCTAGGACATAGCCTTCCTGGACTCAGGGAGGGCTCTCTCTGTTTGCAAAGGATGTGATCTTGTTTGCTTCTAGTGTTTTGATTTTAGGCTAGGTGTTAAGTGTAGGGGTTGTTGTTTGCTTTGGTTGGGTAAGATGGGCAAGTAGAATAGGTGGAGTGAGAGGTATTCAAATCATTGGGCTATGGAGTCTATGAAAGCCATGGATATCTCAACAATGAAATAGGATGCATAACAGGGAAAATCTAGCATGGTCAAATGGATATTTTATGGCATGTATGAAGTGGAATGAACATAAATTTTGTGAGCATAGTAGGTGTATAAGGGCAGTGAAGAATCCTTAAACAAATACCTAAAAAAAAATAAGGGAATTAAATACATAATCATGAAGAAGAAATCAATAAACAAGGCAAACCAGTAACTCTTTAATTCAACTTAAGAAAATAAGCATTTAAGACAAACATTCCAATGAAATATAGAAGGTGAGAAACTCATTTAACTTCTAGTGATTTCAACTTAAAGGTTAGAAAACATTCAAGATAACGGATAGCTTTAATCAAAGAAGAGGGAACTCCTAAGCATCTATGATCAAGCGACAAAGAACTTTAAGGAAAATTTTCAAGCATGGACAAAGGGCATGATTAGAACATGTCCTCTTTGACTAACACCTAACAAGTAGTACTTTAAAGAGAGATTCCAAAAAAAAGTTTAAATAACATCAAATAAATAATGCAAACCATAAAACATATTTGAAAACTACTATATTGAACCATTCATGGAATAAACAAGCATAGGTAGGTCTAAGAAGCAACTAAGAATTCCTTAAACTAACCCAGCAAAGGAAAACATAAAGACAATAGAAAACAAGGAGGGCTAAGGTGCCTCAAACAACATTTCTTAGCCTATACTCTTTTTTTCTACTGCAACGTAGAAGGATGGAAACATAATGAAAAAATGAGAAAACAATAACATGAAAGAGAAGCACTTCACCAATAACCAAGCTCAGGGATCCTCCAAGCTATCCTCCTTTATCATTAATCAAAACAAACCATTCAGAAACTCCACAAGACCAATTCCTTCTTCAAACTCAAGAAAACCATATATTTCTCTCAAAACTCATCAAATTCCAACATTTACAATGAAACCCTCATGCTCTATTCATCTTAGCAAAGGAGGGAGAAAACCTTAGATAGGGTTGGAAAATGTCAAAATCACTCATAGATGTCATAAATGCCCAAGAGACCATGCAAGGCCCAAGGCACAAAATATACCATGAAATAAATGCCAAAATAACTTCTAGCACCTAATTATAGAGTGAGTTTCCTTAAAAAGCACGAAAATATGATTTTTCAATAAATGAGTGTGTTTTGTTGACTTTTGGCCAAAAAGACACAGTGCTCTCTATAAGCACAACACCAAAATAGGTGCTATTGCAGCCAAGTTTTGGGGACCTTCCCGATGTCGGATGTTGCTTCATGATGGCCCATTGGAAATCATGTTGAGGCTTCTTTCCATCTACCTTTGGTTTTCTGATTGATCCTCTATAACCTATCAAAAAATTCAAATTCCCAACACTGCTCTGAGCATAGCGCCAGGCCTGAAAATGAGGTAGAATGGTGAAAAATGAGGTGTGTTTTGACCTTTTAAGGGGTCAAAAATGCCCCACATGTTCTAAAATGTTGTGAGCATAATGTACTAGGAATGAGAAATCCAAAAATGTAAAGTTATCCCTTTGAGGATGCCTGAGGGAAAATCATAGCGCTAGTGGCGCTACGCTTATAGGCCTCCAAATTCTCAAAAAAAAAAAACTTGTCCAAATTTCTTCAAAATTGGTGGATGTCTCCTTCAAGGGGTTTGAGAAACATTTAGAGAAGCTTGTGCCAAATTCCAAGTCTAGCTTGGCCTTTTGATTCTTTTAATGTCTGGGTCTTGACTTGGGCCTTCTTCAATTTGGCCCTCGCAACTTGATTTCTCCAGGCATAATGCTTAGTCATCCTTCTTTCAAGGTCAAGATTCTTGTTATCCTTCTCTAATTTAGCCTCCAAGTGTATGTTGGCTCTTTCTAACCAAGGATCTCGATCATGTGCTATCTCCATGGCCAAAATCTCATCTAGGGGTAGCTATTCTATTAGGGCTGATTCTTGTTCTCTTTGTTTCTCCAATGACTTCTTCAACCCCATGGTTGTAGGCCTCATCATAGATTATCCTTCCTCATCCTCACTCTCTTCATAAGTGCCCATGAACTTTTCTAGTTTCACTTGTGCCCTTTGGGCTTATTTCTAGGCCTTGATGGCTCTAGGTTCATAGGTTGCAAGTTGTGCTCCTAGTTACCTATTTTCCAAGTCAACGACATCATTTACACTTTTGGTTATATCCAGATTGTCTTGGAGGTCTTCAATGAGTGCATTTTTGTTCTAGATGAGCAAGTTTGAGATTATTGCTTCATTATCTTCATCACTGTCTACTTGAAAGATCTCAAACTCCCTTTTCACCTCATTATTTTCTTCTTCTTCTTTTACCTTTTGTTTTCCTTTCTCGAATGGCTGAGCTGAGGCAGATGGCATGGTCCCTTGCCTCTTGGAGGAAGCAAACACAAGCCTTGGCCCTCTTTGATATGTAAGTGAAAGAGGTGTGATTTTGGTCTTGTTGGTGTCTTTTTCATGGTTGTGATCCTCATTAGGATTATCACTCTCTGCACTTTCCTCACTTTCATATTGTTCATCAACAAGACTGATTTCCTCCTTATCTTATGCACTGTCATCATTTTCATTATCACTGAGGGGCTGAATATTGTCATGACTGTCATGAATATTTTCTTCTTTTCTATCCTTTTCATCACTGAGGCTTGCTTCATTTTTGTCACTGCTGCCTTCATTTTCTGCATTGTCCTCACTATCATTATCTTTATAATTTTCATCTTCTTCCATGTCTTCATTATCTGTCTCTGATTCATCATCATTTTTTGTTGCAGCCTCATCATTTTCCTCTTCATTCTCTGCCTCTGTATCCTTTGTTTTACTGCTGACCTCCTTTTCATCAATGCTCAATTCATTCTCATTGTCAACCTCCTCATCTTTTTCATCATCCTCTTCCATACTGTCAATGTTTTGCTCACTGTCATACTTACTGTCATGATCATTTTTTTCATTTTCATCACTGTCATGCTCACTATCCCTTTCTTCATAATCATTTTCTCCTTCTTCCTCTTTGTCAATTTTTGTCTTTGCCTCATCATCACTTTCTTCCTCTTCCCCATCATCTGCCACACTTTGGACTGATTTATTTTCACTCTCACCCTCTTCACTTTGGTTTGAATCATTATCATTATCTCCCTCATTTTCACTTGATTCTTCATTGCCACTTCCTTCTTCACCTGATGCATCGAGGGAAGGGGAGGAAGGGAGGTTTTCTTGATGTGAGGACACTTGTGTAGACGATGAGGGAAAGTTAGGTTGATGAGGGAGATGTGGGCTTGTGAATACTTCATGTGGTATGAATACCTCCCAAGGTATGCCCTTCTGTTCCAACCAATGTAGAACCAGAATCTTGATCAAGGAATAGTGAAATACACTTTGCATGTTTTCGGAAGGATTCCTTCTCCAGACAACAGAAGACATTTTTTCCATACTCCTATAGAGGTAGTAGGGTAAGTTAAGCATTTTGACCATTTTGAAATGCATGAGGAGTCTAACATGGTAGGAATAAAGTCTGGTGTACCTCCCTTCATAGGTAATGTACTTCATGATAACCTTCATCAAGGGTGCAAACCTTTGTTTTACATGTGAGAAAGGGAAGATAGCCCTGCAGCCTACTCTGTACCTACTTTTGACAAATGGCTCATAATGGTTCATATCCAACCTTGCCTTATTGAACCATTTCTCAACAACAACATGTATGCTTGTAGCATTAGAGATGGAATCTGTTGATAATTAAAAATCCACCGCTGCAAGATTCACCTATTTGTTGTGGAGGTTGAGGACCAACAACCTTCTAAGATCTGGGTGGTTTTGTACTTGTTTGACCTTCTCACAAAATTGAAAACATACCACATTCTAGAAACATGAGAGGATCATCGGGGATGAGGTGATATTCATTGTGCACTGGGGTTCAAATCTGTTCACTTTCCCTCCTTTGTGGTTTGGCCTCATAGGCCCTTGGCCTCTTTCACTACTACTATTTTTTCTGCTCCTGACATGCTAATTAGGGTTGTTTATGGGCAAACTTGGGCAAGAGGAGTAAAATGAGAATGATAGTGGGCAACTTCTGAAAATGAGTGATATGGAGGTGAGGTATGATTGTTTTATTTTGAGCTTGATGAGGGATTTTATATAAATGATTTGTGTTTACCTTATTTTATTCCCCTTCAAATGACAATTAGTTGCTCATAGGTTAAAAACAGAGGCTTACTTGTTATGAAGACCTAGGGTTTCGTCATGACTAGGGTTTGAATTTTTATATTAATCACAAAATCATGAAAATTTATTGGAGCACAAGGAGGAAAGGCCACCTACTAGCTTTTAGCTTGTTTGCAGGTCTTTGGAGGTGATTTGGAGGTGTTTCCCTCAAATTTTGGAAATTTTTTGTGCAATTTGGATGATCTTCTGCATTAGCGTGGCGTCGGGCCTGTCGTGTGCCTCTGAGCATAGCGCTGGGCAAGTCAGGCGTGCATAGCGCCTACTGCATGAAGGCATACCAGCCTCTGGGTGCTGTTCTGGGTAGGAGAAAGGTTGGGTCAGGCCTCTGCCTAGGCGTTGCATTGACACTCCTGGGCGTGTTGGTTTGCTTAAGCATAGAGCCAGTTTATACACGTAGTGTCACCATGTGTATGTGTACCGCAGTGTAAAAATTGCATTGTAATGACCCCTATTAGTGCAGCACCAGGGTTTGTGAGCACAACGCCAGTGTCTATGCGTAGCGCCAGTGACTTGGCCCAGATTCTCTAAAAAAACTCAGAATTTTCTCTTGGAAGCTTTTCTCTCCTTCCAAATGACAAGTGAAGTTAAAATTGATAACTGAGATGGATTTATACCTTTGAGAAATAAATTGAAATTAAAAAACCCACCTTGCTAAGTTTTTGTCACTTTATCATTTGACTGATATACTTTTTGACCTTTTTGCAGGTGATTTTAAAACTTTTCAAGATAATTCTTCCCCCTTTGGTGATGGGTTACTGGAGAAATAAAAGTTCTCTTTTAAACTTGAGAGTCTTGACATCTCAAACCTCCTTTGTTTTCACATGAGAAAATAAGAAACAATTTTTTATCCCTTTAGGCATATTTGAGTGTTGGTGAACCTAAAAACATGTTTTTCTTACATTTTTACTGATTTTGACAGTGATGTATCCATTTTGACAAAGAGTATAGATCATGCCTGCTATGTCCCTTCTTGACCACTTCTAATTTGTTGCAGGTGCCATGAAAAAGTTGTTTTGGTCTCCTTTGTCATTA
Source organism: Pinus albicaulis (assembly GCA_034641835.2). Classification (NCBI taxonomy): domain Eukaryota; kingdom Viridiplantae; phylum Streptophyta; class Pinopsida; order Pinales; family Pinaceae; genus Pinus; species Pinus albicaulis. Next base: position 316,293,250 of record CM076571.1, read on the forward strand.
TTTGGAGTTTTACAACCTCAGTTACTCAACAGTAAACTCATGCTCAACTTGCTTTTCCATTTTGAAGCTTAACCTTATGCCTTGTTTCCATTGACCATTTTGAGGGAAATTGACTGAAAATGGAGGCTTGATCTCCTTCACACTGATACTCTATGCATTTTTTCCTTTTGATGTAGGGAAGCACCATTTCCTTTTCCAACCCTAGAAACTACCTTTAACAACTTTTTGGAAACTTTCTGCTGTCATGATGGAGGCCCATCATCTTCATTTTACCTTATTTGCTTATCTTTCCAAAATCTTAGGTTTTAGGGCTGTTAGAGAAGAATAATTAGTGTTATATTCTAAGTTCTCTATAGCCCTTTCAAGTTCATTCATTTATGTTCAGTTCACCTCACCTTTCTCCCTTCTTCATTTATAATTTCTAAAAATCTTCAATTTGTCCTTTGTTGTGTTGATGTGCCTATGTCCTTGTGTTGTTCTGCATTGGATTCTTGCTTGGAAACATTGTTTAGCCAATTAGTCCCCAAAACCCTGGTTCTTCCTAAACATAGGCATGCTTCCCTTTCTTTGCTTTGGATTTCCTTTAGTGAGGAGTTTTCCTCTTACCTTACCTCATTTTCTGCGTGATAGCCCTCTCAATCATTCCTACAGAAATGTTTAAGATGCACAATTATCCTCTTGCAGAATGCTGTATTTGGAAAATTAATCCTTATTGAAGGTATTTCTAATCTAATTTGGAAAAAAAATTACTTGATATTATTTCAAATATTGAGGCCAGATCTTCATATCTCAAAATAGGTAAAATAAGCAGTAATGGGAATATCTTACAATATTCCAAAAATGGACTGCTCAGCAATGCATTCACAAAAAAATTCGTTTCTAGAAATGTATTCCATAAGAATGTAAACCATCAATTGGATCCATTATATATGTCCCTCTATCATTTAAATCCAAGAGGAGATTAGAAACAAAAGAAACTAGGTGTGGTAAAATAGACCTCCCACACCTAGTGTAGCTAGAAATCACTAAATCCCCAATACATTGCTACACAGAAATATTACATGAAAGAGACTACGCAGTCTTATGAGGGTTTAAAACTAGAAATTAGGAGAAAAAATATATCTACTCATATATTAATCAATAATTCTTAAGATTTGAGATCTAGTCTCCTTATACAAAATACAAGAAAACCCGACAAGGGTTTCTTATCATACACTCAAAATAGAATGGTAATATTCAGAAATAAACTGAATAATCACTGCAAAATGATATAAAAGAGTTTATAAGGCTAAAAAATAATATATTTTACATGGATCTCCTCAAAGGTCTCCTCCCATGAAAGGATGAACCCCTCAATCAGAAGGAAACACTGCAAAGAAACCCCAAGATCTCTTGTTGAAGCTACCTCCAAAAATAACACATTCCCTAGTTGGAACATCACTGGGAATGTTGGGAAATGTGTGGCCTAATTCCATAGATCTTAAATGAGCTCAATATCTCTCCAAATAGATCTCCCAAGGGAAGGAAACCTCCCTCCTATGAGAAACTAGCTCAGAAAGTGGGATTCCAATCCCCTCCACTGTTGCACCCTACAACACAACACAATAACCTGCAGAAACTATGTTGATGAAGTAAGCTGAAGCTTGGCTTGAAAACCTGATGTGGAAATGAATACAATACTCTTCCTAGAGGTTCCTCAAAGAAAGAGGTGGGATTCCCGCTCGAGAACACCGAGTGCTAAACAACACAACTACCCTGCTAAACAACAAGAGGAAGCAATAGTCTAAGCAGACTAATCAAAAATAGTAATCCAAGACATCAGGAACAATGGCTGCCATCCTATTCCTTAAATATAATGTGAGTTTTATTGCCCTTTTCCCCACCCAATTAGGTCATTTCCATCAAGATATTCATCTCCCTCCAAAACTGCGTTATTCCTTCCTTAATCCCTACTCCTCCACATCTGCGTTGTTGACTTTGTCAAAGTAGATTATATCAACATGATATTAGCCCTGTTCGCACATGGAGGTGTTTTATTTAGATATAAAGAGGGTCTCCTTTCACACTTGAAGTGTTTTTATTCCTTCTTAGGAGACTTATGGGCCTTCCTAGCCATTTATTCACCGACTAAAGTCATTGTTAACTATAAAGTTCCATTTAGCTTTAGGCTAAAATTTGGGAACATTACAATCCTCCCTTCCAAAAATGTTGCTTGTCTTGAAGCAACTATATAGGGAGATAAAAATTCCCCCCCTCCTCTTGTGGCCTCCCATCAGTGCCCTCCATCACTTTATCACAATAATCTGCAATAAAACTACCCTCCAATGGTTCCTCCCAAGGAAGCAAAACCAAATGCCTCACATCAATAAAAGGCGGAATGTGTGAATGGAATCCTTCTTGCTGTCCCATGGCCTCCTGAAGGTAGGAGTGATGAAAAACATGGGGAATATCATTCCCAATGAGTGACTCCCTCACCTATGCTATCATTCAAATGAAATGAGCCATCCTAGGTAGCTCATCAAAAGAATCATCAACCCTGGTTTTATACAATGTATTGGGGCTGGATGGAGAGATTGGATTCCTCCATCCAAATGGTTTCTCTCTCCATTTATGGTAAACATGGGGTTTTTTCTATCCTTGGGCTTAAATAACATGGCCTCCAAGAATGGCCCAATTTCCCCCATCAAACAACTCAACCATGAAGTGCCTCCTCAAGTTCTTCAAGTGGTCCCTCCCACATGAAGGGAAAAACTGTGATGTGGCAATCATGGTTTGCCCATGGTTTCTCCTGAAATGTACAACATGTAAAGTGGGGAGAATCGTGCTCCCAATGGGCATATCTATCACCTATGACACTCTCTAAACAATGCTTCCCATTAATATAAAATATCAGCAGTAAATGGAAGAAAAATGCAATAAGAACAAGCTGCCATATGACAACTGGAGAGTGGTTCATAGTTCCAAAAATGGAACCAGATAAGTGCATCCTTTTCCTGCATCAAAACAAAAAATAACAAGTTCTTTCCCAGCCACATGTTTTCTGCCACAGTCATCCCATAAGATGGAATCATGAATATACAATTTGGTGTCAATGGTGCACACCAAGAATCATGTGGCCTGCCCCACAAAACACCAAAAGAATATCCAACCTCAATGCTAAAATTTTCCTCAAGTACATCAGGATATAAATCATAAGAAGGGATGATCCTCCTTAATACAACATGTTGCTCAAATAAAGTAAAGAAAGGAAAATCATAATGCAAATGTATACCTCCTCTACCATGTACTTCGGTCCTTGAGCTGAAATGGCTCAACTGAAGATCCTCCCTTGCTCCTAATGAGTAGGGTAGTGGCTGTGAAATCCTCTCCATCACCATCTGTGCTATGCATCTCTCCATATGCTGAAATATATCATGATGGATGCCATCCCAAGTGAACTCCTCCATCAAAGTAAAATATGCATCAAAATGCATAGAAAAGAAGTCCTCATGTGGTGCATGTAGCAGCTTCTCCTTAAGACTAGAAGCTCTATTCAAGAAGACTCTGCCATAAGAATAGAGTCTATCATCTCCATCAAGGTCATCAAGAATCATGCAAGCACCAAGATCCTTAGAGTACTCTACCAAGAGTTGAGACCTCCAATAGGGATCAATCCTCCTAAGAGACAACAATGGTGATCTAGCATATGAAGCTCTCCTCATGCTGTTTCCTGCTACTTTGACATCCCTCATGCCAAATTCATCCTCCATAATCTTCACCCCTCCAGAGTCCAAGAGTGGTGAACCAAGAGGCAAGATGTCTCTCATCAAATCTAGATCTGGTCGCCTCCCAAGTGGAATGTCTCCATGTAGTGAGACATTAATACCAAGAGTAGACTGTGCATATAGGTGGGAAATATTACCCTTGCCCTCAAAACACAGATCATTCTACCTCCCTTTTTCATTAGCTCTCTGAAATAGAGAATGGTGTGTGGTCCTCATCAAGTGATGCTACCCTTCCTTCCTACCTCCTCATTCCATATACAATGCTTCACAATTATGCTGCTCATTGATTGTGCTTTGACCTCCATGTATGTGATCCTGGGGAACTCCTTGCAAGGATACAAGAATTACTCCTATTGGAGCATGCGCCCCTCCTCCCTCTGCATTAGGTACTAGATGTTTTCTAGATGTGACAACATTGTTGCCCTCATTTTCATCAATGTGTATGGGCAACCCCCCAATAATTGGATCCTCTTGTGAAAAAGAGACCTACATGCCCTCTTGAAAAGGAATATGAGATAGAAGTCTTGCCTCTAACAAGGTATGATGCAAGATGTCAGCTTCTCCCATGGTTTTCTGAAGTGGAGTTAAGTTTATAGTTTCCTCCATCACGTGCAAGGTTTTTGTTTCCTTAGGTTTTTCTTGCTCCAATACATGTGTCTTAGGAAGTTTCCCATCAGACCTTCCCACCAATGTTTTAATGAATCCTTCATAACAAGAAGTATTTGTATTTTTCAAAGAACATGATTCAAAAATCCACCATGCAGCATAGGACTTACCTCAAAAATGCAATGCTACAATTCTAATGGCTTCATCTTCAAAAATATGGTGTTGCTTCAAATAGGAGTCTAGCTCCTTCACTCAAGCTCTAGCTGAACATGTAGGTGAACCATCAAAAGTAGATAGAAAAAATCTATCCATATTCTACTTCTTGCTTCTCTTCACCTAGATCCTGCAAAACTCTTGGAACGTGGTATGATCTCTAAACCTCTTGGTTTGAGATTCATACTCTTGTAACAAATCACTAAGAGTTTCCCTCTTAGGCATTCTCCCTCCTTTCATCCATCTCATGATAGACATGGGCATTTGACTGCGCTGTGCATCATGGTGTGTAGCTGCATGCTCACACTCACCATGTGAAAATATATATCTGTCTCTAGATCCAAACTCTTCTAGATATTCCATCTCCATTCTTATTTTCTTCAGATCTCCTTGAATGCTCTGTATAGATCTTGGAAGAAGCTTTGTAAGCCTATCTTCCTTTCTTCCTCCACATTTTGGAGCCTTCTCTTTTCTGTCCATCTCTCCTTCTACTTATAGTATAATGGCCTGAGATCCATAGTCTGAGCCAATATTGAAGCTCTGATACCACTGTAATATCCCAAAATAGGGAAAATAAGCAGTAATGGGAATATCTTATAATATTCCAAAAATAGACTGCTCAATAATGCATTCACAAAAAAACGCATTTCCGGAAATGTATTCCATAAGAATGTAAACCATCACTTGGATCCATTAGATATGTCCCTCTATCATCTAAATGCAAGAGGAGATCAGAAACAAAGAAACTAGGTGAGGTAAACAGACCTACCACACCTAGTGTAGCTGGAAATCACTAAAACCCCAATACACTACTACACATAAATATTACATGAAAGAGACTGTGCAGTATTATGAGGGTTTCAACTCAGAAATTAGGAGAACAGGCAGATCTACTCATATATTAATCAATAATTCTTAAGAGTTGAGATCTAGTCTCCTTATAAAAAATACAAGAAAACTCGGCAAGGGTTTCTTGTCATACACTAAAAATAGAATGTTGATCTTCAGAAATAAATTGAATAATCATTGCAACATGAGATACAAGAGTGTAGAAGGCTGAAGAATAATATATCTGATATGGATCTCCTCAAAGGTCTCCTCCCATGAAAGGATGAACCCCTCAATCATAAGGAAACAATGCAAAGAAACCCCAAGACCTCTTGCTGAAGCTGCCTCCAAAAATGACGCATTCCCTAGCTAGAAAAACGTTGGGAATATTGGGAAATGTGTGGTCTGATGCCAGAGATCTAAAATGAGCTCAGGATCTCTCCAAAAAAATCTCCCAAGGCAAGGAAACCTCCCTCCTATGAGAAACTTGCTCAGAAAGTGGGATTCCAATCCCCTCCACTGCTGCACCCTGCAACACAACACAATAACTTGCAGAAACTACGCTGATGAAGTAAGATGAAGCTTGGCCTGAAAACCTGATGTGAAAATGAATAAAATACTCTTCCCAAAGGCTCCTCAAGGCAAGAGGTGGGATTCTTGCTCGGGAACACCCAGTGCTAAACAACATAGCTACCCTACTAAACAAAAGAGAAAGCAATAGTCTAAGTAGACCAATCCAAAATAGTAATATAAGACATAAGGAACAATGGCTACCATCCTCTTCCTTAAATAGAATGTGAGTTTTCTTGCCCTTGGCCCCACCCAATTAGGTCATTTCCATCAAGAGATTCATCTCCCTCCAAAACTGTGTTATTCCTTCCTTGATCCCTACTCCTCCACATCTGCGTTGTTGACTTGGTCAAAGTAGACTCTATCAACATGATATTAGCCCTGTTCACACATGAAAGTGTTTTATTGAGCTGTAAAGAGGGTCTCCTTTCACACTTGAAGTGTTTTTATTCCTTCTTAGGAGACTTATGGGACTTCCTACCCATTTATTTACCGGCTAAAGACATTGTTAACTATAATGTTCCATTTAACTTGAGGCTAAAATTTTGGAACATTATAGCATGATAACCATCTCAATCATTCCTGCAGAAATGTTTAAGATACATAATTATCCTCTTGCAAAATGCTGTCTTTGGCAAAGTAATCCTTACTGAAGGTCTTTCTGATCTAATTTGGACAAACAGTTTCTTGACCTTCTTTCACATTTGGTTTCATCTTCTTGTCATAAGAAAATCAATGTTTTTAGAACATCAAAGACAAACCGATAACCTATGAAACCCTAGTGACATAGTGGGAGGCTCTTTACACTTTGTCCCTTGACTGAAAACTTGGCTTAGGGTCCTCAAGTATGAAAAATAGATTTTTTGATAATTTGATGTACTGAAGATCCAAAATCAAATGTACTTGATTTATCTAAAGAGCCTACATAGATAGTTTTGAGACCATCAATGCTTGAGGTATCCGGGAAACACAAGAACGAGTAGATTGGTTGGTGATCCTAGGTGGTAATTAGAGGGGTTAGGCAAGTCAAAATAGAGTGATAAGGTCAGAGGTGAAAAAACATAGTGGAAATGAGTGGCATGAGCCCATGATGGGTCTTCTGGGAGTTATAGGCTGACCATGACATGATAGGATAGTAAAATATTGAAAAAATTATCCTAAGGATAATGAAGGCAGTGAGATTTCTAAAACTCACAATATTCATGAATTTTGATTTTAGAAATCTAGGAAAAGTATTTAGTCATCTACAAAATAGAAAAATTACTAATGACTAACATTACCAAAGTAGACTTGGCAGTGAATGGGAGAACCAAAGTTGGAGTGGTCCACTATTCAACTACCCATGGCGAGTCAACAAAATACTATCCCATTAGGAAAACTCTCGCATGTAGTTGTGGATATTAAAGGATTTTGGGTTCTCGCAGACATTGAATTTATCCATATTTTTTATGATACCGACCCCTATCCTACGTTGTTGGGTCTAGATTGGGCTATTGATATGAACGACATCATTAACCTCAAGCGCAGAAGTATGGTGTTTGAAGGTAATGGAACCCGAGTTGTTGTCCCTCTGGACCCTACAAAAGGAGAAAGCAGATGATGATGTTGACCATATTTATAAGTCAAATGTGCGGGATGAAGACTGGATCAACCCAACATCATATGGTCAGCATAATTGGGAGAAGGATAGTTCATTCTTTTCAGATTCAGATGAGGAGATGGAAAACTAGCAAAACCATTTGCACGAAGTATATGCACTATGCTTCAATTGGGTGAAAAAATATCTTTGGTGCATATTGTTAGCCATCAGTATTTTCTACATGTTAGTGATGACTATATCTTCAGCTGAGTTTTCTAGAAACTGATTTCCTTATGTCAATATGTCATCCAGAAAACCCTCCCAAAACTTTTTTTCGCCTTTCTACCTATTCAGTACACCCCTGGAAACATCAAAAAACTCCATATCACAATCCTATCTAACCTCAGCCTTATTAGTCTGCCCATCAGATTTAAAAGGCAAATTCACATCTTTTTCAAAGGTCTCCCCTATGTTAGGAAGTGGCGTTTAGGACATTTCACCTTTGGCAATCATCAAAAAGCCAGAAAAGCCCTCATCTGCAGCAGACCTACCATGACTAATCCCTTAATTTGCAAATGAAGCTGACAAACAGCCTTAAGTCACGCCACTCATATTCCCTAGGTCTCAGCACTGCATGAAGCCCATTCTCAAGCTGACTAGTAGGTTTTTCACTGTGTTCTATGGTTCTTCAAAGACAGGAAATATGCTTCATCTCATGGAGTAAATGTTTGAGTTCACAGTTAGAAGAACAACTGCTTCTAAAAGGTATTGTGAGCCTGAGATGAAGCTGCAAAACAAAAGTCACTCGTCAGGACCCCACAAGCTCTTTCCAGCATAAAATAACAGTAAGAAAGGGTTGCCACTGTCTCAGCAAATGGTAAATTGTCAAGGCCCATAACCTCCTTCATTACAAGCAGAGGGTTAGGGCGCCTCCTTCATGCATAAGCAGAGGGCGCAGGCCAGTGTTTGACTCAGAAGTTTGCAGAAGTCCAGGTTTTCCCTTAATGAAACAATGAAACAATATCTTTAGGTTTCATGAATGTAATTGCTGGTCATAGCAGGAATGTACTGGAAACATGATCAATTCAAAGAAAAAGGGAGTTTGGCCTGATAAAGAAGCTCATCTCAAACTTGCAAACCATATGGATTATTGAACTCTAGGAGGACCTGTCATCAGTAAACCTTCCAAAGCATAAGGACCCTGTCTATCCACAAGATCAAATAGAACATATGATAATCAGTGCCATTACACAAGCAGGAGAAAGTGCTTGGTTTTTCAAGGAAAACACTGACCTTCATAGTCACAAAGTTTGCTTGTTAAAATAATCCATGATGAGATGAACAAGCCAAGTGTCTAATTCACCCTTAGGACAATGCAGGGAAAAAATATTACTCTGGCTAGGGTTTCTTCTAAAAACACAGTGAGGCTTGCAAGTGAAGATGCTGAGATTGGTGTTGTTCAAAAGATTTACTTATCACCACATCTGCCCGATGAAGAGCCTCCTCCATACATGAGTAGAGGGCCAAAACTACTACAGGTGCTGAAAGTGATTGATACAAGAAAGAGCAGTAGAAGGATATCAAAGACTGAAACAAGGTCGCTACACAGATGAATGATAGCTCTGATAATGTAAAGATACTGATACTCCTGTTTCAGAAAAAGGCTGTGTCTGACATAGTGGTAAAAGGGGTCTTCTGATACTTTACCTGATTAAGAGCTTCCTCCATATATAAGCAGAGAGCCAAAATCATTGCAGACTGTTGAAAACTGGTAAGTCCAGAAGTGCAGGGAAAAGACTCAAAGAAATTGAATGAAGGAAAGTGTTACTGTCTATGATATTAATGTATTGATCTCCCTCTTCAAAAAAGCTACCTGTCAAACAGTCCATCCAGTGGAAAAGAGAAAATGTTGAACATATTGTATGCTTTGAATGCCAAAGGAGCAGTTGACTTAAAAAGGGTTAAAGACATTCCATGACCACTTATCCAGAAATCAAAGGAAATCCTTCTGAGCAAACAAAGAAGTCTAGGGTGAAAGGATACAACCTAAGAGGTGTATTTACAGTCCAGAGAAAAACTTGTGAAACATCTAGAAGAAGCAATTTATCACTGGGAAAGTAAAACAGTGACCAAGGTTGAGTCATAGAATGCATGATGACAGCTATACAAAGCTGTAAATAGACAAAGAGGCAGTTTGATAAATGATCAGTTTTTGAGTTTAAAGGAAAGTGCATTCCTCCCAACATTCAAAAGATAGATTTCTATAACCATCCTTGTCCTTCAAAGAAAAAGCAATGTCTAGCTCGGGTCAGAGTTATTGATCAAGTCTACATATGCATAATGAAAAACCCACAGTGTGAAAAACAAAACAACTTTCCAAAAGCCTACGTTACGTTTCCAGGCAAGGTAACCGTTGACAAAGGGTTTGAAAAATGACATAAAAGTTTAAAGTATGAGAGGAAGAATGTCATTTTCATAAGCCAAAGACGTTTTGGCCTCCCTGTCACCAAAGAAGTAGTTTTCGGGTCATCAGGCAGAAGTTAACACTGTTTTAGGGCGGCGCGACGGGCCTGGAACTTGGCGCGACGGGCCTGGGCAGCAAAATACACAGGGCTTCAACGTCGGCGCGACGTGCCTGTAGGCGGGCGCGACGTGCCTGTAGGTGGCCGCCCGACAGCACGACAACTCCACCCGACACTTTTCTCCGGCGCGACGGGTTTTGCTCCAAAGGTTGCCGCGCCAGTTTTGAAGAGTTCCGTTGCATTGTTAGCTCCCTCCAAGGGATTTCTTCTCAAAAACGCACAAGGTACTCTATATCCTACCTTAAAGAACTCGAAAAATCAAGTTTAAACCTGTAGACCTCGGTTTGAAGCTGTACATAGTTAAAGGGCAAAATTTGTTGATAAGAAGCTGGAGGCAGGGGTATAAAGATGTTAGTTGATGGCAAAGTTGTCCGAAACAGAGGTGCAGATATTTTGTTGGTATATTTCTCAAACTCACAAGCAAAAGGTGTATTACATAAACCACTGTCCGTGTTGATTTCCACCTAAACTAGGTCTGGTTTCCCTTTGCGCTATATTTCATCATTCCGAAGATCTGCTGACAAAGAAATTCTGAGAGTAAAAGGGACTGTTTTTCTGAAAGATAGAGGCTTTTGGTGTTTGAAATCTAACTTCATAGACAGGAGCAGAAATGCATTGATAGATATTGTGAAAACACAAGCAAAGGTGTCCCTCACAAAGTACTGTGCAATATTTTTACAATCTAACTTAAGACTGCCTTTTGTCATTACAAAACATTGTATCACTCTGAAACCTTGTTGACAGGAGAATTCTAAGGTTGAAGCAAGGCCTTTTTTCTAAAAAGAAGAATTTTTAGTATTTGAAAGTTAATACTGAAAACAGAGGTACAGTGGGTGGACTTTTTTTTAAACTCACAGAGCAGAGAATTTGTTTCCTAAAACCACTGTCACACCTATTTTACACCTAAGCTAAACCTGCCTTTTCATTACACTACATGATATCATTCTGAAGATTGTGGGACAGAGTTTTATGAAGGTGAAACAGGGTATTTTGTTGATGATTGGGCATTTACTGATGATCAAGTAAACATCAAAGCCAGGAATATAGATGTGTTGGTGGACTTTTAAACTCACAGAGCAGAGAGTTTGTTTCCTAAAAACCACTGTTCCACTTACTTTCTCACCCAAAATAAGTCTGCTTGTTTATTACACTATATTGTCATTCTGAAGATTGTGGGACAGAGTTTTATGAAGGTGAAACAGGGTATTTTATTGATGATTGGGCATTTGTAGATGATTAGGCATTTACTGATGATCAAGTAAACAGCAAGGGCAGAGTTATAAAGGCAGTAATTGACTTCTCAAAAGGTCACAAGTGAAAAGTTCTTCTCTTGACACAGTGGGCTATTTTCACCTAACCACAGGGTCTCTTCTTTTCCCACTGTGTGGCCTCCATAGAAGTTTGCCAACAGGGGAAAATTTCAAGGTAAATAACTTAAAAGAGTAGGGTTATAATTTTGAAGTTTGGTTTCAAAGACAAAAATACAAGTGCAAGCAGGCCTCTAAGCAAAAGTCACAAGAGGGGATTTGTTCAAGACTGTGCCCAAAGAATCTACAAAGCAGTTGTTACACATAGTGCCATTGTTAAGAAATATTCGTAGCTAAAGTGTAACCAAATTTGAAAGATTATGGTAAATAAGTGCAGAAGAGTTTATTCAAGGAAGCCTTGTTGCATTCTATTCAAAATCACAGGGTCCATAACTGTCCAAGCAGTTTGGTGGCTTGTCTCAATCCAGGAGAGCATTCTTCATACATTGAAGGCAGTGTGCCTCTTCCAAGCCTGTTTTAAGTCAGAATGCCTCCAAAACGAGATCACAAAGGCGGACAACATAAGAGATATGAGCCTATCTCCATAGAAGACATCAATGCTCATCCCTCAATACTTTTCAATTTCCATGAGGTAGGCTGTCTTGATTTCTGTCAAAGGATAGAGGAAGTCAAGAGTTTCTCACCACTTACACATTTGTGCGCTTTAAGATTCAAGGACAAACACTTCCAGCTTGCAGATCTTGACTTCAAAATCTCTCCAAGGTATGTATCCAAAGCTACCAAGATCCCGTATCATGGTGAAAAGTGGTTTAAACAAGCACATCTTGATTTGGAGGACTATAAGCCTTTCATCAAGCCGGAACATAGGGAGACCATCACTGCTATTTTTCCTTTCTCCTATCTTCTTGACAGTAATGCTCCACTGATGAAGGCCATAATGAGATATTTCACTTGTGAAGGGAGGTTTAGCCAAATATTTGCCTATCATGTTCGCTTGTTGATGCATTTTACCAGGAGCAGGCAATTAAACCTTCCATACTTTTTGTCCAAGAGCATAGAGAAAATGGCAGCTACTGTCCAAAAGAAAGCTCCACCTCAGCAAATCTCTTCTCTCTTTCATCATTCCATGATCAAAATCATCTTCTTACACCAGCTGGAGAAGAAAGGAGTTTCATGGGATTTATTCATTAGCCATGCCGATTTCGCCACCGTCCCTCCTGTTCATGTGTCTCCTACTCAGCCTGTCCATCGCCCAGTGCCTTTATCTAGTAGGCCTACCCCTAAAAAACTCAAGATGATTACTGGGCAGCCAAGTACACAAGGAGAAGGAGAAGGCAGTGAGCCATAGGGAGAAAAGGAGGATGATGAGCAGCAGGAGCCAGATTTAGAAGGACAGCAGCAGTTGGATATCATTGGACAACAGCAGTTGGATATCATTGAACAGCAGCTAGAGGTTGATGAACAGATCAATTTCAGGAAGAAGGGCAGCAGACAGAGGTTGAGGTACAGCAGCAAGTACAGGAAAAGGAACAGCAGCAGACAGAGTTTGAAGAGCAGCAGGTTGAGCAAGCAATTGAGACATCTTTTGAGCCACAAGCTGGACAGGATGTTGAGGAAGGGCAGCAAGATGAAGTTGCCTCCTTGATAGTGACCAAAACTGTCCCTAAGAAGAGGAAATTGCCCAAAAAGACAACTCCTAGCTTGCCAAGGAGAAAGAGCGCTAGATTGGCCTTCAAAGGCAAGAGTACAGTTGGAGGAAGCGCCAAACATGGAGGTAAATCAGCTGTCATCCCTATCCCAAGAGATGACAGTGACAATGAGGCACGCATCCTTGAAAACCTCCTCATTCACAAAGAAGGGAAAATTGAGGTGTTACAGGAAGATCTCCAAAGGGCAAGGAATTTCAATCATTTCTTGGAGGTTGAGAACAAACAAATGAAGTTTCATGCAGCCATTCATGAGGCAAGGGCCATCAAGTACAAAAAGGAGGCAGAAAAGGCGCAAATAAGAATTGAAGAGCTTATTGGCGAATTTGATGATGAAGAAGAGGAGGACCAGCCCAGGCGAAAGAGGCCTAGGACCATCGGGCTTAAGAGAGCCTTGGAGAAACAGAAGGCTGAAGAACAAGCTCAATTCGAAGCTTTTCCTCTCACTACCCTCTTTGAGCGGGAAATTGAGGAAAACAAGGAAGCTTGGCTTGAGAGGGCTAACCAGCATTTGGAGACCAAGCTTGAGAAGGCAAACAGGGATCTTGAGCTACAGAGAAAGAGAACTCTTCACTTTCAGAAGCTAAACCAATTCGCCCGGCGCAAATTGAAGGTGGCACAAGAAAAATTGAAGAAATTAAAGGAGAGGCGCCTAGCACGGAAAGAGGCAAAAAGCATATCAGCCCTCGATATTTTAGCTTCAGCTTCGAAACATGTCTCTATGGACCCTTGAGGGTCATCCATGCCAATTTTGGGCCTGTTTCGAAAACTTTTTGTTTTTTGGCATTTTTTGGGTTTTCGCCAAAAACTCATAAATGCGCCATTTCAGTTTGAAGAGTCGTCAAGGGAGGAGGGTGATACCAATGGATTCCATAATTTCATGAGCCGCTCTCCAGCGATTTTCAGGGCATTTGAAGATCATTCGGCCCCTCAAATTGGCAAAAAACAGCTTCATTTTGCACATTCTGCCCGCCCTATCAGCAGCCTGCTATTTTCTGGGTTTTTGCACACAGGTACAGTTTTGAGAGACTTTCAGAGATCAGATTGAGATGATTCCACTTGCATTGGAAAGCAGACATAGAGAGCTTTCCAAAAAGCCATCATGAGCCCCATTTCGACATCGGGAAGGCTTCCATTTGCATCCAGCAAGTCAGGGGACCTTTTTCAGGCATAAATATGAAGTATTTTTGTAATTTTTGAACTCCAAAAATCTGCTTTTCCCAAATGTGCTTTAGGCTATTTTTATCATGGGAAAATCATGTAAAGTCAATATAATTTCCGTTTTTAGCAGTTTTTTAGATATTTTATTAGATATTTTGTGCCTTGGGCTTTGCAAAGCCTCAAGGACAAGTTTAGATATTTTGACTTGGCCAATGGGATAGCTAGGTGCTCCATGAGGTTTTCCTCCTTCTAGCCTATTTATCCCATGATTCTCATTGTAAATCAGAGGCTGAACTTGAGAGAAGAATTAATGCATTGGTCATATGAGCTTTGAAGAATACACTTGAGTTAAGATGTTTGGATTGCCTCTTGGATGCTTTTGAGGAATGTTGAAGGCTTGTTGATGGATTCCTTGACATGGTAGAATGGTATAGTGCTTCTTAATGTTGTTTTGTCTTCTAGTTTTCACTCATATTTCATTTTTCTTGCTGCTATAGATCAGTGAAGATTGATTTTGAGACATGCCCATGGAGGCACCTCAAAATCCCTGAATCTTCATAGCTTGATGTTTTCTTCTCCCTTAGTTATGCTAAAGAATTCTTAGCTGCTCTTTAGTAACCTAAGGTGTTGTTGTTAAGTTTTATTCATCAGTTCCATGTATGTTGAGTAGGATGTATGGTTTTCCCTACCTACCTATCAGCTGCCCATAGTTCTGCCCATAAAACTTTCTCTTTGACTGATTTGTTGATCATTTTGTTGAACCAAGGAGGCCTAGTCCCGATCTAGCCCTTTGCCTAAAACTATGAAAACTTATTTGTCCAAGTACCCAATGACTTAGAGACTATGTTTAGGCGTTCCGGCATAGTTTATGAGTTGTTAGTTTGTCTCATGTGTTTTCCCCAAAGTCTGATAGCCTTTTCCCGAAGTTAGAGGGTCTTATACCTCTATGTATGGCTGGAATGTCTGATTTCTATGTATCGATTAGCTTATAGTTATTCCTAGCATGATCAATGGCTTGCTATTACATGTTTATGTCTGCTATTAACTAGTTTTCACTTGAAATCCCTTGTCTTTCACCAACTTATTGTTCATTTAATCCATTTTGCCCAGAGATCCCTTCTATTGTGAATCAAATCGGCCCTACAGCAGCTTTACATCATCGCCTCATTAGCTTCCTTGACCTGATTGACCCCATAGCCCAATTTATCTACATCTTGTTATCCAGTTTATGTATTCGATCAGTTTCATCCCTCACAAACTTAAAAAACCAAAAAACCAAAAACATACTTCATAACTAGCCTAATATCAGAACATCGCAAGTAAACACACCGACATCTTTTATACTTATAGAGAGAGCCCTCTCTGAGTCCAGGAAGGCTAGGTCCTTGGGCTCCAAAGCTTGGTTTGATGTTACATCGTCATTTGGCTAGCCAATCGGCCAAATCACGGGACCCTAACACATATCCCCAGAGGTATGATATTTTCCTTATTATGATGGTATGATTAATGTTAATCCATTCTTAGAAGAACTTGAAAATTTTGTTTCAAAAGTGTAGTAGTTCCATGCACTTGATATAGCTTTGCGCTCGACACTAGCACGCTGGTGGGAGATGCACAAAGGTAACTTGGCTAACTGGGGAGAATGTACATGTATGATCCTTTTACAATTTGAGCATCTGAATAGTAGAATAGGAGAGATATATTCCGGACAAGGAAATATATGCAATCATATGGATAGATGGACTGAAGCAATGGGAAAATATTCAAAGCTAGAATGGGCGCATATATTCATCCACACTTTGGGGAAGGTGCCTACGGACTAGTACCTTGAAAATGAGCTGCAACGAGGAAGTAGTGAATGTATTGTGCTAATAGAATGTTTTATCTTGACCTTTAGTTTTGAAAGTGGGTTCTAATGCCTTGATGATGCACTGTGGGATATTCAGGAAGTCATCTTTGAAACCACCAAGTCATTGGTGGAATGTTCCTTGCCAACAAGGGATGCACATATGAGGGACATCGTCTCGAAATTTTTTAATTGAAGATAATGAAGAAGGCCCAAGAAACATTACTATTATTGAGTCTGAAGGATAGCGCACAGTTTCTGGGCCTACAGTTGAGTTATCTGATGTAACTAAGCCTTTGAAAATTAGACAAGTTAATATTGGCTCAGAGGAAGAACCAGAATTACCAAATATAGGGGACTACAGGGATGAAGATATGGTGGGAAAGGTCATCGAGCTATTAACTGAATATTAGGAGTTGTTTCCTATGAAATTTTCTGAACTGAATGGGATTATAGGAGACCTGGGGGCAATGAATATCGCATTGAAACCGGATGCGCGACCCTTGAAGTAGCACTCGTATAGGCTGAATCCAAAATACAAGAAAAAGGCAAAAGAGGATTTAGATAAAATGGTGGTTGTTGGGATCATTGAACCAGTAGAAGAGTCCAATTGGGTAAGCCGTATGGTAGTTCAAGACAAGAAGACCAAGGGAGAAATAAGGATTTGTGTAGATATGTGCAAATTGAATGATGCTTGCGTACATGACCCATTTCCAAGTCCATTTATTGATGAAATACTAGACAATGTGGCTGGGTAGGAGGCCTACTCACTAATGGATTGATTGTCTAGATACCATCAGATAAGGATCACACCGGAGGATGGAAGAAAAACAACCTTTGCGAAAGATTTGGGATCCTTTCAATACAAATTCATGCGATTCGATCTGAATTATGCGCCAGCTATCTTCTCGCGTGTAGTCGTAGCTGTGTTTAATGAATATATCCACAATTTCTTTGAAGTATACTTTGATGACTAGATTGTATTTGGATTATTAAAGAATTATGTGTGGAGCCTATGCCTGATGCTAGATACTTGTCATAAGTATCACATCTCACTCAAACTGAAGAAGTGTATATTTTGTGTCCCTTTTAGGATCTTGCTCGGTCATATTGTTTGTAAACAAGGATTGATTGTGGATACAACAAAGATTGTTTTTATTTTTAACCCGGAGGTTCCCGCAAATGTAAAACAGTTGTGCTCAATTTTGGGGTACACAGGTTATTACAGGAAGTTTATTGAAGGTTATGCGCTAATCACTGCGCCAATAGAAAAATTGTTGAATAAAAATTCCTCGTTTTCCTGGGGCACAAATTGCTAGAAGAGATTTTAATTTCTTAAGGAGAAGATGGTCACTGCGCTCATATTGGTTTTCCTAGATTAGACAAATGAATTCCATGTACATGTCGATGCATCCTGTGTCACGTTAGGATTTGTCTTAGCATAGCCTGGAGCAGGGGATATTGACCACCCTATTGCATTTCAAAGTAGGAAATTGTCAAGTGCAGAGCACAAGTACTCAACCACGGAGAGAGAAGGATTAGCTATGATCTATGCGCTGGAGAAATTCTGCCACTATTTGTTGGGAGGTCATTTTAAGATGTTTATTGATCACTCTACTTTAGATTACCTAGTCAACAAGCCTGTGTTGGGCGGGGATATTTGCAGATGGGTGTCATTATTTGAGGATTATGACTTTGAAGTAATTGTGAAACTAGGGAGACTTAATGTTGGGTCAGACCATCATTCGCGCATTGAAAATGGAGAAGAACCTACTAACCTAGAAGAAGGACTACCCAGCATGCAACTATCTTCCATTAAGGTAGTATATGATCACTTCGATCATATCATTCATTTATGGACCACTGGAAGTGCACCCACGGAGTATACTGTGAAACAAAATAAAGAGTTGGTCACGCGCACAACTAATTTTACCTTGATTGCTAGCCAGCCATACAAAATGGGGGTGGATAAAATATTGAGGAGATATGTGTTGTAATTCAAAATATTGGATGTATTAGCGGAAGCTCATGGAGGGATTGTAGGAGGTCATTATGTGGGGAAAGAAACCATGCATAATATCTTATGGGCTGGTTGGTGGTGGCCCACCATGCAAAATGATGCACACGCATATTTCCATGCTTGTGACATATGTTAGCAGATGGGAAGACCATCGCGCAGAGATGAAATGCCCCTGCACTCACAAATGACTTTGAATTTTTTTGAAAAATGGGCCATTGAATTCGTCAGACACATAAACCCTCTAGGAAAGAAGACAGTTGCATGCTATATAATAATTCCGACGGACTATGTGACCCAATGGGTTGAGGCTGTGCCTCTAAAATACTACAATGCCAAAACATCTGCACACTTCATTTTTGAAAATATCTTGACACGGTTTGGTTGTCCTAAGATCTTGATGAGTGACCAAGGAACCCACTTTGTGAAAGTAACAATTCAATATTTGACCCAAGAATTCTAGATACACCATCAAAAGTGTACACCATATGGTGTAGTGGAGGCTTTTAATAAAATATTTGAGAACATGATCCATAATATTTTCAATGCTAACCGAAATTATTGGGACTTGCACGTGCCTGCAGTTTTGTGGGCATACATGACCACACGTAAGAAGTTGGAAAGGAAGAAACATTTCAGAATGGTGTATGGGAAAGAATTATGGTTATGCCAATGGAGTATATTGTCCCAAGTTTGTGCATTGTAGCAACCAATAACATGGTTGAGGAGGATATTATGGAAGAGCGACTGTGAGAGTTGGTAACGCTGGAAGAAGACCGATTTATTGCAGGTTTCCATCAATAGGTACACATGTCACACAAAAAGGCTTGGCATGACATGCACATTAGATAGAATATTTTCTAGGAAGATGATTTCATTTTCTTATATGACAACAAGTACTTTTCACGCCACCCAGGTAATTTCAAAATGCATTGGCTCAGACCCTATGTGGTTAAGGAGATCACTGAGGGAGGTGCGGTCTGACTAGATACTTTAGGCAGTAAAACCTTCCCGGGTATGTAAATGGAAGTCGGCTAAAACCTTACAGGGATATAATATCCCTAGGCGCGGCAAATGAATATATGGTCAGAGGAGTGTTTTAGTGCCCCAGAAATTTTTAATAGGGTGCATGACCGTAAAACAATCTATCAAGCATTGGGGAAGCTAGTATGTGCGACAAGGATGATGGATGCGTAGACAGGTGCACCAGCCATGTAGAAATTGTGCTAGGAGGGTGACCAAGTCATAGAGGTGCCAAAAAATAGCCGTTGGAACAGTAAATCTCAATAAGAAAACCTTATTACCATTTGGAGCAATGGCTAAGCTAAATTTAATGAGGAGATTATGCCAGATTTGGAGCCGTTTTAGAATTTATGGAGCTACATTAATGAACATCATACCATTTATGCCGCACCAACGTTATAAATATAACAGGAAGGTTCGCATTAGTTCCCTTTGATTTCCATGTGATTTGTGCTCCCTACTATTTGTGAGTTGTCTGAAGCTTATGTCTGGAATCAACCTGCTATTCTAAGAAGAGCTGCACAACCGAGGTTTGGGATACTTAATTCTGCCAAGTATGACTGCTATTGAGCCCACTCCCTTTTTGACTTCGGCCAATGAGACCCCTGCACAAGCAACTAAGACCCTTGTGAAATTCGCTGAAACCCTTGCGCCTACATACCACCTAGAGAAATATAAGAAGGGGTTGTACTCAGGGTCTTGAAAGTCACCGCGCTAGAAGACCCATAAGCCTCAGTCAACTGCTATTGAGCGCCAAAAGAGACCTATGGCCAACCTTCCTAAAACAATTATGGAGGAAGATGAGGTCGTGGAGGTTGATCTGATCTTGAAGTTTCCCAAGTATATGGCACCGTGCAAATCATGTGTAAAAATCTTGAAGGACCTAGACAAGTTCTAGTCATACATAAACTCCCTGCTCCTTCTTGAATATGTGCCATTCGAGAGGGAGATATTTGCGAAGGTCATGCTATTGAATATGGAAGAATGGAACCTAGCCGAATAGGAGAAGTTCCCTGAGCTCGCACCCTCAATTTACTTGGAGTTGGTCCCCTATGACAAGGACATGATCAAGGTCGAGAAGAAGTGCTAAGCATTGGGCCTGCAAAAGTTAGGGATGATGAATTTTTTGAACATCCCACACTTTGTATGTAGTGCAGTTAATGATATTTTTTACGCTAGATTCTCCCCTTGGTGCACGCCGATTGTTTTTGGCTCGGAGAGCACATTCCCATTGATTTTGATATGATACATCGGATCACCAATCTGCCTAGTCATGGGGAAAAAAATGTGGCTGCCTTTGGAGGAAAAGGCTAGGAGAAGAAAGTGGCAGACAAAGTCAAGAAAGATTATAAGGTATCGTGAAACACTCGGGGATTCCTTGTCAGTGAAATCAATGACCCCGCAGTGAAATTTGGTACAATCATCCTCACCTACAAGTTCATGAGGAAGTGTCGGCCAAAGGAAGACCCAAACCATGTAATTGCATTAGCTAGGCAGTGTGAGAAGGGAGTAAAATATAACTGGGATTAATACCTGTACACCGAGTTCCTCGAGAATGTGTGCAAGGCGCAAGAAGAGGGGAAACATTTCTATAACGCATAGTCGCTACTTTTGATTTTTCTCATCGGTTGGAATATGCCCATTGAAGCCCAGTTCCGAGATATTGAGTCGGATGTGCGCGAAGCTGCGCACTATGAAATAGTGTAGAACTCCAAGGTTCCTTTGCGCATCATAGAGAACAAAATATTCTGTGTCTTGTTTGATTTTTAGGTCTTTCAAGTGGTATAGTCCAAGCCATGCTTATCGCCAACATTTTACGAGCAGTTCAAACACATTTATGATTTCAAAGCCACTTTTCACAACATCCACATGCGTGAAAAATGGGATGTTGAGGGTGTTTGGTATGAACTACCCTACATGGTCACAGTGGATGATCTTGCTCATGTGATAATGAATTGACCTTCCTTATGGTTAGATGTGTGAAACACTATCAGGGCATCCTCTTCATTGCCTGTTAAAACTCTCACAAAGCTGCGCACAACAAAGGATAAGAATCAATAGAAGGATATGGGCAAGGAGACATAGAAAGATACACAAGAGAAGGATGCGGAGACAGATCCAACACCCACCACGATGAATGAAACTATTGACATGGATAAGGAGGCAAAGGATAAAGATGGTGATGGTACCGGGGCACCTGTGACACAGACAGGGTCAACAAAAGGAACTAAGAGAGGATCTCAGGCCTCTTCGGGCCCGTGAAAAAAGAGGAATGGATCCAAGAATATAGGCATAAAGGCCCTGGCCCTCACAGAAGATGACCTTAATGAGATTGAGAAAATGGTCAAGAACAAAACCGAGGACCTATGGAATGATGTGGAATCACAGTACAAATCGTTCCTCATAGATGTACAGTTGCGTCTTCAGGAGCCGAAGGTGAAAGCGAGTGTGGTTCAAGAGAGTGTCAAGAAATGTTGTGTGCAGCAAGCGAGTGTACAGACCATAAGAATCAGACAAGTGAGCATGCAACCCATCGACATTGTGCTGCCACCTCCTCTAGACAGTCAGGTATTTCAGATTTCTGGACCTCTAGTTACCGTAGAGAATCCTGACTTGTGCACTAATGTGCAAGCCTACACAGAAGTTGGCATCAACTTGGCAATGCTGCCTGGAGGAAAAATTCACGTTGTTAGCACTATTTTTGATTCCTTTCAAAGCTTCCCTCTCTGTCATTTTATTTGGCCTCTAGCTCCTCATCATTCAATTCTTTCACATCCTTTTCACCATTTTCGTCATTTCTCTTCAATATCCTCAATCCTTTCCTTATTTTCCAAAATTCCAAATGTTCAAATTCATCCTAATGTCACTATTTTCATTCTAATGCTAAATTAACTATCCTATGCCTAAAATATAGCATATCCACACTACTCTGGCCTATTTAAGTTTTATTAAAATAGCAAGTAAAAAATAATATTAATTTTATATTTTTATAAAATTATTATTATATTTTTATTTATCAAAAAGTTATCCTTTTTCTACCTTGAGCCCTTAGCTACAACCAACATAGAACCACGAGTCTAACAACAAGCCAATTCAAACCTCAAGTCCAAATCCAAGTCACGAGAGGGAGGACCCATGCTCAGCATCAAATCCCAAGCAAATGTCACAATGTGTATAGCCTCGCCCTCATTGTCATTGAGCATTAAAAATTGACACCTATTTAAACAAAAAATTTATTCCCTTCCCATAAAATGTGGGCTTTACCCTCTAAATATAAAATAAATAAGACACGAGAATGCGCAGGTGTCAAACATTGTCCATGAGATAATCCCGAAATCTGCATGAAAAAGATTGAAACAGTGCAAGATTGAAGGGCTTGAAGGTTATTGCAGCTTGAAAGAGATGCATGTGAAGACTACATGAGACATAATATTATCATGTGTTCAAGCGAGGACACATTCAACCCCATTTTCATTAAACAATTGAGAGATTCAATCATGGATTTTATTGGTCATTGCTGCTACGCAAGTCTAGTTTCTTGAATGCTAGTTTGTAATTTGACTCTGTTTCTTCTCATGATGAAATCATATGGATTTGATTCGACAAATTCACTTTGGTATTATCGTTCAGTCCAAGGAAAATGGATTCATCACATTAGAAATATCTCCGATTTTGATTTCCATGCTCATATTTCAACTCAGGGACATGTCATCTTAAATTTGTAGAAGGAATTTTTGTTGTTGTATGGATGTATACTTTGAAATTGAGGTAGTGTAGTGGAAGACCCAGGATCGAGATAAAAATTTTAGTATGAGCTCTAATCGTTATTGGGTCTATTCCATGATGATCTGTGAATTCGAATGTGATTTGGCTAGCATCAAAAATATTTTCAATAGATTTTTCCAGAGAACTTGCTAGTCAACAGAGAGAATCTAGGGTGAGTTGTGATCACAATAGGGTTGCCATGATGACTTCCAAGGCCTCCCAAGATATTTTAAATAATATTTTATTTGTTTTAACCCTCTAACCACTAGTGATCCATGGAAAATGTATCACTGGAGTGAGCAACGAAAAACTAGGAGTTCTACATCTTGCTAGAAAGAAGGGAGATCTGGTAGTCATGGTTGCAACAACAAAGACTAAGAAGCATGCTAAGAAATGATTTTGGGTGATTTTGTTTATGTATGGATCCGTAGTTGAAGAAGTAATAATTGGGTTCAAAGTCCAATCTCTGGATTGGCACTCTGTATTCTACATACCTAGGTGTTGTGCAAGTATATCCCCTCTACGGACAAAGGTGATCCCTCTAGCCCTAGGGTGGGTATAGAAACTACAAGAACATAATAACATCGACCTTCCTAGATTGTAAATTAAATTCAGAGCAAGGAAGTTGACCTACCTTGTTCTAATGCTATGTTTTCATCTATTGTTGAAGCTTTTTGATGCGTCTCTCTCCTCAAGCTTGATAAACATTTCTACCAACGTCTAATTACCTCTACAGACAATCAAGACACCATGACAAGCGTAAAAACATGACAAACATAAAAAAATTACAACCTATCTAACTAATCAAGGAATGCTATAAATCTCATTATAAATGTAAACAAGAGTGTAAGATAAACATCAGTTTCATTTTATTATGATAAATAAAATGGGATTTTAAAACCAAGCCTTTATGTTGAGGCTCTCCTTCGTCAGGTCCGTATCGAAGCACGTTTGTGGCACCCTCATACAGAAAGGTCTAAGATGTCACTAAGTTCTTAAGACAAAAACAATCACACTCTTCTCTATTATCCCAAAGCTATAATTTTTTCTCCTCTCTAGCTAACTGCTAACTCTCTAAGGCAACAGAGGTGAAAGAGGTCTCCTTATATAACAATGGAGGAGGAGGTTATGGGCCCTCAAATAATGGGAAAAGAGCTTATCCTTTAGAGTAGTTTATATTTCTTAGGAACAAGAAGTTTAAAGGGGAATTCCTCAGCCATATCCTCAAAACAAACTTCAGCTCATCGCCTCACAAAGCTTCAAGTCATGGAAACTTTGTTTCTATTTTTAAAAAAATTTAAAAAGGTGATCGACGCGGGTTCAACATTAAGACAGAGCGTCGATCGGTGTGGGTCCCAGTGAAAATCTCCGCAATCGGTGTGAGTGAGACACTGAGACAAAGTGTCGACCTTGAAAAATAGGTTTTTATAGGGATCTTCCAGAAGAGTTGTAAAGGAAGGCGAGTTGGCAGAAAAAATGTGTTTTAGGGGTATGTATTCCATGCTTTGAAAGTACACAAGGGTCACTGTATGGGTCCTCCAGGATCAAAGAATGGGGAGTACATGGATAGTGACAAATTGACATGTAACAAATGCCCCTTAAAGTATGAATTCTGAACATGAGTGAGAGATGAAATTCTTTACAAGAACATGCAAGGAACTGGACGTTTCCGTCGAGAGACCTGCAAATCAATCATAAATACATATACATAATTGAAATCTCTAATGAAAATACATGAATAAAGGTATGGACACAACCATCCATAAAAGAGACCGTGGTATGGTCGCAACCATCCATTTGAGAACAATCTCATATAGACTCATGGTACGGTTGTGGCCATCCATCTGAAAGAAATATGTATCCAGTCATGGACAAATCATTTCACCCTGCAGTATAGATTTTATTAGAAAAAACCTAGGTTATTTCACTCCACCACGGCTCGATCAAGTAGAATTCCAAGCATGCAAATAAATGAGCTGAAGTCGAACATGCAGGAAAATCGCCCGATTACCAGTCAATGACGTAAACCGTTAACTGGCACGAGAGAAATCACCAATGATGAAAATGGTCCTCAAGGTACTTCCAGTACAATCCACAGAATGTGAACAATGATATGGAGTCGAACATCTGCGAAATCTCTTGATCAAAGGCCAATGTTGAGAACATGTCGTCGAATGTGAAGAGCTTGCCATTAGGGCATGCAAGCTCTAAGGTACCAGAACAGAGTCTCTAGATCGACTTCCTAGATAATAAGCTGAAGTAGACAGGAAGCGATCTGTCGAAGGAGGATCATACTTAATCCCACATCAGTGACAAAAAACAGACAATTTAATATAAGTGTTAATCAATATTGGAATAGAGGATCAAGGAATGTACAAACTGCAGAAGGATTTTCTCTTGAACATATCAGTGACACGACTCTGGAATTTGGAAACATTTGACTCAAATAGGATTAGAGGTCATTTTGACAAGATTTTTAATCGAATGAGAGGAAAACATATTTCCCAAACCCATGGAGGCAAAGTGACAGAGTGAAAATATCCCAACCCGATAGGAACTGCTGACAAGTGTCACATTCAAGAGTGACTTACTACCCACAAAAATAATGAATAACTTCCATTTTCCCCCACCATTTCTAGCGAGTACCTCTTTATTTTTACACAATATTGAAGTGTATAGCATATGATTGTCATATAAGTTTTTCCTTCTGAAAAATCAATCCTAGTACATTTTACAAGCCCTACGAAGAAGGAACTCGATAATTGTCATGATGACAGATCTAATGTCATAAAATTTTAACAAGCTCAAAAAAGGTGAAGATTAGTGTCTTTTCATATTTAGAGAGTTTGAAAATAACCGAAAAAGGAAACTCCAGTAGGTCCCTTTTCATAGGTAGTCTCAAAGATCCGAAAAGGTAGAAAACAATATCTAGGAGAACCTCTTAGCTGCGATTGGCTAAGGTATTCCTTTTTTGTAAATAATTTGTCCTAGCGCGAAAAAGGGGTAAACGTTTCACAGCCTTTAACGAGTTGAAAACGACAAGAGTATCGGTGATCTTTTCAATTTTAGAGAGTTAGAAAAGAGATGAAAGTTAACTCCTCCTGGAGGAACAAGTGGTATTAAGTGTAGCAACTAGTTCTGGTGATGGTGGAACTTCTTAGAACAAGTAAATTTCAAGAGGCTAGCTAACAAGACCACTCATTTCAGTTGTTCCTTAGGAATGGGTAAAACAACCAAGTGAACGCGTATGATTGGCCAAGAAGATAGTGACGATGGAATGAGAACACCAAGGCTCATCTAGCAAAACAGACCGATAAAATGGAAATCGCAAGAGGTAAAGAGAGAATGGTTTCATTTTTCACAAGCTTGAAATCAAGAAACTTTGCTTCAAGTTGGTTTCATTTTTACACAAGCTTGAAATGGAAACAAACTATGTTTGAGATTGGTTTACATGCCCCCAGTATCATGACTCAATTTGTCGTACATGCCCCCCCAGCTTCATGGCATTCACTTGAGAAGACTACTGATTACCAATAGGTGGTTGGAATGAAGGTTCAATACGAGATCAGGCGAAAGACTCGATTGGGATTTTATGAGATCTAATCAAAAGATTCAAATTGAAAAGGGATCCTAGTTCATTTTTTGACGAGGTTGACACAGTAAAAGAACTATCCTCATGAACTAATTCATTTTTTAATGAGGTTGACATAGTAAACAAACTGTCCTAATAAGAGCTTGTTACATTTTTTAAGGAGCTTGACACAAGAAAACAAACTATGCTCTGACGAGCTTGTTTCATTTTTAAGGATCTTGGCACAAGAAAATGAACTATGCTTCAATGAGCTTGTTTCATTTTTTAAGGAGCTTGATACAAGAAAATGAACTATGCTCTGAAGACCTGATCAAGACATACAAAGATTCATGGCGTCCAATAAGTTTTCATTTTATGGGAGAACAACATTTCGGAAATCAGGACCCAAGGCCCCCAGTACATTGTGTACTACTTCACTGACTGAATCATCAGCGGATGTAAACATGGAACAGATGGCCACATAATTGACCTGTGGTAGGGAATATATCATTGGCAGGTAAAGACCAGGAAGGGATGATAGTAGACCAGATTTCACATCAAGACCAAAGAATGAAAGTTGATCAATGGTCACGATCTGACCTTCATGTGGAAAGTAGATCACACGAAAGAGGGAAGAGACAAGCGCTTCCATGGCATAAGCATAATTGTGCCCCATGAGTAAATTAAAATCCAAGGGGCCTTGGACAACCATCACATATATATAGACGATTTTAACTCCCAAAGTAATAGGCAACTTCGGAAGGATCCCTATTGGTTGACTTGTTCCTTTATTAAAAGCCAACAGATTCTGAGTAACATGCACAAGCTGTGGGGAACCCAAATATTTCCAGGTAGTTGAAGACAAAATAATAACCATGTCACCTTCATCTATAATCATGCCCAGTATGACCATATTGCAGGCCCATACAACGATCTCAAAGGGCACATAAGAAGGAAGACGATATCCCATAAAATGGATCCAATCAAATGAAGCGACCAAACTACATGGAGTGGGTACCACAGGAATAAGAGGATTATCCCCTTGCGTTATGGGAGTGGAAATACCATCCTTCTTAGCTTTAGGAATGAGAGTAGGAGGATCACCTTATGGAACTGTGGTGACAGGCATCGGAGGATCATCCTTTTGGATCATGGAAACGGGAGGATTGCCCTATGACCTTGGGGAATCAGAGGAAACAAAAAGAGCCTGACTGGGATGAGATCCAATCTTAACGAAAAATACCTAATGAGCTATAGATGGAATCAGGTTGACCTTTTTCTCAATGAATGATTGATCAGAAATCGACTCAGGAGACTGACTTTCAGAGAGAGTGGAATTGACCAGATATGAATCCCAATCAATGGGTTGATCAACTATTGGAGGACTCGAAGAAATATTCCAGTAACCAATGGGAAGATAGGACTCAGAAGTCAAAATGGTATCCAATACTTTAGAATATTCATCCATATAAGGACAAAGGTGAATGCGATGGTTCCCTTCGCACAACCTACAGGGAAATTTTATCTTACCATGTTTCTTACGAGTCTCATTATCTTTATCTAAAGGCTCATGGGTAGCAATAGGTGCAAATTACCCCCCTAGATTATTTTCCTTCTTCTTCTTCGACTTCTTATTCTTCTTCTTAGCCACACGGTTACTAGAATCCATAATTTCACCTGGCGAAGAGGAAGAACAAGGTGAAGAAATAGGCAAAGAAGGTGAGGGGTAAACCTTAAGATCAACATGGCGTTGACATGGTTCAGGTAGAGGAGAACTTGTTTGGACAAAGGTTGGAACACTTTAGATCATCAAGGTTGAGAATAACCAAATGGGTAAATCAATAGTTAACCTAATAAGGGACAACGTCGCCATATACGGGGCACCAACATTCCTGAATGAAGGAAAAGGACCAGGATTCCCATTTGAGGGGATTCCTTGGTTAGTAAACCCAGGAAATGTTTCCATTGCCCTCACCCTATGAATCACTAAGGAATAAAACTCTAACCAAGAAAATTCTGTGGCAGTTAATTTTAAGACATTGAAACAAAACTTTTCCTTTTTATGTTTTAGGAGTCGAGAAAAGGAAAAAAAAATGACTCTAGCCACTTTCAATTTGAATGAGCTCGAAAGGACAAGTGCTCGAAGATATTTTCAATATTTTCAGGAGTCACAAAAATATCGAAATGAATACTCAGGTAATCTAAGAAATACGGTGCACCAAGTTTCTGTGAATTGCAATATACACCTTGGTGATCAAATGAAAGAGAAATTACCAATGACTTGACATGCGTGCAGGAAATATCCCTGAATATTGTGTTTGGTGTATCATGGTTACAAGGTGGCAGACTCAGCTTCCTATGGATAAATGATTTTAGCCTATGAGGGTCTCCCTTTATATACTCGATGGTACAGGGAGCACAAGTCTGTGCTAGTGTTGTCTAATGCCAAAAGGCGAACGATGACTACTAGGACTAATGACACTAGAACACATCACTAGCCTAGACCTCTAAGTGTGAGCATTAAGTTTCAATGTTTCCTTCGATTGATTGAATAAATTTTAATGGTTGATCTTGAATTATGTCTCAGTTTCAAGGCCCAACCATTTTCATCTAACAACTTTCTATATGCAGCTATATGAGAAAGGAAATATTTCAATTTGATGAATGCTATCTAGTTAAGGGAAGAGTCTTAAACAATGATGCAACAAATAGTAATACTGAAAACGAGACTTTTTCCTAACTAGATGAATTTCACTATCCAAAATTAATCTTAAACATTCAAAGATTTGAGTTATGCAATGTAATCTATGCAAAATTCTCCTTTTTAAAACTATGCAACTGTAATCTATGCACAATTTCCTTTTTCTTTTCAATGAACAAGAATGCACTCAATGCATTTTTGGATGAAATGAGAATCTACTTAATGCATGATTTTAGTGAAATAAAATGCACTCAATGCGAATTTTAGTTTCCAATCATTAAACAATGTAATCTAAGTTCAATGTTAAATCTCAAACATTAATTTTCAATGCAACTCGATCTAATGCATTTTAATGAAAAGAAAATTTTGAGAGAAAAAATAAAAGAATGCAAATTTTCTTAATGCAACAGGGATGCAAAAAACATTAATAATACAATCCTATTTTGAGCACTTTGTAACAAAATTCCTCAAAAGGCTATAAGACATATGAGTTAAAACACAAAGAGGACTTCCAAAGTGTGAGCTCAAAACAATGCACTAATTCCCTTTTACATCAAGCAATCATAGAAGGAAGACTTTTCAGTTGAACAATGAGCAATGTAATCTATGCTCACAAGTCAACAAGTGGACCAAATGAACTCAGAGAGACAATTGATACTTGATCACTCCATCAACCAAAAATAAAACGACAATCAACTAGAGATAGCTCACTAAGAAAGGAGACTGACTCAATCAGCGGGGTGATGTCCCGTGAAGCATGCAACCATGAAATTGATGCACAATCAAAAACTAACAAACCAAGCCAAGGAGCCAATAAAACCATCTTGGGTGAAGAGGAGAACATGTAAATCATGCAGATAAAAAAACTGGAAGGGAAAGACACACTAGTGAAAGACTTAGGGAAAAAACCTTCTTTTTTCACACAAAATGGAATTGGCGCGACTTTTGGGGCTGAAACTAGAGCCAATAGCCCATTGGCGCAACTTTATAACTAACAACTAGCACCAATCGGCGTGACTGTCAGAAAAATAAAAGTGCCAATTCCTGAAAAAGAAAAAAAACAAAGAATTTCTCCTAACCAAGACCAGACTCACCACCTTAAGAAAATACAAAAAGATTGTAATTGATGAAAAACATAGGAACAAATAGGGAAATGGTTGTTCGACTAAACTCATCGAATGACTAAGACCTCAAAGAGTGACAAACTCAAAGGAAACTCCCCAGTGGAGTCGCCAATCTATTGTGCAGGTAAATTCCCTCTACAGATAAAGGTGATCCCTCTAGCCCTAGGGTGGGTCTAGCAAGTACAGGAACATATCAACATTGACCTTCCTATATTGTAAGTGAAATTCACAGCAAGGAAGATGACCTGCCTTATTCTGATGTTATGTTGTCATATTTTGTCGAAGCTTCTTGATGCATCGCTCTCCTCAAGCTCGATACACGCTGCTACCAACATCCGATTACCTGTATAGACAATCAAGACACCACAACAAGCGTAAAATCATGAAAAAAATAAAACAATTACAATCTATCTAACTGATCAAGGAATGCTAGAAATATCACTATAAATGTAAACAAGAGTGGAAGATAAACATTAGTTGCATTTTATTATCATAAAGACAAGGGGAGTTTACAACCATGCCTTGATGTTGAGACTCTCCTTTAGCAGGTCTGTATCCAAGCACATTTGTGACACCCTCATACACGAAAGGTCTAATATCTCTCTATGTTCTTAAGACAAAAACAATCACACTTTACTCTATTCTCCCAAAGCTATAATTGATTCTCCTCTCTAGCTAACTGCTAACTCTCTAACTAAGGTAGTAGAGGTGAAATAGGTCTCCTTATATAACAATGGAGGAGGAGGTTATGGGCCCTCAAATAATGGGAAAAGAGCTTATCCTTTAGAGTAGTTCCTATTTCTTGGGAACAAGAAGCCCAAAGGGGAATTCCTCGGCCATATCCTCAAAACAAACTTACAGCTCGCCACCTCACGAAGCTTCGAGTCGTGGAAATTTCGTTTCTATTTTTAAAAACTTTCCAAAATGGGATCGACAGAGATCTAACATTAATACAGAGCCCCGATCGGTGTGGGCCCCAGTGCAAATCTCTGCTATCGACGCGGGTCAGACACTAAGACAAAGCACTGACCTTGAGACCAGGTTTTTATAATGATCTTCTAGAAGAGTTGTAAAGGGATATGAATTGGCAGACAAATTGTGGTTTGGGGGTATGTATTCCATGCTTGGAAAGTACACAAGGGTTACTGTATGGGTCCTCTAGGATCAAGGAACAGGGAGTACGAGTATAGTGACAAATTGTTGTGTAATAGATGGCCCCTAAAGTATGAATTCCAAACATGAGTGAGGGATGAAATGCTTTACAAGTACGTGCAAGGAACCAGACGATGCCATAGAGAGACCTAAAAATCAATCATAGATACATATACATAACTAAAATCTTTAATGAAAACACATGAATCAAGGTATGGATGCAACCATCCATAAAAGAGACCATGGTATGGTCGCAACCATCCATCTGAGAAGGATCTCATATAGACTCATGGTATGGATGTAGCCATCCATATGAAATAAACATGTATCCATTCATGGACAAATAATAGCGCCCCGTAGCCTAGATTTTATTAGAAAAAACCCAGGGTCTTTCGCTTCGCCACGACTCGATAAAGTAAAATTTCAAGCATGTGAATAAATGAGCTGAAGTTGAACATGAAGGAAAATTGTCTGATTACTAGTCAATGATGTAAACTGTTAACAGGTGCAAGAGAAACAACCAATGATGAAAATGGTCGTCAAGGTACTTCCAGTACAATCCACGGAATGTGAACAATGAGCTAGAGTCGAACATCCGTGAAATCATCTGATCGAACGCCAATGATGAGAACCCGTCGTCGAATGTAAAGGACTTGCCATTAGGGCATGAAAGCTCTAAGGTACCAGAAAGGAGTCTCTAGATCGACTTCCTGGATAATGAGCTAAAGTCGACAGGAAGTGATCCATTGAGGGAGGGTCATAATGAATCCCACATCAACCACACGAAAGATATAATGTAATATGAGTGTTAATCAATACTGGAACAGAGGATCAAGGAATGTACAAACTGCAGAAGGATTTTCTCTTGAACATATCGATGACACGACTCTGGGATTTGGAAACATTTGAATGAAACAGGATCAAAGGTCATTTTGAAAATATTGGTAATCGAATTACAGGCAAATAGATTTCCCAAACCCATGGAGGCAAAGTGACAAAGTGAAAATATCCCAACCCGAAACGAAATACAGAGAAGCTAGCCTTCTTGGGAACTTCACCAGTAAATGGTCCAGATAGTCTTGTAAAAATGACGAGATTGGCTACTCGGCATCTTGAAACATTCTTAAGTAAATTCTGCCCCTTTCTGGGTATTAACAGAAACATCATGGTATACCAGAGGATGGTTTATGTTTATTTCAGTCTATGTGGATTCTTCTTAGCGGCAATGAATCTTTTATGAAATATTGATAGCTTTATTTATGTTAAGTGGAAAATCGTTCCTTCCCATGATTTTAGAGCCAAGGCCTTGCAAAATTGCATAGGGCATGCCATGATGTGGCTGTCCATTACTGGAAGGATTGCCCGCCCAGTGCTATGGTAAATGTGCCTTTACATGTTTCTTGATGGCCATGCTCAATTCTTTTTCAACACAGCTGTGGTGGTCATTAATGTCATGA
The DNA here is from genome assembly GCA_034641835.2 of Pinus albicaulis. Classification (NCBI taxonomy): domain Eukaryota; kingdom Viridiplantae; phylum Streptophyta; class Pinopsida; order Pinales; family Pinaceae; genus Pinus; species Pinus albicaulis. The sequence goes on from CM076571.1 coordinate 316,326,183, forward strand.
ACTTCCCCACTAATAGAGGCATTATCATTGGCCTTATGAAGGTTTTAGGTAGTGCTTCTTCTGTTTTTTGTTTCAATTTTAGATGCAATAAAAGTGCGTGAAAATTAGAGGAGGGGCATTTGAGCTCTGGAGTAGCAGTTGTGCATATTGATGGCATAGAAACTGTTCAAGGTACTGTATTGAATTGTGAAGAAATAAAAGCATTACTTATTTTGGAAGAGAAGTTTACTAAAAAGGTTTAGGGAAAGAAATTCACCAAGTGCAATAAGGATCATTCCATTCAAATACGCCATACTTTAAAAATAGAAAAACAAACACCTTCCCAAGAAAAGACTTGAAAAATCTAAATGGAGATTGTTGAAGGTTTAGAAATCACACAGATTAGCGCAAATGAGGCATATGGAAATTTCGTGGACAATGATAAGTTTTCTGAAGATGCTTCAGAGTCAATTTCTGAGGCTAGTAAAGAGTGTGGTGAAGCAGAACCCATAGTAAATGGAATTTCAAATTTAGCTGATAAAGCTGCTGATTTTGAGAATCTTGATATTCCTAAACAAATTAATTTGAAGCCAGAAACATAATCAATGCATAGAAGATAAAATAAAGAGAAAAATGCTTTGCCCGAGAAATGTTGAATATCACTTTTAAGGAAAGAGATGATACTCTTAAGATGATTGTAATATTCCTTTTTCAGAAATATCACAAGTCTTTTCCAGAGATAGACTGTGAGGGAATTTTCTGGATATGTCACCTCTAAAGAGAGGGTGAGATCCAGAGGCTACCTGGCCCTTTACAGACTCTATCTATAGCTATGTGAGATTTCCTATTAGGAACAAGCTACTCTATTGAGAATGCCTCAAGATAGAGCTACAACAATAAGCAAATACACCAATTGACAAATAACAGTGATACATACTCATAGAATGTGAGAGGAATCCATACCTATCTCATTATAATAATAGTAGCAACATATGCATACAAAATCTTGAGGGAAATGATACTCAAGATGTACAATGCCAAGCCTCAAGAGAAGAGTACATAAATCATGAAAGATACTCTGCTACACATATAAACCCTAGCTATGACAGTGCAGTTTTAAAGAGAAAATGCATACTACAAATGAAAAATTCATAGATCTACAATGATATGGTACAAAATAACATTAGGAGTGAAGACGTCAACTCCCAAAGGCTACCTCCTATCAATCCTAGAAGGATTGATCATATAACCCAAAATATGCAAAATGTCGGAGTTGCTGGGTAGCAGCTGCAACTCAGAAATAGAACTAGATGGAGATGGATGTAGGTGATTCCCAATATGAATATGCCTCCTCCAATGGATCCCTTGAATGAAAGGCTGATCCCTTCATCAAATATCTCCCCCTCAAACAATCTGCAAGAGCCCCACTACAAATGCTCTCAAGAAAATAACGCAGTCATTGGGTGAATTGCGTTGTGAGGGCAAGGAATGAGATGGCTTTAGTGCTAAAGTCTGAAATAATGTTCTAAAATATCCCTCACTAAATCCTCAAAGGGATAGGGACTCCCTTCCTCTGAAAATCAGCTCCGGAGGTGATGTAGATGTCCTCCACTGCAACTCTCTTCAATGCAGCAACACTCTTGAACAAGAATAACGCTGTCACTAGAGATAGTAGCTTTGGCCTTGAGCCATGGAATGTGGAGAATGAAGAAAAACCTTCAAGAGGCCTCTCAAGAAGGGGAAGGAATCCTAAACAACAATTCCTCTGAAAATTCTTACTAACCAGCAAGAATTTGCCGTAATTCCATCAGACCAAAGATGAATAATACTCAACATGATCTCCAATGGCTACCTTTCCCTCCTTTTAAACAATGTGAGATACATCTCAATGGACCCCACTCATTAGGGTTTCCTTCCTCTAGAATCTTCCCTCCTTATCCCACTACGCTAGCCCACAATGTGCTCTCCACCTCATGCTACTGCGTAGTTTGACTTGGTCAAACCCGGCCTTGCCCTCTTGCATAAGCCCCCTTTCACACGTGGAGGTGTGAAATAAAGCTCCAAAAGTGATCCTCCTTCATACCAAGAGGATTTTTATTACCTATTCATCAAATGAATGGGTCTCCTACCCATTTATTTATCTTCTATACAAGAATTAATGTTCCATAAAAATTGGGAACATTACAGTCCTCCCCTCTCAAAGATTGCTTGTCCTCAAGCAAGTACAAGGATAGAATAATTTATTTCCCCTTAATTTCCATGTAGCATCCACACATGATAAAATCCTCCAAGAAAAGGATGCCATATCATCAATCAAGTGTTCAGGTTGTCCCTCCAACATATGCAATCTAGCCTTTGGTGAACATCCCCAAATAGTTGTCATGTAGAAGCAAATATCCATGAAGGAAACAATGGGATGTCTAAGGGCCTCCTTGAGGCATGATATATGATTTATAATGAGATTCATCATCCCCATATGAATCTCCCATCTCCAAGCAATCATCCATACAACATAAGTTTCCTCCCAACATGACAACTCACAGAAATCTCCCTCCACCTTGAGCTCCGAAAATGAAGGTGGGCTGCAAATTTGAATATGGAAAGCCTTATAGCTTGCCTCATGTTGTCCTCCTCTCCACTTGTGACAAGTTTAGAGTGTGTGCTGATCATGGGCTGTAAAAATATTTCCCTTAATTGGAAAAATGAAGACCAATCCTCCAAGGATCTCTCCTCCATCAATGATAATTCGGCTGGACCAATACAGTTCATCCATGGTGAGTAGGACATGATCGTCATAGAATACCCCAATTAAATGTTTCCTATAGGTTATACCATGTGCAACAAGGTACAAACAATGTCTCATAGGGCTATGCAATCTCATCCACTACAACTGCAGAAAATAACATGGCAAGCATTGTATAGAAAATATCACCTCTACTACTAAATAGTAAATAGATGAGTGAATCAGCAATAAAAAATCAGATACATGCCCACATATATACAATGGATGGATATCATCATCAAGCTCATGGCCCACCTCCAAAGAATGCAAATAAGTGGTTGTGGTGGCCATGTCTCTCCTCATGTTCCCACTAGAACATGAAATGCAAAAGCTACGGGAATCTCCTCCCCTCAAAGACACATTCAAATCATGTGTCATTTCACCAATAATGCTCCCAATAATAACATGGAAAATATCAGCAAATGAAAACATGCTCCTCATCAAAATAGAGGAAGTACTGATGGTTTCATATGGTGCTGGAAAGTACCAACAGTCTCCCAAGAGTGCATAATGCAGTTTTGCAAACTGCTGCTTGAGAAATGTACAAGGAAAAATGATTTGAAGTATAATGCTAATTATATGAATTAGCTGATCATGTGTATAATGGAAAACATTTTCCCAAGGCCATGTGAAAGATGGTTGTCTCCATCATATGGTTTGGCCCAACTTTGCTCATGGAGCAACATGAAAAATATGCCCTTTTGAGGAGCCATGCACTGCAACATAATGATAAGAGCATGTAGATCAGAAAATGTAAACACAATACTCTTACCATAAGCGGGAAGTAAGATGATATATGGATCTATCTATATGATCCTCATCCCAAGTGTCAACGCTGTGAGCTAATGCAAAAAGGCTCTTACCCATGCCAATCTCTGTTTCTTGACATGCTCCTTGTTAAGAACATCTCCGGTGATGCTGCTGCAAATGTGAAGCTCCTCCCAAGACGGAAATGCCTCCCGATCAGTCCAAGACAAAGAGTAATCCATTTTCACTATGAGAGTGCCCTCCTCCACTCTTGCAACACCATAAATCATATGAGACCAAATCTTCTTGTGCTCTCTCCAAGATAGCTCAAGCAACCCAAGTGCTTGCTGCCTCCTCATGCTCACATCATGTAACTCATGTGATGAAGGTACCATGACTGATATATATGCCATATTGGCTCCATGTATCCCTGATCTCCGTTTCCCAATGATGCAAACATCCTGCCACCTTTCCTCTACTCCCATCCTCCTCGAAAAGGAGTACTCCAAGTGATGGCCAAACTCCTTCAAGAGGAGCCAGTGCAGCCAAGCCTCTTGTTGCCTGGTGTCATATATTTGCAAGTGGAAAATCATCCCCTTTTCTTCTCGTCCACACCCACTCATATCCTTGTGGTTGTCTTCTCCTTTTTCCTCCTTTGGTACTCCTCCCATGAGGGCTACCATTCTCCCAAGCCATATCTTCCCCTTTGCATTTCATGGAAGGTTGAAATGCAGCTACTTGGAGACCTCTTAGAAAATATCTCTCACCCATGGCTATGTTGGATCCATGAGGAACTAATTGTGATGGAGGTAATATCTCCTCTCCACCCATATTTGACAGCGTTTCTAATTCCTCCAATAGCGTAGCAGCTGTTTCATCCTCCGATTCAAGGTTTGTTCCCTGATTTATCATGAAGGTGCCATGGTTTATTTCATCCTCCAATGGTTCACATTCCAGCCTCAAGGGCTAAATGAGACTCATCAAAAGTACCTAAGGATGAGGGTTTATCTCTTCCTTAAACCGTTTGCATAGCGCAGTGCAATCATGGTGCTCTGGAATAGAAAAAGATGTAGATCCTGGGACCTTTAAAGATGAATTTCGACAATCCTTTAAGTTTTTTGCTGAAATAAAAAGTGGAACTTCACTCTTACCTTGATGGATCATGGGGTTTTCTTGTGTGGCTATAGTATTATCCTCCTCTAATGCCATAGCTACCTCCTCTATAGTTGAAAAACGCTGCTCTTCCTTTGTCCTCTCTCCATCAAAGGTTTGAATCAACCTCTGAGAAAAGTCTCCAAAAGAGCTTACCCTTGAATGGACCAAGGGTTTGAACCACCAAGCAGAGGATTCACCCTCCATGTGGAGCGCTGCAATCTCCACTACTTCTTCCTCTGCCACTGGATGTAGCAAGAAAAAGTCTTCTAGCTTTTTCACCCAAGCTCTAGCTGAAGTGTCCCCATCAAATGTAGACAATAGAAACCTATTGCCTCTGATTTCTCTTCTACTGTAGGGCCTTCTCTCCTAATTCTGCTAAATAAACTATGGGAATGTTGTAGCTTCCTTAAATTCTGCAGAATGGAATTTATATTCATCCAGGTATTGATTTAGAACTAGATGATCCAAGCATCTCTCATGCTTGCTTCCCTTTTGAGAATAGGAAGTGCATGTACATTCCTCTTCTTCTCTTTGATTCTCCTCCTTGGAAAGGTTCTTATTTGTTCTGAAAATAGATGAGATCAAGCTCATCTTTTGCATCATCACCTTCTTCCTCTTTCTTGGGCTTGAAGGCCACAGGCTGAGCCAAGAAAGGTGCTCTGATACCACTGCAATATTCCTTTTTCAGAAATATCACAAGTCTATTCCAGAGATAAAATGTGGGGGCGTTTTCCAGATATGTCACCTCTAAAGAGAGGGTGAGATCCAGAGGCTACCTGGTCCTTTACAGACTCTGTCTATAGCTATGTGAGATTTCCTATTAGGAACAAGCTACTCTTTTGAGAATGCCTCAAGATAGAGCTACAACAATAAGCAAATACACCAATTGACAAATAGAAGTGACACATACTCATAGAATGTGAGAGGAATCCATATCTATCTAATTATAATAATAGCATCAACATATTTGTAAAAAATCTTGAGGGAAATGATTCTCAAGATGTACAATGCCAAGCCTCAAGAGAACAGTACATAAATCATGAACGAAACTCTGTTGCACATATAAACCCTAGCTATGACAACACAGTTTTAAAGAGAAACTACATACTAAAAATGCCAAATGCATATATATACAATGATATGATACAAAATAACATTAGGAGTGAACACACCAACTCCCAAAGGCTACCTCCTATCAATCCTGGAAGGATTGATCATAGAAACCAAAATCTGCAAAACGTCGGAGTTGCCGGGTAGCAGCTGCAACTCAAAAATAGAACTAGATGGAGATGGCTGTAGGTGATGCCCAATATGAATATGCCTCCTCCAATGGATCTCTTGAATGAAAGGCTGATCCCTTCATCAAAGATCTCCCCCTCCAACAATTTGCAAGAGCCCCACTACAAATGCTCTCAAGAAAATAATGCAATCACTGGGAAAACTGTGCTGTGGGGGCAACGAATGAGATGGCCTTAGTTGCAAAGTCTACAATAATGTTCTAAAATATCCCTCACTAAATCCTCAAAGGCATAGGGACTCCCTTACTCTAAAAATCAGCTCCGGAAGTGATGTAGATGTCCTCCATTGCAACTCTCTTCAATGCAGAAACACTCTTGAACAAGAATAACGCTACCACTAGAGATAGTAGCTTTTTCCTTGAGCCATGGAATGTGGAGAATGAAGAATAAACTTCAAGAGGCCTCTCAAGAAGGGGAAGGAATCCTAAACAACAATTCCTCCTGCAATTCTTACTAACCAGAAAGAAGTTGTTGTAAGTCCACCGGACCAAAGATGAATAATACTCAACATGATCTCCAATGGCTACCTTGCCCTCCTTTTAAACAATGTGAGCTCCATCTCAATGGACCCCACTCATTAGGGTTTCTTTCCTCTAGAAGGTTCCCTCCTTATCCCACTGCGCTGGCCCACAATGTGCTCTGCACCTCATGCTACTGCACAGTTTGACTTGGTGAAACCTGGCCTTGCCTTCTTGCATAAGCCCCCTTTCACACATGGAGGTGTGAAATAAAGCTCCCAAAGTGATCCTCCTTCATACCAAGAGGAGTTTTATTACCTATTCGTCAAATGAATGGGTCTCCTACCCATTTATTTATCTTCTATACAAAAACTAATGTTCCATAAAAATTGGGAACATTACAACGATGAAAGGCTTAGGGAATTTGAATTAGAATGCATGAGGCTGAAAATGGAGCTTAGTGAGTCTGCACCTTAGGTATTTCAGTTCAAGGAGGATGCCAACTTACCAGAGAAGTTGGGGGATATAAAAAAATACACTTTTGCCTTCAGAGATAAGGAAATGATGTTGCAAGAGTAGTTAGCAGATGTTGATCTCATGAGAAAGGAAGTGGAAGATAAATTGAACATGCAATCAGAACTCCTACAACAAGAAATTAAAATCAGGTCTCTGAAAGAAGATAAGTTAAATGGTGCATAGTCTATGTTAAGTAAACTTGAAACAAATTTATAAGTTTTAAAATAGAAGGTTCTTGACTTCGAGGGACATATGAAGTTATCATTGGTAAAATGTGAAGAATATAAATAACTTGCAAGATAGAATGAGGAAGACTATGTTGAGTCTCTCAGAAAGGTTGTGGAATTACATAACTTGTTTGTAATATCCGAGTCAAGGAAAAAGGAAATAGAGAAAATTGTAACTATACTCCAAAATGAAATTTCAGGGCTCCACCAAAATCATAGTTGTAATGAGAAAACAAAGGAGACTTTGAATGTAACAGAAACAAAATTTTTGAAGGTTGAGGAATTGTTAAAGCATTTAAATGATGATTTGAAATATGCAAAAATTCCATATGACTACTTGTTGAGAATTAAGGAGCTTGAGACTGCACTGTAGGCTTCAAGGCAGAATTAGAGCTTAAAGAGCAAATGTCTAAGTATTTTAAAGATAAGAGTTCAGCCAAATAGATGAACTTTTTGTTCCAAGTGGTAAATTTGTTTCTGATTTCAATCAGCATAGGTGGCAAAGGATTGATTAAGTGGCAGTCATTTACACATTTCTTGCAGCAACTTTAAGGGTTGGTTTGGTAGCATATTTGACTCATATTCCAAGTAAACACATAATTATCATTTCATCGAATACTTTCCATATTTTAAGGGAATAATTGGTGCAGGTGGCAGTGAGTTCCACATTTTCTACAGCAATTGGATATTACAAATTTTAAGGAAGTAGATCAACAAAGGTGGCAGTCAAAAAATAATTAGTTTAAAAATAAAAAGGATTCGATGCCTTTTCCCAAGAAACCATTCCAATGACTATGAAAGTTCATTTATTGGAATGTCTATTTTTAGTTTGTTTTATTAATCAGTATTCCTAAAACTTTGTAACATTTTTTTTTACAAGACTCTATTTAATATTCTAGTTTGTATGTAAAAAGGGGGAGGGTTGATGGTACAGGGGCTGAATGCCGTGTTGCTAAATCTCATGTCATTCCTAAATAGTGTATTGTTGAACATATAATATATTCAAGTTACACTCTTGAGGATTCACAAATAATATTGTCTGTGTATCTTTTTTTCTCGTGTTTTTCCATATCTTATATATTTCTTTTCAAATCCGTCATAAGAATTCTACTTGATGTTCCTGTTAGTCATATGATGAAGCTTCAAGGCATATTGGACTGTTCATGTAAGTCTTGTTTCAAGCGTTTCTGATTTAATATGTTTTGTTGATTATTCATGATAATTCCTTGGAATAAAATTAAATCCTACCTCATGTTTTTATAAGTCTTTTGATCTAGCAGACATATTGGTATTCTTTTGTAAATCTTGACCCATCAAGATTTCCTGGTTCAAGATGTCATGTTAGTCAGAATCATTTCTTGAAATAGGATTCTTCAAATGTAAAATGAGATTCTCGTAAGTATTTCTTAAAAAGCCTTCTTTCATTAGATATTATAGGTCTAAAATTTTTTTCAACCTTTCCTCCGAGCAGTGGATTTCTGTGCTACAGACCCATTGTATTTTTCCCATTCTTCAAATCATTAAAGTACAAACTTTTCTACCACATCATATCAACAAGTGCCCTCATATGTGTGAGAGCCTTTTATTTGTTCAATGCTCCTTTCATAGTGCTTGAGATACAACCACTTTCCAAAAACCCAATCAAATCATAACAAATTTCCCTAGAGCTTAGATGTGTCTGGTCAGGTGATTGATGCAGTCCAAGTGCCGATTCTAGCGCTAACACATGCCATACACACAATGATCGTGGATAAGTTGTAGTATCGAGGGGTCCACACCTACAAAGTGGCTACATAGTCTCCACAACAAGTAGCGATGATGTAGAAGGAACACCATAATGTAGAGGAGGCACATTGAGCGGTCAAGTATCAATGCACAACACTAGAATCAATGATTTGATAGAAATCCTAGTAGTTTTTTCAAGGCATCATGCTCCCATATCACTACCATCTGTGCAGAACTTGAGCAGAAGATTGTCGATCTCTAGATGAAGTTGCAGCCAGAACTGCCTCCAGAAGTATGTGCATAGCACGTTGCAGTAGTCCAAGAATAAACTTCTAGCATAACTGTTGATGTGAATGCTAGCATCTAGTTCCTTGAAGAAGCCATGGTTCTTTGGACTTCCATCCAAAATGACCTCGTCATTTGGCAGCTCAAGGTGGAGCTAAGGGCCAAAGAACAACAATTTGATGACATTTGGGTCATGGCACCGACCCTTGTGCTTTCCCAAAGAATAGCCTAGTTGTAGGAGAGTTACGCCATCTAGGAGGAGACTGAGATGCTATGCTGGTGAGAGAATCTATTGGAGGACATAATGAAGTCATGGGTGGATGGGGCCATGCACCTCTCGCAGACCATTGTTGCAGCCCTTGAGAGCCTGCAGAAAACTCATCGAAGCATCAACTTGGTTGCCGAAGTTCCAACAATGAAGAAATTGGTAGAAGAAGTGAAGAGCGCTGCAACGCAAAGAACATAAGCAATTCTGCCATTTTACAGTTAAGTACAAGAACTCAAGAATAAGATGTAGGCCACCGGACCAGAGTAACTCGGGACAAGTCACTAAATTGTGTTGGGGGCCTATTAGAGTAGGGTACCCTGGGTAAAGAAAGTTTGGATAAGTTTTGGATAATTTTTTGTTGTAAGCATTGCATGCAGATATCAAGGGGCTTTGGGGTGGGTCAAAGTCCCTTAACTATTGTAATGGGAAAAAAGGAAAACCATGAGTCTCAAACCATGGTTTGAGACCATGGTATGTGCAAATTTAGAAATATATAAATATGTAATAGTCGAGTGCAGGAAGATATGAACGATATGATAAAATATTAGACTGATAGATGCTTATGTTTTGATCTGAGTTTTGGGCCAGTCTGGGTAGAAAGACTCCTGCTAGATGTGTGTGCGAAGACCCAGTCCTGAGCTATGTGCATGGACTCTGCTACTGTGTGCGCAAAAGGGAAAGATTGTATTGATTGAATATCTCTTAATAAAGAAGGAAATTTTGGTGAACTCCGACTTTATATGATTTTAATAGTGATTGTCTTAGATTTTCTATGTTCATTATCTATTACTTATTATAGATCTAGATATATTTTGTTGAATGCATATGTGTTTCCGTAATTGATAGTCATATTGGTACACTACTTATGCGTAAGTATTGTTCAGCTTAATCGTTAGATCTGAAGTATAATAATATGTCTACGTAAGGGTTTATTCTGTAACAATCTGATAATATGCAAGGGATAAGTTTGTTTATCACTATCTAGGGGCATGCAAATTATTTATTGTTTGTCTCCATTTATATTTGGTTCTGTGAAGTTGCGCACAAGGCATTAGGTATTAGATATGTTGGATCCACATCAAAAGCTCCCTAAGGGTGAGGAAACCTAGTTCCATCACCTCCCCATACTGCTTCGGGTGATACTTTAGTCTGCGTAAGAAAATCACTGCCGAAAGGGCTAGTAGTTGGAGGGTTTTGTTGGTTGTGCAATTAATCTGAACCTGGGTCAAGATGCCTTAACCCAACAAAACAACACTAGTACAAGTATTAATATTACTACTACTAACTGTACATAAGTAATTTGCACCATTTGGACAAGGAAGGAGCTCCAACTATGTTTCTGGTGGGACTAGAGATGGCTATGGAAGATAACAGCCTAGTGGTTTCTCTAGGAAGAAATTTCCAAACATTAGTTCTATGAAGGCCATGGGTTCATTTTGTTCGTTCAAGGGAGTGACATTATGCTTCATATATATTTCAAAGTCCACTCAAATCCAGTTGTTTCTGCGCTTATAATAAATTCATAAGTGTGACCAGTATAAATAAAAGTACCCTTGCATCTTGCTTTACCAATCTCTACTTAGCAAAATTACACATGCTTCTGTTATGTCCAAAACTACTATGTTTATGCATTGGTGAATTCGTTTATCGAATGACAAGCAAATGATCACATATGTAAGTTCACCGATCACATGGACAAGATTTATGTCGACTTGAATGATTTGTACGTCAATTGTGTTCCAGGTTTTATTTATTTTATTTGTGATGGAAAATGGAATTACATTTACTGATGCACCAGAATCAACCAAGAAATTATGTACATTGATACTGAATATTTCGAAAGTTAAGAGAAAATGGGGGGAGAGTTTTCTTATTTCTAATGTTAAATCATGAAGTACTGATTGGATCGAATCAGGAGATGCACCCGATCCATTGTCTAAAGAGGAGATATTACCTGCAGAGGATGGCCCAAGTTCCCGTAAAATAATTTATCGCTTGCTCGTGATCTTTGTTAACTCAAAAAATGAAATTTTTGCGCAAGCCTTCTTCATATCTTCTACTATATTATAATATGAACCGGGGAAAGAAGCCGAAGTTTCTAGGGGAGAAACTTGATTTGTAACTTTTGGAGCAATGATTTATCTATGTCATTTGCGGATGTAGTTTTTGCTGACGCAAATTTCCTAGACTTGATCAGAATGTTTTGTGTTGAGTTGACTCCTTCGACCAATTTTTCTTAACAAGGCTTCTTTGAATTTTTTTTTTCAGCTGTTTTGTAGTGGCTAGACCTTGGCTCCTTAAATTGTACCAATTTGGTTGTGGCTAAGTCGAGGGCTCACTCGGAGGTTGTTTCTTGGTTGTGCTCTTTTGGGATATAAATATGTAATTGAACATTTTTACTGTGTGCCCAACACTTGGGGTCTCATTGGGTGTAGCATCTTTCTCCTTTTATTCTTCGGCTATGTATACTCATCAGCAAGTATCGTATCGTAGAAGTGTGTAGAAATAGAGCTCACGGAATGATTCCAATGTGGGCATGTTTTCTCATAATGATAATCTTGATGATATGAATAGTATTTGGACATGCCCAAATGATCAAAGTTCAATGTTACAATTGCACTTTGCATAGATTTGGCCAGTTGATCAGTATTTCTACTCGAGTTCACAGTTATTTTAAATAACTTGAATCACGGATGCTTGTTGCTGATAGTGGTCTCACTTGACCTTTGTTTGAATTCTACTATCTCAATTGACAAGTTCCTAATCATACAGTTAAGTTTATCAAGATTGGATAATTCCTTTTCTTTGGCCTTTTTATTGAGGCCTGAGACCTTTTCGTCATATCTTTGGAGTCCTTTATTAGCTCATCGTCTACAATGACTCCAATTACATGCAATTATTTTTCAACTGTGATTTCTTCTTCAAAGTTTTCTTAAATTGATTATTCATCATTTTTCTTTACGAACTGCGAAATGCTTGCTGGCAAGGAAAAAGTGTAATATTCGTTGGTGATGGAGTCATGAAACTTGGTGTGTTCTTGAAATCTATTCAAGACAAGATTAAACCTCTGATTTAAACCTTTTCTTTTAGCTCCGTTTTCAGGCTACCGAACTCTTTCAAAAACATGGCAGGGGTCTTGTCATCAACAAATTTCTCAAGAAAGATTTTCTTAAAGCCCCTCCAATTTTGGATGGAGTTCGGGGGAAGACTGTGGTACCATAAAACTACTCTACCATCAAAGGTATATGGAAAATATCAGCATGAAACTTCAAGTGTTTCCATATGTAAGTACAATTTTTCTAAGTGGTCTTCCGCTTTAACCGTTTTATCAGGGTCATACTTCATTAACAAATTTTCTGGGCGTCTTGTAATTTTATGTAGCACACCTGAAAGTGTGAGTGGGCCCTAAGACATCCAATATAGATATTGTTTTACAATTTATTCATCTTCATCCTCCTCCTCTTCTTTTTTAGAATCTGGTAACTCTTTTTCCTCTTTTTTTCCGCCTAGCCAGTTGAAGGTTATGCCTGATAGTAGCAGATTGTGTCCTTCTCCACCACTAAAAACTAGAAGTTCTTCTATGTTCTCCACAGAAACTACTAACTCTTGGAGGGTGGTGAGAACCACATCTTCCAAGGTGGTCACCAATACTCCTGTAGAAGTAGTATTTTTCTTGTTTGGAGAATATGGAAGACTATATACTTTGGGGATCAATCTAACTACTTTTTCGAACCAAGGGATTATGGGACAGATAGCCTGAATCTGATTGTATGAAATTTCACAAGTTCATTTGGGATGTGTTTTAGAAGATTCAACAACTTCAAGAGCACAAGTGGGGAGGTAGAGTGTATTTTTTTTCCTTTATCAGAATATGTAACTTTGGGTTTGGGGGTTTTAACAACAATAAAAAATTGCTTTCTCTCCTTTTAGAGCCAAATATGTTGACGGTGCTAGATCCACCAACATTCAAGGGATCTCCTTGACATGAAGTACCAATTATACCTCACACCATTTTTTATAAGTGTCCCATCCAGAACAAAGTCCCAGTTGTTGTATTCTTAAAGATATGCCTTGGCACTTGCTGTCAGCAAGAGAAAGTGATGCCAATGTACTTTTGCAAAGTAAGTGGGGTGTGCCTGTTGAGTGTATGATCATACATTAGGGAAATTTTGAGGTCTAAAATGGTCCTCCTATGGAAATTATAAAATAATAGTGGAAATAATAAAATAAGATTATATTATATCATCAAATTTTAGAGGGAAAAAAAAAGCTACTTTTTCAACTTGTATTTTCAACTTATCTCCCTATGCTTTTACTCAAATTTCGAGTGATAACACTCGTCGGATGCGTAGTTTGATTCCTCATCCAAGGTGTTAGCATTCTGAAATATCTTAAGGCTGTGAAAGAATCCCAGAGGTAACCATAAAACTGCTTTTAAGTTTATAATCTAGCCTTTCTTAACTCAAAGAGGGATATCTCTGTCAGATTTAGCTTTGTTTGTCTTATATAATTTTAGGCTGGATGTTTAGAATTTGTTTTTCAAAATTATTAGTTGGAACAACAATGGAAATCCATTGAGAAATGGAGTCAATTAAGTTTTAATTTGATTAATTACAATAGTAAAAGATAAGTTTAACGGGGAAAGGTAGGTATACTTATTAGATCTAAAGAGATTTATGTGATGGTAGAGAAGAAAATATTAAGGATCCGTTAAACATAGAAAAATTAAGAATTCTATTGTTTAACTTTAGTTGAAAACATTAGCATTGTTCAAAATCCATAATTGAGTGTGCTTAAACTAATTGAGATTCTTATTTTTCATATAACAAAATAGATGAGATAAAATATGAAATAATAGAGAAAACACATTAACAAGAGAAATATAACATCACCAATAAATCTAACATAGGAATCCTAAAAAGCCTTATGTATTACTGAAAAAAATTTACACTTGAGCTTAAGGAACAACTTTACATTCTGTAGTCTATTTCTTCGTACAAGTTCAAACACTATTACTTGAAATTATGAAGTATTTATATAAAATTATCAAAAAATATCTTGAGTGAAAACTTTAAGAGTGTTTACAAAATATCCTAAACTATTTGTAAAAATAGAATAAAAATATAGGACATTAAAACTATTGAAGCTACCTGGAACTATATTTTAGGATTTATGGTGATAAGGAAGAGCAAGTCAAATTTGATAGGAAGTCTGATTTTATGAGGTGGCATCAAAGTCACTAACTATCCATGAGATTTTTCCTTGCGAAATTATGAAAACTAGGGTCCAATGATCCATTTGAATATCTTAATACATGGGATATGTGAACAAAATGAGAGAGGTTTTTGTATATTATTATGTTACCAACCAAAACCTCTTTCTGTTTTTTAAAATTCGTTTCCACCTATTTGGAAACAACATTGTAAAATATTGTCTAAAATAGATTTTTTTTGGAAAATATGCCTTCAAAGATTCATTCGAATCTCCCAAACCATAATAGCTGTTACAAAAATGAGAAAGGATTTTTTTAATGGTTCCATTCCAAAAAAATTCTCTTTCCATTTTGAGAAATTTGTTCTCATTTTTTTTAAAACCATGCTCTAAATTACTATGTTGTATAGGGAAAAAAACATAGTTTTAACTTACCATTTTCCAACTCGGTGCTCACTTTAATTGCCAATGTTCATTATTGATTTGGCAGGAGTGGGATGAAATGGATATATAATGTAAAGGAGGTAGGTGAGATGGATTTTTGGAATGATGTAGAGGCACATGGTGGGTGGAAATAATCGACGTGTGATTTCTCAAGGAAGGCGCAGGAATGGAGCAGTAAGCAGTCAACGCAAGGGGGAGAGGGATG
Source organism: Pinus albicaulis (assembly GCA_034641835.2). Classification (NCBI taxonomy): domain Eukaryota; kingdom Viridiplantae; phylum Streptophyta; class Pinopsida; order Pinales; family Pinaceae; genus Pinus; species Pinus albicaulis. Next base: position 316,341,483 of record CM076571.1, read on the forward strand.
GTGGTTTTCAGATGGAGGAAGGAGTAGTGAGTGTAGAATATAAGGGGGTGTGAAGTAGCAAGGATCCTCCACGTCATTTATTTTTTCTGGCCTTTCAGAACCCCCCTGCCTCATCCCCCTGACGATTGAGCAATTCGGGGCTTGGGGTGTGTGGGAGATGATCCTACGTCGTTGATCCTGGCTGGTTGGATCATGATCATTCCTTAATGCACATTTTTTATTACATAGAAAAAAAATTCGTGTCCAAAACACTTTATTACAACTTTAACTAATCACGAAAGAAATTTTATTACTTAATCTAGACACTATTAATTAAGATATAATGGCACATTTTTATTTGCAAGCCTATTTTTTTATTTCTAGGAAAAAATTTACAGAATAAAACATTAATTACAATATCATCATATGAAAATCAACAGATAATCATAAATTGATCCTATGAATCATAGAACCCTAACACAGGCTCCAATGGGGATGTCATCCTCCTTGTGAGGTGCCAAGAACACCGTAGACTAGTAGCATGATCCATTGTGCGGATGCCATGCCTACAACATGTTCTGTCATGAAACCACTGCAAATGAAAACCAATTCATAATATGTTTGAATCCTCAAAATTAATCAAATCCATTCTTTAAACTAAAACATAAACTATACCTAAAAACTTAAAGTTATGATGCAAATTGAAATTTAAAAGAATGCTCAAAATGTAGAGCTTATTCATCATACCTACTCACTCTAATCTGCTGGAATGATTTCAATATCAAGTAATAAAAAATTCTCAATGAAACCAGTCAAGCAAATGGATACTTAACTAAATTCTGCTCATACTTCTCATGAGAAGGAAGAGATTATATGATATTGGCAACCCAAACCACCACTGAAATTGTTGACCATAATCCACAAACATAGGAACAACCATTTTCCTTGATGAATGTAGTAGATTGGCCAGAGGATGTTGAAAAACATGGAAAGTTACATTTTTATGATCTGCAAAAGGACTGATTTCTAAGGGAAAGGGAGTAATTTGTTCATCAATATTACCATATTCATTTGAAACAACCAATTCATCTACAACAATAACATCCATAAGTTTTCAGATAACCTATTCTTCTTCAGTAAAATCTTCATTATCTGAAACTAGAGGTATATTTTCAATTAAGGGAACGACATCTTGAATAAAAAAAAGTTCTACACCCATGGGGTCTAAAACAATCTGCTCTTCAAAATTTTATGTATTACAATTAAAGGAGAGAACTTGCTACATATTATTGATGAAAATAATGGATGGATCATGGCTTTCATGAATTTATATGCTAGAAAACGAAGAATTATAATTTTCAGAATTTGTTTCCTCAATTAAAAAATCAGGAGAAGAAGGGAATGCAAGGCAACTAGAATGATCATTTGTATTTCTGAAAATCTGAGAAGATTGTTGCAAACTATCATCTTTAAGCTTTGTTTCTTCACTACAACTGGGCTACTTGTTATCTAGTTCTTCTAAAATGTATAGAGGTTGTGAAATGTCATCCACAAGTTCATGTGAAATTAAGTCATTGAAATGCAAATTTTCATCATTTTCAATCATGGGAGAAATAACTACTTTCTGAAAATTTTCTTGAGTGTCATAGAAGCCTCTTCAACTTCTTCACAGTTGAAAGGTCTCTCATGAATAGCCTCTATAATCTCATCATCCATAAATTGATCATCTTCATAGTAACCTACCAGGTAAATTTCAAAATGATAAAAGTAGTTTTGAACCAGAAACAAAGAAGGATAATGTTATTTGTATTTCTCAAAAAATACAGTATGAAAATTATTTAAAGAACATATACTAGCATCTAGAAAATTTCATACCAAGGCCTGGCATTTCCTTCAAAAGTAAGCATGAGCATCTTCATAAGACAATCTCCATGCCATTCAACCTGAAGCCTCTGTAACTTCATATGGAATTTGATAATATGTAAAGCAACATTATTACCTTTCTCTTCTTTGAACTCTGGAAAATATGATTTCCAATCTTTCTCATCTTTGAACTCAAGAAAATATGATTTCCCATCTTTCTCATCTTTGAACTTTGGAAAATATTATTTCCAATATATGTAAGGCATATCGTGCAGAAATATTGGGATACTAGATCTACCCATAGGAGAATACCTATGTTCTATTGTTGAACTCATCTTGAAAGCACTCAATAATAATTGATGAAATTATAGACCTTCGCATAGTGGAGTCACCATGAATGTTCTACAATCTGGATTCTTTGACAATGGAGTCACCATGAAAGCTTTGAGCTATAGATTATTGAACATGGAGTCGCTAGGTGAAATATTCAACCTTTCTATGTCTGACTGTTGTCTACCATCCACAGTAAAATCTAAACTTAATATTCTTTTCCGAGGGAAATCAAACCTTTCTTCCCCAATTAGGTCGCCATAATGTTAGCACTTTGTAATTTTTTAAGGCTATGAAAGAAACCTAAAGGTAACCACATAACTGATTTTAGGTTTAGAAGCTAGCCCTTCTAAACTCAGGGAGGTATATCTTTGTCAGATTTAGATTTGTTTTTATTATAGAATTTTAGGCTAGATGTGAAACTTCTAAATTTGGTTTTCAAAAAGATTTAGTTGGAACAACAATGGAAATACATTGGGCAATGTATTCAATTAAGTTTTAAGTTAATTAATTATAGCAGTAACATATAAGTTTAACATGGAAAGGTAGGTAGACTTATTATATCTAAAGAGCTTTGGGATATGGTAAAGAGGAAATGATTAAGGATCCATCAAACATAGAGCAAATACGAATTCTATTGTTTAACTTCAGTTGAAAACATTAACTTTGTTCAAAAGATAGAATTGAGTGTACTTAAACAAATTGGGATTCTTATTTTTCGTTGAACAAAATAGATGAGATAAACATATGAATTAATGGAGAAAACACATTAACAAGAGAAATATAACATCACCAATAAATCTGACATAGGAATCATGAAATGCCTTCTGCATTACTAAAAAAAAATTCCACTTGAGCTTCAGGAACAACTTTACATTTAGCAATATATTTCTTCGTACAAGTTCCAACATTGTTACTTCGAATTATGCAGTGTTTATACAAAATTATTAAAAAATATCTTGATTGAAAACTTCAAGATCCTTTACAACATATCCTAAACTGTTTGTTAAAATAGAATAAAAATATAGGACATCTAAACTGTTGAAACTACCTGGAATTATCTTTGAGGATTTTTGGTGATAAGGAAGATTAAGTCGAATTTGATATCAAGTCTAATTTGATGAAGTGGCATCCAATTCACTAACTGTCCATGAGCTTTTTCCTCACGAAATTATTAAAAATAGGGTCCAATGTTCCCTTTGAATATCTTAATCCATGATAGTTGTGAACAAATTGAGAGAGGCTTTTGTAGAAGTTTGTGTTACCAATAAAAACCTCTTTCATGTTTTTAAAATTCATTTACACTTGTTCAGAAACTAAATTTTAAAAGACTTCCTAAAACAGACAATTTCTGGAAAATGTGCCATCAAAGATTCATTCAAATCTCCCAAACCATAATATTTTTTAGAAAACTGAGAGAATGTTTTAAAATGGGTCCATTCCAGAAAAAAACCTATTTTGGTTTTTATAAATTCATTCTAATTTGTTTGTAAACCATGCCCGAAATTACTGTTTTGTATAGGTAAATAAACATAGTTTTAACTTACCATTTTTGAACTCGGTGTTGACTTTAATTTCCAACGTTCATTGTTGATTTGTTGGGAGTGGAATGAAATGAATATATGATGTGGAGGAGGGAGGTGACATAGAAATAGGGAATGATGTGGAGGCACATCGTTGGAAGAAATAATTGACGTGTTAGTGCGGGAGGAAGGCGCGAGAATGGAGCATTAAGAGATCAACGCAAGGGGGAGTGGGATGATGGTTTTTAGAGGGAGGATGGAGTAGTGAGAGGAAAATGGTATGTGGTGCGAAGTATTGAGGATCCGCCATGTAACTTATTGATTCGGTTATGAGGCGGGGGCAAAGATGATCCTTCACTGCTGATCTGGGTGGGTTGGATCATGATCATCCCTTAACACACATTGTTTATTACATACCGACAAAATCTCATGTCTAAAACCCTTTACTACAACTTTCACTAATGGAAAAAGAGATGTGATTAATTAATATAAACACTATCAATTAATATATAATGGCAAATTTTTATTTGCAAGCCTATTTTTTTCTTTTTAGGAAATAATTTACAAAATAAAACATTATTTACAATATCATCATATGAAAAAAATAGACAATCATTAATTTATCCTATGAATCATAGTACCCTAACAAAAGGTGTACCCATGTTGCCTACTTTTGATGGACCTTTCTACACAAAAAATGAGAAATACATGAAAAACATGATTTCAATCATGTTTTTTCATGTATTTCTCATTTTTTGTGTAGTAGGGTCCATAAAAAGTGTGCAACATGGGTACTCCATGGATTAGGAATTAAATTTTGCATCCAATGAGTGCTCTCGCTCGAAATTTGAGTAAATCCTTAAGAAGATAATTTGAAAAATTAGTTTTATTATTTTATTATTTTTTAATCTTTTTACTTTTTTACCCCAAAAATGGTGAATCATCCTCCATGGTGTACATCATAATCTTGAATCATATTGGTTCTTAGAATTTATTTTTTTGTTGTACATTTTTCTTAAGAGGCCCATTTTATACCTCAAAAGTTCTCTAATGAGTGTGTCAAGGTTCTTCTAATACAAAAGGGGAGAGAGAGAGAGAACCAAGCCTCTAAGAGAGAGGTAATAGTAACACTCAGGAAGAGACACATACCAACCAAATGATTTCATATAATACCCGGAATAATAATCCACAGCGGATGTAATGGTCATTACACACAACAAGTTAAGAAATATATGTCAAGTGTCTTGCAGAATAGTCTGCAAGGATGTGTTAGAAATTACACACACAGTAATATGAGAAATATTTTTCTAACATTTTGTGGAATATTCCATAAGGATGGGACAAAAGTTACAACCATTACAACATTTTGTCAACAAGATAAGCACTAAAATAACTGAAATATTTGAAATATCTTAATACATGTGAAAAGAAAACATGAAGTACAAACATCTGCAAAACAGCCTTACAAACATTCATAAGTTTGTTGGAAATACTGAGAGGGGGGGTGAATCAATATTCCTTTCAATTAGAGCATTAGTTAATCTTCAATTATTATCAGTGTTTGTACAATGATAGTAGTAAACAAGAGGAACACAAATGCACACATTTTTTAAGGTGGAAACCCACTTCGGGACAAAAACCACCTAATGCTTTTCTAATAATTCTTTAATATTCAACTCCAATTGAAAATAAAGCTCCAACTTCCTAGAATCTAGAAAAGCATTCTTCTCCAGCTCCCACCGGATGGACGCTCCAACACCTGAGATTCTTCAGTTGTCAACTGAACGGGTGCCCCTACACCCAATGAGCTAAACCTCACCCTAGCACCACCCTACCACCCTATAGAGGAATAAAAGAAGAATGGACTCCCGTACCAGGGAAAATGGTCCACTTTAAAATGATATAGAATGATGTAGAAGAAGAAGATATACTAGACCATAACCCCAAATTTAAACACCTAATGATGATCCTAGACCTCCCAACATTGCCTCTTCAACCCTTGGCAGATAGATACTAGTACAATTTATACAATAATGTAATTACAATGACTAAGTACAATGATAACTTTACAATGATTGTATGCAGTGCCGCCCACTTGAAGACTTCATATGATGAATTTATTGCTGCTGTTATGCACCTTGGTTGCTTCTCTTGTCATGCTACCCTCTGCTGCACCTTGCTTTTCTTTTCTGCCGTAGAAAGTCCTGTCCTTTGCAACCCTTGACAACATATGATCTAGCTTTTTCCCCGCTCTAGGAAGCCTAACATTGAATCTAGTGTATCTCTGGCTATTTCGCATCCTCAATATCTTATTTTCATTCAGTAGTATCCCTGCCATGTCAATGCCATGTGTATGACCCAATTTTGATTCTTGAAGAGAGACTATAAATTCAATCTCTCACAATGCCCTAATTATGGAATGTTTTAGAAGAGCGCACTTGTACGGTGTACCACGTGTCAATGTTTCTTCATTTGTTTCTAAAATTGATAGAGAAAAAGTATAGACCATGCACTATCCATCCATTTTTATGGCATTCCAATCCGATACTCAGAGAGATATTTATGACGAATTTACCAAGGTCACTTCTTTGAGATGAATTTCAGGAGCTTGCAAAAACCCTTACTTCCACAAATCATATCTCCAAAATATTGTGCAACTTGATCTGAAATTTTTACTACAACTTCCTCAGGATTTCAGCTTCGCCTCATAAAAATTTCAGCTTCTGAGCCTTCGTAGAAAAAAGTTTAGAGAGAAAATGCCACGATGACCTGTTTCAGATGGCCGAATCCCTTGCCTAAAGAGTAAATGAAGATCACAATATATATTAATGCTTAAGTTGAGAGGGGCTTCAACAAGTGAACATGGGAGGGATCTTAGGAGCTTAAAAAATATTAATTATGACTTTTCAATGACCCATGCCCCAACCCCATGGGGTTTTAGCCCACTAACTGGGGGTACAAACTTCAAACATGAATATCTCTCAAACCGTGAAGAATTACATGTCGTGCCATATATCAACGAAAACATCTCGACAAGTAGAAACCATCAAAAGCATTATTGACCCAGAATGTGTTAATTTGGTAGGTCAAAATTCCCATGCAATATTGGGTTAGCCCCTGCTGCTGCTTGGGTTGACATCAATGACAATCGCTAATCAACAATCTCCCCCTTTGGCATTGATGGCAACACAAGTACTCCCCCTGCGATCATGACACCTCTTCCTACAACATTCTCTCCCCCTTTGACATCAATGGCAAAGGGTAACTCCCCCTGAAACACAACCATCCTGTGGACCTGTACACACTTCCACTCCCACTGACACACAATCGTCCTGCAGACCTGTACACACTTCCACTCCCGCTTTATATTCTTGAAAAAGGAAAATCTAATGAGAACTTGGGAGAATCCCAAGCTTTTGATGAAGATATTCAAATGCTTCATGAGGTAAAGGTTTAGTGAAGATATCAGCAATTTTTTCTTTTGTACAAACATACTCAAGTTTGATATTCTTTTCAGCGACTTGTTCTCTAACAAAATGATATTTGATCGGAATGTGTTTTTTTTTTTAATGCATGACAAGATTCTTGGAGATGCTGATGGCACTAGTGTTGTCACAGAATATGGGAATAGGCTCACTGAATTGTACTTGAAGATCTTGCAAAGTTTGTTTCATCCAAAGGACTTGAGTACAACATGATGCTGCTGCAATGTATTCTGCTTCCGTTGTAGATAACGAGATTGAAGTTTGCTTTTTGCTCAACCATGATACGAGACAACCACCTAGATAGAATGCTGCTCCACTATTACTCTTATGATCATCAAAACTTCCTGCCCAATCTGCATCTATAAAGGCTTGAATAATGAGATTTTTACCCTTAGAATACCACAAGCCATATTCTTCTATGCCCTTTAGATATCGAAGAATTATTTTGACTCCAATAAAATCTGATTCTTTTGGTGCTGCTTGGAATCTTGCTACTTGTCCAACTGCTTGCATAACATCTGGCTGAGAGGCTGTTACATATAGAAGACTACCAATCATAGATCTGTACAACCTCTGATCCACATCCTTAGATGAGTCATCTACGCTCATTTTGAAACCTGTTACCATCGAAGTAAGGACAAGTTTGCAATCTTCCATTTTGAATTTCTTGAGCATTTCCTTGATGTACTTGGCTTGACATATAAATATTCCTTTCTCTTGCTGAGATATTTGAAGCCCTAAGAAGTATGTCAGCTCACCAAGTAAAGACATCTCAAACTCACTTTCCATCTTTGTAGAAAATTTCTTACTTAGTCGATCATCATTGCTACCAAATATTATATCATCCTCATATACCTCAACAATTGTTAAATTATATTTATCTATTTGTACATAAAGATTTCTATCAACAGTACCTTTCTTGAACCCTTGTTGACGTAGATATCCATCAAGACGAGCATACCATGCTCTGGGAGCCTGTTTGGGACCATATAGAGCTTTCCTTAACCTACAGACATAGTCTTCTTTTTTTGATAGTAGAAAACCTTCAGGTTATTCGATGTAAACTTCTTCTAATTCTCCATTCAGAAATGCTGACTTAACATCCATTTGGTAGACTTTGATTTTTCTTGAACATGCATAGGCGAGAAACATTCAGATGGCTTCCATTCTGGAAACTGGTGCAAATGTTTCGTCGAAATCAATTCCTTCCACTTGTGCATAGCCTTTGCAAACCAATCTTGCTTTGTTTTTGGTAACCTGCCCATCTTCATTCAATTTTTTCCTGAACACCCATTTAGTCCCAATGAAATTTTTATCTTTTGGTCATGGAACTAATTCCCAGGTGTTATTCTTCTCAATTTGATCCAATTCTTCATTCATAGCTGCTACCCAATGTTCATTTTGGCTGGCTTCCTCAAAACTACTAGGCTCAAAGTTTGCTAGAAAAGCAACGTGAGCTTGTTGTGATGAACGAAGCTGTCGACCTTCATTTATGTCACCGATGATTTGATTTGATGGATGGTTCTTTTGAATCCACTCTTTTGTTCTCCTTGGAGGAGCTTCTTGTTGTTGTTCTGGTATATCTTGATGATCATTGTTTACTTCTTCCTCGTTGATAGTTGTTTCTTGTTCTACAATTTTATTTGTGTCTTTTTCAGCCTCTGTCTCAAGTTTCAAAGATTCTAGATCCTCATCATTACTCGCTAGAACACCATCTTCGTCAAATGTAACATTTATGCTCTCCACTATCTATTTTCGTCTTAGATTATAGCATTTATAGGCCTTTCTTTTGCGTGAGTAACCAACAAAGATACCTTCATCAACACGTGATTCAAACTTACCCAAATTTTGATCTTCTCTTTTTATATAACATTTGCTTCCGAAGATTCTGAAATATTTTACATTAGCTGGTTTTCCTTTCCATAATTCATATGGACTCTTGCTGCAATTATTTTTGAGAAGACTTCGGTTGATAATGAAGACTGCCATATCAATTGCTTGAACCCATAATTTTTCATCCAATTTTGATTCCTTCAACATTGTTCTACCCATTTCCTGTACAGTTCTATTCTTTCTTTCAGCAAATCCATTTTGCTGAGGTGTTCATGCTGTTGAAAATTTCCTTTTTATTCCATTTTCGTCATAGTATTGCTGAAATAATTTGGAAGTGAATTCTCCACCATTATCTGATCTTAAACACTTTATTTTCAAATCAGTTTCATTTTCAACCAACTCCTTGTAGATCTTAAAGCACTCAAATGCTTCATACTTTTTCTTTAGGAAACTGATGGCTGTCATCCTGGTATAGTCATCTATCATCAACATGAAATATAATTCTCCGTCTAAGCCTTTTGTTCTCACAGGACCACATAGATCAGTATGTATCAATTCCAATGGATGTGATGAAAAGTGTTCTTTTGTTTTAAATTGGACTTTTGTCTTGTTGCCATGCTGGCATGCCTCACATAGTGTGTCGGAAGGTTTTGATATTTTCGGCATTTCTCGTACTGCTTCCTTTTTACTTATCCTGACAAGATTGTCAAAGTTTATGTGACCCATTCATTTGTGCCATAACCAAATTTCATCTTCTTTAGCTAGTAGACATGCTTTAGTTGCTTCATCCAGAACATATATGTCGTTTGGAGCTCGACTTGCTGTAGCCACAATTTTACCATACCTGCCTTTCTTGATTTCACATTTTGTGGAGTTGAATAGCATTGTGTGTCCTTGATCACACATTTGTCCAACACTGAGCAGATTGTGATTCATGTTTTCGACCAATAGAACATTCTTGGCTATAACATCTTTGCTTCCGAGAGTGATGGTACCTAATCCTATAACATTTGAAGATCCATAATTTCCAAAGGATATAGTTCCATCCTTCTTCTCTTTCAGAGATACAAATTTCCTTCTCTCTCCAGTCATATGCGTTGAGCAACCGCTGTCAACATACCACACATATTTCTTTTTTTCAGCCTTGAGAGCGAGAGCACAATTATCAGTCTTCTTCTTCTTCCATGTTCGTTCATTCTGTGGCTTCGAAGATTCTTCTGGAGGATTTTCAAGTCTGCAGTCTCTGGCTATGTGTCCAAAGTTATGACATTTATAACATTCCATATTATTTCTTAAATTTTCAAATCTATTGATGTTTCGTTGAGCCCTGGGAGGTTCATATTTGAAGAATCTCTTGGAATTGTATTGCTTCATAGGGTACGTGCGACATTATACATCTTTATGACCAAATTTTTCACATGAATAACAATAGCCATGAAAAATATGTTGGTACCTGGATGAAAATCTTCGTCAAGGAACCATCTTCCAAGGATGTGCTTGTAAATCTTGTCCAATGAAGTCTTCATGTATGTCAGATCTCATAGGTTCATTGTATTTTTTTGTAGAAGGTCTTGCTTCTTCTTCTTTGTAACTGAGGCTAGTTCTATCGTTGTAAGATTATTTATTGTTGATGAGTTCTTCTAATGCCCTTGAGTTTTTGGCATAGTTTTGGACATTTTTTCCCTTCTTCACTTCATTACGCAGCGAGACTACTCCGGCTTCTAATGCTTCCCTTTCTTGGTTGCTTTCTTCCAACTTCTTTTGAAGTGACTCTTCAATACATTTGTGTTCTTCAACCTCAATTTTGAGACCTTGAACTTGTTCTTCAAGACTGTTGGAACGGATCTTCTCAGCATTGATCTCTTTTATAAGATTAATTGCCTCCTCATAAAATTCTTCTATGGTCAACCCTTTTTCTTCATTTTTTGATACTTCTTGTTTATTGTGCTTGGCCATAAACAATAATTTTTCATTGGCTTCTTCTTTGCTGTCACTTTCTTCATCAGATGAGGAGCTATCTTCTTTAGAGAGAAAGTTCCCTTTGGATCCTTTATTTTTTCCTTGCTTGTTGAATTTCTTAAAGCCTTTCTTTCCTTTTGAGCTGCCATCACTTTTGTTTGGACATTTTGCTACGAAATGGCCAACCTCACCACAATCGAAACATATCAATGGAATTTTACCTTTGAATTTTCCCTTACCAGGTTTTAGTTTTCTTGTAAAGTAAGCACATTCTTCATCTGAAATACCTTCTCCATCATCTCCCTTTTCTTCACACTTGCAGGTGCATGTCATTTCAATTGAAGGTTGTTTGTCCTTATTGGTTTTCTTAGATGCAACGAACGTAATTTCTAGATTTGAAGTACCCTTTTCTTCATCAAGTCTCATTTCATATGCTATGAAAACTCCATGTAATTCTTCCTTGCTGAGTTTGTCCAGATTTACATTGTATTCTAAGACCGATACCTTTGGGTTGAATCTCCCTGGTAGCATTCTAAGAATCTTCCGTATAATAGTCTTCTCGTCAACTGGCTCTCCCAATCCTTCTAGAGTATTGGTTATTTCATCAACCTATTGGAAGTATGCAGCAATGTTGCAATCTTCTTTCACTCTGAGCTGCTCAAATTTTTCTCTATAGATTCGAAGCTTTTCTTCTTTGACATTTGAGTCACCTGCATATATATTCTCAAGCTTTTCCCATACATTTTTGGCAGTTTTACAACCCAACACCTTATGATAAGTAGATTCAATAAGTCCACTGATAATAATATTCTTTGCTTTTGCATCATTTACCAAACTCTTCTTACCTTGTTCATCCACGGTTGATGTAAATCCATTTTGAACAGTGTCCCATAATTCGTAACCTTGCGCCAAGAGATAGACCTCCATTCTTCCTTTCCAGAGTGCATAATTATTTTCATTGAATAAAGGTACACCATTCTTGGTATGCTCCATGACCTCCTTCTAGCTGTTAAACTACTATTGAAGGAGCCAAGCTCTGATACCAATTGTTGGAAATACTAAGAGGGGGGGGGGGTGTGAATCAGTATTCCTTTCAATTCGAGCATTAGTTAATCTTCAATTATTATCAGTGTTTGTACAATGATAGTAGTAAACAAGAGGAACACAAATGCACACAGTTTTTAAGGTGGAAACACACTTCGGGACAAAAACCACCTAATGATTTTCTAATAATTCTTTAATATTCAAGTCCAATTGAAAATAAAGCTCCAACTTCCTAGAATCTAGAAAATAATTCTTCTCCAGCTCCCACCGGATGGATACTCCAATTCCTGAGATTATTCAGTAGTCAACTGAATGGATGCCCCAACACCCAATGAGCTACAAATAACCCTAGCACCACCCTACCACCCTATAGAATAATAAAAGAAGAATGGACTCCCGTACCAGGGAAAATGGTCCACTTTACAATGATATAGAATGATGTAGAAGAAGAATATATACTAGACCATAACCCCAACTTTGACACAACCACCTAATGATGATCCTAGACCTCCCAACACGTCTCAACCTCAAGAGAACAATTATATTAACTCTCCATACGACACTAATAGCCCTAACAACAAAAATAAGCACACTGGACTACATTATTGGATAATAAAAGAAGAAACACCGTGACGGTAAAGGGAATGACATTACAGAACATGTATCATTCATGCATCCGCATAAGACAAGAACACGATTTTTTGAAAGAATTTTATATTACAGGGCACCTGGGAGGAAAACAAGAAGGTGTATCCAGATCTCCTCAATGGGATGGGTTCTTTGTAGTCCTCAGCACTTCAGATCTAAGCTTTCTCTCTCTTGTAGGTGTAGAAAAACCCAATGCAGAAAATAGAGCTCAATGGGAGCCAATGATAGAAATGAGACCAAGTGTATAGATCCAGAGTGATCTAGTAGGCAACAAAAGGTGAAGAATGATGGGGAAAACCCTCCTATTTATAACAAAATATTGGGTCATTCTAGATCTTGGTGCATGATTAAAATAATGTTAACCAAATCTAGATCCACCTTTTATGGAATAATTTATTATATTTGTTGGAGGGAAAAGGTTCGACTTAGTCAACTTTGATTATCAAAAATAAATAAATAAATGATTTATTTATCTTAAGGAAGTGGTTGGAAGATAATCAAATAAATAATGATTTATTTAATTATTTGTGGGTGATTTGGTCATATTTAACAAGGAATATTATCTAAATAAGATTTAAATAATTATTCCTAGAACAGATAAATAAAGGTTTATCTAATTAATTTCTTTGATTTTAAGAACATGACTGGAATAATAATTAAATTATGGTTTAATTAATTATTCCATGAGGAAAATCAAACAAATATGGGTTTGTTTAATATTTCCTTTTGAAGTTTCTTAACATATAGAAAGTAACATTTTTACTTAGGGTAAAACTGGTCTTACATGGTGTACTTGGGTCCATCTAATGGTAATAAGTTAGATGACCAAAAAATGGTGTAACAGATTGCCCCCCAGTGTGCGAGTGCCAGGAGCAAATCGTATGACCGAAGTACGTTGTAAGAACACAATCACAAGACAACAAAAGGGATGTCAGAGAGAGAAATGTGAGGTAGATAGTGTGCTGAAGAACTAGACCCTGAGGAGACGAGACTCGCAGGTGTAACAAGTCTCTTTTGATGAGAGGGTACCTGTGCTGAAGGCGGCGGGGAAGGCATACCTATGCCCGCCGAGACAAAGTACAAAAGAATAGTGTGTCCAGTAAACAAGGGACCGAACCATAAAATACAGCTGGCATAATCATGAGCCAGATAAAAATACAATAAGGAATCCCACATACATGCTGTGCCTGGGATAACAGCTAGGACTTGTACAATAATATCTGAGTACATGAGATACAAATACAACCGAAATGCCCCCTGCACATGGGGAAGGACTCATAGAATCTGACTGATACATGCAATTCGAAGAGGTGCTGCAAGTGGCTACGACCAACATCATCAAATATCTGGAGCTGCATCGAAGGCTGGAAAGAAGAGGTCATCCGGGCATGTGGGGGGCTACCTGCAGGGCCACCCCCTCATGAGGGTTGAGACATTTCACACACACCCGGGAATCATCAAGAGATGCTGCTGGATCACTGGACCATCGAGTATACGAATCTCGATCATGCTGGAAGGAGCTGGAGAAACAATCAAGTCAAAGGGAAATGAGAGATCCCTTGGCCTGATCCGAGGCACCGAACAAGAGTGGAAGCTGGAACCAAGGTACACCGCCCTCTAGACCTAGCTTCTGGAATGAAAGTGATGATGTCGACAGAAGGAGGTCCGCCATAGTTGAGGGAGTGAGAGGTTCCCAACTAAGGCACGAGAGAAAACAGTAGAGCGACGGACAGACTGACACTAATGATGATGGTGAAGTGGAAAGGACTGAGTAGCTAATGGACGACTTCCCTTGCTAGAGCATAAAGGGCATGAATGACATGGCAGCGGCTGACACAACATCATGAGGGATGGGGGACAGTGGAACTGAAGGTCATAATGTGCGACACAAGAGAGAGACCAATCAATGACGGATGGAGGGCTATAGTGGGGTACAAAGGGACTCGGTATAGACTCCATGGAGGGAATGATGACTCAACTTGGATGCTCTAAACAAGGGCGACTCGATGGTGCTGCCACACAGTAAAGGCCCCAATGGGGGACCGTGGAAACATGAGTACATGATGGGAACTCATGACGAAAATCAACATGAACGAAGACAAGTAAGGGGGCAAGATGGTGCCCCAAGTACAAGTGTCGTAAGTGAGGAAATTCGATTTTAAGGAGGGGTGAAGTGACCCTTCTTGGACAAAATATGTCCTGGTGGAGTTTAAAATCTCAAAAAAATAACAGATACCCATTTGAGGGCTCGGTGAGAGCTTTCCAACGGTGCAGACAGTTCGTCGAACGGGGCTACGGTGTGGTCACGGCAGTCGAAAGAAGAAATAGGGGTTCTCTTTTAATAAGGCGGTTTTCCCTCCAAAATCACTCATTTTCTATTGTTGTTGTGGTGAATGTAGAGAGGAGAGAAGGCCCTAAATCTTGCGGTGAACGTAGCGGACAAACCGACCGTTGGAATCGCGATCCGTCAGTTGCAGGTAGGAGGTCTAACTTTTCACTTTCATTTTGATGGATTACATTTTCAGTTTAGGGCCCAGAAATCCAGGAACAATCCCTCCTTCATCTCTACGGCCGGGTCGCACTTTTTGGGGAAAAAAGTACGACCTAGGACGTAGGTATCAGGGCAAAAAGTGTGACCTGGTCCAGAAAAGAGCAGAAAACTGTGACCTGGGAGATGAGGGGGTTTTGGTGCTATTTTATGGCTAGAAGTTGGGTTTTGGTGTTTGGTTGTGGTTTTCCCAATCTGTACGTTGACAAAAATGATGTGTTTGTGCAGGTATGGTAGAGTTACGGGTCAACTGGAGAGAGAGAGATCTGGGGACACTACGGACAGAGATCCAGGCGGATTAGGGCGTCCGTCGTGTTTTGGCCAGATTTGGGGTTCTCAAGTTTTTGGAGAACCCATTGATGAGAGCAGGGGAATCGTCACTAGCTCGGATTATCAGTTACTGGGATCCAGATCAGGAGATCTTTGTAGTGCAGGGGCACACGATCGAGCTGACGGTCCAGGACGTGTACTTCCTGACTGGTCTCCCACCACTGGGGATGGTGGGAAACACACAGCCAATGCTGCCGCGGGGGCGGCATATCATGGAGTTCGTGGAACGCCATTGTCGACCGGGTCTCCAAGTCAAGGGGACTCGAATACCAATCGGGGATCTAGAGAGGCTAGAAACCCGTGCAGTGGCCACAGTTGTGCTGCGAATTCTGGGCATCCAGGTGTTCCATCACATCACTGGGGGGCAGATGATGATAGTGGAAAGTGTGTTGGGTGGGACCTACTATGGGTGGGCCCAGATGTTATTGGTGTCGCTAAAGCGACAATTGTCGCTATGCAGGCGGTAGGTGAATTATGACTACTCATATGGGACTTTGTTGTACGCCTTCTTCTTTGAGAAGATCCCGACCTTGAGGCCTCATGTACAACTTCCAGATGGGGGCCCGAGGGAGCCTAGGATGCGCCGTTGGGGACGGCTACTGTGTAGAGGAGGAGGAGGGGCGGTCGGGCGGGTGTTTTGACCGGAGTTTTTTGTCCATTGGGATCAGATGCCACTGTACATAGACGACTACCCCTATAGTGGGATGAGCTACTGTGGGGATCCGGATCTGCCACTTCCGCCTGGTCGAGTCTGGGGGCCCGATGGTAAGTGACAAATTGCTATTCTTGTGTGGGCATGTTAAAGTTTTTGAATAGTAATTGATGATACTGATTCATGTACTTTTGGTATGCAGATATAGCACCGGTAAAACCGGCCGGATATATGGGATGACCGGCAGCGTCTGGGGCTACAGGTCCAAGTGGATCGAGAGCAGTGCAGAATGAGGATGCAGCCGCCCTGCTGGAGGACATTCGCTGTAGGTGCGAAAGGTTGTTGACCGGAGTATCAGAGCGCGGGTGGCAGGACTTAGACGACCAATACATAGAGCCATGTGTTGGTCTCCCCTCGGAGTGGCGAGGTGTCATGCGGCGCATGGCGATGGCCGGTCAGGCTATGCATGATCTACATGCTGCAGGGGCAGAGCCATTGGCCCGGGAGCCTCCAGATAGTGATTAGGGGTAGGGGCATGTGGTGCCCCCTATGATGTATGTAGGGGCAGGTGGTGCCCCCAGTTTTGGGTTTTTGTTTGTAACATACTATGGGCATATCGTATGTATCAGAGTAGATGGAATCTAAACATATGTTTAGTGACACATATTATGGATATGCATCATCTTTTGATGGTTGATTTAATGTTATTGTCTTGTATGAAATGTGTGTGATAAATGCCAATCTAGAACATGGTTTGCAATACTATCTACATAGTGATTCTATTCTCGAGGGACATGGTTGAAAGTTATGGTTTCAAATGCACGTATTAAGATTTTCACTCGTAAATAGCGTCTAAACAGCACAGGGTTATGCACACGATAAACACCATTTAGTTGCATTACAAGAAGCAGGGAATCCAAACGAACGTGCAGATGGAGGATACGATGAAAGAGAGCATCAGCTAACAGACCACGCACTGCATCATATTCGGCCTGATTGTTGGTGGCAGAACCAATGCATACCCCGTTAGAAAGAACAAGGGCATGCAAGGGGGTGAAGATGACCCAACCTGCCGAGGCTAGATTCCTGGAGTAGCGACTTGCACCATCGGCGTAGCCGATAAAGGGTGTGGACGGGGGGTCCTGCAGAATGGTGTGACAAGACAATAAATGAAGGGATGAAAGGAAATGACGGCAGCGTGAGTGTGCAGAAGTCATCGGGCGGCAACCGCAGGAGGGAGTGTAAGGGGCAGGATGACCAAGACTCAGACAAGGTGGTGTATGAGGGCTATCGGAAACATGGTGAGGACTCGGGCTGCGAAGGTCAACAGAGACACAAGTGGAGTGATCTCGGGTATGAGGAGGAACAGGGTGATCAAGGGACACAACAGGGGAGGATGCAGACGGGCTAGGCTCCGAGTGTCTCACAGAGGAAGATAGATAAAGGATGGTTATAGTAGACTCCGTCATCTGAACATCATGGGGGGGAATGTCGATGGGAGCGGGGGGATCCTCAGGTTGACCTGAAGCGTACTGCGCGAGGATAGGAGAGGCGGATTGATTTTGTTCAACCTCATACTCTCGGATTACCTCTAAAGAGGCGCGGTAGTGCGTCAGGTGAGGAAAATGGTGGGAGTAATGGCCATGAACGCCGCACAAAGCACAAGGCTTGTTGGTGCGGAGAGTCTTGGGGTTCTTGGTTACGGACGGAGAAGGAATGGGGGCTTCAGGGACCGTAGACTCTGGGAACGCGACTTTAACCATGGGCTGAATACGGGGCAACTCGGGACAAGCATGGGTGGCATGACCGGTGACATCACATAAAGCGCAAGGCTTCGCGGGCGGCGAAGGGGCCGGGTCAGTCGTGGTAGTCTTGTCTTTGGGTGCCCCCTTGCGGGCTTTGCCTTTCTTCCCGGGTGCCGTCATGACAGGAGAAGGGTCCTGTGGAGGTGCTGGGGGCACGGCGGCAACGGAGAAAGCTAGGGGGACCAGTTGAACCGGTGTCAAAGCCATATAGGGCTTGGGGTGACCAGGAGGGGTGGCGGCTGGGGGATCAAGGTACCAGACCGGTATGCCCAAGGTCAAGTTAGGGAGAGAGAGGGTGGCCATGACGGGGACAGAATATACTCCGGGAGGGGGAGCTAGGAAAGGGATCTGCCCAGCAGGGTAATGACCAGGAGGGACGGCTTCAAGGTGGTTAAGGCCAAGAGGAACCGATCCAGGAGGGTAAAGGGGCTCAGGGATACCAGCTGTAGGGGTAGGGCCAGAAGGAGGAGGTCTGGCTGGTTGAGATGAATGGCTAGGAGCGGGTTGCGGAGGGCGAGGAGGAGGTTGCTGACTAGCCGAGGCAGGCCGCTTACGGGCAGCCTGAGATGATTGCATCATGCAAACATTCAATGAGCTGGGATCGGTGACAGGAGTGGGGGGGGGAGGTTAGAGAAAGTTCCAACCACGGAGGAATCTTTGTAAACACCGGGGGAGACACTGGTCAAAGAATCAACGGTTTTCTTGTTGGCTACAGAAGAGATAGTCGTCTCAGGAGAGGTCTCAGATTTTGGCTCATGATATGTCAACTGGTCAATGGTGACTATCTTTCCATTATGGGGGAAAGACATCTTGCGAAAGACCGCGGATGGGACAACAGACATAGCATAGGTGTAGCTTCGCCCCAATAGAATGTTGTAATCTAGCGGGGCGTCGATGACTTCGACGTCAACGCAAACAGTCTTACCAGCGAGGGTGATAGGACAATTACGAAACAGGCCAATGGGCTGGGAGGCATGACCGTCCCACGCTCGAAGGGTGATCGTGGAAGGGGCCATCTCAGGAGATCCGAGTTGCTTCCAAACCGAAGCGGACATCACGCATGTGGATGCCCCCTCATCAATTATACACCGGGACACGTTGGCGTTCCGGATTTTGACTGGGATTTGGAAGGCGACGGAAGGAGGAAGGGGAGGATGGTCCAATTGAGTGGCGTCGAAAACAATCATTTGTCAATGCTATTTATATCTACAAGCGCCTACTCGTTGTATAGTAGAGCCTCTGTTTTGGGAAGGGCACGATCGGAGGGCTCCAAGAAATGGTGGCAGGAGATCGCGCAATCATCTACTATGCTATACGAATAAGAGTCTAACTAGGAGCAAATATTTCAGCGTAGTGGCCCAGTATCTCTGACATGAACCTCGCATTTTGGGTCAGGATATAAGGGCCACCGGGTGACGGAAGAGGGTTCGGGAGAACCCGAAGGAGGCTCGACAAGAATTTGAGCGGGAGGCTTGGGGTACTGGCGAGACCGAGTTTGAAGGTTAAGGTCGACGGTTGGAGATGGATCAGAGTTCATCATGAGGATCTGGTAATCGGAGGAACCAGAAGGGAAAGGTTGAGTGGCGACCTGTCCGTCAGGTGGTTGGGCAGCCACGAATCCTTGCTGAGGGAAAGGATCAGTAAACACAGCTGGTTGAGTAGTGGCCACATTAGGGGGAGCATGAGGGGAGGCATGTTGTCCTCGCAATGTGGCTCGAGACTCCCACATCTGCCGCATCTGTGGTAAGAGGGGACAATCTTTGGGGTGAAGTGACTGAGCAACATCAACACTAACAAGGCCTGCTTGGAAGCAAGTGTGGTTCGTCCTGGCCAGGGCTCTAGTGCCTGGTTATTGTTGAGAAGAACAGGGGTCCAACAAAGATTACCCAATGCTGCCAGGCAGATTGCCTGGATTAGCTCTCCGCCTTCTTTTTCAGAAGAAGGAGGATTAGTCGCGCCCGTCGTGAAAATACTTGCCCCGGGAGGGGGTCAGGGGTGGCCGTGGGTGGCCGGGGGAGGAGTAAGGGAGGAGAAGGCATATGCTAGAGGAGCCGGCGCACCAGTGCCGCGTATGGGTGGTACGGGTAGGTTGGGAACATTGAGGGCAGAGGTTGGGAAAAAGGAGGAGGCATGCCGTATCCTGGATACATGCTACCGGGAGGGGGGAGAGTGCTGGAGGAGCTGGCCCCCCCCTAAGGGGGACCATAGCCCATAGGAGGTTGAGCGTATGGATGGGAAAGGGCTCCAACGATACCGTCGGCGGAATGAGATGCCCCCGGGGCGTCAGCGCCACCGAGCCTGGGGAGATCAGGAAGAACGGTATAAACATAACCAGATTGAGCGTAGATCAGGTCATATTTCAATGCTATTTGGAGGGTGGCTTCTTCTGTTTGAGGAAAGTGAGAGGCGACATCTTTGCCAATGGGAGCGGGAAGGGTGCGAAGGAACCAGTCCATGTAAACCCGATCTTCAAAGGGAGGGGCTCGACATAAGCTCTGTCTTCTTCGCCATTCCTGAACATGGGCAGAAAGGCGCGTGGAAGAGGATTGCTTGAAGGAAGTCAAGAGCTCCGTGCCAGTATCGTATCAGAGAGGGAGTTGGAAGTACGACAAAAAGGCTTGGGCAAGAGTCTCAAAGGTGGTATGGGTAGAGGTGGCTTGTTCAACATACCATTTAGAAGCTTCGCCAGTAAGCGTGCGTTGGAACAAACGAAGACGGATGGAGTCATCGGTAATGGAATTGGAGGAACACCACATGTGGAAAGATCAAACATGATTGGTTGGATCTTCTCCAGCTTGGCCTTCGAATTTAGGGATGTCGGAAGGGAGCTTTGTTGCATGGTGCCAACGAATTATCAGGATGGATGGGGAAGCACTGATCAACCGATTGAAATCTGGGAGGCTTCGAGGCCTCGTAATTCTATGGCAAGAAGGTGGCCTGGGGTTGTCGCTTATGTTCCGCTAGTAGTAGGGGTATCGGCATTAGGCCTGAGAATCGCTTAGCGTTAAAGCCCCGGGACTGCATACATAGTGACGGGCATTGTGGGGAGAACCGGGAGGAGAAGGAGGACCCGATGAATCAGAGAAGGCGAGGGACTCGAAGGTGGACCGCTTCGAGACTACGTGGGCTGGTAGTCAGATCACCAAACCGAGATAGCCAAGAAGTCTCCGGAAAGGCGCCTTGGGGGTGCAATGATGGCGTATAGCATTAAACTATTGTAAGGAAGGGACAGACCAATTACGGCCATGTTTAAAAGGCAGACAATTCGATTTTAGAGTCTTTGCTGTGCTGTTAATCGGCACTTCTTCGTTGTCAAGTAGGGCATGTTAATTTTAATTTTTAAACCCTTTCGGTTTTGAGAGCAAGAAAAAAGTGTGCTGCGTAGCTGAAAAGAAACCTACAGAGAACAGAATCTAATGCTGAAATAACAGAAAAATAACAGCTACTTGTGCATCTATCTAACCCAAGAAGGTGGGTCTCTCAAAACTATGCTGAAAAGAAAGGGAAAAACTATGTAAAACACATGGAAAAGGGGCCAATAGATCTAAGGTCAAAGGGGATAGGGATCTAGAGGACAAAGCTGCTGAAAAGAGGTGCAGATCACAGCCAAGAGACAGAGGCAAGGTAGCTGGAAAAAGGAAGGAAATCAGCAAAAAACCGGAGGTGCAAGGAGGAGGCCTTCAAAGGAGGTCCAAAAAAAACGACAGGAGGTGATTTGAAAGGAAGAAAGGCTGATTTCAAAGGATCTGAAAGGGAGGTAACAAATCTGGAAAAAAGGAGGCTGAAGCTCTAAAAAACAGAGGGCTGAAACAGCTTAAAACTCTTCCACAAAAAGTGGAGGGTACTAAAGCCCTAAGGGGCTAGGTTCCCACTTAGATGAGTAAAAACAGATCAGAACTTGGTCAAAATAGGCTAAGAGAGAGGCTGTAGGACCCTGACAGAAGCTGTAGAAAAACCCAGAAAAATTGCAGAAAAATTGCTGAAAAAATGGCAGGTCACAGTTTCTGACCTGATTTCAGTGCAGGTCGTAGGAAACAGGCTAAAAAGTGCGACCTGGAGGTCCAGGTCACAGGTTTAGGGCCAAAAAGTGCGACCCCCAGTTTCGGTTGTCTCGGCGGCAGATTTTCAGAAAAGTTGCCGTCTCAGTTGCGGCTGGTGTCGTTTACCTGCGCACTAGGGCCAGAAACACACGGAAGTTAGAAATTTTAATGTTTTAGGGTTTTATGTGACAAAAACAACATAAAAATAGGAAAAATAAATAGCTGAAAAGAAACCCTAGGGTCTGAATTAGCTGGATATGCAGGAATATGAAAAACAACAGCGGTCGTAATTTAAAACCCGTGTGGAGTCGCCATTTGTTAGTATGAATCCCTTGTTGAAGTGTACGAAAAAGGACCACTTTAGCTACGCATAACTAATAGCCCTAACAACAAAAGTGGCTGCCAATATCTTCAGATCCGCGATTAGTTAGACAAGAAAATAGCTGCAAAACACCAGATCTATGTATGGAAAGACATTAAGCAGTAAAATAATGGGTTTGCTCCATGCATCCAACAGACAAGACAAGAACACAATTTTTTGAAAGAATTTTTATATTACAGGGCACTTGGGAGGAAAACAAGAAGGTGTATCCAGCTCTCCTCAATGGGATGGGTTCTTTGTAGTCCTCAACACTTCAGATCTAAGCTTTCTCTCTCTTGTAGGTGTAGAAAACCCAATGCAAAAATGAAGCTCAATGGGAGAAAATGATGAAAAATGAGACCAAGTGTATAGATCCAGAGTGATCTAATAGGCAACAAAAGGTGAAGAATGATGGGGAAAACCCTCCTATTTATAACAAAATATTGGGTCATTCTAGATCTTTGTGCATGATTAAAATAATGTTAACCAAATCTAGATCCACCTTTTATGGAATACTTTATTATATTTGTTGGAGGGAAAGGGTCTTTGACTTGGGTCAAATCCCTTGATTAGTCAAAAATAAATAAATAAATGATTTATTTATGTTTTTAAGGAAGTGGTTAGAAGATAATCAAATAAATAATGATTTATTTAATTATTTGTGGGTGATTTGGTCATATTTAACAATGAATATTATCTAAATAAGATTTAAATAATTATTCCTAGAAATTAATAAGATAAATAAAGGTTTATCTAATTAATTTCTTTGTTTTTGGGTTAAACATGACCGGGAATAATAATTAAATTATGGTTTAATTAATTATTCCATGAGGAAAATCAAACAAATATAGGTTTGTTTAATATTTCCTTTTGGGGTTTCCTGTTTTAACATAGTGAAAGTGGTTTTACTTAGGGTAAAACTGGTCTTACATGGTGTACTTGGGTCCATCTAATGATAATAGGTTAGATGACCAAAAAATGGTGTAACAAATATATTTACAATTACTAAGTACAATGATACCTTTACAATGATTGTATGCAGTGCCGCCCACTTGAAGACTTCATATGATGAACTTCTTGCTGCTGTTATGCACCTTGGTTTCTGCTCTTGTCATGCTACCCTCTACTGCACCTTGCTTTTCATTTCTACCATAGAAATTCTGGTCCTTTGCAACCCTTGACAACACATGATCTAGCTTTTTCTTGCCTTCTAGGAGCTCGATATTGAATCTGGTGTATCTCTGTCATTTCAGATTCTCAATATATGATTTTCAGTCCTATAGTAGTCCTCTGAGTCATATTTCCAATGCCATATGTCTGACCCAATTTTGATTCTTGAAGAGAGAGTTATACCCAATCTTTCACAATGCCCTAATTATGGACTGTTTCAGAAGAGCGTACTTGTACGACATGCCACGTGTCACTGTTTCTTCATTTGTTTCTGAAATTGATGGAGAAAAAATTATAGGCTGTCCAATATCCATTAATTTTTACGGAATTCCAATCTGATACTCAGAGAGAGAGTTATGACGATTTTCCAAGGTCACTTCTTTGAGATGAATTTCAGGAGCCTGCAAAAACCCTTACTTCCACAGATCATATCTCCAAAAATATTGCGCAAATTGATTTGAAATTTTTACTTCAGCTTCCTCAAAATTTCGGCTTCACCTCATAAAAATTTCAGCTTCTGAGCCTTCGTAGAAAGAAATTTTAGAGCGAGAATGCCACGATGACCTGTTTCAGATGGCCGAATCCCTTGCCTAAGGAGGAAATGAAGATCACAATATATATGAATTCTTAAGTTGAGAGGGGCTTCAACAAGTGAACGTGGGAGGTATCTTAGGAGCTAATAAAATATTAATTATGACTTTTCAATGACCCATGCCCCAACCCCATGGGGTTTTAGCCCACCAACTGGGGGTACAAACTTCAAACATGAATATCTCTCAAACTGTGAAGAATTACATGGCGTGGCATATATCAATGGAAACATCTCAAAAAGTAGAAACCATCAAAAGCATTATTGACCTAGAATATATCAATTTGGTAGGTCAAAATTCCCATGCAATATTGGGTTAGTCCCTGGTGCTGCTTGGGTTGACATCAATGACAACCGCTGATCAAAAAAGTCATGTGAAGAACATTATGGCCTTAAAAGGAAAGGTTATTAAGAAGAAATTTTGAGAGACATATATAAAATGAACATCGCTAGATCCAATAGTGGAGCATTGGAGCCACTCCTTGCTCCACAAAATAACTAGATATTCTCTCTATTGCTTTGCTGGTGGAGCAAAGGTGAAAAACGCCTTTGCTCAAGAAATGAGGGAGTATATATAACCACGGGTGTCTCTTTGACTACCTTCATGATTGCTCAACTTCCCATGATTTTTTCACTCACATTAATCTTTACATTCTTGTGTGTCATTTGGATTTCCACTTTATGATACATTTGTTTACAATATACATGATACACAATAGTGATGTGGTGACATGAACACTCATGAAATGACATGACATGACACTGCTCACATGGACTACTGTTAAGTCCCTATATTAATAGTGTAGTCCCTTATTATGTTAGTGTAGCCCCCCCTTATTGTTATTATTGTACCCTTGTAACCCCCATTTTGTTATTATTGTGCCCTTAAATTATTATTGTTAGGTCGGCTAGGATTACATTGTGGCCCACTAGAATTACATTATGGCCCCATGGACTCCTATATATAGAAAGGAGGTTTTGTGAATTGTATCATCCAAGAATTGTTCATTCATGTAATGTATTGGAGGTTGCCCCCTCGAAGTGGCTTATTTCTAAGGCGTTGATATCTCTTTTCTTCTCTTTTTGGAGTTGGTTACACAACAACTACTTGATGATGTGGAAATGTTAATCCATTTTTACTGTTGAGAGTTAATTTGCTTCATCAAATATGTCCCCTTCACTCCTCCATAGGCTTTGGTGATAGGGAGTCTTCAATGATCCCAAGTCTTGGATAGTGGTCGCAAACTAGTGTCCTTTCTCTTTCTCTCAATCATTCATCTTGTAAGTTTAGTTGTAAGAGTGTCTTTGATCATACTTTCTACATTTTCATCTCACCATGAATTGATAGAGAACATGTTCTTGTAATTCACTCGTGATGGGATAACATCAATCTTAAAACCCATACTCTAATATTATGCATCATTATCCATCATCGAGTCTAGGACAAGTCACAGGTTGGGCAAGGAGACTCAATGACTATGTAGCTCCATAGTTCATACAGGAAAGGGGTAGCCTTGAGCCTTGAGAATATGTAGTGTAGAGTTCAAGCTATGCTAAGGGACATGTTTGCATAGTTTCAAGAGTCAGGGGGGACATGCAACAAAGATTAGAGCTGAGAAATCCAAATGCATAGCTCAGGTGGTCAAGGAGATCGATATGAATATGCAGTGCATAGTCTTAAGGCTTAGGGGATGACCTTGCATCTTGAAGTTGTGAAGTTCACAATTCAAGCCAAGCTAGAGGCCTTAACTACGAAATTTTGGAGGTCAAGGTTGGGTCCTAGTCACCAAAAATGTGCAATGAGGCATTCCTTGTGAAGCTATCACTATGCACTATGCAGTGCCAAGTAGCAGGCTAACAACCAGAGGATTGAGACTACGTAGTGAGTAGCTAGAGGAAGGCCTGGTGAGGCTAGATTTATTGGTCAGGAGATTTTTTGGAAAAAGACTACGAGTGGGACAAGTGCGATTGATGTGAACATTGATGAACTTCGATTGTGATAACATGCTTAGCATACTTGATTACTCAAAAAAATTATACCATCTAATACATACAAATAAATCATTCTCCCCCATGTGACAATTTTGTGACTAGTTATGGCATGTGTGACACCAAATATACATTTTATGACGACTATGATGACAATTGTGCAAAAATGTTCAGAACTTTGGAAATGAGTGTGATAGCTGATTACATAGTTAGAATAACTAATTGACATATATGTGACCTCTTGGAATAATTGTAACAAACTCATAAGTTCACTACAGTAGCCACCATGCCAAAAGAGACACTTTTCCTATCTTGCGAAACAGATCACAGAAGCAATACAATGAACTTGAAAGTTTGTAACAGCCATAAAAACAACCAAGGAAGGCTTTGAAATTTGGGCATAGGAAAATTTTTTTGAGGGGGTTACAATAGGAAGAGAAGTTGGAATTCTACCAACGTTTCACCAAGTTTTTTCCTTGTGACAAACACCCTCCAAAATTTGGCCTACACTTGAATTTTGGAGCCTACTATGGATCTTCTGAACTTTTGTTCCATAGTAAGTGTTGGAAATTGGGTTCAACGCTCCCTATGTGTTTCGCGACATGGAATAATCGCCTCTCATGGATCCCAACTCTGGAAATTGTAGCGGAGACTAACGCATGCGGGTTTTGTTATAACGCCAAACGTGATTCCAACAAGTGGTATCAAAGTGACAGGTCTCGAGTTCGAAACTCACTCAGCTCGTGTTGGGGGGAAGATTGTTGGACATTGGGTTAAATGCTCCCCATGTGTTTCACGACATGAACTAACCACCTCTCATGGATCCTAACTCTGGTGATTATAGCAGAGACTAACACCAGTGGGTTTTGGTCTAATTAAAATCGGGTTATGGTCGATCGATAAGTGTCAAAGTGGCTTACTCACACATGCCCAGTCTACAACAAGTTCATGAGCACACTCTTTTATGCAAGCTTGAAAAAGCATAGCACAAGTGCACCAAGACACTTCTTATGCAATTTTCAACCTGTTTTGACAGTCAGTGTGCACTTTCATCGACAATCTCTCACTTCTGGTTGTGATTGTTCTCCTATCTCGGTGAGTTTTTCAAACTATTGCTTTTGCAGACCTTCTCTTTCGCAAGTGTCACTTTCATGTTTATGACACTTTATTTTCCTTTTTTTCATTTTAATAAGTGTGATTTTCATGCTATCTTAATTTTAGCACATGTCTCTTTCAATACTGGTTGCATTTTTCAAGTGTCATTTGCACTTTCCTCTTGTTGTCGCAAGTGTCATCTTTTAGCATGGCAAGCGTCGCACATCACACATATGTGGTTTTGTTTTTTTTCAAGGGGTAAAATTTGTGCTAATGATTTATTCTTATCATTTATACATGTATCATATGCATTCCTAAATTTTCAATAATTGTCGCACAAGTGTCGCCATTGTCGTCGCAAAGTGTACCTTTAGTCTTTGCACTTGGGGAAAGTTGTCGCAATGTCGTCGCATTTATGGAAGTATGTTGTTCATGTGTTATAAGTGACTATTGTTGTGTATTAAACCATTATAAGTGTGTGATAATTCTTAATTTTTTTCATTTTTCACCTTGGCCTCACTGATCCCACACTTAACCAAATCCAAAAATGTTCTTGCCCGAGAAAATTTATCTCAATCATCCTTCCTGAATTGTGTACTGTGCAATCTCAGTCCTCGAGCTTTGACCTTAACTCTTAGAACTATGCAATTCTCAATCTCTATTTTCCATAACTACACACTATGCAGTCTTAGTCCTCAGTCTCGACCCTTAAGCTCTAAATCATCTCAAGCATTCCCAAGCATCATGCCTCCGA
This sequence comes from Pinus albicaulis, assembly GCA_034641835.2. Classification (NCBI taxonomy): domain Eukaryota; kingdom Viridiplantae; phylum Streptophyta; class Pinopsida; order Pinales; family Pinaceae; genus Pinus; species Pinus albicaulis. The sequence goes on from CM076571.1 coordinate 316,369,480, forward strand.
CTTGAGATCATTAACTATGCAATTGTGCAAGCCCCAGGCCTCTATCCCTCCAGAATTTTTCAGTGAGAAACCTCAAGTCTCAAGCCTTAATCCTACCACATTGATCCCCTTGATTGCATAATTTCCTTTCCCTGTTCTATATTAATTGTGTACTTCATAGTCTCAAGGCTTAAGCCTCAGTCTTGACCTCTTTAACTCCCTAACTACACAATCCCTTGGCCTTTGTCACTATGGAACTTTGGAGTGGGTATATTCAAGCCTCAAGCCCTCAGCCTAACCTCTTAAACCCCTAAAATTCACATACGACTAGCCTTGGCCTACATAAATTATGCACTGCATATTCTTAAGGCTGAGTCTTGGACTCTGACCTCCTGAGTTACATAACTGTGCAATCCTTGAGCTTGATTCCCAACATGTTCCTCGGTTCCATCTCGTTTAGTGGTTATCATGAAGCATATTAAACTAGGGGTTTATCAAACTAATGTCATATTTTCATTATTTGATTTCAGTCACAGGTATTCTATCATGTTATGGAAAGATAATGATGAAGGATATGAAGAAGGAGACCCTTCTAGAAGACACCTTTGTAGCTGTGAAGACAATTTGATCAATCAAGAAAGACAAACAAAACACAGATTCTGACAACAGCTCTAGATCAAGATTATATTGAAGACAACCTACCTTCAAGCCTTATGGAGGAGGAAGAAGAAGAGCATGTCCCATATTTCAAGAAGACTCAAGTATATAAATTTTGATGTATATTTGCAATCTCTCATGGAATTTTAATGAAAATCACAAAACAAAAACCTACTATAGTACTTTGCAGAATTCAATTCAAAATTTAGAACATCAATCACAAACATGCAATAATAAATAACACACATGCACATAATATATTTTTCCATGGAAAGTAATCAACTAAAAACCCCAATGCCTGCTTGCATTAATCTAATGAATAGAGATGTATTAAAATTAATTTTCTCAAGTAAGTACAACCTGCAAGTGAATAACCTATCTCTCTACTCATTAAGAAGTTGTAACCTATATTTATTCATTTTATTCCTTTTCTTGAGCCACTTTAATTTCCTCGCACTATTCCTGAGGAAATTAGGCCCCTATAATTTATAAATTTCCCTTAAAATGCTTTCATAATTCCCAACGTTGATCATATGACTACATGCAACACATGTACACTCAAGACTAGTCTACAAATGATGGTACACTGCCTTGGAATCTACACCACAACTGGGGAACTCAAATTATCTGCATGCACTAGCTATTTTGCGATGATTGATCAGTTAACTCGATGATCATTAAGCTTAATTGAAGTCCCACTGCACAACTAACCTTCCACTAGTTCCTGCAATAGTTAGAACTAGTTTAACTGAAAATAACTTGAAATAACTAACCTTGATTTCTACAAATTAAAATTCACATATGCTTAACTGAACTCTAACTCCTATAACTCAAATTTACTGAGATTACTAAGTGATGAGAGCCATGCCACCTCAGTTATTTGCATCCAAGTTCTTTGTTGATGTGGAAATTCAAATTTTCTCAATTTAATGAAAGAAAAATCAAATTGAGAATTTCTTGTTGCATTTTTTAATACTCCCTCTCAGCAAGAAAGGGATTATATACTACCCCTATCCTCGACATATGGAATTAGAACTTCCCTCTTGAAAAAGCCTTTGTCAAAATGTGAGCATATTATTCCTCTACCGCAATGTATTCTAGCAACATTATCTGCCTCTGCACACAGTCTCGTAAATGGTGATATAATATATATATATATATATATATATATATATATATATATATATATATATATATATATATATATATATATATATATATATATATATATATATATATATATATATGCTAGGATTGATGATGAAATATAGGATTCATGAAGAGCTTGATGCAACTATGATTATCACAATATATCATAGTTGGATCCATCATCTGACAAAACAAGCCCCACAAATATCTTTCTCATCTAGATCACCTCACATGTTGTTTTACTTGCAACCATGTATTTTGCTTTTGTGTAATATTCCAAAAAGGAAAAGACAGTAATACAAAACACAATAAACTTGAAACTACATCAGTATGGAAATAAACTGAAAACACCATAAAAATAAACAGAAAAGCTGAGACCTTTTATTAATATGGAGGTGAAAAAAATACAACAGTGCTTCAAAATAGATAGCACCCAAGCTGGAAAAAGCGGGTTGGAATGGCCTCAAGCTCTCCCACTGAAAACACTGCTCTCTGTTTCTCTTTTGGAGCTCTCCCTCTACGTTTCCCTACTAGAAATGATGTTGTTGGGTGAATATTAATGTGTAGATGAGGTTTCTCTAATGTTCAGAAAATTGTGGGATTTAGAATCTAGACTCTTGGAGTTGAAAACTCAGATTTAACTGGAATTTTATTTATTATTATTGATAAAAAGATGAGATGATTACAATGGGGAATCACCAAGGCTTTAAATATAGCCTCATGGTGTCCCTTGGTGAAGAGGCATGATCATTGATCATGCCCTTTTACTTAATAAAACCTAAGACAACTACATTTAAATAATAATTAATAAATTATACATAACATTTCCCCTATCTTAAAAATTATTTTTCCTCAAAGAATATGTAATGATGGGTGTTGTTGACGAAATTCTTTAGTTTCCCAAGATGCTTCTTCTTCCGACAAATCCTTCCACTTGATTAAATATTTCGTAATAACACGAGAGCATAACTTCTTTTCTCGAGTAGATAGGATACTTTTGGGTTCCAAAATGATCCTTCCTTCATCATCCAAAAACATAAGTGTCATTTGGGGTGACTGATGGTCACCAAGTGCTTTTTTTAAGCAAGACACATGGAAGATGTTGTGAAGACACCTTGTATTGGGAAGGCTCAAACCATAAGAGACTTGACTGATCTTTTTGTTGATTTGATACAGACCATAGAGCTTCGAAGCCAATTTGTGTTTCCCTTTTTGTTTTAAGGACAACAGCTTGTATGGTTGGAGCTTGACAAACACCCAGTCTCCAACTTCAAATGATCTCTCAGTTTGATTGTGGTCAGCCTGTTGCTTCATACGGTTTTGTGCAATATTTAGATTTTCTTATAGGACTTGGATGACCTTTTGGTGTTCTTCTAGCTGGTTTTTAACTGTTGGTAGGTTTGACTAGGCTGAAGTGAGATCTTTCCATTTCGGGGGCTTGTATCCATATAAAGCTTCGAATGGAGTCATTTTTTCCAATGTATAGTTAGTAGAATTATACCACCACTCAGCAATATGCAACCATTGAACCCACTTATTTTGTTTTTCTGTAGCATAACAACATAGGTAAGCTTCCAAACATTTATTGACAACCTCTATTTTTCCATCTGTTTTGGGGTGGTAAGTTGAGCTCATGTTTAGGTAGGTTCCTATATGGTTGAACAATTCTTTCCAAAAAAATTCCTTTAAATTTGGCATCTCTGTTGCTCACAATGACTTTCGGGAATCCGTGTAGTTTATAAATATGTTTGCAGAATATCTCAGCAATTTGCTTTGCAGTGTCTGTTTTCTTCATAGAAATAAAGTGAGCATATTTAGTGAGTCTATATACTACTACGAAGATATTATCCTTTCCATCAGATATAGGTAACCCTTCAATAAAATCCATTGATATTTCTTCCCATTTTTTATTCAGAATATTTAAGGGATGAAGTAACCCAGGTGTCATAATATTTCACTTTTATTTATTTGACACTTGTCACATTATGCTACATATTTTTGAATATCATGACTCATACCCTTCCAAAAGAAGGACTGACGTGCATTATAGTATGTTTTAAAATATCCTACATGCTCGGATGACATGGAATCATGTGATTTCTTAAGTATTTTTGTTATAAACTTAGATTTGGGATCTAGATAAATTCTTCCTTTGTACCATAAAATATCATTCTTCTACTCAAATTTTGAATTTCCTGGGAGATTATTGATTATAGTTGACATTTCTGTATATTTGGCGTACTCACGTCGAAGCTCATTAAGCCATTTAGGAAAAACAACCAAGACTGAAAGTAGTATTGGTTCTTTATCCTTCCTAGATAGGGCATCTGCTACTACATTGTCTTTCCCTTTCTTATGTAATATCTCCATGTCGAAGGCGAAAATTTTTTCAATCCATTTTTGTTGTTCTTCAGAGAGTGTTTTTTGTTGAAGGAGATACTCAAGATTGTTATGATCCATTTAGATGGAAAATTTACTCCCTAACAAATATTTTCTCCATTTGGCCAATGCGTGCATAATTGTGAGCATTTCCTTGTTGTATGTGGACTTTTTTATTCATCGGTATTTTTCACTTGTTGGTGATGAATAGTTGTAACAGCCAAGTTTCCTAGCAGCTGATCTAAAAATTTGTCAAATTTTCCAGCTGGAAAACACCCATAAACTTTTTTTTTCCCTCTTACCTTTCAGCCCGCCCATGACGAGATGAAAACTCATTATCAAATCCTACCTAGCATCAGCCATACTAAGTCTGCTCATCTGTTCTAAAGAAACAAACCAAATCTGTCCAAATAAGTTTCCCCTAAGTTAGGTAGTGGCGCTTTAGGAACTCCTCCCTTGGAAAACCACTCTAAAGCCAAAGAACCTCTATCTGCTACAACCCATCCATAATAGACCTTCCCATTCTGTAAATAAAGTTGGTTATAACCCTAGGTCATGCCACTAATAAACCCTCAAGTCTCAACAGGACTTGTCCCATAGGTCAAACTGATTTTAGGTGTTTTTACTGTGTTTTAATGGATCTTTCAAGGACAGAAGCATATCAACATCCCAGAAGACAATTTTTGGATCCATATGAGAAGACAGCTTCTTCTCAATGTGATCTTGAGCCTGGGATGTAGCTACAGAGTAGAGAGTTTTTCATTAAGCTCTTGCAATCACAGTCAAAGCATGAAGGATAGTGTAAGGAAAAATAACACTGTCAAAAGGCTGATGATATGACATGTCCGAAAAACCTCCTTCATCTATAAGCAGAGGGTTTGAAGACTGAAGAACCTTCTTCATTTTATAAGAAGAGGGTTTGAAGACTGAAAGCGCCTCCATCTATAAGCAGAGGGCCAAAGGTAAATTCTGTTTTTGAGTTTTTCACTAACTGTGAAGACAAGATTTGAAGTATAGAGAGACAGCAACTGAAGGTCTCTATATGAAAATGATGATCAAAGGCAGAGGGAAAGCAGTGGGTTTTAAAAATGATTTGTATGATTTCAATATTATTTCAGTTACAATGTGAAGCCAACAAGTTCATCATCATTGAAGAAAGGATTGCTAAACATATGGCCAAAAGAGTCAAATAGTCTTGAGCTCAAACTAACCCCTGCCATCATGTATAAGAGAAGCCACTTTCAGTATGATTCATCAAACACTCTGCATTTGATTGAGACAGAGTTTGAAAGAACATTAGGCATTTTTCCAAGACAGGCCTCCTTCATTCATAAGTAGAGGGCCAGAGCAGTGACTGATTTCAGGGTTTGACTGACCAAGAGACGAATGGTAAAAGCAACAGAAGACAGTTTAAAGTTTCCGAACATAGCAAGCATGTAAAAAAAAAGGGGATTCATCAGTACTATAACTATCAAAGAGGATGGCTTATCTCCTAACAGAGTTGTTTTCAAAGACAGTCTAGAACCCAAATAAGACATCTTTGCTGATGGTTGAGAGATGGGTCATACCACATGGCTAAGGAATGACAATTATGTCTCAAAAGACACTTTCCTTCCTGATCATGAGGGAATGTCTTTAAATTAATCATCATACTGGACAGAAGGCGATTTGAGCTTATTTTTCCCATAAATGCAGTACAAATGAACACATAAGTTCAAAAATGTGCAAGAAAGATCATGACATATTTTCAGGTTCTGGAACTCACTAAAAGAAAAATATGCATGCCACTATTACAAAGGAAGGCAGTTTCATTATGAAAATAGGTCAAAGGCACTATGTTGTTACATTTTAAATAGAGGAAAAGTTTTTAGAAGAAAATTCCCTTCTTGATAGACAGAGGATAGTAAAGCTCGGGCGAATACAACTAGGTCTCACCCACAGTCAGAAAGAAGCATCATTTGGAGAATGCATCTATGGTCACAAGGTGGATTTGAGCTAGTTTCCCTGTAGCAAGAAGATATAAGTATACGGTGTAGAGAATGCCAAATCATGTTTTGAAGAGATAGGTCATCTCCTTGCAAATGGAAAAATACGCTCCATCAATCGTCGGTATATTATTAAGTGGATCTTCCATCTTGAAAATATCACTAAAGGTTCAGTAGTGGCAGAAGTTACCTTTCAAATATGTAAGCACAGTGAACAGAGTTTGACCTTTTGAATATTTTTTATAAGTGAATAGCTTAATACCTATTAAAGTTGTTTAAGAGCATGCACATCCTTTTGCCAACATTATTCAAAGAATGGGCCCCTCATAGCGCATTCAAAATCATTTTGGTTTTCAAAAACAAACCAAGGCATTTGTTTCAAAGAAGAAAACTTTCAAAAAACCCTCACAAGTAAAATTAAAGGGATTTCGATTTGTTTGCATTCAAAGGGACAAAGGGACCGTTGCAAGCTTCTTCAAAACTCTCAAACCACAAGTCAAACTCCTCTTCGCTATTCACTGGATCGAGGAAATAGTTTTGGGGTGCAATTTCACAGAGTTTTTGGGCTTATTGACCACGCGGCACGCATGTACACTTGCACGGCACGTTCAGGTGCAATTTTTACATAGAACTCCATTGCTGCATGGAGCACCTGTATCGGCGCGCGACGCGCTTGTAGGTGCCGCTCAGGTCGACCCGACAGGTGACCCGACAGTATTTTTGCGCGGCGCTTTTCCATTCTAAACGTGTCGCACATGGTTTAAGCCATCAAAATGCCTCCAAGATTTTTTAAAAGCTGCTCAAAATCCTCGAACAAGGTTTCCATCGTGTCTCAAGGTATTTTTTTCTTGCCCCCTTGCTAAAATCAAATTGCTAGGCAGTGTTTGAGGCAGTAAAAGCCTTGGTGTAAATCAAGATATTTTGAGTGAATGATTTGAAAGAAGGTTACGGTTGGTTGAAAATGAAGTGTTAATTACAGCTTCAAAAAGCCTAAAACTATCCTTAGAAATGCTCAAACATCACTTTCTTATTCTAGTGGGGTTGTCAAGCTTTTAGGACATCCTAACTACTGTTGCACAAAACATTAACTCTGTCAGCTGTGTGCATTAGTGAAGACAGTATTAAGGAGGGTTGATGTTTTCTAAATATCCAGGCTTGCTATATTTTGTGATTGCCCAACAATGAGCATAACAAATGGTGGATTCCTATTGATGTTTCAAAAACCTAACAAACTGCCCTCCAACAATTTTGAAAGGTGTAAGACAGTGTCCAAAAGGAGAGACAAGGTTTTGAAAGGTGAAACAATGGGTATTTTTTCAAATAAACAGTGATCATGGTGTAAAGGTTTTTGTCTTTTCAAAGGTCTCCCCTTTGTGGTAAAAAAGCCAAAAAAAAAAACCAGTTTTTCTCCTTTACTCTATAAAGCAGACCTCAAATGAGCAAAATTGTTAAATCAGTCTGAAGGTGTTTTGGGAAAAACTGGGTATGAGAAATAAAGAAGTATAAGGAGAGTATGTTGATGGTGAGGAGTTTTTCTGTTTGACTGCTACAGGTATTTTTGTGCTCACATCAAAACACCAAAAGCCCTGTGACCTTATTCAAGCTCAGAAAATCACTTTGACTGTGTGTACCTTTTGTTTGACTTTGTGCTCATCATTAAAATTATTTGTTGAGTGGCACACAAAGGGTAAAATAGTGTTTTGGAAAGAGCAGAGAATATTGTGTTAAAAGGTCATCTCACACAGCATTTGAAACCATTTTTTCCTTATCAAACAGTGATTGATAGCTGAGGCAGAGTTTTGGTTGAAGAACACATTCAAGAAATCATTTTTGAGGCAGTTTGGTTTTGCAGAGAGCATCTAGAACAAGATGCCTCCCAGGCAGGATAGTAGGAGTGGATTGCATGAGAGTCAATAACCATTTGGAGAAGAAGTTGGAGGGGGAAAACAGGGATTTAGACCTTCAAAGGAGAATGACGAGGCATTATAAAAGGTTAAATCAGTTTGCCCGACGCAAGTTGAAGGCTGCTCAAGAAAAGCTCAAGGAGGCTAAAGGGAAGCGCCTGAAACAGAAAGTGAAGAAAGACATATCAAGACTTCATATTTTGGCCTCTTCTTCACAACATGTTGCTGAGAACCCTTGAGGGTCATGCTCACCAATTTTGGGTGTTTTTCGACATATTTTGGTTTTTTGGCATTTTTCGGTTTTTGGTCAAAACTTTTAAGCTTTGCCATTTCAGTTTGGGGGATCAACAAAGGAGGAGAATGGTATCATTGGATGCCATAATTTTAGGAGCACATACTCAGTGATTTTCAGGACATTTGAAGATCATTTTCTCCCCCGAAATGGCGAAAGATGTCCGCTTTTTCTACACTCTGCCCGGTCTATTAGCAAACCTTATTTTCTATTTTTTTACACATAGGCCTATTTCTGGAAGCCTTCTAGGTATCATATTGATAAAATTCTAGTTTTACCAGAAATTAGACACTCAGAGCTTTCCAACGAGCTATCATGAGCCTCGTTTCGACATTCGGAAGGCTGCCAAAAGTTGTTGGCAAGTCAGGGGACCTTTTGCTGATGTAATTTTTGAGTATTTTTGTAAAATTTGAACCTTTAAAAACTGTTTTTTCCTCATGTGCGTTTAGCTATTTTCGCACATGAGAAGTTATGAAAACTCAATTTAATTCCCTTTTTTAGCATTTTTTAGATATTTTATGAGATATTTTGTGCCTTGGGCTTTGCAAAGCCTCAAGGACAAGTTTAGATATTTTGAATAGGCCAATGAGAGTGCAAATTGAACTAAGAGGTTTTCCTCACTTGAGCCTATATATTCCAAAGGCTTTCATTGTAAACAAGGTTGAACTTGATGATAGAAGAAATATATGGTCATATAAGCTTTGGAAGAAATACTTGTCTCATGCTCTTGGATAGTCTCTTGGATGTTCTTGGATGATGAAAGAGGATTGTTCTTGGATTCCATGACTTGGTAGAATGGTATAGTGTCTCTTTCTTTGTTTTTTTTTTCTATTTTTCATTCATAAATCCATGTTTCTTGCTTGCTATAGATTAGTAGAGAACAAATTTGAGACATGCCCTTGGAGGCACCTCAAATTTCCTGTTTCTTCATAGCTTCCATGTTTTCTTCTTCCTTAGTCACATTAAAGAATTCTTGATTACTCTTTAATAACTTAAGGATATTGTTGCTTATTTCATTCATGGTTTTATGCATGCTAAGTATGATTTATAGTATGCCCTGCTTACTCATGGCTAGCCATAGCTCCATCCATGAAATTTCTCTTTGACTGATTAGATTGTCATTTGTTGAACCAAGGAGGTCTTGTTCCGATCTTGCCCTTTGCCTAAGACTATGCAATCTTGTTTTCAAAGTGTCCAATAACTTGAAGTATTGTGTTTAGGCATTCCGACATAGTGATTTGAGGTGTTTGTCTCTCTTAAGTGTATTTCCCCAAAGTCTGATAGTCATTTCCCAAAGTTAGAGAGTTATATATCTCTATGCATGGCTTGAATGTTTATTTCTATGTATTGATTAGCTATAGTTACATTTCTCATGATTAATGGTTTTCCCTACCATGTTTATGTCAGATATTAAACTAGTTAAGCTTGAAATCATTTGTTTTTCCCAAACCTGATGTCCATTTTCTTCCATTTTTCCCTAAGATCCTTTCTACCTCGAATCAAATCGGCCCTTCAACAGCCTTGTATCACCGTCTGATAGCTTTCTAGACCTTTTGACCCCATAGCCCAGTTGATCTGACATATTTTTACCTATCTTATATCTTTGATCAGTTTCATCCCTCACAACCTTAAAAACCAAAACCAAAAAATCTACTTCATAACTAGCCTAAAATCAGAACATAATAAGCAAACACATAGATATCCCTTACACAAATAGAGAGAGCCCTCTCTGAGTCCAGGAAGGCTAGGTCCTTGGGCTCCAAAGATTGGTTTGATGTTACACTGTCATTTGGCTTGCCAATCAGCCAAATCACGGGACCGTAACAGACTTGAGATGCCACTACAAGGAAAAGACCCTCTAGCGGATGTTTTTGAGGAACGCCACAGAAAATTACCCCAGACGTCCATTTCTAACGGAGGATCCTAGAGGAGGTTGGCAGGTGGAAGTTTTTGTGGATTTATTTCTTTCGGTGCTCTTATCAACCTAAAATGCACCAGTGCGTTCAATATGACAAAGCGCCGGTGCATTACAAAAATTGGCACACGGGACACGGTGCGCTTTGTACACACATGCCCAATGTGTTTTATTTATGTAGAGCACCAGTGCTTTACATGTCGACCACACAGATACCGCCTGGTGTGGAATAAATGAAATGCACTGAGGGGCCCACAAAAGGCGCGCACCGGTGGATGGTTAAATAAAAAAAATTACGACAAAAAAAACTGCATAAAACATTGGCACACTAGAAACAGTGTGCTTCATACAAACCCTCTCGGTGCTTTTAATTCAGCAACCGCACCGGTGCGTGTCATATTTTCAGCCTCGGTGCCTCATAAAAAGTGCACGAAACATAAACGTCTGGGTGCTCAATGAACGAAATGCACCGGGCTCCCCGTTAATGCCGTGCACCGAAAAAAGGGTTTAAAAGAAACAAAATTACGGCCAAAAAACTACAAAAATCATTGGTTCACCGGGCACCATTACTGGTGCGTCACATCCCCGTGCCCTGGTGCACCATAAAAGCGAGCATAACATAAAATTCCTGGGGTGGAATGATGGAAATGGACTGGGGTCCCCATAAATGTTGTGCACTAGAATAGGGTTAAATAAAAAACAATTACGGCCAAAAAACCGTAGAAATCATTGGTTCACCAGACACTGTTACCAGTGCATCATGATATTGTAGAGTAGCGGTGCTTTAAAACTACGCCGCCTCGGTGCCTCCTAAAAGCACACAAAAACATAAAGAGCCCAGTTTGGCATATAGACAATGCACCAGTACTCCATCAAAAATACCGCACACCAGAATAGGGTTAAATAAAAAAAATATCATGGCCAAAAAACCGTAGAAATCATTGGTTCACCGGACATTGTTATCGGTGCATCATATTACTATAGAGCACCGGTGCTTTAAAAATATGCCACCCCGGTGCCTCCTAAAAGCGCACGAAAACAGAAAGAGCCTGATGCGGCATACAGGAAACGCACCGGTACTCCAGTAAAAACCGCGCACACCGGAATAGGGTTAAATAAAAAAATTTACGACCAAAAAACCGCAGAAATCATTGCTTCACTGGGCACCGTTACTGGTGCGTGATGTTACTATAGAGCACCGTTTCAATAAGATTACACCACCCCGGTGCCTCCTAAAAGCGTGTGAAAATAGAAATAGCCCAGCACGGCATACAGGAAATGCACCGGTACTACAATAAAATGCTCGTACACCGTAATAGGGTTAAATAAAAAAATTACGGCCAAAAAACAAAAAAAAATCATTAGTTCACCGGACACCATTACTGGTGTGTCGAGTTACTATAGCGCACCGGTGTGTTATAGTTATGCCACCCTGGTGCCTCCCAAAAGTGCGCGAAAACAAAAAGAGCCCGATGCGGCATTAAGAAAATGCATTGGTACTATAATAAAAACCCTGCTCACTGGAATAGGGTTAAATAAAAAAAAAATATGGCCAAAAAACCACATTTTTCACTTTTGTCAATGCTACAAAGCTCTCAAGCACCAGTGCAAGTTATCCTTGCTTGATCTGCACTGACATCCATGCTCCCATTGCACTTATTTCGCACACTACTGTTGTACATTGCCACCAATTCCCAACTTGAATTTTATAAAACAGTGGACAAATTTCATTTTTTAAATTGTACAACCAATATGCCTCCTGGACGGGTAAATGTACAGGTAATTTTTTTTTCCATAATTAAACCTTTTAGCGGATTATAATTTGAAAAAACCTTAAAATTAACCATTAAAAAAAAAAAATTCCGCGCAGTGTGCTCGAGCCGTTCGGCTCGCACCGGTTTGCGGTGCTGCCTGTAAATTTACAGGCCACACCACACCCAGTGTTGAAGGAGTCCACACTAGTTCTGGGGTAGTATCGCAAGGCACACAATTTTATTTAATTTTTTTTTAAAAGTGTGGTGTGGTCATTTACCAGGCCGCATTTTTGACAATGTTGAATCGCGGCCACACGGTGCGTTGACCAAATTATCTGCCCTAGGGCACGTAAGTTTTTCGGCGCAGCAGAACCGCAAATCTAAATTGTGAGGGTTTCGAGTTCATAAACCGGTACTAAGTGTAGCCGCACTAGTTCCAAGGTGGATTCCAAAGGTGCACCGTGTAGTTGTAAATTTTAGCACAAAGAGCGGTGCACTCGGATACCTAGCCGCACCGTACGACTATGTACGATGGCAGGAGGGTAGTGTGCTGACTTAGCTATAAGCCCCAGGGCGTATAGTGAATTCAGTGCATCGGCCTCTTGACACCGCACTTAGTGAATGGTGTGCTAAAAATATTTTATGGATCACCACTCCGTGTGCTTTTTATATCATTATATGCACCGTCGCCGGTGTGTCTCTATGGAGGGATGCACCATTAGCAATGCGTGACTGTGTTTTTGGAGCACGGACTCTTGTTTTATTTATTTTTCAAAACGGACTCTTGTTTTATTTATTTTTTAAAAAATAGTTTACTCCCAGAGATACAATGGAGCAGATATATTGTCTCCTTCATATTTTTAGGTCTTCGAAGGACAGTTATGTATTGGTGCATTTGGTCGTGAGGAGGTCTAGTGTCTCTTACTTATCATTTTGACCATTTCGCCCAACACCAGTGACGGGAAATGCATTACTTGCGAGCTTTTATATTATGTTGATTCTTTACTACAGTAGCCACGACTTGTCAGGTGGTCTGCCATTTTTTTAAGGCAGTTCTATACAACATTAGATAGATGTCGTGCTTGTGTACAAGGGAGGGTCAACTTCCATTTTTCTTCAGATCTTTTTTGTTTATTTTTTGAGAGGTTTCCAGATACGAGGCCTTCTTTTCTTTGGCAGCCTCGTAGGATAATTGCTGAGGCACGTATGCATATGTGGGGGCAGATGATGCCCAAGAGGGAGGAGACTTTGTTTCCAACAAGGATATGAGATGATGCATTGGGGTTGCTAGCCAGTGTTTTTGAGCATCCCTTCATTATGGTCCCCTATCCTTATGCGAGGTTGGATTGGCGAGGGTGTGCCAAAATCCTCTTCACAGATGATGAGCCTCCATATGATAGAGGTAATATTACTATTTTATTTAAATTTATTCTAACATTTTCTTTAACTTGTTTTTATTAAATTGTGTAATGAAATTGTCTAATTATTGTTGTGTACATGTATATATTTTTCAGACATTGGCTCTTATGATGACGAGGAGATTTCACCACCACCACCTGATCCAGTTGTGGATCTTGATGACGATGCAGAGGGCATGATGCCAGATATTTCTAAGGATCAGCAGGAGTGTAATGTTCCCAATTAGTCATTGCTACTTGGAACATTATAATTCCTCCATTTTTGAAATAAGAAGTAAGAAACACAATAAAATCTATCCCGGTGTGAAAGGGGATTGAGGTAGGAGGATAAAATAAAGCCTCTTGAGTGTGAAGAGGGGCAAAAACAAGGAGCTAGCTATGGCTGAACAAGTCAACAACACTGTCACAAGGGAGGGAAAGCCACTAGCGCAACACAGTTCTGAAGGAGGAGACTTCTCAAAGAAGCTACATCACCAACGAGTGGGGCTCGGGATGGTGGAGCTCACTTTGGATAGAAAAGGAAGGAATAGGGGCAAAAGGATTCATTCATTCATACTTCTTGTTTTAGTCCTATGACCGATTGCAAGCTTCAGTTGTTTAGTCGGAGTTGCAGCACTTTTTAGTGCAAGAGTTCTGATGCAGGAATTCTAGTTTCATCATTGTTATAGTTGAATGGGGATCTAAGGAGGACTTCTTGAGTTCCATTCTCAACAACTATCTTGAGGAAATCCATCCTCTAACCTTGACAGCATAGTCACTCCCACTAAGTGCATTATTTCTGCAGTAGCTGCAGTAGTTGGGGTTGTATCTATCTATTTGTGCTTATTTTGGAAGAGGAGGAGGTGATTTCCACTCCAGGGGTTCTATTGAGGAAGGCCTTGAGCCCATTCTTGTATTGTGTATCCCTTTTTGAGCATATCAGATACTTATCAATACAGAGTTTCTGGGTATAGTGTTATTTTCTGTAGGGTTGTATCTTGTGTTGCTATTTTGCCGGAAACCCTTGTAGGGGAGTTCCAAGGTGTTTTTAAAAGAGGTCAATCCTCTCATTTCTGATATTCTAATGAATGAAAACTCCGGATATATGTTATTCCATATATTTCTGTAGTTTAAATCATAATACTAATGTTGTTGCTACCTCTAGCATTTCTATTTTATGATGTACTGGGGTTAGGATGCTTTTTAGCACATTTGAGTTCGGGAGATCTGTTTAATGTAGCTAGAGTTATTTGTTTCTAATTCCATTCTATATTTAAGCTAGATACAACATATTTTAGAGGATCCAAGCCTTGGATTGTGTTATTATTTCTCTGGTTTCCCTATATAGTGTCCTCATTGGAGATATTGCTGAAATTCATGAAAAGGAATATTACAGTGGTATCAAAGCTATAATCTTGGCTAAGCTTGTGGGGGGGAGATATATCTTCAGCATCGAGAGGGAAGATATCTCAAGGCTCGTACTTCAAACCCTGCATAACATTGCAAGGGATCTCAGGGTGATGAGGCAGGAGGAAGACTCTTTAGGGTTTTTCCATAAGGCAAGCATCGACACTGCAAATGGCATGGGACATTCAAATACATCAAAACGATCCACCATGCCTTCATTTTTAATTGAAGGAGATAAGGAGGGTTCTCTAGGGGAATATTTTGAAGAATATGAGCCCCAGAATCAAAGGTTCAAGGAGCACCTGAGCTTTCATGAGTTCTATCGGATCAAGAATGGAAGGAGGAATGATCCTCATCAAAGGGAGGATAAATTGATGTAGGGATCAGCCCTACAACGTATTATGGTAGGGTTATTCTTGCCCACATTTTATGGGACACCTAAGTACCCAGCAAAAGCATGGGTAGAGAAGCTGGACACATACTTCCAGCTCCACAAGGTTTCTGAGACAGAAGCTATCAGATTACTGCATTACACCTGGAAGGGGAAGCTCAAGATTGGTGGTTTCATGGATTGAACACACTTGGGCATCATCATATCACTTCATACTCAGCTTTCACCAAGAAGCTAGTGGAGAGGTTTGATCCAAGGGATTCAGAAGCCCACTTTTCCAAGATAACCAAGCTCAAGAAGGAAGGAGATCTTGAGGATTATATTGCTGAGTACCTACAGCTTTCAGTGATGGTACCTAACCTCACTATGAGTAGGAAGGTATGCATGTTTTTGAATGGGAAGGCTGAACCATTACAAGGGTTGGTCAAGTCTACCAAACCAACTACACTCCTTGAAGCTGTGGAGAAAGCTAGAGATCTACAACACATCTTGCCTAAGGCAAGAACCCTTTTACAGCAGGAGACCCACTCAAGGCCAAGGGAGACAATCGATGTTCGAGAATTGGAGGAGAAATGTGTTTTATGGGAAGCACATCCTATTAAGACCCTCTCCAAGAAGGATTCCAACGTTGTACAACCTATAAAAGACTTTGCTCCAAAAGGAGGAGTTATTGCAGCTTTGAGAGGGGTCCCAAAGTATCTAACCTTGAGGGTGAGAGGCACCATCATGGGGCAAAGATTTTCTATATTGATAGATAGTGGAGCCACTCATGATTTTATTGATGCACATCTGGAACACAAGAGAGGGATTCCCATGGAGGAGTTTGAGGGATTTTCAGTTTTGGTTCCAGAAGCCATTACTCTGCAATGTGCCAAGTATGTTCCAGTGCTGACCATTACTATGGGTACCTATATCTTGACAAACCACTTCTTTGTGGTAGATATTCTAGACACTAATGTCATATTGGGAGTGCAGTGGTTAGTCACTCTTGGGAGAGTTACCACTGACTGGAGGGGAAGATGGCCAACAACAAAAGATCAAGGGTACGAACACATATCCCCGTCAGGTTGTTTCAGCAGATAGGATGGAGGCAGATCTACACAGAGGAGATGTTGCATGGGTAGTGAAGCTGCATATATTAGAGGTGAAGGGCAAGGACTCACCAATGAATCTAGATGTTCAATCTCTTTTGGACCGATATTCTACAGTATTTGAGGATGTCCCACCAGGGAGAACTCTTAACCAAGGGTTTGAACACACCATTGAGTTGTAACACGGGGTCCAAGCAGTGATCACCACTCCTTATAGACATCCCAAGGCCTATAGGGATGAGATTGAGAAAGCTATCCAAGAGCTGCTAGCTCTAGGGCACATCCGGCCTAGTACTAGTCCTTTTGCCTCTTCGGTGAGTTTGGTGAAGAAGAAAGATGGCACATTGAGGATGTACATTGATTATAGGGCCTTCAATAAGAAGACCTTGAAGAACAGGTACCCTATTCTCAGGATCGATGAACTCATGGATGAGCTGAGGGGATCCAAATATTTCTCCAAGACTAATTTGAGGTCTGAGTACCATCAGATCAAGGTGAGGGAGCAAGATATCCCCAAGACAACGTTCAAGTGTCACTATGGGTATTTTGAGTTTCTGGTAATGAACTTTGGATTGACTAATGCTCCAGCAACTTTCCAACCCTGCATGAACCATATCTTCCAGGGTCACTTGCAGAAGTTTGTATTGGTCTTCTTTGATGATATTCTGATCTACAGCCGCACTTGGGAGGAGCACTTGTAGCATATTGAGACAGTCTTACATATCCTCAAGAAGCAGCAATTCGATGCCAAGCTCTCCAAATGTGAATTTTGCCTCACAATTTGGGGCATATCATAGGAGTGGATGGAGTGAGGGTACATCTGATAGCTTGAATCTTCTCCTATTGTACCCTCACTCCATCCACTCCTATGATATGCCCCAAATTGTGAGGCAAAATTCACATTTGGAGAGCTTGGCATAGAATTGCTGCTTCTTGAGGATATGTAAGACTGTCTCAATATGCTATAAGTGCTCCTCCCAAGTGCAGCTGTAGATCAGAATATCATCAAGAATGTTACAAAACTTAGAGGGTTTGTGGGCATCTGCAATTATTACTGAAAGTTTGTGAAATGGTTTTTACAATTAGCAGCACCACTTACAGATTTGACCAAGAAGGGGGCTTTCCATTAGACACCTACAACACAGAGAGCTTTTGATAAGCTCAAATAGGTAATGAGTAGTTGTCCTGTTTTGGTTTTTCCTAACTTTTCTCAACCTTTTGTGCTAGAATGTGATGCATCATGTGAAGGTATTGGGGTAGTCTTGATGCAAGGAGGGTATCCTATAGCCTTTGAGAGCAGAAAAATTCTCCCTCATGAGAGTCTATACCCCATCTATGATAAATAAATGTTGGCTATCATGCATGCATTAGCCAAATTCTGATAATATTTGGTGGGCAATAAGTTCAAGGTGAAGACTGATCACAACAGCCTTAGATTCTTTCTTGAACAGAGGCAACTTCAGGAAATACAAAAGAAGTGGGTGAGAAAAATCCAGGCCTATGAATTTGACGTAGAATATGTCAAGGGGAAGAGAAATATAGTAGCCGATGCACTTTCTAGGAGGCCTACAGCACTGTCCTTGAGGGGCATGGACGTAGATTAGAAGGCTCAACTTTTAGTTGAGTACTACAAAGATGAATTTGCATTTGGGATTCTTGATGGGGTGGCATCGGATGATAGATTTAGAGTGATGGATGAGGTTATCTATTACAACGATCAGATCTACTTGACTAAGAATTCTAAGCTCAAGGAGAATATCTTATTGGCCTCACATGATTCACCACTTGCCGGGCATCAAGGATTCACAAAGACTTACAGATCTATCAGGGAGAGATTCTCATGGAAGGGTCTCAAGGAGGATGTGCTCCAGCATGTTAAGGAATTCACCACTTGCCAACAGAATAAGGAAGAGAACACTTATCCTGCTGGATTATTACAACCCTTACCTATTCCGGATGGGAAGTGGGAAAGTATCTATGTGGAATTCATCACCGGCTTACCAACAGTGCAGGGTAAGGACTGTATCTTTGTTGTTATTGATAGACTAACAAATTACACTCATTTATTTGCTATTTCTACACATTATACTACTTCACAGGTAGCTTAGCTCTTCTTCAGAGATGCATTTAGACTCCATGGTCTCCCTAGGACCATAGTGAGTGATCGGCACAACCGCTTCATGGTTGGATTTTGGCAAGAAATTTTCTGGTTAGTGGGCACTGATTTGACCCCCAACACCAGCTATCAGCCCCAAACTGATGGGTAGACTGAGATAGTGAACAAGTGGCTAGAAGGCTACTTGATGAACTATGTGGCAGGGCAGCAGAAATCTTGGTTGCGTTGGCTCCACTTGGGGGGGTATTGTTACAACACTACTCACCACATCTCTATTGGCATGACTCCATTCCGAGCCTTATATTGATATGAGGCACTCTCACTTGCTGATGTTATGTTTGGGGCAAGTAAAGCTCCAAGGGCAAGGGATTGGATTCAAGAGAATGAGGACATAGTCCGGGCACTCAAAGATAACATTGCTACTGCCTAGAACCAGCAGAAGATGTATGCAGACCATGGTCGGATAGAGAGACAGTTTGAGGTGGGAGATCTTGTGTACCTACACCTTCATCCTTTAAAATAGTCCACACTCAAGGCAAAGG
This sequence comes from Pinus albicaulis, assembly GCA_034641835.2. Classification (NCBI taxonomy): domain Eukaryota; kingdom Viridiplantae; phylum Streptophyta; class Pinopsida; order Pinales; family Pinaceae; genus Pinus; species Pinus albicaulis. The sequence goes on from CM076571.1 coordinate 316,388,438, forward strand.
GAGCTGAAAAGCTCAAACCATGGTTCTATGGCCATACAACATGAACAGATATATCGGCATGGAAACATATGAGCTGGAGCTCCCTAAGGGGAGCAAGATCTACAATATCTTCCATGTTTCTTTCCTCAAAAAGGCCATTGGGAGGAATGTAGTTTCCAACATGGAACTTCCTCCTATTGATAATGAGGGTCATTTGATCTTGTAGCCAGAAGCAATCTTAGACACAAGGGAGAGGCAGTTGAGAAACAAGGTCATCAAAGAATATTTGATTTGATGAAGGAATATACCAGATGAGGATGCCACTTGGGAGGGAGAGAAGATATTGCAGCATCCTTTTTTACCGTTGCTTGTGGGCAAGCAACTTTTGAGCAGGGAGGATTTCAATGTTTCCAATTAGCCATTGCTACTTGGAAAATTATAATTGCTCCATTTTTGAAATAAGAAGTAAGAAACAAAATAAAATCTATCCCAGTGTGAAAGGGGATTGAGTTAAGAGGATAAAATAAAGCCTCTTGAGTGTGAAGAGGGGAAAAAGCAAGGAGCTAGCTATGGTTGACCAAGTCAATAGCACTGTCACAATGGAGGGAAAGCCACTAGGGTAGCACAGTTTTGAAGGAGAAGACTTCTCAAAGAAGCTACATCACCAATGAGTGGGGCTCGGGATGGTGGAGCTCACTTGGGATAGAAAAGGAAGGAATAGGGGCAAAAGGATTCATTCATTCATACTTCTTTTTTCAATCCTATGACTGATTGCAAGCTTCAGCTGTTTAGCCGGAGTTGCAACACTGTTTAGTGCAAGAGTTCTCATGCGGGAATTCTAGTTTCATCATTGTTGTAGTTGATTATGGGTTCTAAGGAGGAGGTCTTGAGTTCCATTCTCAGAAAATATCTTGAGGAAATCCATCCTATAACCTTGAAAGTGCAGTCACTCCCAGTGAGTGCATTATTTTTGCAGTAGTTGCAGTAGGTGGGGTTGTAATCTATCTATTTGTGCTTATTTTGGAAGAGGAGTATGTGATTTCCACTCCAGGGGTTATATTGAGGAAGGGCTTGAGCCCATTCTTGTATTATGTATCCCTTTTTGAGCATATCATATAGTTCTCAATACAGAGTTGCTAGGTACAGTATTATTTTCTACAGGGATGTATCTTGTGTTGCTATTTTTCCGGAAACCCTTGCCGGAGAGTTCCAAGGTGTTTGTAAAAGAGGTCAATCCTCTCATTTATGATCTTATAATGAATGAAAGCTCTAGATATATGTTATTCCATCTATTGTTTTAGTTTACATCATAAGAATAATGCTATTGCTGCCTCCAGAATTTCTATTTTATGATGTACTGGGGTTGTGATGATTTTAGCACATTTAAGTTGGGGAGATCTGTTTAATGTAGTTAGAGTTATTTTTTTCTGATGCCATTCCATATTTAAGCTAGATACAACATATTTTAGAGGATACAATCCCTGTACTTTGTTATTATTTCTCTAGTTTCCCTATATAGCATCCTCATTGGAGATATTGCTGAAATTCCTGAAAAGGAATATTACAAGGGGGCCAGTGCAGATCAGAAACCTGCTCCTGCTGGTGTGTCGGCCTCCGGTCGACGTCTGAGTGATACTAGATATAGGATGGAGTTGGGCGACCAACTCATTGCATTGTTTGTTGAGGTGGGCATCTGCCCCACTGATTTCAGAGATATAGAGGCCGATGATAAGATCTTACAGAAGTGGAATAGCATGCCACGTGACATGTACAGCCTGATGCGGCATGTTGCAGGATTTACAACATCTTTTATGCGAATGACGAGGACTGTCACACATTACGAGCGAGCCGCAGCACATGATGGACAGTTTGCAAGGCACAACATACCATCGACATCTCATGATCGTTCATGGCCTCACGCTGCGCTATATTTGCATGAGCGTCCAGTAGCATCTACTAGTAGTCATCATGGAGATGAGGCTCGATCATTGGCTGATCCATGACATTTATATTACAGTTGTATATTTTTAACATTATTCAGTTATATATATATATATATATATTATATGGTCCATGTATTTTATGTTCATTTTGAAGTTGTACTTAATTTACATGTTGGTGATCATCATTATGAGTATGTTGTTAGGTCATGTTAGATATGTTCATTTAATGTGTAGCTTGCAGATAGATGTGTATGTGATAGCATGATATGTATATTTGATGTTTGTGTTGTACTGATGATGTTAATATATAATGTTAATTGTGTTTTGTTAGATGATCATGATCACGATGATGCGGTTAGAAATTTTGAATGTGTTTTTTAGTCAAATATGATGTCTGTACGATGCTTATCATGAACGTGATGTTTATTAATTAATTTATAAATACCAAATGATCATGATATTGTAAATTTGTAATATTTGTATTTCTAATTATATTTAAAATTCTAAAATTGTAGTTGTAATGATATATATGTAAATTTCTAAAATTGTAATTGTATGTAAAATACTTGTAAAATTTTAATTGTATTAATGTGAAATGAATTTATTAAAATTTGTAAATTTGTAAATTTTAAATAATTGTAAAATAATAAATATAGAATAATATGATTTATTGTAACATAAGGAAATTTAGAAAATAATGCAAATAAATTCTTGTACTTAATTAGAATTATCATTATTTTATTATGATCTTAGATACAAAAAAATAATTAATTTATACAGTACGCCATTGTTTTTGAGATCAAGTACATAATACCAAATTATCAAGTGAATTATTGATTTTAACATTAACACAATGCAAATTACCAATTAATTCAAAATACATATCACATTAATATTTCGAAAAACTCATCTTAAAAAGTATAAATATTGATGAAATAACACATATTGTACCATATCACTCTTGATTCTCATGATCACCCTCATTATCTTCTAGCTCGCATGGCATGATAACACTATTGTTCTCAAAAATATGTTTTTATCTAGGGTCATTTGTCAATACGAACCACCAATCCCTATCCAACACATCTAGGTAGAAAAACACTTGGTTGCACTGTTTAGGGAAAACATAGGGCTCCTTAGCTTCATCCCATATGTTTCTAGAGTTGATACATATCAACCTACTATCACGATCTTCCTTTACATTATTCCGATCAAAGGTGTCCCGCCACTTGCACCTAAAAATAACACATTGGAAAGAAGAAAAATCCACTTCAATGATCTCTTGTATCTTTCTAACGTAAACTAACGTCCCTCTTACTAGTTGTTGATCATGGTGGCTAGATCGACTAGATTGATCAAACTTGACTTCCACTCCGCAGTCTTATGTGATGTTTCCAGGATCGGCATTTTTTATGCGAAAATGGTGTCCATATGCCCACATAGATGGGAAAAAATGCACCTATTATAAAAAAGTTTAAAAAATTATATAAGTGTCATGTGTATTATAAATAATAATCCAACAGTTAAAGTATGAAATGTAGATTTCTTAATATAAGTTTCAAATTTACATATAAATTATTACCGAGTTGCTGCACCCAATCCCTACGTTTATCGCATCCTCTTCAACATGTGGGTAACGACCGATAGCACCGTATTTCTCTCTGACCTAGTCAGCAACCCAACTGTTGGGGCATATTTTTGGCATATTTTCTTTTAAATGATCGGGATAAGGCACACTTCTACCATTCAACCATCTGAATTCTTTCCTGCCACTATCCCATTTCATTGTTTTTTGTTCATACAATGCGACCCACAGTTGTGTCGCTTCAGAATTGTAAAGAACGAATTTATTCATTGCTTCAATTTTTGCATTCGTTGATGAAATCAAACCAACATTATATAGTACTTAGAGATCAAAATATACATTATATCAAAGTTCAACATGAATATTAATTACTTTTTGTAAATTTGAAAACTTATAAGTTGCTTACTCTTTATCAAGTGCTTTTTTCCACTTGTTTGGAGCAACTCTCATTCTCTTTTTTGTTCATCCAATTCATCGCCCCAAATCACCGCATCTAATCCGCTTTCGATCTGCTTGATGTGCTCACTGGAATAGTAGAAGGACTCATATGATATGTACCCCTCTACCATAGACCCCTCGGGTTTTTCCCTTCGTCAAACAAAACCTTTCAATTTCTTCATGTACCTCTCTAAGAAGAAAATCGAACGACAAGAAAAAACCCCAACTAATTCAACCTCATCTACCAAGTGGATTAGAAGATGAACCTGTAAGTCCATGAAACTCATCGGTAGTTCCTTCTCAAACGTACAAACAATGTCAACTATCTCTTGATGCCACCGTGGAATGCTAGCCACATGAATCTCCTTTGACGTGATCCAATGTACAAATGCAGATAATTTAGATATGGCACGTCCTAGGTCTTGAGGGAATTCATGTTTCACACACCCACGCACAAACAAAGGATAATGACACTGCAAAGTTATAAAAACATTCAATAATATACAAAATTAGTTATGTTTTATGATCACTGCATGGGATAAAATTTACTAATATAACAAATAATAAAATCATGCTTTTGATATTATACGTACTCTTAGAATATTCAAATAGTCATGTGATTTCAACCTCGACAAATGGTCATCCACATTGAAGTAGCACCGTAGTGAAGACTGTTGGCCGGATAAATCGTTCTTGTGGACAAGACCGATCTCCCTAGTGTCAGAAGACAATCTAACAACAAACGAACAACTAAGTTTGTCTTTCTCTAAGTATATTGGTTTTACAAATAAATGTTATAAAGGTGTCGATCCTACCTTAGATCCAAATGCTTATTTGCGGTCGTAAAGCTTCTGTCGCATCAATAATCCTTCCTTCGCAACAAAAGTTATTTTATCGACCTACAGTCACAAACAAGCAAATATTAAATAGCACCTATATAACAAATAATTATAAAACATACCTATCATAGTGATCAAGGAATCTATGAAATAAATGATCAAACGAAAGCTTATTGAAATAAACAATCGAACAACAATTTATTGAGAAAAACAAAACTTGATTGTATTAATCTTAAAATATACAGAAGAACCTTACAACCTTAGCCTTGATGTTCGAAAGGCCTTCCCGGGGTTCAAAGCAGGAGTCTCCTCTACTTTGATAAGTCTTGCACTCTTCCTCCAGGAGCACAAAGAGGTATGTGATCTTTCCTCTCAAAAGCACTTCAACTCAATCACACATAAAGCTGAACTCCAATTCTCAATATTCAAAAGCTTAACCTTTTCAATCCTCCATTAGTTTTTTTAACCCTTTGAGGCTACCCAATGCCTCCTTTTATAGAGCAGATGAGGAGGTTAGGATTCCACCTTTAAAGGGATAGAATCCTCCTTCAAAGGGATAGGCTCCTCACATCAAGGGATTAGTTCCTTAAGGTGTGGGATACATGCACCTTACTAAAGCGTACTCATCCCCAAAAAATCTCATCTAGAACCTTCCATAATTGACCAAAAATCAACTTTTTCACTTTGATTTCGCACTTTTTTGACTTTACAGGAAGTCCGCAGGCATAACACTGGAAAATTGCGTTCTAGAACACAGTTTCTCTTCACATTACCTGGGTAACCTAGCTAAAAACGCAGGTAAGTCTCATATTAACTGCATACCCAAGGCTTTTTGAGTTTTAAGGGTTTTTCCTCCATTTTTAGGAACTTTTCTCTGATTTTCAAGGTTTGGAATGAGGAACAAAGGTTGTAACACTTGTAGAGGAGGTAAGTATGAGTGTCAATGAGCTCATACAGTCAGCATAATTTCAAGGTGAAAATTTTTAGTGTAACAGATTGCCCCCTAAAGAGCGAAGTCTGAAATAGATGAAGATGAAATCTGTCATATATGAAGAGTGAAGTACTTTATAATTTCAAGGATCATCCTATGGACACCCGAGTCGGAACCTGTAAAAACATCCAATGCAAAAAAATATATGTAATCATATCATTGCTGAGGTAGGCATTCCCATACTCAGATCAAAACTAACTAGAAACTAATTTAAACTGTTCTGATACAGGAATTATTTTCAATACATCAACAATATAGACATGTGTAGACACAGCATGGACGCAGCGATCTGTTTATAAATATTCCACTGTATAAATAAATAACAAAAATTCCTCGCAGCCTGGATGGTGGAAACTAGATCCAGGGTCTTGATTTCCGCATCTCGAACTAGTACGATTCTATCCATGTGAATAAATGTGTTGAAGTCGAACATGGTAGAAACCACTTGATTACCAGTCAATGATGTACATTGTTAACAAGTGTGAGAGAAACCATCAGTAATGCCAATGGCTCTCAAAGTACTCAGTACAATCCATGAAATGTGAATGAATGAGCTAAAGTTGAACATGTCACGGAATCTTTCGATCGAAGGTCAATGATGCAACCTATCATCGAAGGCGAGAAACCCACCATTGAGGCATGCAGATTTCAAGGTACTGACGATTTCTGGATCAACTTCCCAGATAATGAGTTGTCATCGATAGAAAGTGATTCGTCGTAGGAAAGGCCACAACACGAAATCATAGATCAAGTTTTGAAGAAATATATTGGCAAGGACTGACTCAGTGATGGTCAAAATGGATGACAGATATTTTTTAGATGAATGATATATTTGAACTGTCCTCTTGAACACATAACGACACTGCAGATGGTTTGGTGACAATTGACCCAAAGCTAATACCCAGAAACCAGCTGAAGACTTTCAATGTGGTTTGATTAACTATGAGGCAAAGGATTTTCCCAACCCAGGTGAACAAAAAGTGTCGTGTTCAAGAGTGGTTAACGGTTTTCTGAATAATCAGATCTATCAAACAGGTTCATTTTTCTCTCTTTTCCCCCACCATTTCTGGCAAGTACCTCTTTATTTTTGACAAGCTTGAGGAGGATAACATTTGCTTGTTTATAAGCTCATCCTTCGGATGATTCCAACTTAGTTTAAGATTCAAACCCTAAGAAGGAGTGGTTCGTTCCTGTTTAAAATTGAACAGGTCCTTTACTGTTAAGTTTTAACGAGTCCAGTATAGGAGAAACTTGGTGTTTTTCAATTTTAGGGAGTCAAAAGAAAAAACTTAAGAAAACTCCATGGGTGTAATTTTTCGTAAACTTAGTCTCTCAGGCCCGAAAAAGGATAAAATAATGCGGGAGAGAACTTTATTGACCGTAATTAGTCAATGTATACCTTTTTCGTAAATAGTCCATTTCAGTCCGTAAAAGGGGTAAACTTATACTGAAGGGACGATCATTCATTTACTTTAACGAGTTCGAATAATCAAGTGCTTAGAGAGTCTGAAAAGGGCTTAAAAGAGAACTCCAGGGTTTCGCTTTTTCGGTAAGTTTTATCGAGTTCGAAAAAGGGATAAAAATGTACTCATGGTTTTCACTTTTTCGTAAGTTTTAACGAGTTCGAAAAAGGGATAAAAAAGTACTCATGTGGCCGACTTTCAATTTAATTTACGAGCAGGAAAAGACAGAAAGAACTCGGCATTTTCATATGTTTTAAAAGAATGAAAGATAGCAAAATAATCTCGGGATTTTCATGAGTTTAACGAGTCTTGAAAATAACCGAAATTAACTCAAGATAGGTTTCATTTTTACAAAAGCTTGAAACAGAGAAAAACTATGCTTAAGAGTGGTTTCATTTTTACACAAGCTTGAAACAGAGAGAAAACTGTGCTTGATGCCCCCTAAGCGTAACTGCTAGAGCGCATGCCCCCCCAGCTTCATTTCATTCAACTAAGTACACTGATGGTAATTAATAGCTGGATGGAATGAAGGTTCATTTATGAGATCATATGAAAGACCCGACCTAAAAACTAACCTAAATATATGACTTAACATCTACGAGGTCTATTCAAAGACTTGACTCAATTAGGGGAGGATTTGTTTCATTTTTTAACGAGCTTGACACAGGAAAAGAACTATGCTCATGGCAACCTGTTTCATTTTTTAACGAGGTTGACACAGTAAAAGGAAGTATCCTCAGAAACTACTTATTTCCAATCTACCTACATAACCTACTGATTCATTTTTTAATCAGGTTGACACAGGAAAATAACTCTCCTCATACCTAATTCATTTTTTAATGAGGTTGACTTAGTAACAGGAACTATCCTCTGACCAACTGATTCATTTTTTGAACGAGGTGGACACAGTAAAAGGAACTATCCTTAGACTCACTGATTCATTTTTTAATGAGGTTGACACAGTACAAGGAACTATCCTCAGACTCATTGATTCATTTTTTAATGAGGTTGACACAGTACAAGGAACTGTCCTTAGACTCACTGATTCATTTTTTAATGAGGCTAACACAGTACAAGGAACTGTCCTCAGATCTTGATCATGGCTTCCAACTGGAAGAAACACATGTCAGGGACACACCTTGGTCATGGCTTCCAAGAGGTCTTCATCAGAAGGAAGAATAGTTCTCTAGAAGGAATACATGTCAAGGGACTCAAAAGGGATAAGAACATCACGTTCAAATAATCCCATAGATTTTTCCATGTCAATTACCAGATCTAATTCATAGGAAGTCGAGCAAACATTGAGAGGCTCGCTTCCATCGGTAACTGAAAACATGGGACTAGTTGCCACATAATTAACCCGTGGTGGGGTAGATACCACTTTAGAAATAGGAACATTTAGGGGTGTCATATTATTGGTAGTCGAATCAAGACTAGGGAACGAAGCTGGTCTACAGTCACAATATTACCATTGTGAGGGAAAGACATCACGCGAAAGAGTGTCGATACGACAGCTTTCATTGCATAAACATAGTCTCGCCCAAGGAGTAAATTGAAATCCAAGGGACCTCGAACTACCATAAGATCAATACAGACAGTTTTGCCTTCCAAAGTAATAGAAAAATTAGGAAGGATCCCTAAAGGTTCACTAATGGTTCTATTAAATTCTTTCAGATTCTGCGTAATAGGCACAAGCTGAGGAGAACCCAAAGCTTTCCAAGCAGTTGAGGATAAAATACTAACAGAAGCACCTTCATCTACTTGTATGCGGTGTATGTCCCTACCACCAAACTTCACAATGATTTGGAAAGGGATAGAGGAAGGAAGACGAGGTTCTGTCAGTCTATTCCAATCAAAGGAGAAGACCTCAGTACTTGGAGGGGGTTCTGTAGAAACAGGTGAAATGCCCCCGACATAGAAGAATCTGATGTAACAAGAAGAACCTGAGCAGTATGAAGTTCACTCTCTACAAGGAGAGTGGGATCGACCGAATGTAAAATCGAATCGACCAATTGATCAACTAATGGATCATCAACCTGAGTGATATGAGTTTCACTCTCCAATGGAAGAGTGGGATCGACTGTACTTGAAATTAGATCAATCACTCCGTCAGTTGACGACAGGTTGGGAGAAAGTTTACAGTAACAAATTGAAAATTCTTGCTGTGGAACAGTAAGGTTTTCCAATAATTTTGAGGCTTCATCAATGTGAGGGAAAATGTGAGTTTGATGACTCCCTTTGCATAACTTACAAGGAAACCTAACTTTACCCTTTTTCCTAGGAACCTGACTATCACTGGTTGATGGATCAACGGAAAGTTGATGAGATTTTTCTGACCATACTTCCAAGACCTTTGGAATACCAGGACAATTGATAAGGAATTGGTCACCCTTACAAAGCCTGCAAGGGTATTTGGGTTTACGATGCATGTTGGAGGTTTCCTCAACACAACTAACACTTACAGCCATGGTTGGTTGGTTGACTTCTTTCTTATCTTGCTTCTTCTTCTTCCCTTTCTTCTTCTTCTTAGCCACCTGGTTACTAGCGTCAAGGCTTTTACCAAGCGAAGAGGAAGAAATGGAGGAAGAAATATTAGGTGAAGAAGGTAAAGGGTCAATAGAAGGTTGGTGATGTTGAGATGGTGAACTCTGTTGAGGTGAAGCATCTGGTTGAGGTGGAACAATTGGAGTATTCGGGGCCAACGAAGTTGAAAATAACCATATCGGTAAACCTATTCTAAATCCAGGTAATGAAAAATTAGCGATATAAGGAGGACCAACATTTCCAAAGGAAGAAAAAGTACTAGGAATCTCGTTAAGAGGGGTTCCTTGGTTGGTAAATTTCGAAACAGTTCCCATTATATTCAACTTCAGTGAATTTTATTAACAAAATTAACAATTCACAATTCACATCTAACAATTAAAATTCACAATTCACACCTATGGTCTCTAAAAGTAAAAACAAACAAATCAACACGCGCTATCAAATCTAGGAGTCAAACCACACACAAACAGTAACTTCCCGTACTAAAAACACTAGTTGGTGATGAAATCCAACATCGTAGAACTTAATATATAAAGGGCAGTTGGAACAGTTACCCTGACAACCTACTTAATGAAACAGACTGGCACAAGTTTCTTCACAAAACCATCTCGAGTGAAGATAACCCCCCAGAGAGTCCAAGTGAGCCTAGTCGACGTCTGCTCCTGGTACAGTGGGATCTTCCCTCCACCGTCACCTTAGGAAAGAATCCTATAGATAATGGCCACTAAGGTTACCAACAGAAACAAATATACCTGGGGGAACAGTCTACGATTCGACACACACGCAAGGGAAGAGTATCAAAGCTCAATCCCCTTGAAGGCTCCTTGACATAATCCAAGGTATACTGACAAGTGACCCCAGGCTCCTCGACAATGGTCTATCCGAGGTTTACCGTTGTTAATACGTGTATATCTTCTATCGTTCCCAATGAGGAAGGATTGATTACCTCACTGGTTTAGATATGATCTCGTGCTTGACTCCTTTAGGAGGAGCTTCCCAGAGCATACATGCAACAATTGGAATTTTTCCTACCGCAAGATCGACTACTTGTTTGTTTTACTATCTTGGAGAGTTAACTAAAACCTATTCCAAGGCACTAGCCTAAGCTATATTGGTGGAAAGAGCCCTAAAAATGTAAAAATTACTAGATGAATTTTAATTAAGCGTTGTGTTATTTAGGCTGTTATTACTCAAAAGGGTAAATGGATATGAAACCAATGGTATTATGACCCGAACCAAAACTGAATGCAATCGAATATGATAATGTAATATTTTCAATTCGATGAATCCTAACTAATGTAAGGAGAGAATTTCCATTCACTTCCAACAATGCAAAGATTGATAACTAAGAGAAAATATAACAAATTCTCTAGTGCACTAATTTCATCAAGAAAAACTAATGCAAATCAATCCCAAAACAATTTTATATTTTTGTGTTTTTAAAACAAGCATAAAAACATCTAAATTCAAATCAAAGAAAAATGATCTAAATCTACAATTGATTTTTCAGAATGTAAACTATGCAGTTGTAATCTATGCACAATTCACATGAAAAGTATGCAAATGTAATCTATGCACATTTTTCATTTATATTCTGAAAATGAGAATTCTAACTATGCAAATGTGATCTATGCAACAGAATTCTCAAACACAAGATGATTCTAATGTAATCTAAGAACCAATCAATTGCAAGTCAAGAAAATCGGGTGAGAGTTCCAAAGATCAAAAAGATGTAAAATTGTGAAAAGATTGAGACAAACCTCCAAGTAATGACCAAAGGAAATCAAATTAAGAATTTCTCAAAAAAGAGACTCAAAACACCCAATTAATTTAATGGATATTGATGAGATGAAGAATTACTGAAAGGAAGTCATAAACAAGGATTTTTGACAGAAAAATACAGATCTGGGTAGATGCTAAGAATCCTAAATTAAATTTAAACTAAACTAGAAAAAATAAATCTAAAGTTTTTCCAAAATTTTAACAGGGTCCGCAGGCCCCCAGAAGTAACAGGTGCGGTCCAGCACTGTTTACTCAAGGAAAGTGCGAAATTGCCCGCACTGTGTAAAAGAACAAAGTGCGGTCCCCAAAAAATTTCAAGAAAAACGTAAAAGATTTCAAAATTTTCAAAAACAGAGAAAACCTAAGCTACCCAGGCAGATATTCATGAATCAAAAACCAGGAAAAAACTTTTCGTCAAATCAAAATAAAAGAGAACCAAAAACAACAAGTTCTTTCCCCAGCGGAGTCGCCAATTTGTTAGCCGGATAAATCGTTCTTGCGGACAAGACCGATCTCCCTAGTGTCAGAAGAAAATCTAGCAACAAAAGAACAACTAAGTTTGTCTTTCTCTAAGTATATTTGTTTTACAAATAAATGCTATAAAGGTGTCGATCCTACCTTAGATCCAAATGCTTATTTGCGGTCGTAAAGCTTCCGTCACATCAATAATCCTTCTGTCGCAACAAGAGTTATTTTATCGACCTGTAGTCACAAACAAGAAAATATTAAATAGCACCTGTATAACAAATAATTATAAAACATACCTATCATAGTGATCAAGGAATCTATGAAATAAACGATCAAACGACAGCTTATTGAAATAAACAATCGAACAACAATTTATTGAGAAAAACAAAACTTGATTGTATTAATCTTAAAATATATAGAAGAACCTTACAACCTTAGCCTTGATGTTCGAAAGGCCTTCCCGGGGTCCGAAGCAGGAGTCTCCTCTACTTTGATAAGTCTTGCACTCTTCCTCCAAGAGCAGAAAGAGGTATGTGATCTTTCCTCTCAAAAGCACTTCATCTCAATCACACATAAAGCTGAACTCCAATTCTCAATCTCCAAAAGCTTAACCTTTTCAATCCTCCATTAGTTTTCTTAACCCTTTGAGGCTACCCAATGCCTCCTTTTATAGAGCAGGTGAGGAGGTTAGGATTCCACCTTTAAAGGGATAGAATCCTCCTTCAAAGGGATAGGCTCTTCACATCAAGGGATTAGTTCCTTAAGGTGTGGGATACATGCACCTTAGTTCCTCCAGTGATTAGTTCCTTAAGGTGTGGGATACATGCACCTTAGTTCCTCCAGTGATTAGTTCCTTAAGGTGTGGGATACATGCACCTTACTAAAGCATACTCATCCCCAAAAAATCTCATCTAGAACCTTCCAGAATTGACCAAAAATCAACTTTTTCACTTTGATTTTGCACTTTTTTTACTTTACAGGAATTCCACAGGCATAACACTGGAAAATTTCCTATTAACTGCGTACCCAAGGCTTCACATTACCTACGTACCCTAGCTAAAAATGCAGGTAAGTCTCATATTAACTGCGTACCCAAGGCTTTTTGAGTTTTAAGGGTTTTTCCTCCATTTTTAGGAACTTTTCTCTGATTTTCAAGGTTTGGAATGAGGAACAAAGGTTGTAAGACTTGCAGAGGAGGTAAGTATGAGTGTCAATGAGCTCATACAGTCAGCAGAATTTCAAGGTGACAATTTTTAGTGTAAAAAAGGCCCAGATGAAATTGGCACCTTCACATCCATTATAACTTCCTTTGCTAAATATATATCATATTTTTTTTAAATCCTTGGGATGTCACCTTCTTTGAAAAACCATGAATTAGAGGGACCAGTGCCTACCTCTGATCCTGTACTTTCTAATCGTCTTGGCCAATATTTATTTTTAGTCTTTGAAGTAATAAGATCTTTCCTAACCGCCAATGTGTCACTTTGTTTTGATGATATGTGCCTCCATAAAGAAGATGAAACATTTTTAAATATATGCATGGGATCTAATAACTGGGAAATCTTAAGATGCTCCCAATATGGGAGGTCATAAAAGATAGATTTCCTTTTCATCCCAATGGGCAATTTATCAACATAGGTGTTGAAGAAATCTGGATCATCGAACTTAGGCTCCCCATTTGAATCGAATATTTCTGTGAACTCCATCTCCTTCTCTCTCTCATATGCTCTAAGCCATTCAGCTAGTGTCATTATTGGATGCCTTTGGGTTCTTTCTCATTTACCATTGAAAGCAGATGTTTCTCTTCTGTAAGGGTGTTGTTCTGGTAGGAATATCCTGGAGCAATCATAAACTGGCTTTCGTAGGTCCTTGGACCATCTAGCTTTCATAGAATTTCCACAACATTTACATCCAAAATACCTTTTTGTTACAAGACATGCGAGATTATATTTGTATACATTAATTAATATGCATGGCACCTTAAAGAATATCATGAAGATCAGAAAAAATAATATTACAACGAATTAAGTAACTAATATGTGAAAGAATATTGTTACATTATATATAAAAAAAATCAATAATTTAAACATGTAATTTACCAAAGAAAACTCCTAAGCCTGGATGATCATGTGTCATGTAAGCACATATGCCATACAACATAAACCTCCTCTCTACTGCGATGGGTCTTGATACATCATATACATTTATCCCATCCCATAATTCCTTTAATTCATCTACGAGTAGTTGTAAGTAGACATCCATATTCTTCACTTGTCTTCTACCAGGGACTATGAGAGCCAACATAAGATGTTCATTCTTCATGGAAAACCATGGGGGCATATTGTTACTGATCACTACTACAGGCCAAATAGAATAATTGGTGTTCTGGAGGGAATATGGGTTGATGCCATCCATGGCTATGCTGAGTCATAGAATTCGTACTTCATTCTTGAATTTTTCTGGCCATGTATCCTATATATTCTTCATGGCTATTGAATCAGTTGGTATTCACATAAATCCCAACTCACTTTTGTGTGAGGCATGAAATCCCTGCAACATATCTAATTATTTGCAACTAAAGAGCCTTTGAATCATTGGGATTATAGGCATGTGCCTCAATATCTTAAAAGGAGGACCAATACATGATTTACCCTTCTTTTTTGATTTATCATTTTTGTCATGACCACATTTTGGACACATATCTTTATCTACATATTCTCCTCTATATAGAATACAATCATTTGGACATGCATGATATGATATGTACTCAACACCCAACATTTTCAACAATCTTTTTGCCTCTTCGCAGCTACCGGGGAAGACATTATCACTCAGAAGAACCTTATCTTTGAATAACCTGTAGTTGGTGATCACGGAAAACTATATTAATAAATGTACATTAATGTTGATATAATTATTAACGTTCATAAAATTTAACATTTGTAATGTTCATTGCAGTGTACTGATTATATTTCAAATTTATATATAAGGGAAGTACTTTATGGTAACTTACCTCAAAAGTTCCGAGAAACATGGATTCGACAAGCCAAACTTTGCTTTCAAGTTGTACAGTAACATCGTTGTCCCCAACTAGGTAGACTTTGACTAACTGTTGGGTCCAAAGAGAGGGGTGGTGGAAACAAATTTAAGGCTTTCGAAAAAGGTGTCAACGATATGAGCATCATCCCCTAGCTGATCATCATTTTGGAATGCTTCTAACAATATTGTCTCCATGGAAATTGTATCCATTGCCAGCTTGTGAAGAACTACTATTGATATAGTCATTCCTAATTGGTGAATCTAGACATAGCGGGAATTGAATCGGTGGTTGATTCAACCATTCTTGGTATCGTTCCACTCTGATTTTTTCTCTTAATTCATTCTTCTCTCTATTTTACATTGTTGTGGGGTGCAAAGGAATATGGTAGGTAGGTCGTTCATCATCACTAGAATCCTAATAATTAAAAAAAAAAAATTGAACATGATTAGTACAAAATATTATGATATCAATTAGTAACCACGTTGACAATATTGCATGATCATAAATTGGTTTGACGTTGAAATAATTATATATTAATAAAGATATATACCAAAAATTTATAATTATAATTACCATCATTTTCCCGAGATTGTGGCTACAAGACGCAATATTGTTATGATTGGCAGGGTGAAGTGGCTGTCCATTTTCATCTACCAAATGCGTCTTGTGGTATGCAGCTCCTGATAAGAAATTTCAATGTTTTGGAGCAGTACTTTGAATATAATTTTGTGCATCTGAACTCAATGATGAATCTGCATGAACCTGCAAATTTGTATACATTATAAATTTAATTAAGTTATGCATGATTGACTAGATGGATAAAAAACATACATAAATTCAATTAGATAGTGAAAAAATAAAACAAATCTGAACTAAATATTACGTCTCCACATGGATAGTGAGAACTCCGTGATGGACATTGAGAAATATTATGGAACAAGCTGTATTTTGAATAATTGTCCATTTCATATAATATATGATATTTTCTCCTTGAATTCGAGCAAAACAAAAATAAAATTTGGTGCAAAAACCTAAATGTAATTCCAGTGCGTATGGTTCAGATAACAACACCATTCAGTTCTTTATTTTGCGCACTGGTGCGCTTTCGTAACAAGTAGCACCGGTGCGGTTCAATTAAACGATGCACTGGTAAACGAATAACCGCAATAGAAAAAGCACAACCCTATTTTCTTTAAGTGAAAAAAAAGCGGTAAATTGAAAACTGGGCGGAAAAATATTTTTGAAAATCTAATTTCATAAAACATTTCTTTAAATACTAAACACTTTTCATTATTTCACTAATTTTGCAAAAAAATTCAGCCATAGATTTGCAGGATACATACCTGGAGAAAACAAAGCATGAGAGCACTGTGGGGAAGGGAAATATTTTTAAACAGAAGTATTTAGACAATTTAAATTCCAAACCTCTGGTAATTCAAACCCTGTACCATATAATTTTAAACGACGTGAGTAAAGTTTATTGTTTTTTTGTAACTTTTTTTGAAGTTTTTTTTATGCAGTGAAATAAGAAATCAAAGTCTATTGTTTTATTTTATTTTTTCTCTAGTTTTTTATGAAGTAAAATACAAAATCAAATCTTATTGTTTTTTCAACTTTTTTTTCTGTAATTTTTTACCTTTTCTACAGTTTTCAAGAACAAAAACAAGAAAAGAAATCAATTTTTAGAAACAAAACCCTAGATTCTTTTTGTTTCTGCCATTTTTTCTCCCTCTTTCTTTTCAATTTAGATTTATAGGGTTTCTTTACTCATAAGAAATCCAACCCACGAGATGACTTGCATATTCAGATCCCAATCCATGTTGGCCCTTACGTCAATCTTAAAAAAAATACTGATTTTTTTTCGCTAGTGCGCCCTTCGTAACATTGCGCACCGGTGCACTTGGTTATACCAGCGCATTGCTGAAGTACAATGATAAAAAATAAAAAAATAAAAATGTTTTTATCAGTGCGCCATTTGTAACATATGGCTTCGGTGCACTATTACATTATGATGTACCACAAAACACGCTGTTTTGGAAAAAAACCATTTTACAAACATACCCTACATAATTTTTTTTTCTGCCCTTTCTTCTCCCAGTTGCTGTGATTTCAAAATTAGGGTTTTTCAATTTTTATTTATAGGGTTTGTATTGCTAAATATAAGCCTAAGAAATGCAACCAATGGGAGGATCTGCATAGTCAGATCTCAATCCATGTCGGCCCTTGCGTCAATCTTAAAAAAAGACATTTTTTTTTCGTCGGTGCCCCCTTCGTAACATAGCGCACCAGTGCGCTCTGTTATACAAGTGCACCGTGAAAGTACAGTGATAAAAAATTAAAAAACCAAATTTTGTTTTTATCAGTGCACCATATGTAACATATGGCACCAGTGCACTATTACATTATGGCGCACTGCATAACGTGTTGTTTTGAAAAAAAACCATTTTACAAACATACCTACATTATTTTTTTTTCTACCCAGTTTTCTCCCACTTGTTGTGATTTCAGAATTAGGGTTTTTCAATTTATATTTATAGGGTTTATATTGCTAAATATAAACCTAAGACATCCAACGAACAGGTTAACCTACATAGTCAGATCCCAATCCATGTCATCCCTTGCGTAAATAAAAAAAATAAAAAAATTCGGTGCATCCTGTCTGAAAGAGTGCACCAGGGCGCTCTATTATCACAATGCACTGTGAAAGTACTATCATAACAAATTAGAAAAATATGCAGCCGGTGCGCTATTTCATTATGACGCACCCGAAACGTTCAGTTTTGAAAAAAAAAACTTTCAAAAAATACAAACCTTACTTTCTTTTTGTTTCTCCCCTTCCTTCTTCTTCTTTCTATGATTCAAAATTAGGACTTTTCAATTTATATTTATAGGGTTTGTATTGCTAAATATAGACATAAGACATGCAATCGAGGGGACGATTAGCATAGTCGTATCCTAATCCATGTGGGCCTTGGAATGATTTAAAAAAATATATATTTTTTACCGGTGCACCATATGTAAGGTAGTGCACCAGTGCTATGTTGTCTACAAGAGCACCAGATAAGTAATGTGAAAAAATAATATTTTTTTAACAGTGCGCCATATGTAAAATATAGCACCGATTTATGCTAAAAAAACTAACACTGGACGATTTTTATTATTTTAATGATGGTTAACCGGGTGGTCATTCACATGTAATGCACTGGGGCTTCTTGTTAACATAGAGCACCGTACGGTGTATTATACTGTTTTTGCGGTGCGTGGGAAAGACATACATGCACCAATGTCGGTGCATTCACCATGAACGGCGCATCGGTTTTTTGAGATTTTTTTTTTTAATTGAGAAGTTTACAGTTTATTTAAAAATATATTATTGAATGATATGATATAGGCTTGATATTGTTAAAGAAATGACTGACAAGAGATCAAGTAACAAAAATATTGATAACACATCAAGAAAAACAAAAAAGGCAAGTTCTTTGTAATTGTTTTGCATAAAATTTATTTTTGAAGTATATGTAAGTTTAAATAATATGTATTGTTTAATGTGTATCATGCAGAGCCACAAAATGAGGAAGATCGATAAGGTTATTTCTGATCTAGGACTAGAGGAATTTATAAGCATGATGGAAAAATTGCAAAAAGATGAATCAGGTGAATGAAAAAATACTATCGATCCAATATGAGTTTCTTTTTTTAGTTTTCATTAATAATATAATTAAAATTATTAGATAACATGTGTGAAAAAAATCTATTAATTCACCTCTGTTTAATGTTATACAGGGACCAACAACTCAGAAAATGAATTTTTTTCTAAGAAAAGAAAAACAATAGAGCATGCAAATGAAAATGAATTGCTCCTTAGCTCATCTGGAGTGGTGTTGGAGGTTAACAAAAGGGGGAAATTTTTTTACAAATGTTTGAGGGATCTAGTGGAACGAATCTATAGACATTCTTTCCCCTTACAATACAAAAACCAATCTAATGATTCCAAGAACCATATTTTATGTAAACTACAGGAAGAGTTTCCAGAGAATTTGTCAATGAGACATGTCAGACTTTTAATAGCAAAAACGTGCAATAACAAAAAAGAAGGAATGAAAAAGTAATATTCATTTAGATGTTTGTCTAGAATTATTTATAAATATCACTTTTGTTATACTTACTTTTCATATATCAATATAAAAATTAAATTGTTTATGGTCATGTTACATTTTCATGAAGATTATGAAAATCTCAAAAGATGAACGAGCTGATATCAGAAATATGCCAGTAGGAATGTCTAAAAAGGTGTATAAGGAGATGGTAAAAGAAATGGATAAAATTACATCGTGGGAGGAGCCATATCAACAACAACGTGCTTAAAATGTAATATGTAATCATTGAATTTTGTTATCATTAGGTAAAAAAAATAAAAAAATAGCATTAAATATTAATTTTCAAGTATTTTCTTGCAGAAAAGAAAAGAAAATGGAACCCATTCAACACATAAAACAGGATGACAAGGAAGAAAAGGATTGATATCTAAGTTTGTGAGTAATTATTGCTTCCTTATTACAACTTAACTAGATTTCATTTTTGTATTTTTAAGTTGTTTTACAAAAATCATCATTAAATGTCTCCAAACAGGTGCTAACATACAAAGAATAAACATCAGAGGAATTGATTGAAATTGATTTAAATATGGGTTGTGCGTATATGTTGGCATATCAAAACTTAATTGTGGAATTTGTAAGAATCTATCGATCTTGTTTTACTTAGCTCTGTCTATAATTAATATAAAAAATAAATCTTTTATATTAAATATATGATTTCTTATGGGGTATAAAACTTGTAGGAAACAAAGTATGGCACTGCGCCAACAGATCAAATCTTGAAAGATGGCATGTTACATGGTTTTGAAATAATGTGTATAGTTTATGAGTCAATTGTTGCATTGGTACGTCATTTCTTTTCGATTTACATTTACGTATATTATTTAATATTGTAATTTTCATTATTCTCACCAATGTATATTGTCAAACTAGGAGGTAAATCCGCAAATCATAATGTGTATTAGATGAAGAATGTGCATGTATTTATACATGGAGGTGAGGCTATTGGGATTCATCTCCCAATGACCAGGGAAAATTTTAAGAACCCCCCTAAATTTATATATATAATAAATAGGCGAATCCCCATGATACATAGGGAAAATGGAAGGCGATCTTATTAATAATATAATATGTATATATAATTTTTTGGCGAATCTCTCACGAGATTATATTATCTTGTAAAATCATGGCGAATCACTTAAAATTCACCCCTAAAATTTTCCCTGCTTAGTACTAGTGAGATTCTATATTAATGAAACATGAATTTAAATCAATGTATACAATATTTATAAGGTATGAATCAATGTCTTATATATATATATATATATATATATATATATATATGTACCCTGTACCCCTCCTGAATTTTCTTAAAATGTGGGATCGTTCCCACACGTCCCTCTTCTATGTCTCCCTATTCCTACATCCCCTTGTCCTAGAAACTTGGTGGAACGTTGATTGAGGCAAGGTTGTCCATTATATCCCATTCTATATATTTTGATGACAAACTCATTCAACGAAACACTAGATTATGAAAAGAGAGTATCTTCTAGCAGTAAGATTTGTTAGAGGAACAAAGAACATCAATCATTCACAATTCAGGGATGATACCTTGCTCTTAGAAGGAGCTTCAGTTGTTATTGTCGTTGCTGTGAAGTTTAAAGAAATTCTTGAAATAATTTCATGGGGAGTTTAAAAAACATAAATTAACCTTTTTCAAAATAAATTCAATTTTTGCTTCACTATGCTACTCCAGGTTTCATCTTTGAACCTTCTTTAAAGCAGTAGCTTAAGGATAAAGGGAGGATAAAGCTAAAAGGAAAATTGTCCAGCAGAAAATTGATGAATCTCATGCCTAGTCATATTTTTATGGTGCATCACAAGAGTACTAATGATTTTGTGCAGTTGATCAGTGATACCTAAGAGAGGATATTTTTCTTCTATTTTGTTTCCCCTGAAATAGGGTTGGGAACTACAAGTAAAAATCTTTCTAAATGAATCGATGATATTTTTATTCTATTTTATTTTTTCTGCATGAAATAAGGTTGGGCCCCGGAAGTAACAATTTTTCTAAATGAATCACTTTGAGGTTTACACTTTTGTTAGTTGTTGAAAAAGGTGAACATATTGCAAGCATTTGGAGACTAACTTCTAGTCATTAAATCGGTGAAATAGTTCACTATGAGAAATTCCATCTTATAATATGTGTTAGATGAAATTCTAAATTTGTTTGAAATTTTTTATCAGATCTCTTCACCATGTATATAGGAAAAAAATTGATTGCAAATGGATTATTTAAAGAGGATTTCTTATAGATACATAGGAATTGTGTTATTCACAAGCATGTGCATCCTCCTTTCATTCAGTCCATTTCTATTAAGTTGATAGTCTGCACACTATAGTATTCTCCTTTCATTCAATGCATTTGCATTTCTATTAAGTTGATCGTATGCACACTACAATATTTGTTTACTTTGATTAAATTAGGAAGACACTAATAGTGGAATTTTCTATTGTCAATGGATTTTGTTGTCAACATGCATCAAACATATATGTCTTCATTTATGTGACTTTTCTATTATCAATGGATTTTGTTGTAAACTTGCATCAAACATATATGTCTTTTTTTCGTTTACTTTCAAGAAGCTTATGTAATTTGAATTTTTCAATCAATGTGATTAATTATACTCTTATATAAAGGTAAAACAACTATAAATTCTTAATAAAGTATTTTAAATATAATTTAAAATATATAAAATATAATTTTGTTTTCTTAGTAAAATTATTATGTTTTTCAGAAAATATATAATTGATTGTTAGTGCAAATACATAAACTAATATAAGATATCATGAATATCATATTATTAATTTGATAAATCATTTTTTATGTTTTTATTCTTCATTTTTAATCCTTGATTAAAGAATTGAAAACCTAATCATGTAAACTCTCATTTTCAATCCTGGTTAAGTTGAGATCTCAAAATATAATATATTTAAAATGTCATTTTTAATCTGGTTTAAAGAGTTGGGACCTCAAAACCTAATATATGTAAATCCAAAATCATGCATTGTATTATAAAGAAACAAAATGTTCAGAAAGGTTCAACTTAAATTATATGCAAGATAACTCACTATTAAATATTTTGTATTTATTATTATATATTATATTTAATTTTAAGATTATGGTTAAGTCAAACACTAAATTAGTGTATGAGACTTTTTTGTTTGTGGGATAAGAGATCCATTTCCGTGCAGCAATTTGACTGCTAAGTCTAAGAAGACATACATACTCTACCCCTCTAGTTTTAAACTTGTAACCTCATAAAAGGAAACACATGTTCTTAACCATTAGACCCATTCAAACTGTATATTAGACCCACTCAAGTTATAAAAAATAAGAAAAAATTTTAACCTATAATAAAAAAACCTTAAACCAGGCCTTAAACCAGATGCAAAAGATCCACATCATTAATCATTTTGTGTTCTTATAAGTAATGTCATTGATTTTTATTAATTCAATATGTACATTGTAAATACCTCCAGAGCTTTTATACGTGGATGGTGATATTTGGATTCATTGTCGTGTTAAGACCCAATGAAATTTTATGTGTGAATGGGGATCTCTTTGGAGTAATTGATTAATGATAACCATTTGGTAATATTAATCAAATATTCATATACAAAGATTCATACTAGAATTTCTGCACCTGAACTCGAGAAAGAGGCACTAATATTCTCATTGTACAAAATCCCAAATCCTCTGTTGCAGTTAATACAAAAATATCTGCTAACTCGGTGACGGGGAGGCATCTAGAAACGTTGGAGAAAGACATGTCCAACCAATGGTACCCAATTCAAGAGAAAATAAAAAGGTATGTCCAACCAACTGTTAGATGGCGCACCACTAACCAGTGGATTGATATATGACAGCATTTGACATTACACTTGAATGTAGATCAAGACCCAGGAATCCAACTTAAGAAAAGAATAATGTGAATTTAAATCTTTTGATAACTGGCCCAAACTCAAATTGGAATAGTGATCAATTCTTAGGATTATAAGATGTGAACTTTGAAATTGATCTTGGTAGTTTTCTCTATTAAAAAATGCATTCTTGCAAAGATCTCACTGATTCAATATCTTTGACAATTACCTCAAACTCAAATAGTTATTCATTTTCAATACTCATAAAAACTAAAGCTTTAAAATTGAACTTGGTAGTTCACGGAATCAATTGCATTGTAGATTGACTCAACCAAAACACTGATGTATATATAAAAGAGTTCTTCAAACAGAAATTTTATTCCACAAAGTGGATCATTCTCATTAGTAACAAATAAGTAAATTCTGACGCAGCTTAAGCTCATTGGAAGAGATTTAAAGATATGGAAGAGTAATTTTTCATCTAATCTAATTCTATGTCTTACAGATTAGAAAGCATCTGCAAATTATGCAATTTACAAGTAAAAATTATAATCAAATCAATAAAACTAATCAAACATTAACATACCGGAAGAAAATTTCTGGAAACGTTTAGCTTAAGAACAAAGGACCACATATGAAAAAGAGGCTTGCTTCTTAACTAGATTTTCGTAGGTCCGTACACTGAATTGATGAAGGGATAACAAAATTATAACGAAGTCTGCCAATTCATGACTTTGATGTCAAGTATTCCAAGTCCTTTGACCTGGACACATTAAACTCAAGTATCTCAACTCCTTAGCCATAAGGGAGAATAGGGGCACTGCCCTTATGGAATAAAAAATTCTTCAATATTTCTATTACATGTTCCCTCCACTTTTGTCAGATTTCCAAGTGCAAGAATTCTCAATGAATAATTTTCATGGATATATACATGGGTATATACAATGGATCGTTATTTTCACTTAACCAGATTCCTTTGATCCCTTGAATGGTCCCCATGCCAATTATTAAACCAATTGAATCAGTCATGAGAATTAAGATATACAAAACTCTTCAATTTGACTTGCACCTGTCGCTCTGAACATCATTCCCTTCACATTTTCACAACCAATTTTCTTAAACCCTTGGTCTGATGTTTGTGTTTTTGGTGACCAGTTCTCTTTTTTCTAGTATATCCAATTCAGACTCTTCCACAACCGAGCACATGTCCAGAAATGGATCTTTCATCATATTAGAAAGATGGCCAACCAAAGAGTAGCATCAGTCAAGCAAGATTTGTTCAAGCAGATCCCTATGCAAAATGTCATCGATATAAATTTACATATGAAAAAGAGACCTGCACAACAAAATTGTTCAAATGAGTTTCTCTACAAAATATTCAAAGAACCCTAGACAAAGGAATGTCATCAAGAATTCAGGGATAGAAGAGAGGTTTGACTCATATGTAATGCTAATAAACTAAAATGGTAAATAATGTGAAAAAAATAGAATGGATCCATTTTGACTTGGGCATTTTTCTGTGCTTAATGAATCAAAACGGAAATCAATCACAATAGCACTCATTAGCATGGAAATCAAGATGAGGAATGTATCCCCTCAAAATGGAAGATGAGGAATGTATCCCCTGGAGGTTGAAGCTGATCATCATCGGAAACAATATTATCGTTAGCAGCAATTGAAGATATAGAAAAATCGCCTTGCATTACACCAGAATAGGAGGGAGTCGGAGTATGAGGAGGGGGTGGAGGGTTTTGGAGGATATGCGATGTCATATCAACTTCTTGGGTTTCAACTATTGGAGAAGAATCGTTGGTATCAGTATTAGCTTTAGCAATGCCAGGCAGAGGAAACAGAGGCATATGAACAAGCATTCGGAGCACCAAAGACATTGTATTCTCTGCGGGAGAGAGAAAACTGACCTGCTGCCATTTTTTCTCCATGGTTTCTCACTGAAAAGCCCTAAACTCATTATGGGTGCTGTCAGAAATGAAAATTGAAAACTTGCAATTGTAAATGACTGACTGCCAATACACAGTGCAACTACTCACGCTATGTCCTTGTACTTAATTTTACTTAAAACTATTGTTGAGGGTCACTTCCAATCAAGTTTGTTGTATACACTTCACTGTCATAATTCTTGCCCCTATTTCATGCACAAAATCTAGGTGTAGTATTGATACATATAACATTATACCCTTACAGAGTAGGCTCTGTCTGGACCATATCCTCTAACAATTTCCAATTTACAATTTTGTTCATTGTTATATATATTAAGTATTATTGGAATGTAGGAATTTTGAGTAGTTCCCAAAAAATAAAATCGAACTAGGTATGTGGAAACCCATCAGGTGATTTTGGAGAAAGTTCTCAAAAAAATAAAATCGAAACCTATCTATCACAATAGTTCTCAAATTTATAAACCTTGGGTTTCCTCGGGGATGTCCAGATAGGGAACTGGAGGCCCATTCTGGACACCAATAGCAGCTTCCACTTTGCCAAACACCAATGAAGTATGATCACCTTTCTTGTTCATTTCATTTGGTTTTAGTTTGCTTTTCTTATCTTTTGTTGATCCACAGGTAGTTTGAGACACCAGTACTCCATTTTCCCTTGGTTTCAGAGCAGTGCTACCATTCCTACATCCAAACCTTGTAGCATGGTTTTGGTCTGACAATTTTGAATTTTCCCTTGGCTTAGTGTCTCCCAGCTCTTCCTTCATCTTGAGATCTTGAAATTCAACCATTATCACCTTAACTAGATTACACTACCCCTATGAATGCAAGTGCCAAACAGAGGAGACAGACCCTCTAGAAGGTAAGTCCTTGACCCATGGAGATTACCCAATTCTGACTTCTATCTGCATCAAAGAAGAGACATCAGTAACCAAAAGTTGGGCTCAAAAAATCATTCTTTGATATTACATGCTTACATGGAAAGTAATAAAATAATATTCAATTACCTCATCATTATATGCACAGAATTTGGAATGTTTAAAAATGAAACAAAAGTGGCATTCTTGAGATAGACAAAGAACACATAAGTGCTTCTAATCAGCAAGGAACATGCAAGTTGTGCAACAAAGAAATAGTTGTGAGCAAAGAGCCAACAATACTACATATTACACTGCCATGTCTACAATCGTAAGCATAGAAATCAATCACAATAGCACTCATTAGCATCTGCTTTAGAAAGAAAAACTAACAAGTGGGTAGTCAAGTAACAGGGATGACAGCTCAGAGAACTATACTGGTTTTAAAATGACTGCCACATTTGCAAGCTCTGAAATGAGCATTAAGGCAGAATGTCCACTTGACTTATACGGAGAAGGAAAAGCATGTATAAATGTTGCGAAAAACAGAAATTAAAATAGTTTTCAATCAAATGAACCAATTCACATAACTCAAACTTCAAAGATTCACAAATCCAATTATCCTGGTACAACATTAGAATAGAATGAAAGGCAGGCTATGTTCTAGGTTTCCCCCAAAAAGGGGAATGCATGCATATGATTTCAAGGGATCCCAAACTTGTGAATTACATGTTAACATTACCTCATATATGATAGGCAGACTGAATTTGATTTTGGAAATAAGAACTATCAATTCATGGAAATTTGATTTGGCTTCACACCAGGCACACTTCCGTAGCAGGAACACAGTGGAAAAGTAGGTAAGTTGAAAGATACAAAGAACAACAGATTCAAGCAGGAACTCTAGGCCAATCACATGCTTATGACATTTTTTTTTAGATAAGAAAAAGCAATGTTTTTTTATTAAGATTCTTTACAAAACAATACATGTTGTCAAAATTTATCCACTGATGTTCTACAATTGCCAGAAGAGTCATGTAGGAAAAATATCAAACATAGATATACAACTAGATTAATAATGTTGCAACAGTTACTCCAATATAGTTAGCAAGATCTATCCAATAAATTCCACAACCATTTCATAAAATATGAATACTTACATTGATGCTAGAAATATGTTGAATATGGATTAAGACAAAAATGTAAACAAAAAGAAGGGAAAGAAAAATATGGCTGTGATAATATGATCCCAGATTTAGCTTGGTTATGGAAGATGAAAGGTGTTTGCCTCCATCAGTTGTCTATCCATGTAGTGTTGGACCTGTATGTGCCCAAAAGGGTCAACTAAACCTGACTAAGATACTGAGTCAGCCCTTGCGTTGGCCTCTCTAAAAATGTGGAATATGTGGAACTTGTAGGTGTTGAAGCAGATACTTGATGTGATTAATCCATCACTGAAGGGTGGGGGGTTGAAATTGTGTGAGGCCATTCACACCATCTATGACAGTTTTGGTGTCCTCGTAAATGTGAAGAGTACCAATCTACAAATTGTAGGCCACCCAAAGAAAACTCCATAGGGCAAGTAATTCAGCCTTTTTGTTCGTGTCGGGGGACATCCATTCCAAAATATGTCATATTGCTCCTTGTGATCAATATTTATCCAAGCCCAACATCCACAAATATCTTGTTGTTCAGCCCCATCAAAATATCCTACTGGCAAGACCATCGAAGAAGGTCGAAGGCAGTGGGATAAATCATTTGAAGGAGGAGTAGTTATTGGTTTTCTATCAAGCCATGTCAATATTTCACTATAAATATGAGAATGAACAATTGCCTTACCTTCAAAGATATTATGGTTTTTAGCCAACCAAATTTCCCAAAAAAAGAAAAAAGGTAGGGAGTGGTATTTCGGATCTGTCCGCTCCCAGGACTCTAAGAATTGTTTGATGCTAAGAGGCTTGCAATAAGGAACTTGCAAATATTGAGAGAAAAAATTCCAAAATTTAAGAACTGGAACACAAATTAAAAAAAGGCGTGTCACAAATTCAGAATCTATTTTTCAGAAAGGGCAGTTCCCCGGGCCCATATAGCCACGCTTTGCAAAGTTATTGCAGGTGAGGATTTTTTTCCTCCAAACAAGCCAGGAAAAAAATATGAACTTATTTGTTATTGATCTCTTCAAATAATGTCTGAAGCATGATGTTTGGAGGTTTTGTATGCTCTGATTGATGATATTTCCATATATATCTGAAACCAATATTGACGCACCCTTCATTTTTCCAGGCCACATAATTCTACCACTCAAGGGATGTAAATAGAGTCCACTGGCTTTTATTTGATTCAAAAAAAATTCCAATCCACCACATCCTGACCCTATAGTCCTAATTAAGCTGATGTTTTCTAGATTGGGCAGCCCTGCTGCCAATGAGAAATGACCTGAGAGAGGAAAAAAATACCTATAATGGATAGTGTATGCAGAAGATGTATCTCTAGATTTAAACCCGTAGGAGAGCCACAGATGTAGTCAACACCCAATAGTATTATATGTCCATTTCAAAAATCCCAAATAAGCCTGCTTGTTATGAGATCCACAACACGCCTGAATCCCATCCAAATGTATGAGCTCTGGTTCTTTGGAAAGGATTGTAACATGAGTAGATGTTGTAATTCCATGCACTTGAGGTATTTGGATCGAAAGATAATTGGCCATAGGCTAGTACCTATTAGTGCTCGCCATAGAGACTCAATAAAGGGCACTTGGGTGAAGGATCGAATATCAAGTAGCCCCCATCCTCCATAGAGTTTGGGAATTGTGAGCATATCTAACTGTAAAAAAATAGCACTGGTACTGTAAAAACAAATAATGCAGACGGCCTAACAAAGTACATTGGCACAACAGAACACCTACCTGGCTTGTGCACAGACGAATTCCCCGACACAATCCAAACCATCTAGTGTCCTCCCAATTCCATGAACGGAATCTATATACCCAAACTGACATGAACCCATTTACTTATTTTCAAGTAAAACAATACCCAAATCGAATAAGCACACAATGTTAAAGTTCTCTACACCAAATCCAATTCAATGCCACAAAAAATATCAAAAAAATAGTACAAATGCAATTCAGCCACCGAAACCTGATAAATGCAAATTTAATAATCACCATCAGGATTTGCAGCAGTCGATGTTGAATAGGCTCAGATTATTCCCACATTCCAACTGCAACTAGGCACGTGATATAGGGTTTTAAACCCATGACTAGCAGCTAGACGTGTCCATGGGCTGTGACAAAAGAAACCCACAAGCAGTTTCAGAATACAGGAATGAGAATGTATATTTACAGTTCAGATACATGAGCAGAAAAAAACAGGAAACGACGCTTGCGCCATTAAACAGTAAAGCCCAAGTTGTACAAAGACTAGTTTAGGATGTAGAAATAGACCTAGTGAAAAATCTTACAGAAGCTAAAACCATGCCAGTGGTCAATGTCTACTCTGTAAGCCCAAAAGATGAGCTAAAGCTTTCAAAAATAAGAATCCCACACTAGCCCAGGTTTCATGACTGAAAGCAACAACAACAGCATATAGATTATAAAAACATAGTCTCAAAATGCTGTGAGCAAGCCATCGAACCATAGAAAGTTAGTCGAAACTAATCCAATGCAAACCATTGAAGTTATATATATTCTGCTTTTATATGAAGAGCGAAGTACACAACGAGGATATCATAACATCTCAGCCAGCAAGAAGATCGGTGTCCAACGGCCAGCCACCTCTCTTAACCATTGAAAAAATTGGGGCGAACCACTGTAATCCCTCCTTTCGACCCTGTAAATCCAGGCGAATGCCATGGAAATCTGCTCCAACCAAAAAAAATTGGGGCGAATTTCATTTTTCCAGTTTTATGCGCCCTTATTTTGGTGGGCTAATACTTAATAATTATTTATTTTTAAAATATTTATTGGGCTAACTTTATTAAACTATAGAAAATGAGTTTTATGTAAAAAATTCGCCCTATTAAAATTGAAAATCCCTTAAAATTCGCCTTTGGGCTAAAATTCGCCCCTAAAATTTTCCCTGCCAATGACTCTTGGCCTTCCTTATTTCCTAATATTATTTAATATAAAATATTGAATATTCTCACCCAACCCTTAGGATTAGGTGTCAACATTCCCCCTTTTAATCCAAAGTGATGTTGGTGAGCCCAAGCATCGATCTGAACTTTTCAAACTTTTCTCTTCTAAGTGCTTTGGTGAAGATATCAGCAGTTTGCTCATTTGTGGAACAATGATGTAGAGGGATGTTTTTGGCCTGAACATGATGTCGAATTAGATGGTATTTAGTATTGATGTGCTTTGTTTGATGATGGAACTTTTGGTTCTTGGCCAACTTTATTACAGAAGTGTTGTCGATCATGAGTGGTGTGGAATACATTTGTTTCATTTACAAATCTTCTAGGATTTTCTGGAGCCACACAGTTTCCTTTGTTGCTTCAGCTGCTGCCACATATTCTGCCTCGGTCATGGAATCTGCTGGAACTGACTGTTTGCATGATCTCCATGACACAGCTCTTGATCCAAGACTCATGGTGTAACCTGTAGTAGACACCCCTATTTCTTTGTCCCCATCAAAGTCTGAATTAGAGTATCCAATCAAGCTGAAGTCGCCTACTTGTGTATATTTGAGTCCAAAGTCTTGAGTTCCTTTCAAGTACCTTAACACTCTTTTCGCAGAAGACCAATTTCCTTCACAAGGTTTTTGCATAAACCTTGAGAGGATTCCAACAGGAAATGAAATGTCAGGTCTGGTGGTGGTCAAGTAGATAAGACTTCCTATAAGCTGTCTATACTTGGTTGCA
Organism: Pinus albicaulis; assembly: GCA_034641835.2. NCBI lineage: Eukaryota > Viridiplantae > Streptophyta > Pinopsida > Pinales > Pinaceae > Pinus > Pinus albicaulis. Next base: position 316,419,197 of record CM076571.1, read on the forward strand.
TCCTCTAATACCTTCCCTTCAATAAATGTGAGCTTCAAGTTTTGTTCCATTGGAGTGGTTAAGGGATTGCATTCATCCATGCCAAACTTGTTCAAAAGATCTCTAATGTACTTCTTTTGAGAAAGAAATATATATTTAGGATGTTGAATTACTTCAATACCCAGATAGTAATGAACATGACCCAAATCAGTCATTTCAAAACCTTTCTTCAATTCTTTCTTCATGGATGAAATATAGCTCTCATTGTTCCATGTTATCAAAATATCATCTACATACACCACAAGATATACAATTGTTTTTCCAACTTTCTTAACAAACAAGGTTGCATCATCAAGATCAAAATGTTTGAAGTCAAGTTTCAGAAGATGCTCGGTTAATTTCTCATACCAGGCTCATGGTGCTTGCTTGAGGCCATACAAGGATTTTATAAGCTTGCAAACTTTGTGTTCTTGGCCCTTTAAAGAAAATCCTTCTAGCTGGGACATAAAAAATTTCTCCTTTAGATCTCCATTCAAAAAAGTGGTTTTTACATCCATCTAATGGACTTTCCATCCATTCTAAGCTGCTAGGGCAAAGAGAGTCTGAATGGTGGTCCATTTTGCTGTGGGAGCAAAAGTTTCTTCATAACCTTTTGCTACAAGCCTGGCCTTGTGCTTGTCAAGTAAGCCATATGATTTATACTTGTTCTTGTAGACCCACTTACAGCCAATCGGTTTTGTTCCCAAAGGCGGATCAACCAGCTTCCAAGTGCCATTATTTATCAAGGCATCATACTCCTTTTGCATCACTTATTTCCATTCATCATGAGAAGTGGCTTCTTTGAAGGAAGTTGGTTCATGATCTGTAGACAAACTCAATTCACAGTTATAAGCAATATCCATATCAATAGGAGAATCAAAATTATCTACATCACCTTCAATTTGTTTAGTGGAGCTTCTTGTTCCTGTTTTTCCAACCTCATCAGGATGAACATTCTCCAGTGTCTTTGTCATCCATTTGGGAGGACCTTTTTGAGATGGCCCAGGCTGCTCATTTGACTGAGTTGGGATTGATTCAAGATTCAATCTCCTAATTCTGTCAATCACATCATTCAATGTGTCATCCGTGGTTTTTTCTTCATGTGGGGGAGAGAGTACTTTAGGACATGATTCCATAGTTTGATTCAATCTATGAATCCCCCCTTCAAGATGTAGAATCTGATTATCAAATTCTTGGAAAGACTTTGCATGTGTGAATCTATCCAGGTGATCAAGTTGCCACTCAACAACCTTGTCACTCTTGGAATATTCAAGGAATATGAAATCTCTTGCTATTACAAACATCTTATTTTCTTCATCATAGAGACGATATCCTTTGTAGGTATTGGAGTACCCCAAGAAGATACATTTTCGACTTCTAGCACCAAGTTTATTCCTTTGACCCTTGGGTATCAAGACATAATAGGTGGACCCAAAGACCCTGAAATGATTTACTGAAGGAATGTGGCCATGCAACATTTCAAAAGGAGTTTTGTTTCTAATTGAACTTGAAGGACACCTATTCTTTATGTAAAAATCACATAGAACTGCATCAACCCAAAACATAAATTTTACATTCTTGAAAAATAACATGGAGCGAACCATATTTAAAATAGTTCAGTTCATTCTTTCAGCTACACCGTTCTGTTGGGGATTATATGGCACATTTGTTTGATGTTTGATTCCATGTTGACAAAGATAATTTTCAAATTAGTTTGAAGTGTATTCTTTTCCATTATTAGTATGTAGAGAGCCAATATGAGTTTGTGCATCATTTTCAATCCATGCATGAAAATTCTTGAATGTTTGAAAAGCATCAGACTTGTTCTTCAATAAGTAAATCTAACACATTTTGGTGTACTCATCAATAAATGTCATCATGTATTTATTTCCATTTGCAGAAGCAACAGGCATAGGGCCACATAAATCTAAATGAACAAGCTCAAGTTTTCTATGTGCTCTGGAGTGTGAAGCATGAAATGGCTGTTTGCTATTCTTTCCTAGAATACAAGCATAACATTCCTTAGGCTTCCTAGGAATTGTAGGCAGTCTGTTAACACCATTTTTATTCAAGAAAAGAAAGCTTTCATAGTTTAATTGTCCAAATATAGCATGCCATAAAAGACTTGATGGGAATGTACCTTCATCATGATGTGAACTGAATGCAAAGTTTTGAGCATGAGCAGATGAACCTTTTAGCTTCAAGAGTCTCCCGTCTTCTATTCCCTCCATGACAAGTGAGTGATCTAATGCTTTTCTGACCTCTTCCTTTCCATAAAAAAAGTGAATGGAGTGTCCTTAATGGCGGATTTGGACCAGGGACAACAAGTTTCTCCTCAGCATGAGGGGCAGAACTCTTAAGAATGCTGAATCTAGAAGACCGAGGGCAACTTAATCTTGTTTGTACAAACCACAGTGGCTTTGAATTTGGATTTATCTGCAAAATATATTGCTCCATCAACTTTGTAATTAAATTCTTCAAAAAATCTTTTCTAAATTTCATGTGACATGTTGATCCTGAATCCTAGAAACAAATCATCTCTCCATGAAGTAAATGAAACATCAAACAAGTCTTTAGTTACTCCCATTATTCTGATGTGCTAGAACGTAATGAAGAGATTCGGGTGTTTACCTTTGTCTTTATTTCTTTCTTTGCTCAATTTTATCCCAGTGTCTGCATTTGGATGCATCATGTCCATCTTTGACCCCAATGTGTGCAATGAAGATCCAGATTTGTTAGATTGTCTACTTTGAAAACTTTCTTCTTCTCTTCTCTTGCACCTCTTCTAGATGATCTGGGCATATTTCTTTTCCATATGCTAAATGTACCTGACCTCTTGAAAAGTGAAGGGACTGCCATCTTTAAAGCTTTCTCTCTTATAAACACACCTGTGGCTCAGCAGTATAATCAGGGGTACAACCCTCCGTTGGGTGAGTGGTAGATGAGTCGGGTATGTTTTTCAATATAAGGAGTATGTCATTTTTTATAGATATCTGATGTTGTAAAGTTGGATTTGAAAACCCTGAGCCGCTGGAGGTGGAGCATCTCATTTAAACAAACATTTGTCCTAAATGAACAATTTAGTTGGCAGATGTGGTTCCTTATGTTTCTCATCTTCATAGGCATTTGAGAATGATGAAATATGGCGACTCACTTCTTCATTTATGGAAGCTGCAATCAAGGCATAGGCCTTGCAATTCTTGTTTTCCCAAATGGCAAGCTCCTTGTCTGAAGTGGGATTTGTTGGTGGATTTCCTTCTTGTCCTTCACAGATTCCTTTCCACAACTCATTAAAAATGAGAGTGTGCTTGATATTCTGAGACCATTCAAGATAGTTCTTTTTCCAGGAGAGAACCACCCCAACAATAGATATGAGAGAATTCATTCTTCTGAAGGGAAAGAATAATTACTTTGCTAGAAAAAACTCTTTTTGAGGGAGATAAAACTAAAAACTCTTTGGTGAAAAATATACTCAATTGAAGGGGACAAAAACAGTTTGCTAAAAATACTGAATTCTGCACCAAAAATATATATATATATATTTTTTTGTGTTTGAAGAAAGAAAATTTATATGAATAACTGTATTGAAAGTGTGGAGGGGGGGCGGTATTATGAATTTGGGGAAGCGATATTATAGAGTGGTGGGAGGTCGATATAACATATGACAGAGGAGGGGCGGTATAAAATAGTGGTATTATGAATGTGGGGGTATAGTGGTATTAAATATAGTGGGGGGGCGGTATAAAATAAGACAGATAGTGCTGGAAGAGGGAGCAATGTGTTACAGTTGGGCGTAATGCTGTAGAGAGGGCGTAATGGATATGAGTGATAGCATATAAGCAGAGGAGTCGGGCCATGAGGAGGGCCGACAGGCTAGAATGATAATATGCGAGGGGAGGCCACGGTTTAGTGCAGGCGGAGTAGCGAAAACTAGACATAAAAAAAGACTGAGCAAAAGAATGTTGGCAAGAATGAGGCAGTTACACCACAGGCAAAAATGCCAATAGTGGGACTCGCTCTGATACCATGTCAAACCAGGAGGAAACTCCACAAATCAGAATGTGTATTAGATGAAGAATGTGCATGTATTTATACATGGAGGTGAGGCTATTAGGATTCATCTCCCAATGACTCTTGGCCTTCCTTATTTCCCAATATTATTTAACATACAATATTGAATATTCTTACCCAACACTTAGGATTAGGTGGTGAAATATATACACTCATTACAGTTTATTTTAATGTTTGTAGATGGAAGAAGGTGAAGAAGAAGAAGAAAACAATCAATGTCGTGAACAAAACTTTTTTGAAATTAACCCAAGTCATGGAAGTAGCTCTAGCAGTGATAGCAGCTCAAGCGCTGAATAATGATGATCACTATGTTTCGATATAAAAGCAAGGCGTTGTACTATTTTTTGAAAAATGTCTGTGAAATAAAAAAATTTCTTTAATGTAATGGACATAGTGTCCCAATTGAAAGATAAAGGGATACCAATAACTATCCCATTTTGTATGACAAAGAATGTGTTATATATATATATATATATATATATATATATATATATATATAATAAATGTTTGAATTTATTCTATTGCGTTCTCTATTGTCGATATTGCATTCTCCATTGTCGTTCTCAAATGCAATAATAAAAATTTAATTCATATGAATATTGTTATAACATATATATGTTTCTAATTTTAATGAATAATGAATTTTAGAAAACCACAATAATTATGATATGATATAACAAATTAATCTAAACATCACATTCAAATCCATTAATAAAAAATTAATTAATATGAATATTGTTATAATATATGTCGACTTTTGATGAATAATGAATTTAAAACAATCACAATAATTGCACTGCCACAAGTAGATGTTTCTAAAAAATACAAAATGAAAACTGGTGCACTTGTATTATTAAGCACACGGGTGCATTTTTACTACCTATCGAGACGGCACAAATACCAAAACTAGTTAAAAATATCGAGGCATTTGTGCGGTACGACGCTCCAATGTGTTTATGTATCTATACGCACTGGTGTCATTTTACTGCCTATGAGCACTGCACCAATACCAATACCAATTATAAATTCTGGTGCGTCTATGTGATACTATGCACCAGGGCGTTTTTTTTGTCTATACACACAGGTGCATTTGGATGACCAATAGGAACTGCATGAATACCGATACCAATTACAAATCTAGGTGCATTTGTGTGATAGTACGCACCGGGGTGTTTATGTGTCGATAAGCACTGGTGCATTTGTATGACATATTTACACCACATGAATACCGATACCAATTGTAAACCTCGGTGTGTTTGTGTGATACGATGCACTGGGGCATTTATATAAGCATACGCATCAATGCGTTGATACAACCTATGGGCACCGCTCAAATCCCAAGACCAATTAGAACGACCTCGTGTGTTGTATCACCAACACCAAGCCCAGTGTTGTTATTTTCCTTAACGACGTGGTGCATTCTCCTTTGACCGCCCCAGTGTGCTATCTATTGATACGCACCGGTGCGTTAAAACTTGATAAGAACGCTGATGAAAAAACATTCGTAATAAGCTCCGACCGCCCATTTTTTTTTAGTTGTGTTGAATTTCCGTTAAAAGCTCCACTACTAGAAACAAATGTGGTAGCATATGTTTTTTTGACAATTTTGGCCAATTTTATAACACTAAAACCCTCCTTTATAACCTCCGCTAGAGGGTGTTTTCCTTGTAGTGCGCTCTCGCTTATTGAGCTTCCTACTTTCAAAAGAGATAGGGTGCCCTTATTGCATCAATACTTCACCTATACTGAATCTAGAGGGATCACATTCAATGATAAATGGTTTAGAGAAATTGGGAGTTTCCAATACTGGTGCATTAGACATTACTTCCTTCAATTCTTCAAAACACTTTCCTGCTTCTTCATTCCATTGAAAAAAAAATTCTTTAAAAGATTTGTAAGAGGTGCAGTTCTGTGTGCATATTCTTTAATAAATCTTTGATAGTATCCCGTTAATCCTAAGAATCCTCTTATATTGGATATATTCACTAGTTTATTCCATTCCCTTATAGCCTTGATTTTATAAGGGTCCACTTTTACCCCTTCATGGGATATTATGTGTCCCAGATATTCGACTTCTTCTTTTCCAAAGGTGCATTTTGATTTCTTAGCATAAAAATGATGATCTTCTAATAACGTAAGAACTTTATCCAAGTGCTGCAAGTGCTCTTTCCATGTTTTACTATAAATCAAAATATCATCAAAAAATACTAGTACAAATTTCCTAAGATATGGACGAAATAATTTTTTCATAGTAGCTTGGAACGTAGCTGGTGCATTTGTTAACCCAAAGGGCATTACTTTAAACTTGTAGTGACCTTCGTGTGTTTGGAATGCAGTTTTTGGTATATCTTCCAATCTGATTATGATCTGGTAATAGCATAACCTTATGTCTAAGTTAGAGAAGTATTTTATGCCATGAAGCTCATCTAGCATTTCATAAATAAAGGGAATTGGAAACTTATTTTTAATTGTTATCTTATTTAATCCTCTGTAGTCAATGCATAGCCAGAACGATCCATCCTTATTTCTTACCAATATAATTGGGGTGGCAAAAAGACTCTTCATTTTTGAGATGACCCCATATTTTAAAAGGTTTTGGATTATCTTCTCAATTTCAGTCTTTTGGTGATGCAGGTAGCGATATGGCTTGATGTTAACAGGGTCTGATCCTGCCTTGACTTATATTGTATGCTCGATTTCCCTATTAGGAGAAATTTTCATTGGAAAGTCTTGGAATAATTTTTTGTGTTTCTGAACTAGTCCTTTTAGTTCTAGTGGCCCTTCGCGGATCTTTTTTGTAGATAACATTTCTAAGTAATGACATTGTACTATATAGGTTGGCGCTCCTTTTTGAATCATCTTCATCATCTGGGATGACAATATGATTTTATTTTCTGGCGCTTGGAATCCATATAACTTGTGCTTATGCCCTTCCCACTTAAATCTTATAAACTGCTTCTGATGGTTGGCAGAATAAGCACCTAAGGTTTATGCCCATTGAATTCCTAAGACCACATCTACTCCTCCTAGTGGTACGGTATAGAACGGAGATTCTAAACTAAAGTCTTTAATCTGTAATTTGACCTTATGGCATTTCCCTACTTGCTCAATCTTATTACCATCAACCACCATTACCTTCATATTAGGCATGGGAAAAGTAAATATGTTGAGTCTTTTTGCCATGGTTGAATCTAGAAAATTGTGCGTGCTGCCAATGTCGATGAGAAACATTATGTTGTTTTTCTTAATATGTCCTCTTAATTTTAGTGTCCGAGGTTGTGATATACCTGTCATAGTTGACAATGACACTTGCATAATGCTTTCATCATATACTTGTGGAGAGAACTCTGGGGTTTCTTCCATTCCTTCTATTTCCGAATCATCATTGTTAGAGTCATTAGTTGCTTCACAATTATACAAATTTTTTTCTTTTCCATTAGCACGCCTATGCTTAGGGTCCCACTTTTCGCCACGACATTTGCACTTGCCCTCTCTCATCCTTTGTATTTCCATATTATATTTTTCTCCTTCACGAAGATGTGGTGGAACATATTTTATGTTATCTACATTTGTATATTGTGGAAACCTTCGTCTCAAATATACTCTTTCTGGTTTTGACCAAAATAACCTTTCAAACTTCTTTTCAGTAGCTTTTTCTATTTGTCTTGCCAGTTCTATTGATTTAATGTCGTGAAGCTAGAGCTCTACTTGTATATGGGTTTTAAGTCCTGAGACAAAAGACTGGATTAAATGAGATTCTGACAATCCAGGTACTTGTGTCGCTAAGGTCTCCCATTCTCGAGTGTACTCATCCACATCTCCTTTTTGGCATAATTTGATGAATGTTGAAAAAAACTTTTCTTCTTTTATACCTTGAAATCCTTTAACGAATGCATCCTTAAATTTCGTCCAACTAATAGTAAGCATCGTCTTTTTCCACCACATATACCAATTATATGCTTCTCTTTCCATTTTCATGGAAGCGTGCTTAATTTTTTCATCATCATTGTTAATGTCATAAATCTCAAAATATTCTTCAGCTTTATTAAGCCATGCAACGATATTTTTTTCATTATCGTCGAACTTGGGTAGCTCGATTTCTTCTCTTCGTTGGTATGCTAACGGTGGAATGAGAAGGGGGTATTGATTAGAAAATGCATTCCAAAGTTGCTAATTTTGAAAATTTTCATTATTATCTTCTTGATGGTGTGGGGATGATGTTTTGTGAGAGTCGGTTTTTTCATGATGATCTTCTGAATTCCCTAAATATGTTGAATTATTCTATTGATTATGTTCCATATTTGGGAATATTGGTCCTTTTGTCTAATTTATCTTGTCGCAGATGTTTGTTAGCTTTTGCATTGCTTCACTATGATTTTCTATGGCCTCGTTATGATTTAGCAAAATTTGTCTTTCTATCCGATTTTTCGTATCTTGAAGCTTTTTGATGTTGTTGGAATGTCCTGCAACTGCACCCTCGAGATCGACTAATCTTTTGTTGAAGTCGTCGGAATTATTATTGATCTTAATCTCAAGATCCAACAATTTTTTTTGGAATTCGGCCATTGAAATTGATGAAGACATTGAGTGTGTATGAGGTGGTGAATATTTATCTGCCAGATTTTTTTTAAATAATAATAATAATATTTTTTTAAATAATAATAATAATAATAATAATTATATATATCTATATATATATATATATATATATATATATATATAATTATAGATTGTAAATTATATAATATATATATTTTAATTATTAATCAAAATAATTTCGTTCACTTTTAAAAAACTATACTCGTTCAATTTTAAAAGTCACATTGTTTTAAAAATTAGTTTACTTACAAAAAAATTGCACATGGTGTCAGTGGCAAGTCAACAGCAGAGGAACAACGAGGGATAGTAGACAGAGTGCGGGGGACAGCAGGAGATAGACGACGGGAGGTAAGATGGCAGAGGGATGGCGGTGGGGGAAGACAGTGGGGAGGGAGGCAGTTGAGGGCGGCGGGGAAGATGGCGGGGAGGAAGGCAGCTGAGGGCGGCAGGGAGGGAGGTGTCTGAGGGCGGTGGGGAGGATGACGAGGTGAGAGGAGGCTGAGGGTGGTGGGGAAGACGATAGGGAGGGAGGATTAGCCGCAGATGGGGGACGGGGGGGAAGGGAGGAGTTGCCGCAGACGAGAGATAAGAATGGTGACATGGACGGCGACAAGGACGGGGTTAGCAGTCAACAAGAGTGCTAGTGGAGATGAGATTGATCAGCAAGGTCCAAGGAGCAATAATATTTGATACCAATGGAGTGTAAAACTCAGATTTAACTGGAATTTTATTTATTATTATTGATAAAAATATGAGCTGATTACAATGGGGAATCACCAAGGCTTTAAATACAACCTCACGGTGTCCCTTGGTGAAGAGGATCATGCCATTTTACTTAATAAAACCCAAGACAACTACATTTGAATTATAATTAATAAATTATACATAACAACTCTGTGGAAAAAACCCAAAATAACCCAAAAAGGATTTCCCGATTGGCTAACCTCTGAAAATCACCCTCCTAGGGTTTACAATTAATAACTTCTAGGTATGCAGAACTATGGGCTGAACTGAGAGATAGAATAACTGAAAATACTCCCAAGCCCATCTATTTAAGGGTTGATCTCTTCAATGGATTCCAATCAGAAATGCTATGGAATTTCACCCTCTTTGGATGAACTCTACTCCTGGACTGCGTAAGTCACTCAGTTCTGCGAAACACTAGAGGGTCTGCAACTGGCCTGAATGTCAGATGATGAGATCAGCTCACATGGACAACAAGAATCCTCTCCTGAGTAGGTACTCGAAGTACACCGAGGATGAGGTTGGGATCTCCACTCGGAGACACCCTTGTGCTAAATAACACTACAGACTCGGCTAAATAGCTCAAGCATGCTCAAGTCATGAATGACAAGAAAATAATAATAATCTAGAATTATCTCTATGGCTTCCATCCCCTTCCTTATATGCTTGTGATCCCTCACCCTTTTGGCCCCATACAATAATGATGCTACACACATGGCCACTAAACTCCATTATGACTGCATTGTCCTCCATTGTCTCCATTAGCTCCATGACTACACTGTTGATTTGGTCAAATTTACCCCATCCACATGCATTGACCCATATTCACATGAAGAAGTGGTTTATTAATCTTGACCCCATCTAGATGCATTGATCCACATTCCAATTAAGTGGTTTTATTCCTTCTAAAGCGATTTGGTCCCTTTACCCTCTTATTCATCTATTAATTAAGGAAGACAAAATTTAATATTCTAATTAGCTAAAAGCTAAATTAGGAATATTAAGGTCGTCCCTACAAAAACATTGCTTGTCCTCAAGCAACTGCAAATATGTGCACCACCTTGTTGACCCTACGCAACTGAGATAAATGCCTGGATCCCATACAAACCCCTCAGTGCGGCTATGCTCCTATGTTATGCTACCTGGAACAAACCACTCAATACCGAGATCCCAAATGGATATCTCACCATAACTATCATTAATCCTTCCTCCCGCATCCCAACGCTGCCATGGAAAATCATCGCCTAAGTCCCCTAACTCGGACTAGCTATAGATACTACCTCATGTGTCGAAGACTGCCAACATGCATCAACGTTACATGGCCCCTGTTGTGCCGTAGATCTACATGTATAAGCTACCCCACCAATTGCGTAGAAACTCATCACTCCTCTCCCCTGACTCAATCCAATGTTGATCTTGCTCTCCCAAAGTCGAGATGGAATTCTAAATATTTTTCGACATGTGCATCACTACCAACTGTAAACCGTAGTATATGTCATGTCTATGGGTCCTTGCTCTGCTATGCACCTAACTAAGAATATCGTACCATCAATAGGATAACAACTCATGATCTCCCGCCAGTCTATCCTGGTCAAAGAATCCAATGTGATGATATCTACAGATAGAACATGTCTGGAGTGTGGTCGCCAACTCACACTCAACTCATGTTGCTTTGTCCCGCCTGTTAGTGAGAATTGCCTCAAAGGGAAGGCCCCTCTCTCTATAATAGGCTCAAGTGGGAAATATGTACTTCAATCCCCAACGATGTACTCCTAGAGAGTGCTTCTCCTTGAAAGCACTGCAGTCCTGCTAACGGTATATGCATCTACTGACACCTCATCAATGGGTCGGCCCAAAGATGGATGCACCACCACCTCCAACAACTCCTCCTCAATGGTTGTCCCCAAGGTTGGCCACATATCTAGAACTGACTCATTGTGAGCCTCCATCTTGTTCTCCCCAAAAGGACTATCATGCATGATGTGCATAGCCTCCTCCTCAGCTACCCCATGCTCCACTATACACTGCTCAAGATGAATCATCACAAGTGAATCATCATCATGAATATCTCATGCACATTGGAAGACAAATCTGACCTAATGTCATCAACTCCACATGACTACTCATGGTCCCCAGAAGCATCCTCATATGACCCCATGGACTCATCTGAAGAAGAGTCGTCATTCTAGAATACAGAAGGAATCTCCCTTTTCTCTACCTCTCCCACATCATCTACAACAATCAAGCATGAGTGATCAGGCCCCCAAGGTTCTTTGCAGATGAAGCAAAGACCCTTCCTCCTCAACTTGTTCTTGTTGCCTGAATGCTCAAGACTGATGCTTTGAATGACACTCCCTCTACCTCGGATCTGCCAATAATGCCCTTGTAGCCCTATCTCTGCTAAACGTGGTGTCTCCAGATGATCAACAATGTGGTCATCAATCCTAGGTGAGTTGCATCCCAAGGTACACCTAATGCCCTTATCCATAAGTCCCCTTGGAGGCAACACTCCAAGTGCTTGGTGCATAGTATCATGGGTCACTGCATACCACCAAGTGTCTTTGCACTCCTCATCATGCCACTTTATGCTGCAACCTGCACCTGTACACCACCGGATACCATCGGTTATGGCTATACCATCTTGTATCATCATGTATCCTGCATGAGCCAAAATTTCCACCACTCTTCTAGTAAACCCTCCATGAGGTGGGCTACATCTCCCCATATGCTCTAAAGGATCAGAGAAGCCTGACTCCTCACATGCGAATGACAATGACATCACTACTCTTATCCTCCATAGCTCAAGTGTACCATATACCCATGAGAGAGAACCATCTCTATGTACTTCCATGTCTGGTGGCCTGCTAATGCCACCTCCTCCGACCAAATCTTGCCAAGGTAGGCTAATCACCCTGTGACTCATGCATGGTTGATATGTTGAGATAGCTCCTAAAAAGGGTGTACCCTCCAGTCAAACCATCCTATCACTAGGGATGTCTGGGGCTTTGTTAGAGATCTGAAAATGTGTGTGTACCCAAACATCAGACCCTTCGCACAATGACTACCATCACCTACTGACTCTATCATGTGATGGTAAATCCCACCTGGATCCCAACAGTAATCTGGACCTCATGTCCCTATGGTAATCCACCGACTCTGCTGAAATGTGGCCATGGATGTATCCATTTACCTAGACTACTCCATGGGGTACCAGCTCAGTACCTCTCACCATCCAACCTTGAGAAAAGAATCAAATGTAAGAATCCCCGCACATATAATAGTCCATCCATTGTGCAAGTGTTGCACCCTACTGATGTATGGTTGAAGGGGGGTGTTGTGACATTCCAATGTGCACTCTAACTACACCATTAGGGAACCCAAATATTCCCTAATGTGGACCAACTTTCCCAAAAACTCAGCACAAACCACTCTCATGCCCTCCAGCTCATCATTTTGACGTAGGATAGCCTCTCGTATTGATCTGGCCTTTACCTTCAAAGCTAGAAGGTTGACCCAAAACTTATGGCACTAATGTGTGTGACCATCATCCAATACCTCTATATCTCCTAATGGTTCCTCAAGTGCTAGCCCAAAGGATGGCTGCACACCCTCCTCCATAGATACTCCAATACACTAGCCATGCTCACTAGTCGGCTGCATGTGACTGTCATCCGACAATTCTACGATAAACCTAGAGGCCTCTTGATCAGGTGATCATGTCCTAAGTTGAAAAGATGCTCAAAAATGGAATTTATTAGAATTGGTTGACACCTGAATGACTGGATAGGCCTCGTCGATGTGATTCTGGCGCCATGAACGACACTCAAATCCGAAATTGTATGTGAAAGCTATGAAGGTTTAAAGTTTTCAGTAACCTTCAAAAATCTAGTTTGACCAGGGTTGACTTTGACTTTGGAAAATATTAAGAAAATAATATTCCTTGGAATATTTCGAGAATATTCCTCGAAATATTCCCTAGAATATTCCATGGAATATTCCATTTGGGCATATTAGATGATGACAAGTGGCATCTTCTTATTAGACAGTGGGTTGACAGTGTCAAATTCGAGCCAATCATGAGCTGCCACGTGGCAAGCCCAGAGGCCACCACATGGCCCCTAAGCCTTGGAGAAATTGGCATAGTAAAATTTTTGGTGTTAATAGGTTTTGAACACTGGACCTACTTCCCACAACAGACATGATTTACCATTACACCGCATGGTTTTTTCTTAGCCATGGTAGCGAAGGATGCATATTTAACGTTTCAAAATGGTTTGGTTGGGTGGCAAAGGGGGGCAGCCCCTTAATACATATGACCCATGGCAGAGAACCGTGACCTTAAGGCCTGATAGCCGAAAAATAATTTATGTCAATGGTTGGGAAGTGGATATGTGTGGTTTGGTTGGCGGTTACGTGCAAACGACGATTCTAATAGGTTTGCGGGCCTTCCATACAGCCACAACTTCAAAGTTTAATATTGCGGTTTTCAAAACCGTTTAAATCACAGTTTTCTCGGCAGTTCTGGCGGGGGTCCCATGTGACCCCCGCCCACCTAACATTAAATTTAAACTTAACCATTTCTGAAAATTCTGGAGTGGTTCCACCAAATTCGGATTTTTGGCCATTTTTAGTAGGGTTAACTGCAATTAATCCATTTTTGGTGGGGTTTTCACTTGGCATTGGGCAAAAGTTTGATTTCATCATAACTTCTCCAATATTGCACCAATTTGGACAATATTTTGGTCATTTTTGGCTATTCTGAGCATTCTGGAGCCATTGGGATAGGTTGCAGAGCCAACAGAGGTGTTTTTCAGCCATTTTTGCTTCAGGGAAGCTTGGAGATCCATTAGGACCAAGAGGGAAATGGAGTTGCATTGGGCTATACTTCACTGTTTGGGGTGAAAAAAAAACCATTCTTAGCTTATTTATGTCGTCTGAATTCAATTTCACAGCTGGTTTTTCCTGTTTAGGCATTTTTATCACTATAATACCAATTTTAGAAAATTAATAGAGCAAGGACATGCCCATTGGGAGCCTTGGACCCGACAAATGTAGCCCAGGAGGGGTGAAATACCTCATCATGCTGATGTGTTGTTATGGTGAAGTTATTATACTATTTATTTCTTATTCAAGATGTTAAATACTAAATTTAATTAACATTCTATCACACGTAAACTCAAAAACAGTTACCAAAAACACTTTGTTTAATTTGCAAGACATGACAAACACTTTGCACACTTAATTAAATGGAAATGAATACTTTGAAAAACATTACAAATAGTTTCATTTTTAGATCAGATGTTATCAAAGCTAAGGATTTGAGCCTTAGGAGCTAGAGTTTTACTCAACATTTGTTTTGTACAAAGATATAGTTGATTGTTTGCAAGTTTTGATGCTTACTAGGCTTAAACTCAAGAGAGGTGAAGAACATTTGGTTAGTGTACGAAGTAATACACAACCAATAAGGGTAGAGAGCCACCTCCAAGAGCCATAGAAGAAGCTTCAAGCATGCCTTCAAGAGAGGGAGAAGCTCCTGAAGATATGGATCCCAAAGAAGAGGAACGGGTCTTCCGAAAGTATTTCTTGGATATGACGGAGATGGTGAGGATACTCTACCAAGAAAGGAATGATAGGCTTGTTGGAGAAGGGTCTATAAGCCAAAAAGAAGGAGAGGGTTCTTCAGGAGGAAATAAAAGTGATGAAAAGTCAAAGAAAGGACACGGAGGAAATGGTGATCCACCATCCCCATCTTCATCCTCTTTCTCTACATCGTCATCCTCAACTTCGGTGAATCAATATCACAAGTCTAAAACCACTGGTAAAAGTCCATTTTTAAAGCTTCATGTTAAATTTGAGTTTCCTATGTTTAACGGTGAAGTCAATGCAGAGAAACTTGACAATTGGACAAGACAGTTGGAAGTTTACTTGAGGATACAAAACCTTCATGAAGACGACACCAAGATTCAATTAGCCTCTTTAAGAATGGAAGGAGCAGCATTGGTATGGTGGGAAGCCAAGACCAATGATGAAATTAAAAAACATGGTAAGATTACTTTATCATGGGCTGAATTTATTTCCGCAGTTAAGAAACGATGTTATCCATTAGCTCATTTACAAAAGGCTATCATGAATTGGAAAAGTTTTAGACAACTTAAGGGAAAAAGTGTTCAAGATTACAGACAAGATTTTAGAAGAATGGATTTACTACTCGGAATTGATTTGCATAGTCAAGATACCTTGCCAAAATATATAGGTGGTTTACACAATTACCTTATACATACTATCCTTATGTTCAATCCTACTAGTCTAGACGACGTTTGTGTACAAGCTTCGCATTTAGAGGCTAGAGGTAAACAATCTTTTGATGGGAATATGCATAGTGAATTTAAAGGAAAAGGGAGGAAAAGAAATGCAAACTATAAGAAATAAAAAGGAAAGTTCTTTTGTAAAAAATGTTCCAAAACAAGCCACAATGAAGACCATTGTTGGAAACTTCATCTGGAGCTGAAACTAGAGAAATTTAAAAACAAATATGAGGCCAAAGAAAAGGGAAAAACTATTGCAACTGTTGAACAAGACTTAGGGTTTGAATCAGGTGATGAAACTAAAAGCATAGCCATGGTACTAAAGAACATAAATGGGAAAGATATTGTAAAGGAAACAAATCCCAGTTCTAGCATTGTAAACTGTCACATGGAAGCTCAAAATGAAGAGAGGAGGATAGAGCTATTTCATGTGAGGATAATAGCGAAACACACAAAGATAGAAACACTATTTGACAGTGGGTCTCAAGCAAACCTCATATCATAATACTTAGTCAAGAAGCTGAAACTTGAGACCATACCTCATCCAATTCCATATGCACTTGGATGGATTTACAAGGATGTTAATTTACAAGTTTCAAGGAAGTGCATGTTGCGCTTCACCATAACAGCTCATTATGTTGATTTGGTTGAACTAGATGTGGTACTGCTTGACATTACAGGTGTTGTGTTGGGTAGTCCGTATTTATATGATGAAAAAGAGATCTTCCATCGCCATGAGAAGAAGTACCATTTGTTTAAGGATGGAAAAAATTTTATTGTGAGAGCACATCGGTAGAAGCTAGAATAATCTTTAGTGAATGTAGGGCAATTGAAAAGGCTTGTCAATTCAAGTCAAAATCTGACTTTGTTGATGATTAGGAAAAAATATTTTGTACATAATACTTTTCATGTTATTTCTGATGTAAATGATGATATGTTTCAGCCTGAAAGCAAGTCATCTTGGGAAGATGTGTTGGAAATATGATGCAGGATGTTGTCCTTGATGGCAACCCACTAAATGAAGATGAAGACATGCGACTGTTGACATGTGTTGTCCTTGATGGAAATCCACCTGATGAAGTTATTCTTGACGTGATGGACTTGGTAAATGATGTAAATCTGATATGAAATGATGTAAGTTAACAATATGATGCTGAGTGTTGTCATTCAATGGCAACCCACTTGATGAAGATGATGGCAACATACTTGATGAAGTTGTGCTTGATAGAATATGTCTTGATGAACTAAAACTGATGTATCTACAGTGAGTACAGAAGGCAATGAAGAAAGGAATTCAGAATGTGTTAAATATATGATGAAAAGAGTATGTCTCTATGAATACGCGGATCTGTCTAAGGGAAGTCGCGTATGCACGTGGAAAAGAACGTTCCAAGTCGCGTATGGGCAAAAGCGCTCAAAAAGTGCAAATCCAGGGGCCCGTGGTATTGAAGGCTCATGGTATTGGTTTGGCTCATGGTATTGTTTGGCTCATGGTATTGAAAAAGGGGCTCATGGTATTGAAAAAGGGTAAACCTATATAAAGAGAAGAAATTCATTGTGCAAATCATGGGTGTGGGAGCAAGATGTCTGAGCTTGAATGAATACTTCTCTGTGAAGTATATCTGTATGGAAAGGGTAAAGGTTTGATGATAGATCTGAATCTATGGTGCTCTAATGAAGAAATGATGAAGCGGGATATCTAGATCTGGAATGTACTTGTATCTGCTAGATCTGTTTATGGAAGGCTTAGATCTGAGATGAGGCGAACATCTGTCTGAAGTAAAAGGGTAAATCTGAACTGAATATCTGATCTGAAGAAGTATGTTGCTCTATAATGATTGAAGATCTATACGCTACTTCGCCGCAGAGGAAGCGCGTATATACGCGGCTTCGATGAAGTGGAAGCGCGTATGCGCAATAAAATACATACAGAGGTATACGCTGGTTAGTGTGGACGGAAGCGCGTATATACGCGACATCAGTGAAGTAAAAGCGCGTGTGCAAACTAGGGTTTATTTGAAGCATCGGTGTAAAACGCCGATCGTACATGTTTCGGTTTTTACGTGTGTTGTACGGGGTGATATGTATCTGTTGATGATATATGGTTGTGCTTAAAAGTATGGAAAGGGTCCAGTATGAAAATATGATGAAATGTGGCCTGCAAGTGGTGTTCTATTGAAGTTGTTGGATCCGGTGTGAAAATTGATGAAACGTGGTCCAAGGTGGTGCTGAGGGTTGTAGCCTTCAGTCAGGGGGTTGTAGCTCCCTTCCAGGTGAGGCTGGTAAACGAGTTAGGGGGTCGTAGCTCCCTTCCAGGAGAGGCTGGTAAACGAGTCAGGGGGTCGTAGCTCCCTTCCAGGAGAGGCTGGTAAACGAGCGCAGGTGGGTGCCTGCGTGCTGGTAGGAGTCTGCACCAGCACATATGTTGTAAGATATTTTCTCTATAATAAAATATTGAAGGCTGAGCAACTGCAGCGGTGGTTTTCTCCCGACTTGGGTTTCCACCTAAAAATCCTGGTGTTCATGTGTGATGCTTTGTGTGATGGTTTATTCTGTTCTTACTGCACATGTTTACTATTTATAGAACATCTAATGAATGAATGATGGAGTGATATAAGTGAAGAACTAATGGCATAATTAGATCTCTGTGTATACGCGAGTTTTATGAAGGATATCCGCGTGTATACGCTACTTGGCTTCAGCAAAGTAGCGTATGGGTTTTAAGGAATGAAAAAGTAAAAATTTTTGAATATGTAGTAAATACTGATTCACCCCCCCCCCCCCCTCTCAGTATTTTTCCCAACAAGATGACAAGATGTTGTAGAAAGTGCCTTTGGTGTCGATTGGTGCAGAGAACAAAGTGTTGTTTAAAGGTGGTGAAAGAATCCAAGAAATGGAAAGGCATGTAATCAAAGAGGACACAAAGTTTAGCATGGGTCAATGCTGGTTTCAGAATGGAAGAATGGTAGGGCGAGAAAACTTGGTCAGGAATCGACGCAAGTACATGGCTCATTTAGCAAAAATTCGCCATAAGAATAGTTGGCAAGGTGAATCTCAATTTCAGTTTTCTTTGAAGTTAGACCATTGTATACTTAGTATGATTTCTGAAAATTATAGTTGTTGTTCAGCAAATTTCAAAAATTTTCATTATGACTCAGTCAAGGTTAGCAATGATCGGTCGGTGGATTCAAGGAAGAATTTATCTTTTTATGAGAAGCTCAATTTGATGAAGTCAAGAAGATTTCAGTGGTTCAAGGTTGGAAGAGTGGAGAATAAATCTCCTCATCTTCAATTTATTTAAATCACAGAGCTTTGGGTTCCAAAAGCTTCCCATTTGGGAGGTGTGATCAGGTGATCATGTCCTAAAAAAATGATCAAAAATGGAATTGCTCAGAATTGGTTGAAACCTAAATGACTGGATAGGCCTCATTGCTATGAGTCTGGCACCATGAATGGCACTCAAATCCGACATCGTATCTGAAAGTTATGCAGGTTTAAAGTTTTCAATAACCTTCAAAAATCTAGTTTGATCAGGGTTGACTTTGACTTTGGAAAATATTAAAAAAAAGAATATTCCTTGGAATATTTCGAGAATATTCCTCGAAATATTACCTAGAATATTCCATTTGGGTGTATCGGATGATGACAAGTGGCATATTATTATTAGACAGTGGGTTGATTATGTCAAATTCGAGCCAATCATGGGCTACCACGTGGCAGGCTCAGAGGCTGCCACGTGGCCCCCAGGCTGTGGAGAAATTGGCATGGTAAAATTTTTGGCATTAATAGGTTTTGAACCCCGGGCCTACTGCCCACAACAGACGCGATTTACCATTACACCGCATGGTTGGTTCTTAGCCATGGTAGTGGAGGATGCATATTTAACGTTTCAAAATGGTTTGGTTGGGCAGAAAAAGAAGCCAGCCCCTAATACATATGACCCATGGCAGAAAACAATGAACTTAAGGCCTAAACACCCACGGGAGTAACAGTTTATGAAACTATGTCATGTGACAGCCAACAGATAATTTATGTCAACAATTGGGAAGTGGATATGTGCAGTTTGGTCGGCAGTTATGTGTAAACGGTGGGTCTAACAATTTTGCAGGCCTTCCATATGGCCAGAACTTCAAAGTTTAATATTACTGTTTTCAAAACCATTTAAATCGCAGTTTTCTCAGTGATTCCAGCAGGAGTCCCATGTGACCCCTCCTGCCTAACATTAAATTTAACCTTAACCATTTCTAACAATTCTGGAGTGCTTCTGCCAAATTTTTATTTTTTGCCATCTTTAATGGGGTTAACTCCAGTTAATCCATTTTTTGTGGGGCTTTCACTTGACATTGGGAAGAAGTTTGTTTTCATCATCACTTCTCCAATATTGGACCAATTTGGATGAAATTTTTGTCAATTTTTGGTATTCTAAGCATTTTGGAGCCATTGGGATAGGTTGCAGAGCCAACAGATGTGTATTTCAGCCATTTTTTCTTCAGGGAATCTTGGAGAGCCATTAGGGCCATGAGGGAATGGAGCCTATACTTCACTGTTTAAGGTGAAATAAAAGCCATTCTTAGCTTATTTCTATCTTCTGAATTCAATGTCACAGCTATTTTTTCCTGTTTAGGCCTTTTTATCACTGTTATACCAATTTGAGCAACTTAATGGAGCAAGGACATGCCCATTGGGAGCCTTGGACCTGACATATGTAGCCCAGGAGGGGTGAACTGCCTCATCATGTTGATGTGTTGTTATGGTGAAGTTATTATGTTGTGTATTTATGATTCAATATGTTAAACAATAAATTTAATTAACATTCCCTCACACATAAACTCAAAAAAAATTACCAAAAACACTTTGTGTAATTTTCAAGACATGACAAACACTTTTCACACTTAATTAAATGTAAATGAATACTTTGCACAACATTACAAATATTTTCATTTTTAGATCACCGCTATATCTATCAGCTCCTCAACAATGGTGGAGTTGTCTCCCGACACCTCATCAACCTAAGATTCACTCTTATCATCAGAGAACTTGGTCATAACCACAATACCCCATCAATGGATACCTCAACAATGGGTGGTGTCTCATCAATCAGTGTAAGCTCAGTTGTCTCCTCCCAAGTCTTTGTCATACTCTTTGATGACCCATCAAAAGTAGGTAGAAAAATTATACGCATGGTATGTTGTAGGTGATTGCCCTGCATGTACCCTCTTCCTCTGTTATAGATGTGAGGTCTTCAGTTATCCTTAATCTGGAAAAATTCTTGGAAAGTCAGATGATCTATGAAATCCTAGGTATGAG
The DNA here is from genome assembly GCA_034641835.2 of Pinus albicaulis. Lineage (NCBI taxonomy): Eukaryota > Viridiplantae > Streptophyta > Pinopsida > Pinales > Pinaceae > Pinus > Pinus albicaulis. Next base: position 316,440,241 of record CM076571.1, read on the forward strand.
AATGGTACTCCATGAAATAATCACCGTAGTGATCTACCTCAGGCTCTTGAGGTTTACTTGCTCCGGTCTATAATGCTAAGAAAGTGGGCATGGTGGGACACTGTGAGAATTGTGGCACAACTAGTTGCTTAGTCCAATGGTGATAAGTACCCAAACTTTCTCCATTCTAAAACCCTCGTGGAATTTCCCTTTGTTTTTCTATTCTCATCTCCCTTATTTTTCAGGTGAGATCCTACATTAATTTGAGGAGGAGATTGCCAAACTCCTTCCCATAACCTTCTTCTTCCATTGGAGACTCCCTTTATTCTCCTCCACTAGTTCTTTGCTGGATGTGAACAAGTTGAATTTGGTATTATAATTGGAAGAACTGAAAAATGGCCACCACAACAAATCTGAGAAAAGCGTCTTCGGAGAAAATTTTGTTTCTCTCAATCAAGACCTAATTTGGAGAAACTACTCATAAAAAAATATAACTAGTCCATTATACACAAAACCCATGTCCCAGATTTGCGATATTTCTCATCATTTTCCAAAAACCTCCAACGCAAAACCATCACGTTTTATCCCAACAAATTTATGTGTTTTCTTTTTTTTGTATCTCTTAGAAAACCTTCTGCTTCTCTAAATCTAGACCGAATTTGGAAAAACTGCTCACAAGGAAACATAATTGGTCCATTCTACACAAAAATCATGTCTTGGTTTGTTAATATTCATCTTTATTTTCCCGAAACATCTAACGAAAAATTGTCACTTTTTATTCCAGCGAATTTCTACGTTCTCTGATTTTGTATCTCCTTGTCTGGTCCATAATGTATTCTCTATCATCGGGTGTCATAGACTAGTTTTTCCACTGGCTGAGCCAATTCTATGAGCTCTGATACCATTGCAATATTCCAAATAGGAAAAAACTGTAATGCAAAACATAATAAACTTGAAACTACAACAATATGGAAATAAACAGAAAACACCATAAAAACTGATAGAACAATTGAGCCATTTTATTAATATGGAGGTGAAAACAATACAACAGTGCTTCAAAATAGATAGCACTTAAGCCAGAAGTTGGAATGGCCTCAAGCTCTCCCACTAAAAACACTGCTCTTTGTTATGCTGTTGGAGCTCTCCCTCTGTGTTGCCCTGCTAGAAATGTTGTTGTTGGGTGAATAGGACTGTGTAGATGAGGATGCTCTGATGCTAAGAAAAATACAGGATTTTGAATCCAGAATCCATGGCAAAAACCCAAAATAACCCAGAAAGGATTTCTAAATTGGTGGACCTCAGAAAATCACCCTCCTAGGGTTTACAATGAATAACTGATGGGTATGCAGAACTATGGGTTGAACTGAAAGATAGAATAGTTGAAAGTACTCCCAATCGCAGTTATTTAAGGTTTGATCCCTTAAATCAATTCCAAGCATAAATGCTATGGAATTTCACCTCTTTTGATGAACTCTGCTACTGGACTGTGTAAGTCACTCAGTGACTACGTAGTACTAGAGGGTTTGCAACTGGCCTGAATGCCATATGATGAGATCAACTCACATGGACAACAAGAATCCTCTCCTAAGTAGGCACTCGAAGTCCCCCAAGGATGAGGTTGGGATCTCCGCTCGGAGACACCCTTGTGCTAAACAACACTGCAGACTTGGCTAAATAGCTCAAATGTGCTCAAGTCGTGAATGACAAGAAAATAATAATAATCTAGAATGCTCCCTATTGCTTCCATCCCCTTCCTTATATGCTTGTGAGCCCTCACCCTCTTGGCCCCACACAATAATGAAGCTACACACATGGCCACTAACCTCCATTATGACTGCATTTTCCTCCATTGTCACCACTACCTCCATGATTGCACTGTTGATTTGGTCAAATTAACCCCATCCACATGCATTGACCCACATTCACAGCAAAAAGTTTTTTATTCATCTTGACCCCATCTAGATGCATTGATCCACATTCACATTAAAAAGTGGTTTTATTCCTTCTAAAGGGATTTATGTGGCCCTCTACCCTCTTATTCATCTATTAATTAAGGGAGACAAAATTTAATATTATAATTAGCTAAAACCTAAGTCAAGAATATTACATTTTGTCAAGCTGAGTGCCACAGTTCTTTGCTTCATGTTATATGATGAAACAACTGCAGACCTAACACTTAAAATTCCACTTGATGTACTCTTTCAATCTAATGGACTCCCCACCCAATCTACATCTATGAAGTCACCTAGCTTCACTCCCTCTTGTCATCTGTACCATATTCAAAATTGGGTAGTGCCTCTACGGTACCATAAAAGATTCTTAGTTGCCTTCAGAAATAATTTGGTTGGCCTAACCATAGCTTGGATTTGTTGGTTGAATTCATAGAACATATTTGGTCACGTGTTAAAAAGATACATTAGTGAACACACTAATTATTGATAAATGGTAGCATCTTCTTCTTCTCCTAAAGTGGCATCTTCCTTCCTCAAGTTTGTTGCTAAAGGTGTCTCCATGGGTTTTCAACTCTCCATGTGGAATCTCTACAATATCTCATTTGTATAATTTCCTTGAGACAAAAATAGTTCCCCATTTCTTTTCCATACTTCCAACCCAAGGAAGTAGTACATGAGACCCATATCCTTCATTTAAAATTCCCTTGCAATGTCCTCCTTGAAATATCTAATCAGCTACTCATCACTAGTTAAACTTAGATCATCAATATATAAGAAAATAATAAGAAATTTACCTTCTACCAAGATGTGATAGAGGTTTTCATTTGCTTCACTTTTGGTGAAGCCAAAACCAGTGACATAGTTGTCAATCCTGGTGTACCAAGCATGGGGTGCTTGTTTGAGACCTTACAACACTCACTTGGGTCTGCACACATGAGACTCTCGATCAAATGTCTCAAAGACTTTTGGTTTCTCGATGTACACCTTCTCCTCCATAACCTCATTGAGAGATTTTGTTTCTACATCCATATGGTGGATATTCCACCCCATATACATAACTAGTGGAAGAATTGATCTAAGTGATGAGTACCTTGCTACAGGAGAAAACGTCTCCTCATACACAATTCCCTCAACTTGAGAGTATCCCTTGGCCACAAATTTGGTCTTAAAATTCTTTATGCTTTCATCTAGTGCATGATTTACCTTGAATATCCATATCGAACCCACAAATGATTTATTTGTTGGTATTGGGACCATTTCCCAAAAAAAAAATTTAGAATGTATTTGTATTCCTCCACCATTGCATCAAGCCATATAGGTTTCTATACTGCTCCATCGAAATAGGATAGATTAGTATCTACAAGCTCAATAATTAGAGCCATGTAGTCATTGTACCGTTCAGGTGAGCTTCTCTACCTATTAAAATTTGAAGGTCCTTTCACATTCTCCCTCGCATCCTGCTAAAGTCTATCAACTTCTCTGGTCCTTTTTCTGCCTTCTCTCGATGGTTCTTCTTGTAATATTCCAAAAATTTAGCCTTCATCTAAATCGAATATTGTAGTTGGTTTTATCACTAGGTAGGTGAATAAGTGGGTGGGGAGACCCATAAAACCCCTTTATAAGGAATAATAACACTCCTAATGTGAAAGGAATAAGAATAAGTAGCTAGATTAAGCACCTTTGGGTGTGAACAGGGATTGAATCATGTTGATTTAGTCAACTTTGACCAAATCAACAGCATTGTCATAGACGAGTGGTATTTATGATAAGACAATGCAGTTTTGGTGGAGGAAAACATGTATGACCTTGGTGGAAAGTATGGATGGGACCCAATGTGAGGAGGCTCTCATGCTATATATGGAGGGTATAACAACCATTGTGATTCATGTTTTAGTTTATCATTTGATATTGGTCTGTTTAGACTTTTTCTCCCTCTTGTTGTTTAGCAGGGTTGTTGTGTTGTTTAGCACAAGGGTGTTCCTGATCAGGAATTCCTACCTCATCCTCATGGAAGGAGAGGTTCTTTGAGCTACATTTCCTCATTCTGGAATTCTGGCTAAGCTACCTCCTTCAGCTACAGTGCATTTTCTATTTAGAGCTGGGTTGTGTTGCAGGGTGCAGCAACAGAGGATCACATAGAGCTGTTTCTGGGCTTGTTTTTCCATGGAGAGGTAGCCTATCCATTGGAGGATCAGAAAGGAAGGCTCCTATGCATATTTTCTCATCTTTGGCACCAAGCCAACCATCTACCATCCCTCACAGCACTATCACAATTCTGAACTACGTTATTTTTGGAGGCATTTGCTGGGAGGGTTCATTGAGCTCATCAGGAGAGTCTATTTCTAAGTATATGGATTAGCCTTATAATTAGAAATACCATTGGAGGAGGAAATCATCATTTAAGATCTGTCATAGCCTCATTATATTCAGATCTAGTTTTCAGTGACATCTCAACCCCAGGGTTATTTGTCACATTGTACATTTCTTGGCATTTCTACCAATATTTTTTGGATTGGCTAGAAATCTTGTATTAGAGCCCACCTATTCTTTGCTGGGTATTTTTTTTCTTCTATCAGCCACATTTCATTTATATATGTATTCAGTAGCAACTACACTGATATAGGTAGCATTTTCACTGCTCTCCGGCATTCTATACAGTTGCAGCAACTCATGTGCTGATTGTTTTGTTCATTGGAGACTTGTTCCCATTGCTTGAATGGCTTGTCCCTCATGATATTTTTGTACATTTCTTCTAATATATTAATAAAATTATGGATGCATATTTATCTCTCCTATGTCATATTCAGATTTGTTTTGTTTTACATTTTTATGAGCTATGTTGCTGCTACTTCCAATTTGGAATATTACAGTGATATCAGAGCATAATCTTGGCTCAGCCTGTGCATTCAAGACATTATGCCATTTGAAGGTGAATCTTCTTCTCACAGAAAAGAGAATATGTATAGAAGAAACAAAGGCAAGAATCCATTATTTGGAGAAATTAAGGAAGAGAGGATCTCCCAGCTTCTTTTGCAAACTATGAAATTATCAAAGAAGATATCTAGGAGATGAAAAGGGAGGAGTGTAGAAAAATTCCAAGAGGGTTTGAAGGTGAAGAAAACCCTATTTATTCATATGATGGGTGTGAGAATTCAACCACACATGTAGATCCACAGTGCAGTTGTTTTCCCACATTCACTGCAAGAAGGATGGAGGAAGAAGATGCACCAAGGGAGAGACCTTGAGTGACTATCTTCAGGAGTATGAGTCTCAATCATGGAGATTCAAAGAGCACTTGGACTTCCAAGGGTTTTGAAAACTCAAGGAAGATAGAAGATCCAACAATAGAAGCAAGGGAGGTAGAATCTTTCTATCTAAATTTGATGGATCAGCAAAGTGCACAACCAAAGCTTGGGTGGAGGAGCTAGATTCCTATTTCTAGCTACACCAAGTTTCAGAAAAGGAGGCCATTAGAGTAGCAGCGCTGCATCTCAAAGGTATAGCCCATGATTGGTGGTTTTATATTTATTCTTCATTTTATCATGAAAATGTAACACTTATGCAGGGTTCACTAAGAAATTAGTGAGGAGATTTGATCTTAAACATTGTAAAACATCTCTTGTTGAACCCAAAAACTCAAAACCTTTGCATGAGTTGGAGAGATTTATTTTTCCAACTCCACTCAATAATTTCGTTGAAAGGGATGGAAACATGCATGATGCCTTACCAAGGGCAAGATCCCCACTTCTTGAAGATCCCACTTCTATAGATGAAGACATGGAGGTTCCTCCTTCAAGAGAAGACCAAGATCAAGGGTCTCTCATTGATGATGAGGCATTTTCAAATATTGATGAAGAGGATGAGCAAAGAATAAATAACAACGTTGTACCATAAGGAGGAGATCCATCACCACATGAAGATGGGAAGGGAGCCATTTCTTCCATTAGACGAGCCCTTGTGTCTTTGCAAGGAGTTCCAAATGATTTAACATGTGGGAACCAAAGCACAATTCCAGAGCAACATGCACCAATTGTTGTGGGTTGTGAATCTTGGAAAATGAAAGGAGAAGAAAAGAATGATCAGCATCAAGGGATGATGAGCATTCACCCCTATCTATATTAGGAGGTTTCTACACAGAAGAAGGAGATTGTATTGCACAGTGAAAGGAGGGACAAATTAGTCCACTCATATATATAGTCCACTTTAGATTTTGATTTCTCACTACATGGGGGCATTCCACATGGGAGGCCACTAGATCTAGTGTTGGTGGGAGACATCTTACCATTTGTTTCACCACTCCTGGATCCTAGAGAATTGGATACTTTGGAGGGGTCTATTACAGTGCATAGAGTCTACGGTAGACTTAAGGAGGAGGGAGACATTCTCCCATTTTCAGCATTACCCACTCTCACTACATATACTTCACTGACAAAAGTTGTTGCAGTGATGGAGGATGGCACCTTCATGGTGTAAGAGAGCTACTCCGTGGATTTGAAGAAACAGAGAGTACTTCCTTTGCGGAAGGAATCCTCCATACTTTGGAGTATATGGAGGCCACTCATGCTTACATTGGCCAAGATAAGGAGATTCTCTTTGGATGGGAGCTTCTCATGGGAGGCCAACTTTCAAAGGTCACCACTTCTATTTGAGCTTGAGCAGCTACATGATGGGCATGGAAGAACTTTCAAGGATGAATTTGGCATGGGGGATGTCAAAGGAGTAGACAGTAGCATATGCGGAGCTTCACATTCCAGATCAGCAGCGCTGTCTCTTAGGAGGATTGATCCATATTGGAGATCTCAATTCTTGGTAGAGTACTCCAAGGATATTGGTGCTTGCATTATTCTTCATGACCCGGAGGGTGATGATAGATATATGGTGGATGATGTGGTCATCTATTCTTATGGCAGAGTCTTCTTGACTAGAGCTTCTAAGCTGAAGGAGAAGCTACTACATGCAGCACATGTGGATATAATTTCCACATGCACTTTGATGAATTTCATTATTTGATGGAGGAGTTCACTTGGGAGGGCATCCAACAAGATGCATATCAGCATTATGAGAGATGCATAGCCCGGATGGTGATGAAGAGGTTTTCACAACCACTTCCCTACTCATTGAGAGTAACAGAGAATTTTCAATTGAGCCATTTCAGCTCAAGGACCAAAGTACATGTACACTTTTGCATTATTATTTTTACTTATTTACTTTATATGAGCAGCATGTTGTACCAAGGAGGATTATCTCTTCTTGCATATTATAATATGATGTACTTGAAGCCAATTTCAGCATTTAGGTTGGCTATTCTATTGGTGGTTTTTGGGGGAGGCCACCTGATTCTTGCTGTGCACCATTGGCACCACATTTTACTTTCATGATCCTATCTTGTAGGATGACTGTTGTAGAAAAAAAGTGGTTGGAAAGGCACTTTTTATTCTTTTTTTTGAGGTAGGAAAAGGATGCGTTGTGCTGGTTCCATGTGCAGAACTATCATCCACTTTCCAGTTGTCATATGGTAGCTTGTTTTCATTGGTTTTTGCTTCGATATATTGCTGATATTTTTATGTTCATGGGGAGCTTTGTTTGGAGAGTGGAACAAAGGTTGGAGGTTCCCATTGGGAGTGTGATTCTACCTAATTTACATGTTGTATGTTTCAGTAGAAATAATGGGAAAACCGTGATTGCCATACTACATCTCGTTTCTTCATGTGGGAGGAGCCATTTGAAGAAATTTAGTTCTTGGAGGAGGCACTTTATGGCTGATTTATTTGGTGGGGTAGCTTGGGCCATTCTTGGAGGCCATGAAATTTCAGCCCAAGATCATAAAAAACGCCATACTTACAATAAATGGAGAGAGAAACAACTTGGATGGGAAAATCTAAACTCTCCATGCAGCCCCAACACATTACATAGACTAGGGGTTGAAGATTCTTTTGATGGGCTACCTAGGATGGCTCATTTCATTTGGATGATAGCATGGGTGTGGGAGACTCTCATTGGGGATGATATTCCCTATGTTTTTCATCACTCCTACCTTGAGGAGACCATTGGAAAACAAAAAGGTTTCCACTTACACCTTCCACTTTCCCATGATGTACATCATTTGGATTTGCATACTTGGGAGGAACCATTGGAGGGCAGATTTGTTGTAGATTATGTTGAGATGTGGTGGGAACTATTGATGATGAGGCCACAAGAAGAGGAAGGGACAAATTTTCTCCACATTTACAGTTTCTTGAGGACAAGCAACATTTTGGAGGGGAGGACTATAATATTCGAAAAATTTAGCCTTCATCTAAATGGAATATTATAGTTGGTTTTATCACTAGGTAGGTGAATAAGTGGGTGGGGAGACCCATAAAACCCCTTTATAAGGAATAATAACACTCCTAATGTGAAAGGAGGAAGAATAAGCAGGTGGATTAAGAACCTTTGGGTGTGAGTATGGATTGAATCATGTTGATTCATTCAAATTTGACCAAATAAACAACACTTTCATAGAGGAGTGGTCTTTATGATAAGACAACACATTTTTGGTGGAGGAAAAATTGCATGAGCTTGGTGGCAATTATGGATGGGACCCAATGTGAGGAGGCTCTCATGCTATATATGGATGGGATAGCAACCATTATTATTCATGTTTTAGTTTATCATTTGATATTGGTCTGTTCATAGCTTTTCTCCCTCTTGCTGTTTAGCAGGGTTGTTGTGCTATTTAGCACAAGGGTGTTCCTCATCGGGAATACCTACCTCATCCTAAAGGAAGGATACTTTCTTTGAGTTGAATTTCCTCATTTCGACATTCTGGCCAAGCTACCTCCTTCAACTACAACATAGTTTCTGTTTAGAGCTGGGTTGCGTTGCAGGGTGCAACAACAGAGGATCACATAGAGTTGTTTATGGGCTTGTTTTTCAGTGGAGAGGTATCCTGTCCATTGGAGGATCAGCAAGGAAGGCTCCTGGGAATATTTTCTCATCTTTGGCATCAGGAAAACCATCTACCATCCCTCACAGTGTAGTCACAATTCTGAACTACGTTATTTTTGGAGGCATTTGCGGGGAGGGTTCATTGAGCTCATCAAGGGGGTCTATTTCTGAGTAGAGGGATCAACCTTCTAATTAGAAATACCATTGGAGGAGGAAATCATCATTTAAGATCTATCATAGCCTCATTCTATTCAGGTATAGTTTGCAGTGACATCTCAACCCCAAAGTCGCAATATTTTCCGGATTGGCTAGAAATCTTGTATTAGAGCCCACATCTTCTTTGCTAGGAATTTATTTGTTTCTATCAGCCACATTTAATTTATATATGTATTCAGAAGAAACTACAATAATATAGATAGTGTTTTCACTACTCTCTATCATTCTATACAGTTGCAACAACTCATGTGCTGATTTTTTTGTTCATTAGAGACTTGTTCCCATTGCTTGAGTGGCTTGTCCCTCATGATTTTTTTTTACATTTCTTTTGATATCTTAATAAAATGATGGCTGCATATTGAGCTCTCCTATGTAATATTCATATTTTCTATGTTTTAAATTTTTATGAGTTATATTTTTGCTATTTCCAATTTGGAATACTAGACTTCTTGAGCAGGTGTCTCAACTCTCTTATTCTCAATTTGTGGCTACTCTACAACTTCTTGAGGCACCTCCTTTGGAGCTAAAAGATCCACTTCTGGTGGGATATAAAAATCTCTCTCAAGAGAGCACCACATCACTTGATCCTCATCAAACTTTACATACCCTTTGCATGACTGTGATTGTAAGGGATGGAAAGTATACACGAAAGTTGCGAGGAATTTCTATGTAACCCTTAAATACCCCCAATTATTTTTTTTGGCTCAAGATTATTCCTTGATTATTTGGAGACATGGTAGTAGATAGAGGCTCAAAAAATACTGAACTATGACACATCTTTCTTTCTCTCAGATAAATCTTTCTCTGGTTTAATCATTCCCAAAATCCGATGACGACTCTGGTTCTCCAAATAGACTGCTATGTTGCATTCCTCTACCCACAAATGTAGTGGTAGGACTTGCTCATGCAACATTTCCCTCGTAGCTCCCACAATTTTACAATTATTTCTCTTAGCCACCCCATTCTGTTGTGGGTTGTGGGATGCTGTCAGCTCTCATTGAACTCCTTTTGCACATTTTTTTCTAAATTCATTCGAGACATAGTCACCTCCAATATCGCTCCTAAGATCCTTGGCCTTCTTATTGGTTTCTCTCACCCAGTGCTTTTAATTCTACAAAATTGGATAATGTCTCATCCTTCTTATAAATGAATAAGATCCAATAATTTCATGAGAATTCATCAATAAAAATGACAAAATATTTGTGTCTGATGGTGGAGTCTATCAAGAAAGTTCCACAGACATCAGAGTGGATCCTTTCCAAGTCTGCATGTGATTTTTTCTCCCGATTATGGAATGTGGATTTTATGTACTTCCCCATCGTACATCCTTTGCATAAATCTTGTTTCTCAAGTCCTTGAGGGAGGCATGTTGTTATTTGCTGCATAATCTTCAAGGTGTTGTGATGCCAATGGCCAAGTCTTTTGTTCTAGATTTCACCTGCATAACGGGTCTACACATTCTCTGCCTTAGTTCTTAATGTAGCACAATCATCCACATGTATCTTACATAGGTTCTTCACATGAACCTCAAACTGCTTCACATATCTTATGGCTATGTGTCTCGAGAATGACTTTCGTTTGTTGAATATCACATCATAACCATCATCTTCCAACACTGCAACAGAGATGAGATTTTTATTTAGGAACAAAATGAATATGACATTATTGAGCTTGAGAGGGGATCCCAAATCCCTCTGAAAGGTGATTATACCAACCCAAATTTGATGTACCTTCTATTTCCCTTGGCTCGATGTGAATCTGGAGATATTTCTCCTTAGGTCATTGAAACAATATCTACACATTTTCATGTGGAACGATGCACCTAAGTCCAAGTACCACATTGTCCCGATCACTGTGTTGGCCATGCATGCAATAAGGGTAAAATCAAGCTCGAAAAATAAATTCAAATATTCATCCGCTACTCCTACTAACGTCTTGTTGATTTCCTTTTTCTATTGAAAGTTTGTGGTATAGTTCCTAAATTCATGAAAATGGAAGGATTCTTCTTCCCCCCTTGGCTAGATTCTTGTAATGTTCCAAATCTGGAAATTTCTGCTCCATCGGGAATATCTTAAGATATTACAATTCCTTCTTCAATGAGAAATCACAAGTCCATTTTAGAGATTGACTGTTGGGAAATTTATAGGATATGACTCCTTCCAAAGAAGGGAGAAATCCTGAGGCTAGTTGGCCCTTCACAGACTCTGCCTATGGATATGCAATATTCCACCTCGGGAATTTCTGCCACAGGGTCCTTGAGGATGCTGTATAAGGAAGCTGCTAAAAAAATAAGACATACCAATGCAGGGATGCCTTAAAACACATCCCATAAATCTCCTATGCATAAAATAAGCTCAAAGAAATACATCTAGATGGGTTATTCATATCTCCCCAATCTAGATCTCTAAAACAATTCTCAATGAGAGAGTTTGCAGCAACATAAGAACATGAAAAATGAACTCTGAAAATCTGAACATACCATAAGAGAGAAATGTATGCAGCCATAATTATATAATTATATCTGTAGAAATATACAAGAAATAGTTGAGGGACAAGCCACTCAAACTTTAAGAGCAAACCTCCACTGAATAAGCAGTGAAATACAAGAGTAGATGCAACTCCAAAAAATGCTGGAGTAGCTACAACTTGTGCAGTGTATATGAAGGAATAGCTACTGAATATGAATTAAATACATATGTGGCTGAAGGAATACAAGAAATAAGTGCAAGAACAAGAAATGGGATGAAATACAAGATTTCTATCCAATCTATGAAGATTGCTAGAAATGCTGGAGAATACAAAATGTGACAACATAGTTGTCACTGAAACTGGAGCAAAATATGAATGAGGCAATGGTAGATATGAAATGTAGATGCCCTCCTCTGATAATGTCTCTAGTACAAAGTGTTGATCATTTTGTCTCATAAACACACTCCTGATGAGCTCAGAAACCCCTCTCTCACTGCCTCTTAAAAAATAACACAGTTTCTTTGATGGGCTACACAATGGGAGATGATGGAAGTCTGGCCTCATGCCACTGATCTGAAATAAAGCCCAGGAACCCTCCTTTCATCTCCGCCAATGAATAGATCACTCCTACATCAAAGAAAACTAGACAAGAGAGACTCCATGAGTTCCTCTCTAGATGCACCCAGCTACACAACGTCCTCTCTGCTGCAGAAATAATGTTGTAGAAGATGAATGAAGCTATGGCCAATGCCAGATTGAGGAAATTAATCTCAATCCTCATCCTTCCTTGAGGAAGAGGTAGGGATTCCTGACCGGGAACACCCTAGTGCCCGAGGGCACCATCACCCTGCTAAACAGCCCGGGGATGCAAGCTTTGCAGACCCAAGTCTGAAAATATAAATCATAACATAATGAAAATGGGCTGCTATCTCCTCCATATAAATAAAGGGAACTCTTCTCCACCATGGTCCCACTAATTAGGGTTTCCACCCTCACATGAGTGTCTACCCTCCAAAACTGCGCAGCTTCTCTAGGAAGCCTCTTCCTCCTTGGGTAACGCTGTTGACTTTAGTCAAAGGTGACTAATCAAGTGAGCTAGGTTCCATTCACACCCTTGGTGTTTATTAGAGCTGCTTTATTCTCCTCCTTTTCACATGAGGATTGTTATTTCTTCATCTAAAAGGGGCTAAGGTGTCTCCTTCGGCATTTTATTAAATAAAAATAAAATGTGCAACTATAATGTTCCATTTTAGCTTGAGGCTAAAATTGGGAACATTACAGTCCTCCCCTCCCACATGTTGCTTGCCCTCAAGCAAATCCATAGAGAGAACAAAATTTTCTCCCTCTTCTTCTCTTGTGGCCTCCTCATCAATGGTCCCACCACTGCTCAAATATGCTGCAATGAATCTGTCCTCCAATGCTCTCTCCCAAGTATGCAAGCTAACACAATGCTCCTCATGGAAATATAGAATGTTTATTGGAATCCTTCTTGCTGTGCTAAGGCCTCCTTAAGGTAGGAGTGATGTTATGCATGGGAAAATTTCGCTCCCAACGATGATCCTCTCATCCATGCAATCATCCAAATAAAATCTCAACCACCAGTTTCTGCAATGTGTTGGGGCTGAATGGAGAGTGTGCTTGTGCTCCTCAATATGGCCCTCTCTCCATTTGCTGCACATATGGGGCTGCCTCTGTCTTTGGGATGGAAAATTATGGCCTCCAAGAATGGCACAAGCTACCCCATCAAGAAAAATCAGCCATGAAATGCCTCTGCAAGTTCTCCAAGTGGTCCCTCCCACAAGAAGGTACAAGTAGCAATGTGGCAATCATGGTTTTCCCATGGTATCTCCTGCAGGATAAAACATATACAATAGGGAGAATCATGCTCCCAATGGGCTATACATATAATAATCTCCAAATAATTCTCCTCATGAGTGTACAAACATTAGAAATACATGGAGCAATATACAATATAAGCAAGTTGCCAAATGATAACTGGAGAGTGGTTCAAAGTTCCACTCATGGAACTGCACAGTGCCTCTTTTGCCTACCTCAAAATAAAAAATAACAAGTGTTGTACTAGCCACATGTTCTCTGCCACACATCTCCTCATAAGATGAAAACATGATAATACAAATTGGTGCCAATGGTGCACACCAAGAACATGTGGCTCCCCCCACAACCATCACATAATTAGCCAAAATCAAGGCTACAAATAGCTGCAAGTACATCCTCATGAAAAATTCAAGATGGAACAAGCCTCCTTGATACATCATGCTCCTCAATCAATGAAAAGAAGTATAATACAAAATATGACATTATACCTCCTCCATCATGCACTAGAGCTCTTCAGCTGAAATGGCTCAACATGAATGCTCTTCCTCTCCTCCAATGGGTAAGGGAATGGTTGTGCCAACCTCTCCAAAATCAACTGAGCTATGCATATATCCATGTGTTGATGTAGATCATGTTGAATGCCCTCCAAGTTAACTCCTCTAACAAGGCAAGGTATGCATTCAAATGCATAGCTAGGAAGTTCCCAATGCTACATGCAAATAATTTCTCCTTGAGACTAGAAAATCTAGCCAAGAAGAGTCTACCATGATGATAGATGATCATATCATCCACTGAGTACTACCATCTCCATCAAGGTCATCCAAAAATCATGCATGCATCAAGATCCTGGGACCTCTCAACCACAAGTTGAGTCCTCCAACATGGATCAATCCTCCACGTAGACAGTGTTGGTGTTCTGCAATGTGGTGCTCCATCACGCTGCTACCTACTACCTTGACATCCCCTCATGTCAAAGTCATCCTCCAATTTTCTGCCATGCCCATCATGCAGCTGTTGATGCTCAAAGAAATGATGATCTTTGACAATAAGCCTCCCATGAGAGACTATCATCTCCAAAGAATCTCCCAATCCTGGGAAATATAAGCATGAGTGGCCTCCCTCTACTCCAAAGCATGAAAGAGTTATTCCCCAAAGGAAGTGTCCTCTCTCTCACCAAATCCATGGAGCAGTCATCTGGCATCATGAAGATGCTATCCTCCATCCATACAACAACTTTGTCTGCATAGTGAAACTAATGAGAATGGGTGGTACTAAAAATGAGAGTGTGTAACCCTCCCCCTTATGCTTATCTCCAAACTCTCTGCGCTGTGATGGATTCCTCCAATTTCTCCACCTCTCTGAAATCCAAGAGTGGTGAACTAAATGACATGATGCCTCTCATCATCTCTAGATCATGTGGCCTCCCAAGTGGAAAACCTCCAAAAGTGAGACGTCAAGATAGAAGCGGATTGAATATATGAGAAGAATGAAAGGTACTCTCTCTCTCTCTACTGCACAGTACAGTCCTTCTCCTATGTGAAGAAAATCTATGAAAATAGATAGGTGTGAATGTCCATCATCCCTTCATGCTGATCCTCTTGATCTTCTTCTTCTTCCAATGGTGCAGCGTTGTAGATTCTTATATGCACCTCCTATCTACCAACATGTGAGTGTGTCTCCTCCTCAATGAATGGCCTTGGCCTTCCTTAGAGATAAATATCTCCACACCCTCACAAATGGAAGAGTTCCCTTCATACAATGGGGGTCTTGCCTCTAGTAAGTCATTCTCCTAATTTCTCCCCCTCTAGAAAGATGGAATGATCCTTTGTTACATGGTTCCCCTTCATGCATGCAAAGTGTTTGTAGATTTGTCACATCATGCTTCTCATTGGTTTTCACCAATCCCCTTAGCAAAACTCTATGTGACTTTAACATATGATCTCTCATTTGCATGAGAACATGAAATGGAACTATGAAATCAATTATCATGAATCATACCTTTGAGTTGCAGTGCTACTCCTCCATAGGCCTCAACTCTTTCCATCCATCCTTCTTGTAGTAGCTATGGGAAATGTACTGCACGGTGGATTTGCATGTGTGGCTGAATGCTCACACCCTTCATGAAAATAGCTAGGATTTGTCTCATCAACAAACCCTTTTCAGAAAATTTCTTCAAATTTCCCTTTCATCAAGATCTTCAATAATCTCCTGGAAAAGAAGAAGGGAAACCTCCTCTTCCATCATTCTTCTTCCTTGTTTCCTCTGTCAATATCCTCTCCTTGGAGAGAAGATCCTCTTACTGATGAAAATAGATATTGGGCACAGGCTGAGCCAAGATCATGCTCTGATACCACTGTAATGTTCCAAATCTGGAAATTTCTGCTCCATCAGGAATATCTTAAGATATTCCAATTCCTTCTTCAGTGAGACATCACAAGTCCATTTCAGAGATTTAATCTTGGGGAATTTATAGGGAACGACTCCTTCCAAAGAAGGGAGAAATCTTGAGGCTAGCTGTCCCTTCACAGACTCTGCCTATGGATATGCAATATTCCACCTCAGGAATTTCTGCCACAGGGTCCTTAAGGATGTTGTATAAGGAGTCTGCTGCAAAAATAAGACATACCAATGCTGGGATGCCCTAGAACACATCACATAAAACTCCTATGCAGAATATGAGCTCAAAGAAATACATCTAGATGGGCTATTCAGATCTCCCTAATTTAGGTATCTAAAACAATGCTCAATGAGAGAGCTTGCAGCAACAAAAGAACATGAACACTGAAATCTGCAAATATGAACATACCATAAGAGTGAAATGTATGCATCCATAATTATATAATTATATCAGCAGAAATATACAAGAAATAGTTGAGGGACAAGCCACTCAAAATTTAAGAGCAAACCTCCACTGAATAAGCAGTGAAATACAAGAGTAGCTGCAACTCCACAAAACTCCAGAATAGCTGTAACTGCGTAGTGTATATGAATGAATAGCTACTGAATATGAATTAAATACATATGTGGCTAAAGGAATACAAGAAATAAGTCCAAGAACAAGAAATGGGCTGAAATACAAGATTTCTAGTCAATCTATGAAGATTGCTAGAAATGCCAGAGAATACAAAATGTGACAACAGAGTTGTCACTGAAACTGGAAAAAAATATGAGTGGGGCAATGGCATATATTAAATGTAGATTCCCTCCTCTGATAATTTCTCTAGTACAAAGTTCTAATCATTTTGTCTCATAAACACACTCCTGATGAGCTCAGAATCCCCTCTTTCACTGCCTCCTAAAAAATAATGCAGTTTCCTCGATGGGATTCACAGTGGGAGATGATCGAAGTGTGGCCTCATGCCACTGATCTGAAATACAGCCCAGGAATCCTCCTTGCATCTCCTCCAATGAATATATCACTCCTGCACTGAAGAAAACTAGACAAGAGAGACTCCATAAGTTCCTCTCTAGCTTCATCCAACTACACAACGTCCTCTATGCTGCAGAAATAATGTTGTAGAAGATGAATGAAGCTGTGGCCAATGTTGAATTGAGGAAATGAAGCTCAATCCTCATCCTTCCTGGAGGAAGAGGTAGGGATTCCTAACCAGGAACACCTTAGTGCCCGAGGGCACCATCGCCCTGCTAACCAGCCTAGGGATGGAAGCTTTGTAGACCCAAGTCTAAAAATATAAATCATAACATAATTAAAATGGGCTGTTATCTCCTCCATATAAATAAATGGAACTCTTTTCCACCATGGTCCCACAAATTAGGGTTTCCACCCTCACATGAGTGTCTTCCCTCCAAAATTGCGTAGCTTCTCTAGAAAGCCTCTTCCTCCTTGGGCAACGTTGTTGACTTTAGTCAAAGGTGACTAATCAAGTGAGTTGGGTTCCATTCACACCCTTGGTGTTTATTTCAGCTGCTTTACTCTCCTCCTTTTCACATGAGGAGTGTTATTTCTTCATCTAAAAGTGGCTAAGGTGTCTCCTTCCACATTTTATTAAATAAAAATAAAAATGTGCAACTATAATGTTCCATTTTAGCTTGAGGCTAAAATTGGGAACATGATAGTCCTCCCTCCCACATGTTGCTTGCCCTCAAGAAACTGCATAGAGAGAAAAAAAATTTCTCCCTCTTCTTCTCTTGTGGCCTCCTCATAAATGGTCCCACCACTGCTCAAATATGCTGCAATGAATTTGTCCTCCAATGCTCTCTCCCAAGTATGCAAGCTGACACAATGCTCCTCATGGAAAGATAGAAGGTGTAGTGGAATCCTTCTTGCTGTGCTAAGGCCTCATTAAGGTAGGAGTGATGATATGCATGGGAAAATTTCGCTCCCAATGATGATCCTCTCATCGATGCAATCATCCAAATAAAATCTCAACCATCAGTTTTTGCAATGTGTTGGGGCTGAATGGAGAGTGTGCTTGTGATCCTCAAGATGGCCCTCTCTCCATTTGCTGCACATATGGGGCTGCCTTTGTCTTTGGGCTGGAAAATTATAGCCTCCGAGAATGGCCCATGCTACCCCATCAATAAAAATCAGCCATGAAATGCCTCTGCAAGTTCTCCAAGTGGTCCCTCCCACAAGAAGGTACAAGTAGCAATGTGGAAATTAGCCAAAATCAAGGCTACAAATAGCTACAAGTACATCCTCATGAAAAATGCAAGAAGGAACAAGCCTCCTTGATACATCATGCTCCTCAATCAATGAAAAGAAGTACAATACAAAATATGATGTTATACCTCCTCCATCATGCACTAGAGTTCTTCAGCTAAAATGGCTCAACATGAATTCTCTTCCTCTCCTCCAATGGGTAAGGGAATGGTTGTGCCAACCTCTCCAAAATAAACCAGGCTATGTATCTATCCATATGCTGATGTAGATCATGTTTAATGCCCTCCAAGTGAACTCCTCTAACAAGGCAAGGTATGCATCCAAATGCATAGCTAGGAAGTTCCCAATGCTGCATGCAAATAATTTCTCCTTAGAGACTAGAAACTCTAGCCAGGAAGAGTCTGCCATGATGATAGATGATCATATCATCCACTAAGTATCTACCATCTCCATCAAGGCCATCCAAAAATCATGCATGCATCAAGATCCTGGGACCTCTAAACCAGAAGCTGAGTCCTCCAACATGGATCAATCCTCCACATAGATAGTGCTGGTGTTCTATAATGTGGTGCTCCATCATGCTGCTGCCTACTACCTTGACATCCCCTCATGTCAAAGTCATCCTCCAAGTTGCTGCCATGCCCATCATGTAGCTGCTCATGCTCAAAGAAATGATGATCTCTGACAATAAGCCTCCCATGAGAGACTATCATCTCCAAAGAATCTCTCGATCCTGGGCAATATAAGCATGAATGGCCTCCATCTACTCCAAAGCATGAAAGAGTTCTTCCCCAAAGGAAGTGACCTCTCTCTCACCAAATCCATGGAGCAGTCATCCAGCATCATGAAGATGATATCCTCCATCTATACAACAACTCTGTCTGCATAGTGAAACTAATGAGAATGGGTGATACTGAAAATGAGAGTGTGTAACCCTCCTCCTTGTGCTTATCCCCAAAATCTCTGCGCTATGATGGATTCCTCCAATGTCTCCACCTCTCTAGAATCCAAGAGTGGTGAACCAAAAGACATGATGCATCTCATCATCTCTAGATCATGTGGCCTCCCAAGTGGAAAACCTCCAAAAGTGAGACATCAAGATAGAAGTGGATTGAATATATGAGAAGAATGAAAGGTCCTCTCTCTCTCTCTCTCTATTGCGCAGTGCATTCCTTCTCCTATGTGAAGAAAATCTATGAAAATAGATAGGGGTGAATTTCCATCATCCCTTGATGATGATCCTCCTGATCTTCTTCTTCTTCCAATGGTGCAGCGTTGTATACTATTCTATGCACCTCCTCTCTACCAACATGTGAGTGTGTCTCCTCCTCAACAAAATGCCTTAGCCTTCCTTAGAGAGAAATATCTCCACACCATCACAAATCGAAGAGTGCCCTTCATACAATGGGGGTCTTGCCTCTAGCAAGTCATTCTCCTAATTCCCCCCCCTCTAGAAAGATGGAATGAACCTTTGTTACATGGTTCCCCTTCATGCATGCAAAGTGTTTGTAGATTTGTCACATCATGCTTCTCATTTGTTTTCACCAATCCCGTTAGGAAAAATCTATGTGACTTTAACATATGATCTCTCATTTGCATGAGAACATGAAATAGAACTCTGAAATCAATTATCATGAATCATACCTTTGAGTTGTAGCGCTGCTCCTCTGTAGGCCTCAACTCTTTCCATCCATCCTTCTTGCAGTAACTATGGGCAATTTATTGCGCAGTGCAAATGCATGTGTGGCTGAATGCTCACACCCTTCATGAAAATAGCTAGGATTTGTCTCATCAACAAACCCTTCTCAAAAAATTTCTTCAAATTTCCCTTTCATCAAGATCTTCAATAATCTTCTGGAAAAGAAGAAGGGAAACCTCCTCTTCCATCATTCTTCTTCCTTGTTTCCTCTGTCAATATCCTCTCCTTGGAGAGAAGATCCTCTTGCTGATGGCAATAGATCTTGGGCATAGGCTGAGCCAAGATCATGCTCTGATACCACTGTAATGTTCCAAATCTGGAAATTTCTGCTCCATCGGGAATATCTTAAGATATTCCAATTCCTTCTTCAGTGAGACATCACAAGTCCATTTAAAAGATTCAATGTTGGGGAATTTATATGGTATGAATCCTTCAAAAGAAGGGAGAAAACATGAGGCTAGCTGGCCCTTCACAGACTCTGCCTATGGATATGCAATATTCCACCTCAGGAATTTCTGCCACAGGGTCCTTGAGGATGCTGTATAAAGAAGCTTATGAAAAAATAAGACATACCAACACTAGGATTCCATGTAACACATCACATAAAACTCCTATGCAAAATATGAGCTCAAAAAAATACATCTAGATGGGTTATTCAGATCTCCCTAATCTAGGTCTCTAAAACAATGCTCAATGAGAGAGCTTGCAGCAACATAAGAACATGAACACTGAAATCTGAAAATATGAACATACCATCAGAGTGAAATGTATGCAGCCATAATTATATAATTATATCAGCAGAAATATACAAGAAATAGTTGAGGGACAACCCACTCAAACTTTAAGAGCAAACCTCTACTGAATAAACAGTGAAATACAAGAGTAGCTGCAACACCACAAAATGCCAGAGTAGCTGCAACTGTGCAGTGTATATGAAGGCATAGCTACTGAATATGAATGAAATACATATGTGGTTGAAGGAATACAAGAAATAAGCCCAAGAACAAGAAATGGGCTGAAATACAAGATTTCTAGCCAATTTATGAAGATTGCTAGAAATGTCGGAGAATACAAAATGTGACAATAGAGTTGTCACTGAAACTGGAAAGAAATATGAATGAGGCCATGGAAAATCTGAAATGTAGATGCCATCCTGTGATAATGTCTCTAATACAAAGTTTTGATCACTTTGTCTCAGAAACACACTCCTGATGAGCTCAAAAACCCCTCTCTCACTACCTCCTCCAAAATAACACAGTTTCCTCCATGGACTACGCACTGGGAGATGATGGAAGTGTTTCCTCATGCCACTGATCTGAAATACAGCCCGGAAATCCTCCTTACAAATACTCCAACAAATATATCACTCCTCCACGGAAGAAAACTAGACAAGAGAGACTCCATGAGTTCCTCTCTAGCTGCACCTAGCTACACAACATCCTCTCTGCTACAGAAATAACGCTGCAGAAGATGAATGAAACTGTGGCCAATTCCGGATTGAGGAAATGAAGCTCAACCCTCATCCTTCCTTGAAGAAGAGGTAGGGATTCCCGATCGGGAACACCTTAGTGCTTGAGGGCACCATCACCCTGCTAAACAACACAGGGATGCAAGCTTTGCAGACCCAAGTCTAAAAATATAAATCATAACATAATGAAAATGGGCTGCTATCTCCTCCATATAAAGAAAGGGAACTCTTCTCCACCATGGTCCCACCAATTAGGGTTTCCACCCTCACATTATTGTCTTCCCTCCAAAGCTACGCAGCTTCTGTAGGAAGCCTCTTCCTCCTTGGGCAGCGCTGTTGACTTTAGTCAAAGGTGACTAATCAAGTGAGCTGGGTTCCATTCACACCCTTGGTGTCTATTTCAGCTGATTTATTCTCCTCCTTTTCACATGAGGAGTGTTATTTATTCATCTAAAAGGGGCTAAGGTGTCTCCTTCCCCATTTTATTAAATAAAAATAAAATTTGCAACTATAATGTTCCATTTTAGCTTGAGGCTATAATTGGGGACATTACAATTCTGGCTTGGTTTGAGATTTCTTCCCTTTTCCCTTCTTTCCCTTTCCAACTAATGCAATGTTTTCCTCATCCTCACCATTGGATGAATTTCCATATCTAATATTCCACATTATTTCCTCCTTTACCAAATTGGACCATAAGAATTCCTAATTCAGTAGTTTCTCCCTCCCGTTCACTGAATCCCAGTAGCTATGTTAGCTCTTGGGAAGCACTAGAAGGTTTAGGCTTACTAGGTCAACTTTTGTAAAATTAACTCCAACCCCCCCAATTTCATCACAAAATTGTGTGAAAATGTCCATATACTTTGGAATAGCATCATTATTTTGCATCTTTATCTTTTGAATTTCATCCTTGAGTGCCAGCTTCCGATGGTCACTACTATTCTCGAATAATTTTTTTAGTGTTTTTCAAATTGTGAACGGATTTTATTTTCCATGCATATTTCAGACAATGTGATCTCTTACTCCCTCTAATATTATTGTCCTCGCCTTAGATTCATATTTATTCCACTAAGCATGGTTTTAGGCATCAGATGCTTGTTCTTTTGCAACATTTGTCGTGATGTATTCCAGCAATCCATTGGCATCCAATACCACCTTCAAGCGACGAGATTAGAGTTTCCTTCCAAGGCATATCCTATGCTCATCCCGTTTAAGGTCATATTATCAGCTCTGAAGAGATCCTGCTACACTAAACTATAAAATTGAATCTCCTGAGAAAAAACTTTGAAATTCCTACTCTAATGTGAATCCTACTCTGATACCATATATAAATTATGATGTAGATTTGAAACTAATCATGAAATTTTAATCAAAATCATAAGACATAAACCTACTTTACTGCTCTCTGGAATTCAATTCAAAATTTAGAACATCAATCACAAACATGCAATAAGAAATAACACACATGCACACAGTATTGTTTTAAGGGGAAAGTAATCTACTAAAAACCCCATTGTCTTTTTGCATTAATATGATGAATAGAGATGTATTACAATTGCTTTGCTCAACTAATAACAACCTGCAAACAGATAATGTATCTCTATTCTCATTGAGGATATATGGCCCATATTTAGTGAATTTATGCCTCTTCTTGAGCCCCTAATTCCTTGTGCAATTCTTGAGGAAATTAGGCCCCTATTATTTAGAATTTTTCTCCAAAATTCTTGCACAATTCCCAATGTTGATCATCTGACTGCATGCAACACCTATACACTCAAGACTAATCTACAACTGATGTTACACTACCTTTGAATCTCCACCACAGACGGGGAACTCGAATTCTCTATATGCACTAGACATTTTGGGTTGATTGATTAGTTAACTGGATGATCACTGAGTTTGACTGAAGTCCCACTACACAGCTGACCTTCCACTAGTTCCTCTAAGAGTTAGAACTAGTTTAACTGAAAACAACCTGAAATAATTGACCCTGATTGCTACAAATTATCAATCACACATTCTTAACTTAAATCTAACTCCTCTAACTCGAATTTACCGAGCTAACTGAGTGAAAAAAGCCTTGCCACCTCATTTAACTACATCCAAGTTGTATGTTGATGTTGAAATTCGATTTTTCTCAATTTAATCAAGGCAAAATCAAATTGAGAATTTCTTGTTGCATTTTTCCACATCAAGGATATCAAAAACAAGAGTGGCTTGACATTACCATATCATCATGTCATGTCATGTCTTTTCAAGGTGTCATTCCAAGATGTATATGAGTCATCATTTTCCACATCATTTGTGGATTATGTAATTTCCATATTGGAGAGTTTTAATGTCAAGTGGAATTCCAAGATTCATCCATAGAATGTGAAAAGTCATGAAGGAGGCAAAGAGTCATAGAGAAGTAAAAAAATAATGAGGGTAGTCTAAGAGTCACAAAGGAGGCGAATGGTCACCCCATTTCTTATATATACAACCTCATTACTCATGCAAAGGATTTTTCAACTTGGTTTCTCCTACCATGAATTAGAGAAGAAAATAATTATTTTGGACAAGCAAGTGGTTGCTCTAACACTCCACTATTAGAGCTAGTGGTGTCCATTGCCTTGATGTATCTTCGAAATTTTGCTTAATTTTGAAGCTCATTGAGCTAGCACACTTTCATGTGTATGTCATAAATATTGTAAGACTATTATTTTAATGTTTGTGAGATATGTTGTTTACATCTATACTAAGGAAATTGAACTATTTCAGTGGCTATGCTACTTATCTTGTTGAATGTGTGTTGTATGTGTTTTAAGAATTTTTTCTTCTATGTGAACTATTTCTCTATTTTTCCAGTGATTCATGTATATGTATATGCTTGTGTGTCTTTACTAGATCATTTCTATTACTCTTCTATTAAAGTCTAACTTTTTATCTCCCTTATGGTAGAAGAACCTTGATACATTCTGCAACTGAGC
Organism: Pinus albicaulis; assembly: GCA_034641835.2. Lineage (NCBI taxonomy): Eukaryota > Viridiplantae > Streptophyta > Pinopsida > Pinales > Pinaceae > Pinus > Pinus albicaulis. The sequence continues at coordinate 316,464,377 of CM076571.1, forward strand.
ATTCCACAAGGCATATTCACTTGCTAATACAAAAATTCCTATGAATTACTCTGTTTTTCTGAACATTGTAGGCAAGGGACATCTCTAAGAACATATGGAAGTCAGATCTTATTTCTAGAAGTGATCCTACACCAAACAATGTGAAGTCTAATTAGGTCTTTTCATCTAGGATATCCCCTTGGTTAACGAAATTCATGGAATGTTAATAGAAGGGCATTATATTTTGATGCACTATTTTCTCTTTTTGTAAAAATGATTTTAGTTAGAACTATTTTAATTTTAGTGGTATTAGAATATTTGCATCTTGAGAAGTTATATGTAAATATATTTTTCCCCATAGGGATTTGGAGGAAGGAATTTATATACAACAACCACGAGGATATGATGTCAAAGAAAAGGAAAACTTAATATGTATACTAAATAAAAGCTTGTATGCTTTAAATCAAGATCTAAGGTAGTGATATTTGAATTTTGATAGGTTTATGACAGAACAAGGCTTGTAGGTGTTAGTTTGACCACTATATTTATTTTAAGAAACTATATAATGGAATTGTTATTATATTTTTATTGTATGTAAATGACATGCTTGTTGAAGGTTATAACATGAAGATATCATGTTCTCAAAACAAAACTAGCTAACTCATTTTCTATGAAGGATTTTAATGTTGCAAATAAAACCATTAGCATGAGAATAAAAACAAATAGGAAAAAAAATTAATTAACATTGTCTTAGACTCATTACAAAGAAAATATTTTGGAAATATTTAAAATGAAATATACAAAACTAGTCAATACACCTTTGGCTAGTCATTAACTATGGAGACGTGTCCCAATACATAATAGGAGATACATTACATATCCAAGATTCCATATTCATTATCAGTTGATAGCTGGATGTATGTGATAGGGTGCACAAGGTTAGATATTTTACATGCAATGAAAGTTGTGAATTAGTATATGAAAAATCCAGGTAAAGAGTATTAGAAGAAAATAAAGTGGGTTCTTAGCTATTAGAGAGGTACTACTAATTAGGAATTATTCTTTATAGGTTCAAATATTATTCTATATGGATATGTTGAATCAAACATGGAAAGTGATATATATAAAAAGAGGACCACCACATCATTGGGTGCAATACAACTTGGCCTAGATTTTGGCAAAGTCTCTGCATCTTTTGGAGTGGAGTACGCAGTGGAGCGTAGTTTAACGAATCAAATATACATTGCGGTGTTTTAATAGCTTCAGGGTGGGTCAAAGACCCTTATTTTGGTAAATATGTCAAAGTAAGCATAGCAGAAATACTAAAACACACACACAACAATTAAACATGAAGACAACGGATTAACATGGTTCACCCAAAAAATCTGGGCTACATCCACCAAATAGAGGTACCAACAATCTTATTCATCAACAGGAGATTAGAACAGCAGATTTTCACATCTACACTTCCTCTTCCACACACCTCACATATCATATTCATTTGCCTCTACAGGCTTACAATTTATAGATTTAGAGAAGAAACTAAATCATAAATTCTATCACAACATAATAGGATAAAATATTTCCACTTGCTAATTTGATGCCATCATTTTTGGAACAAATCCCCTGTTGGCATTATCTATGAGATTTTCTCCAAATTAATATACAAAAAATCTTAACAATATCCACCTTGACAATAATTAGCCTGATACCTCGTTCCTTTATTATTTTTATTTTCTTTGCAAGCCAAGAGAAGCCAGACACCATCATAGCTTCTCTAATAAAACTGGTTTAGGGAACATGTCTACACAGTTTTCCTTTGTATTCACTTTTTCAAGAGAGACACCTCGTTTCGTTATAACCTGTCTTATAGAATGGTACTTAATAGGTATATGCTTTGATTTAGTATGATAGGCTGTATTTTTAGCCCAGTGAATTGCACTCTGACTATCACAAAATAACTTAATGTTGTCTTGTAACCTACCAAACTCACCAAAAAAACCTTTCAACCAAACCACTTCTTTGCAAGAATGTGAAGCAGCTATGTATTCTGCTTCTGTATTGGATAAGGCAACACTGTTTTGTAGCTTTGACATCCAGCTAATAGCTCCACCTGCAAGAGTAAAGACATATCCTAAAGTTGACCTTCTCTTATCCAAATCACCTGCAAAATTGGAATCAACATATCCACAAACAAATTCAGTACTTTTTTCATAAGTGATACAGTAATCACTTGTGCCTCTTAGATACCGAAGCACCCATTTCACTATTGACCAGTGTTCTTTCCCTAGATTTTCCATATACCTGCTGACAACACCAAATGCATGTGAAATATCTGGACGTGTACAAACCATCACATACATCAAGGTTCCTACTGCATTAGCATAAGGTATTCGAGACATATATTCCTTTTCTTCATTTGTATTAGGACATAAACTTGAAGAAATCTTAAAATGGGAAGCTAAAGGGACTGAAACTGGCTTCACATTGTTCACACCAAACCTTAAGAGTATTTTCTCAATATACTTCTCTTGTGATAACCACAGCATACCATTACTCCTGTCTCTAAAAATCTCCATGCCCAAAATCTATCTTGCTGCTCCTAGATCTTTCATATCAAACATCCTAGCCATCTGAGCCTTTAACCTGTTGATCTCAGTTTTTCTTTTTCTTGCTAAAAGAATATTTTCAACATATAACACTAAGATAATGAATATGCCATTACTTAATTTCTTAAAGTAAACACAATTATCATATTCACTTCTTATATAATTTTGACTCATCGTGAAAGAATCAAATTTCTTGTACCATTGTCAAGGTGACTGCTTCAGACCATACAATGATTTCTTGAGCCTACAGACAAATTTATTGTTGCGATTTTGAACAAACCCTTTAGGTTATTCCATATAAATCTCTTCATCTATATCTCCATGTAAAAATTCATTCTTAACATCTAGTTGTTGTAATTCTAAATCAAGTAAAGCAACTAATGCTAAGACAATCCGAATTGAAACAATTTTAACAACTAGTGAAAATATCTCATGAAACTCAATTCCATCTTTCTGAGAAAAACCTTTCACGACCAGCCTTGCTTTGTACTTGTTACCTTTATCATCAACATCCCTTTTCAATTTGTAAACCCATTTACATCCTACATTTTTTCTGTCTTTAGGAAGTTCTATGAGATCCCATGTGGCATTCTTGTATAATGCTTTCATTTCATCCTTCATAGCTTATTTCCACTTATTACTATTATAACCTTCTACAGCTTCATGATAGCATAAAGGTTCATCATCATTAGCGGTTAAAGAAACTGAAGTAACATAATAATCATACCTTTTAGGAGGATGTATGATTCTCGTGGACCTCCTTAAAGATGTTTTTGGTTCTTCCACAATTTGCTGAATGTTATTATCTGTAGGAAATTCTTCATGATCTTCATCTGAAACTTGTTCATCTTTACTATCATAAGTATTTTAACTGGTTTCAAACTGAATATATTGAAACTTAGGTACATTTTCCTGTTTCAATTTATTATCTACATCTGGATTATCAAGTGAAGATTCATTAAATTTAACATCTTTGTTAACGATGATCTTGTGAGTAGTAGGATCCCACAACCTATATCCCTTAATCCCATCACCATATCCAACAAAGATATATCTTTTTGATTTAGTATCTAATTTAGAATGATGATGTTTTGGAATTAGAGCATATGCATCACAACCAAAAACTTTCAGTTTAGAATAATCACTAGGATGACCTTTCCATACCTCTTGAGGAATTTTTCACCCTATTGCAGTTGATGGTGATCGATTTATCAAAAAGAAAGCCGTAGATATTGCTTCTGTCCATAATTCCTTCTGCAAATTTGTGTTACTTAGCATACTTCTTGCTCTTTCTAAGAGAGTCATTTTCATGCGTTCAACAACTCCATTTTGCTGAGGAGTATAAGCAGTAGTTCTATGTCTTTCGATTTCAACTTCCTTGCAATAATTATCAAATGCATTTGAAGTAAACTCACCGCCATTGTCAGTTCTTAAAAATTTAATGGTTCTTTCAGTGATGTTTTCTACTAATGCTCTAAACTGCTTGAAAACTGTGAATACATCAGACTTTATTTTTAACATGTAGAATCATACTTTCCTACAGAAATCATCTATAAAAGATACAAAATATGATGATCCTCCATATGGGGTTGTAGGAGATGGACCCCAAATATCAGAATGGATATAATTAAGGATTCCCTTACTAGTATGTTTTCCAGTTTTAAATTTATGCTTGCTTTGTTTCCCATATATACAATGTTTGCAGAAATCTAACTTAAAAGAATTTAAACTAGGAAGTAACATATGATCAGATAAAATTTTTAATCCTCTTTCACTCATATGGCCCAACTGTTGATGCCATAGTCGAATAGATTCACTGTCATTTTCAGATATAGTAAAAGCTGATTTGACTCTGTTCTTCCTTATAACTGAAAAAGATTTTAAACCTTCTTTTCTTTCATTACTAATAGGATTCCTTTGTAAATTTTCATTCCTCCACCTTGAATAAAATTTTTATATCCATTTGTGTCTAACACTCCTAGAGAAATAATATTTTTCCTGAGTTCAGGCACATGTCTTACATCAGTTAAGATTTTATTTGTTCCATCAAACATTTTAATCTGGATGCTTCCAATTCCCACAACATTACATGAGAAATCATTACTCATGTAAACAAATCCATCATTGATTTATTTATAAGATTTAAACCACTCTTTATGAATGCACATGTGATTGGAGGCACCGGAATCTAATAGCCAATGTTGATCATGATTTAACAAATAAACTGATAGAAATTCATCACTTATACCTGAACTGGATGTCGAACCTGAACCTGTATCTGTCGTGTTTTCCTCTTTATTTTCAATTGAAGAATCTCCTTTGGATGTTTGCTGTCTCTTCCAATAGTCCTTCTTAAAATGTCCTGATTTCCCGCAAAACTAGAATTTTAGCTTACTCTTCTTCGCTTTCGATTTTGACCGAGAGTTGTTTTTCGGACTGAAGCACTTTTATTTAGATTGACCTCTAACCATCATTGCTTCTGATGTAGAGGTTTCTAAATTTGACCTTTTTCTGGTTTCTTCAGACAGCAAAGCTCCAACAACATCATCAAACTCAAGGGTTTCTGATGAACTAAGGCTTATAGAAGAAACAAAATGATCCCATGACTCGGGCAAAGAGCATAATAAAGTTACAGCTTTATCTTCTGAATCAAATTTTACTTCTATACTTTCTAACTGCAACAAGATAGTATTAAAGGTATTCAGATGATCATTTATCGTCGTACCTTCCTTCCTGTGCAAGTTGTACAACTGTCTCTTCAAAAGAGTCCTATTTGTTAAGTATTTTGTCATGTAAAACTTTTTTAACTTTGTCCATAGTCCAAAGACATTTTTCTCTGACACGATGTTAAATAAAACATCATCTTCCAAACATAATCGTATGCCACTCAGTGCTCTGTTATCGATGTCACTCCATTCGTCATCTGTCATGGTGTAAGGTTGTTTGGATTTTCCCAAAAGTGCCTTCGCCACACCTTGTTGTACAAGTAGATCGTGCATCTTGACATTCCAAATCTCGAAGTTATTTCACCAATTAAACTTCTCGATTTCAAACCGAGCACTTTGAATTTTGGCCATATTGAGTAGCTTGTGTCAATAATTTTAAATTTCAAATCTTAATAAACAAAGATTTTATTTTAATCAAAATTAATAATTTTGATAAAAATGCCCTTTTTCAAAACATGCAATCACTCTCGCCTACAAACCAAAACTCTTTCAACAAATCGACAATACTTGTTTTCGTCGAAATCCTAGGCCCTAGGCCCTAGGCCCTACCTAATATAATGGCATTTAAATATAATCGATATAAAAAATCATTTTAATACAAATCGATTTAAACTCACTTTATTGTTATGTGTGCAATCGACCACCCCAGCTCACATAAATAATTCCTCCAAATGTGAATTCACTCCTCTTGCAATTAAATTTTATTTTTTGCAAAAAATGTCTCCAACCTGGTGCCAACAAACCTACAACTCAGGGCTTACGGGTTGTCAGTCACAACTGCTCTACGACTTACCCATACCATGACTGGAAAGCTCGGAAGTCACTCAGTCTCACGGTCTATATGGATCAATGGCAATCACCACCAGCTCTAGCTCACGTCTTTACTGTGGCTCCTCCAATCTTAATGTCGCCAGCTAAGGGATATTCCATCAACAGAATACACTTTGGATGTAGCCACGGTGTAGCCACGGTCCACACAGAACACAACTCTAGTCTTTGCTCACATCTCTTGGCAGCCCACGGTTTGGGAGCTCATAGCCCTCAGCACTTACAGACTTTACAACACCATTTCATAGCCAAAGCCATGATCCGAGAATGCAAGATCTAGCAGCTCTGCTCCACACAGATCAGTAGCTCAATAGGAGCTTCTGGGTTGTTTCATTTTCACTTTCAAAACATCCACGATTCCATTGCAACAAAACAAACACTATATATATAACAGATACTTAATTAATAGGTGCAGATGCAAATTGACTATATATAATGAAATTAACGGATGCTTATGACCCATGATGCACAGCGGAAATTAAACATAGTAGAAGCTTCAAAAGAGAAAAAGGCTCCGAACTCTAGACGCAGGTCAAAAAATGACCTTCAGACTAAGCCTACATCTCACGGCTTACGGAGCTCATAGCTTTTATGTTCTTGCTCCGATACCAATTGTCAAAGTAAGCACAGTGGAAAAACTAAAACACACACACAACCATTAAACATGAAGACAACGGATTAACGTGGTTCACCAAACCAATTTGGGCTACATCCACCAAACAGAGGTACTGGCAATCTTATTCATCAACAAGAGATTACAACAGCAGATTTCCACATCTGCACTTCCTCTTCCACACACCTCACATATCATAATCATTTGCCTCTACAGGATTACAATTTATAGATGTAGAGAAGAAACTAAATCATAAATTCTATCACAACATAATATGATAAAATATCTCCACTACCTGATTTGATGCCATCAGTTTTGGAACAAACCCCTTGTTGGAATTATCTATGATATTTTCTCCAAATTAATATACAAAAAATCTCAACAAAATATGCGCAATTTTGTAAGGGATCAATGGGTTTCGGAGCATATCTCCTTGTTTTATGGAATCCATGGTATTTTGACGATGGAATCCTACAATGTAATAATATATATAGGGTAAAATAATAATAAGATATTAATCTTGAGATGAAATCACTCAGAATGTTTTAATATGTAATTCGGTAGCAAAGGAGAGGCTCTGCAACTGAGTGCACAAAGGCCTTGACAAGAGTCTGCAACTGAGTGCACAAAGGCCTTGGAAAGAGTATGCAACTGAGTGTGTAGACACCCTGTAGCTTAGTGTGTAGGTTAAGAAATGGTTGTATTCAAAGGTTCATTATAATAAGAAACCATTTTTTGGATGATATTCTCATGTTCTTATGTGATTTCTGTGTCTACTTTATTATTATCTGTTGTAGAGTAGCAGTTATTATAGTTGCATTTTACTTCAGCGCATTAATGGTTTATGGTTCTATATGGAATGTTTAAATGGTTAACCTAATGTGGAAAAGTGATTTATAAGTTGTAAGAATAGGATAATATAATAATACCAGATCTCCTAGTCCCTCAAGGTTGCAGAAACCTGGTTCTGCATCCACCCAAAGTCAATTCGGGTGAGACTATAAGATGCTTGTAGGTCATTACTGAAAGGGCCAGTGATCAGGGGTTTTTTTGGTGCATAGTATAGATCAAGTCTAGTTCATCCCAAAAAAAGCCAAAAAATGGTTCTTTTGTCGATATCAGGATATGTTTGAGGGATATGTGGATGCGATACCCCTTGAAGAAGGAAATTAAAGACTAGATAGACCTGCAATTGGGAGAATTTATGGATCAAGAAAATAGAAACCCTTGTCTTACATCGAAAGCATGGTTATAGAAGTATATTTTTACATCTCAGCATGAGATTTATTTTTTTATTTTCCATTTGATATGTAGGAGTGGATATCAAGTTTGACCGAAAGGAAGAATTGTTTTAAGGTTGGATAACCTATTGTGTGGACTCCTAAACTGATACAAATACTCCAGAGCACTAACAATAGGATTTTAAGGGCTGTCGATTTCTGGATTGATAGAATCCTGGGAGGATTCATTACTGATTTTTTTTTAGACTCGAATGTGTCCTACAGGGAAGCGGAACGATGATTCTTCAAAGGAATGTGAGGTAAGTATTTAAATCCCTGAAAATTTGGATTAAGATGCTACTGTGTGAAAATGTATTATTAATAATTTAATTAGATTGCTAGTTTTCTTATGTTTGGAAGAAGAGAAAGTAAATCTGGCCAAGATATTGGCACAATGTGAAGTGGAAAGAGATCTAGAGTAGATAGAAGAAATATATCTTATGGAAAATATCCAATACTTTTTTAGAGAAGTATTATAGTTCTCTTTTGAGTGAATCTGAAAGTGAAAGAGAAGAAATCCACCCTGATAACCCCCAGTTAACTTCGCAGTATTCTCCCTACCAGCCTGAGAGTTCACAGAAGCCAAAATCCAGTAATAGCTAAGGTTTTTGTGGTTTTCCTACTCCCCCTACCCCTCCTACCTTCCATCCCCCTCCCCCTCCCCCTCCCCCTCTACCTTTCCCCCAAGAAGAGGTATGGTTGATGATATTACGCTACATGTTTTCAGAGGAGATGGATTGGAGGATCCATAACAGTTTTTGTTTTTTATGTGAAGTTGTATGGACAGCGAAGCAGATCAACGATGTGAATATAAAGAAAGTGCAACTCATTAAAAATATATGAAATAGAGAATTTACATGGTATATGAAGTATTCAAATAACCCAAACATAACGTTTGCATATATTAAAAAAACACTGGGAAGAGAGTTTATGAATCTAAAGTTTGAGTCACAGTGCATCACTGAGTTGAAAGAGATCAAACAGAAACCTATTGAATCTATTTTGGGGTTTGATCAGAGATTTAAGTTTTTATTGGATTAGGTAAGCTTCGACATAGCTATGCAACAACATGAAGAATGGTTTATAGTTTCGCTTCTACCACATATCAGATTTCCATTGATGCAAAAAAGGTAGGAACTCAAATCGGAGCTCTAGAGATTGCGATGAAATCAGAAGCTTTACCTATGGGAGATACTAATGTAGGCATGAAACATATTTAGAATAATTTGGAGAACATAACCCTACATATTCAAGACATCAATAAAAGAAAGAAAATTAGAGAGGAAGTGTGGTGTACAAAGTGCAGATCAGAGGGCCATTTTGAAGAACAGTTCCATATCTTCAGGGATTACATGGCTAGTGGGGCACCTAATCCACTGAATGCAGGATCTATATAGTGGTGCAATATATGTAAGTCTATAGGCCAACCTCATTCATAATATTATTACTTGTTACATAAATATGTACAGAATTTGAGGAATCTATATTGCAAATTCTATAAAACAGTAGGAAATGATGAGAATAATTGTTGAGCTTACGACCTAATGATGGATATCAGTGTTGACACTTATAGAATTCAATAATAAGATGTTAGTCATCAATAATTTTTACTATCTGTAGATGACTAAATATCAGTTCTAGATTTCTAAGAACAAGATTCCTTAATATTGCGAGTTTTATAAATCCCATTGCCTTCATTATCCTTATACCAAATTTTTCACTATTCTACTATTTTTCCATTCCATGGTTAACCTATCACTCCTAAAAAACCCCTCATGGGCTTGTACCACTCAAATATATCCTATTTTCCCATACTCATGCCCATGATCCCCAATTTCCTCAAGAATTGATGGTCTCAAAACTATCTCTGTAGGATCTTTAGATAAATAAACTACGTTGGATTTTGGATCTTCAATGCATCATTTTTTCAATACTCTGTTTTTACACTTAAAGATTCCAAGCCATTTTTTAGTCAAAGAAAGGTCAAAGAACCCCCCACTAGGTCAATTAGGGTTTCACTGATTTCAAAGTCATCATGGGTATTTCAGACACTGTTTCTCTTTGATAAATGTGGTGAAAAATAATTGGAATATTGACGACATGGTTACTGAAGAAAATATTTGAAAGTATCCAAGGAAGATTACCTTGTCAAGCTCAAAGTCTGCAACAGGTAAATTTTAAGAGCTTGAAACTTTGCAGAAGTTATGAAGTTCCCATCAGCAAAGATTTGGATAAGGTAGATGGTATGTTCCTAAGAGAAAAAAACTCACACCAGAATAAAGGGAAACACTTGTTCTTATGTAGATTTAGTGTTTTTAATATTAAAAGGCCGAGCATAGTGTCAAAACAGTAATCAATTGCATAAATGGCATAGAAAAGGTAAAGGAGGAGTAGAACTCCATAATGACATCAAAAGAAGATTTAGAAGCTGCTAATGTATGCAAGCATCCCAAATTTTTCCAAAAGTGACTCAAGCAATAACCTGCAGTGCAAATATGTAAAGGGTATCAGTGAGAAAGATAAAGCCAAGGTTTTCAATCACCTGCAAAGCATAAGACGATTTGAGCTCCAAGGTAAGAACAGAAGAATTTTTTGACAATGTTGCCTTGTGTTTAAGTTCCTAAGGTTGTCCATAGTGAACTTAGCATACTTCATAGACCTAAAGGAGGAGCCACTTTATTATTCTAAATCACCTACAAAAATAAGTGTAAAAAGGGAGTAAAAACATGATCAATCCCATCTAGCACTTCATATGAATCATTTTTTACTTGCAGAAGAATTAAGGTTTCAAAAAGATAAGAAAATCTGAGTTTTTAAGGCAAAACTGGGCCACTTTGCAGGGTGCTGCGCACCTGGCCAAAATTCCCATGCAAAATATAAAAACGTTGTGCACCTATGACATGGCGTTGTGTGCCTGCCTATTTTACCCGACAGGCCCAACACATAAACCTGGGCACTACGCACCTGGCAGGCACTGCGCACCTGGCGGGCACTGTGCACCTAGTGGGCCCTGCGCACCTGGCAGGAACTGCGCCCTTGCTACGTGCAGCTCGACATGACACCCCGTGCACTCGAGCGCTGCATGTGCAGCCTGAGCCAACACCCTGTGCACTTAGTCATTGTGTGTGTAGACCGACCTGACACCCCATGCACTTGGGTGTTGCATGTGCAGCCCGACCCAACAACCCGTTCAACAATACCTCTTGCCTGACCCAACTCGCCTGACAGGCTAGGTAGGTGTTACGCATTTGGTTAGGAATGCCTCCAGACCCTACAACACCTCAGACTCAACTCAAATTTTCTCCAAAATGACTCCAAGGTTTTCCAAGGTGCTGATAAGAGTATGTATAGGTCCTAAAACAAATTTTTAAGCTTTGATGATTTGTAATTGAAGGATTTGAATAGGGAAAGAGGAAATGTGAAAGGTAATGCAAAAGGAAATGAATCTACGAATAATGATGAATCATATAGCAGTCAAAAACATGGCAGTGAAACAAAGAGCCATGATGACAATGAAAGACAAATAGTAATGAAGGCAGGGCTAATACAAGTCAAGAAGGTAGCAAAAATGGCATTAGTTTTAAAGAGCATTAAAGGCTGTAACGCAAACTTAGATAAGGGAAAAGGCTAATGACATTAAAGAAGAAAGCGCAGAGGAGGTAGATATCAGTGAGGATGAGCAAGATGAAATAGAAAGAAGCAGAAATGATTGTGAAAAAGGTTCAATGATCTGAAAATAAAAGTATTTGTACTTTTGTTCAAAGTATTCATTTCCATTAAATTAAGTGTGCAAAGTGTTTTTAATGTCTTGCAAGTAAAACAAAATGTTTTTGGTAATTTTTTTTGAGTTTATGTGTGAGGGAATGTTAATTAAAATTACTGTTTAACATCTTGAATATGAAATACACAACATAATAACTTCACCATAAACACACAACAACATGATGAGGTAGTTCACCCCTGTTGGGCTACATCTGTCGTGTCCAAGGCTCCCAATTGGCATGTCCTTGATATATTATGATGCTCAAATTCATTATATAGTGATAAAAAGTCCTAAACAAGCAAAACCAACTGTGAAAATGAATTCAAAAGGAAAAAATAAGCTAAGAATGACTTTTATTTCACCTAAAACAGTGAAGTGTAGCCCAATGCAGCTCCATTTCCCTCATGGCCCTGATGGCTCTCCAAGATTCCCTGAAGAAAAACTGGCTGAAAAACACCTCTGTTGTCTCTGTAACTTATTCCAATGGCTCCAAAATTCTCAGAATACCCAAAATTGATCAAAATTTCGTCCAAACAATATTGAAGAAGTTATGCTCAAAACAAATTTATGCCTATTTATCCCCAAAAACCTCCACTAAATGTGGGGAAACTGGAGTTAACCCGACCAAATTAGAAAAAACTTCCCAAATACAGCGCTCCTCCAAAACTGTCAAACCCTCTAACAATTACATTAAATTTTAGGTGGGCAGGGTCACATGGGACCCCCGCCAGAACCGCCGAGAAAACCATGATTTAAACAGTTTTGAAACTATAATATTAATTTTTGAAGTTGTGGCCACATGGAAGGCCCACAAAACTATTATACCTGCCGTTTACACATAACCGCCGAGGTCAGCTCTTGGTTGCGCTCGTCTGGTCATGTGGTATGTAGGGGGTTGGCCCCCTTTTGTCGCCACCCAACTTTTTTAAAACATTCAAATATACGTGGATCCCAATCATTAATAAGAACCACCCTTGTGGCCTAACAGTAGGTGCATGTGTTAGCTAGTGGGAGGTCTGGGGTTCAAACTTGCGGACTTACAAAAAATTTTGAATGCCATTCAAATGTGGCTTGGGGCCATGTGGTGTCCTCCAGGCTTGCCACGTGGCAACACATGATTGGCCCACCAAAAAAAGTCAACCTTCCATAAAATTAAATGCTGACACTTGTCAAAATTTGATAGGCCTATAGGAAATATTTTGAGGAATATTCCCAGGATATTCTTTTTTTTTAATATTTTCCAAAGTCAAGTCAACCTTGGTCAAACTGAGTTTTGAAGGAACTGAAAACTTCGAACCTGCATAACTTTTACATACGATGTCAGATTTGATCGACGTTCATGGCACTAAAATCACAGCGACGAGGCCTATTGGGTCATTCAAGTTTCAACCAATTCTGAGAAATTCCATTTTTGAGCATTTTTTCAACTTAGGACATGACCACCTGATCACACCTCCCAAATGGGAAGCTTTTGGATCCCAAAAGCTCTATAAATTATAGACCTTGAAGATGAGGAGACCAATTCTCCACTCCTCCAACCTTGAACCAGTGAAATATTCCTGACTTCATCAAATTGAGCTTCTCATAAAAAGACAAATTCTTCCCTGAATCCACCGACCGACTGTTGCTAACATAGAGTGAGTCATGATGCAAATTTTTGAAATTTTTTGAACAACAACTATAATTTGCAGAAAGCATACTGCTCCTACAATGGTCTAACTTCAAAGAAAATTGAAATTGAGATTCACCTTTCCAACTATCCTCATGGCGAATTTTTGACAAATGAGCCATGTACTTGCGTCGAATACCGACCAAGTTTTCTCGCCATACCAATCTGCCATTCTAAAGCCAGCAATGAACCATGCTAAGCTTTGTGCCCTCTTTTCTTGCATACTTTTCCCTTTCTTCAATTCTTGCACCACCTTGCACCGACACTTTGTTCTTTGCACCGATTGACACCAAAGGCACTTTCTGCAACAACTTGTCATCTTGTTCCAAAGAGGACTTGCTTTCAGGCTTAAACATATCATCATTTACATTAGAAATAACATGAAAAGGAGAATGTAAAAAATCTTTGTTCTTAACCATCAACAAATTTAGATTTTGACTTGCATTGACAAGCCTTTTCAATTTCCCTGCATGGATTAAAGAAGATTCTAACTTCTTCCGATGTGCTCTCATAATAAACTCTTTTCCATATTTGAACAAATGGTACTTGTTCTCATGGTGATGGAAGATTTCTTTTCTGTCATATAAATACGGACTACCCAACACAATACCTGTAATGTCAAGAGGTACCACATCCAATTCAACCCAATCAACATAATGAGTTGTTATGGTGAAGCACAACATGCACTTTCTTGAGACTTGTAAATTAGCATCCTTGCAAATCCATCTAAGTGGATATGGCTTTGGATGAGGTATGGTCTTAAGTTTCAGCTTCTTGAATAAGTCTTCTGAGATGAGATTTGCTTGAGACCCACTATCAAATAGTGTGTCTATCTTTGTGTGTTTAGCTACTATCCTCACATGAAACAACTCTATCCTCCTCTTTTCATTTTGAGCTTCTATGTGACAGTTTAACATGCTAGAACTGGGATTGGTTTTATTTAAAATCTATTTCCCCTTTATTTTCCTTAGTACCATGGCTATGCTTTTAGTTTCATCACCTGATTCAGACCCTAAGTCTTGTTCAACATTTGCAATAGTTTTTCCCTTTTCTTTGGCCTTATCTTTGTTTTTAAATTTCTCTAGTTTCAACTCAAGATGAAGCTTCTAGTAATGGTCTTCATCGTGGATTTTTTGGAATAGTTTTTACAAAATCACTTTCCTTTTTCTTTCCTAGATTTTTCATTTCTTTTCCTCCCTTTTCCTTTGAATTCACTATCCATATTCCCATCAGAATATTGTTTACCTCTAGCCTCTAAATGTGTAGCTTCTACAAAAACTTCGTCTAGACTAGTGGGATTGAACATAAGGATAATATGTATAAGGTAATTGTGTAAACCAACTATATATTTCAGCAAGGTATCTTGACTATTCAAATCAATTCAAAGTAGTAAAGCCCTTCGTTTAAACTCCTGAGTGTAATCTTGAACACTTTGTCCTTTAAGTTGCCTAAAACTTTGTCAATTCATGATAGCCTTTTGTAAATGAGCTAATGGATAAAATTGTTCTTTAATTGCGGAAATAAATTCAGCCCATGATAAAGTGATCTTACCATGTTTTTTAATTTCATCCTTGGTCTTGGCTTCCCACCATACTAATTCTGCTCCTTCAATTATTAAAGAGGCTAACTGAATCTTGGTGTCGTCATCATGAAGGTTCTGTATCCTCAAGTAAAATTCCAACTGTATGATCCAATTGTCAAGTTTTTCTACATTGACTTCACTGTTAAACATAGGCAACTCAAATTTAACATCAAACATTAAAAATGAACTTTTACCAGTGGTTTTAGACTTGTGAGATTGATTCACTGAAGTTTAGGATGAAGATGGGGATGGTGGATCACAATTTCCTCCGTGTACTTTCTTTGACTTGTCATCACTTTTCTTTCCTCCTAAAGAACCCTCTCATTCTTTCTGGTTTTTAGACCCTTCTCCAACAAGCCTATCATTCCTTTCTTAGTAGAGCATCCTCACCATCTCAGTCATATCCAAGAAAGCTTTTCGGAATATTTGTTCCTCTTCTTTGGGATCAATATCTTTAGGAGGTTCTCCTTCTCTTGAAGACATGCTTGAAGCTGCTTCTATGGCTCTTAGAGGTGGCTATCTGACCCTTCTTGGCTGTGGATTAATTTTTACACTAACCAAGTGTCCTTCACATCTCTTGAGTTTAAGCCTAGTAAGCATCAAAACTTGTAAACAATCAACTACATCTTTGCAAAACACAAATGCTGAGTAAAACTCTAGCTCCTAAGGCTCAAATCCTTAAGCTCTTAATACTCAAATCCTGAGCTCTGATACCATTTTATCTGAAAATGAAATTATTTGTATTGCTATTCAAAGTATTCATTTCAATTAAATTAAGTGTGCAAAGTGTTCATAATGTCTTGCAAGTAAAACAAAATGTTTTTGGTAACTTTTTTTGAGTTCATGTGTAAGGGAATGTTAACTAAAATTACTGTTTAACATCTTGAATCTGAAAGACACAACATAATAACTTCGACATAAACACACAACAACATGATGAGGCAGTTCACTGCTCCTGGGCTACATCTGTCGGGTCCAAGGATGCCAATGGGAATGTACTTGATATATTATGATGCTAAAATTGGTTATACATTGAGAAAAAGTCCTAAACAGGAAAAAACAGCTATGAAAATGAATTCAAAAGATAGAAATAAGGTAAGAATGACTTTTATTTCACCTAAAACAATGAAGTGTAGCCCAATGCAGCTCCATTTCCCTCATGGCCCTAATGGATATCCAAGCTTCCCTGAGGAAAAAATGGCTCAAAAACACCTCTGTTGGCTCTAAAACCTATCCCAATGGCTCCATAATTCTCAAAATACCCAAAATTGACCAAACTTTCATCCAAATTGGTCCAATATTGAAGAAGTTATGCTTAAAACACATTTCTGCCTAATTATCCCCAAAAACCTCCACTAAATGTGGAGAAACTGGAGTTAACCCGACCAAATTGGAAAAAACCATCCAGAATAGTACGCTCCTCCAAAATTTTTAGACCCTCTAACAGTTACATTAAATTTTAGGCGGGCGGGGTCACATGGGAGCCCTGCTGGAACTGTCGAGAAAACCGCGGTTTAAACAGTTTTGAAAATCATAATATTAATTTTTGAAGTTGTGGCCACATGGAAGGCCTGAAAAACTATTATACATGCCATTTACGCATAACCGCTGAGGTCAGATCTTGGTTACGATCATTTGGTCATGTGGTATGCAGGGGTTTGGCCCTTATGGGCTGGCCCCCTTTTGCGGCCACCCAAGTTTTTTAAAACATTCAAATATACGTGGATCCCAATCATTAATAAGAACCACCCTTGTGTCCTAATGATAGGCGCTTGTGTTAGCTGGCGGGAGGTCGAGGGTTCAGACCTGCGAACTTAGAAATTTTTTTGAAAGCCATTCAAATGCGACCTAGAGCCACGTGGCGACCTCTGGGCCTGCCATGTGGCAGCCCATGATTGGCCTGCCAAAAAAAAGTCAACCTTCCATCAAATTAAATACTGACACTTCTCGAAATGTGATAGGCCCACAGGGAATATTTCGAGTAATATTTCAAGGAATGTTCCCAAAATATTTGAGGAATATTCCTGGAATATTATTTTTTTTTATATTTTCCAAAGTCAGGTCAATCTTGGTCAAACTGAATTTTTGAAGGATACTGAAAACTTCAAACATGCATAACTTTCACATATGATGTTGGATTTGAGTTCCGTTCACAGTGCCAAAATCGCAGCAATGAGGTTTATCTGGTCGTTCAGGTTTCAACCAATTCTGATCAATTCCATTTTTGAGCATTTTTTCAACTTAGGACATGATCACCTGATCATTCAAAGAGCCATGAAAAAGCGGTAAGGTTGCTAACTAAAAGGCCTATGAAAAATATGATGGAACCAAGGGCTAAAGACAAAGAAAATATTATCAAAATGATTGATCCATTCCCTAGAGGCATCCCAAATCCCATGAGGAAGATAATTGTAAATTCTGGCAAGTTTTTGACATTTTTGGTTTTTGACTATTTTAAAGGGCCAAGGGCACAACGCCCTTGGAACTGTGGTTTTTCTCAGGGAATCCTTAGGAGAAATCATTTACATTTTTGGATTTTTTAGGTCAAGTACAACTTGTTCACAAAATTTTAGGTCATTTGGAGTTGATTAGGTCATCCAAAAGGCCCAAAAACATGCAAAATTTGACCTTTCTGCCATGTTTTCGGGGCTCACGCTGCGCCCTTAGAAGCCTTGGGGGTTTTAATTTTTGAAAATGAAAATGAGGCCCAAATAAAAAGCCAAGGGAATTTTTGGAAAGTAGACTCAACAGGCTTTCCAATGAGCAATCCCGGAGCTCATTCTGACATTGGGAAGGCCTTAAACACTTGGTTTCAAGGTGTCCCAGTTTTCCCGTGCAAGCGTTGCACCCTTGTTCTGGAAATGCATCCTTAAATCTCAGTGATGCACCCTTGCAAACAAAAATTGAACAAAACACGCTAGGAAATATTTTGGAAGTTTTTGGGGAGCCTAAATGTCAATTTTTTTTCTAAAAATGGTTGAGAAGATATTTTCCTTTTAATGCATTAGGATATTTGTGCCTTGGGCCTTGCATGGTCTCAAAGGACAAAACTGACATTTATGATTAATTAATGGGCTTCTAAAGATATAATTAGGGTTTTTTTCTTCCTTGCTTATTAAATATAGCATGGAGGGTCTCATTATAGTTGTTGGTTGGATGTTGGAGTTGGAGTTTATTGGTGAAATTGGTTTTTGGTGCCTTGCGATGGTGTTGGACTGTGCTTCCATGGATTAAGCTCACTCTTAGGATTCATTAAGCTTGGTTAAATGGTGATGTATTCCATATTTTTGTTTCTTTTCTTCAATTATTCATTGTGTTTATGGTTCACTTTGTCATAGGACAAAAATAGAGAATAAGATTTACCTTCTCGGAACCCCACTTCTGCCTGTTTCCTTGACTTCTATTTTTTCTTCCTGAAAGTGTTGCTAAATAATCCTTAAATTCTCTTTAGTATTACGAAGATGTTATGTTGAAATGCTATTTGTTTTCAAGTAAGTTTTAGAGAATCCTTTACTGCTCTCTTAGCTTACCTATCTGTGGTTTTTAAGAATTTCTTCGCCTAGTTGATATTGAAGAAACCTTCATTGCTCTTCAAGTTTTACTATGTTATCATCTTAGAAATTTTTTCTTGTTTACTAGTTTGTTAAAGGATCCTTGATTTCCCATTAACTCACTATTTTCACAATTCCATGTTATTCCCTTCTAACTAGACATACCTAGATCCATTTGGCCTTGCCAACTTTCCCTTTGAACTATCCTTGACTCATTTTTTACACCTTTCAAGACCTTTGCAGACTCCATAGCCCAATGGACTAATACTCTCTCACTTTATTAAACCTACTTGAAAACCTACCCAACCCACCAAACAAACAAACAAACCCTAATCCCTATAGCTAGCCTAAAATCAAAGCCCTAAAAATCAACAAGTTAAATCCTTTACACAAATATAGAGACAACCCTTTGTGAGTCCAGGAAGGATAGGTCCTATGACACCAAATACTGGTTTTATGTTACCCTTGTACATTTGGTCTTGCCAATCTGATAAATTATGGGGACCTAACATAATGGCGATCAAAGTGGGACATCTGAGTTAGTTACTATCTATGTATTCCTTAGGGCCTCAGAAAACCCACAAACATCCTTAGATTTGTATTCAGTTGTTGATGGTGGACAAAATATACATCCTTAAATAGTAAACATCATCCACCTAGCGACTCCACTGGCCTCCAGTAGGTCTACTAGCCCCACTATTCCTCATAGACTCCCCTAGGAATTCTTTAATCATGATGATGGTGGACAGAAAATTTTAAATCATCGACCTGGTGACTCCACAACTCTCAATGGACCTAAAGACTCCACTTTCAGAGAACTCTAGACTGGTTGAAAAGATGCGGTGATCCTTTCTAATTTACAAACATGGATCCAAGGTTACAACGGAGATATGCTCTAATTAATAGAGATCACATCCCTGGGTTCCCTCACAAAATGCCTCAGATAGACTAGGTTTTGAACCTGCCAGTGTTTCAAGATGGAAAATTTGATGACCGCTTGTTACATCTCATCAAATTTCATATACATGTCTGGAGGTTAAAATTTGAATGGCATGAGGACTACCTCATGAAAATGTTCATGGGGACATTAGAAGGAAAGGCAAGGTAATGTTATGAAGGCCTAGACCCTAGAACTTTGTTTTCTTTAAAGGATTTCCATGAGGTATTTTATGAGCATTATAAAGAAAATTTTTCATATTTATTATTAGCTGAAAATTGTTGTGGTCAATCTGAAGATCCCATAAAATACCTTGTAAACATTGATGAAGATTTAGGAAATTGGCATCCTGAAATCCTATTAGAAGCAGTTCATGAATTTCATTCTTAAATCATATATCATGACAGTCAAGAGGATTTGGTTAAGGATGAAATCGGTCAAGAAAAGGAAGGTCTACATGATCTCTATGAAGGTACAAGTGATGACTCTCCAAATCTTCTAGAAGAGGCTTAAGAAGACATTCAGCCTCAGAATCAGCCTTCACAAGAGGAAGAGAAACGCCGTGATTCTATCCAAAGAAAGATAAAAATGCCTCCTCTTTTAACTGAAGAGGAAATAAACCAAATTATAAGCATGCAGCCAGCCTCTAAACCTTTATGTAAGCAGAACATTCCTATTCATTCTCATGCTAATCTCAGCTACCACAGATCAGAAAATGGATGTGTAGATCAATTTGAATAAAAAATCTGATAATTCGATATGTTTCACTGGTGACATTACTTATTTTGATGACTTTCCAAAGTTTGAGCAGTATGATGATGGTCATTTTCTCCAAACAGAAGCTAATGTTACAGAGCAATCAGCAGCTGGTTTGCGGAAGAAAGTTCAGTTTCATCAAAACAGCAATCAGCCAACACAGGCCAGTTATGACACTAATGAGGACAGTCTAGAAAACTTCGAAGTAAGTGTAGAATATTTGACTCTTTGCTATACTTCATTTCAGTTAATCAGAAATAACTTTCATGTGATTGGAAATTAGCAGTCCTTCAGTTTTGATGTTGAGGTTGGGAAAGATGAAGAACTTCTTGAGAAATTTGTTAATGAGAAGCCTTTTCTTGAAATGGATGAGGAAATCATTGATGACATAGAATCCTCCTGAGCTCCAGATTTGCAGCCACCAAGTCCCATTGAATTTCAAATTGCAAAGGAAGGCTTGGAAATTGATAATCACAAGAGAGTTGTTGTGTTGTCCCCTCAAAAAGACTTTCTGCAAAGAAGTGATCCTGCTCATCAACATGATGACCTTCATACAGATTTTAGCCCACTCAATCAGAATATATCAGGTTTGTTGCAGGATAATATTGCAATATATGATGAGGCTGGTAGCATAGATGATCATGAGGACGAGGTGGATTTTCTTGTTCAAAATAATCGCAAGCATAGCCAAGTAAAAGAAGGATTAGTCCTGAATGAAGTCTATTTCTCAAATCCTCTAAGTCAGGTATTATTCCAAGATCCTTTTTTTGTTTGCTTAGAAACATTGGAGGAGAGAGTAAAATATGTTAGAAGCAATTTGATGCAAGGTTTAAAGAAACATTTAGGCACTACTGTTAAAAAACAAGTGAGGTGGAAGTGGCCTTTCTATTTTTTAGTAGACTCAAAGGGGCTGAATGAAATTCACCCATGGAATCATCTACTTGATTGGTTATACTAGAAAAGAGAGTTCACCAAATGAATATATATCATGTATAGGTTAGATTAGGATAGATTACGTATGAAAAATAAAGCTCAGCACTTTGAGCGTCTAGCTTTTGTTTCAGATTGTTTTGTCAAAAAATGAAAACACAGAAATAGAGAAAAGAAGGCAAAGAGGGTAGTTTTAAAGAATAGGTACAGACCCATATCCAAAAAAGAGTATTTATGAAAGTGTGCAAGCCTAAATGCCACTAACTTTGAGAAAAAAGTTTTGTTTAGTCATTTAGCCTAATCATGACTAAACGTGTTTTAAATTTCCACTGAAAGGGTAGTGAAAGAAGATTTTCCAAACCATGTAAACTTGGCTTGTCAGTAGATTATATTAGGAAAATATATTGGTTCCCAAAGCTTAAATTTAAACTAGAGAGAGATTAGAGGGATGCATAACCAATTCCAAATCTCAACCCTCATATTTTCTAGTTTTTTATTGTACAAAAATAATGTTTGTATGCAGCTTGTCCAAATGCTACAGCCCTTGGCAAATCAGATTGCTTAATCCTGGTTTGATCATGTTTTGAATTTCATGTCAATAGGTAAGAGAATAAAGTTTGTTAGATAGCTTAATCTTGACAAATGAGTATACTAGGTGGAGAATAAGAGAGTTCATTAGCTTAATCTAAACTCTTGGAGGTGATAAGAGTACAAGTAGATAGTTTTTAGGCTTTCAAAGGAAAGAATGTCAAGGGTTTTCCAGTCCAAGTGTACCCAAAGGAAGAAAAAATGTTTGGCAAAGTAGGATGGGTAGGTAGAATCTATTTTGAAGAAATCATGTCTTTTTAGATTTATAAGATCATAGCTTCAAGACAACATCAGCAAATGAAAGAAGAAAGGATCTGTAAAGTGCAAGTAAGTCACTAGTCCTCAAAACTCAGAAATTTGAGCTCTAAGGTCCTGGACACCTCCTGATAAGGAGCTGCCCTCCCCAAGTGGAGCCACTATTAGTCATCAGTAATTTTTACTATCTGTATATGACTAAATATTAGTTATAGATTTCTAAAAACAAGATTCCTGAATATTGTGAGTTTTACAAATCTCACTGCCTTCATTATCCTTATACCAAAATTTTCACTATTCTACTATTTTTCCATTCCATGGTCACAGGGGCTTCACTCAATGAACCTCTAACATATCACGTGAGATCATAGCATATTAAACAACACCCTTAATTTGAGGAAATATTGGAAAATACCTCTAAAAATCACATTATTTAACCCCCTCCCAATATAAACCCAATACACCTTCCCAATTTAAAAAGCCCCTACTTTCACTATATATTGTAGGTATCCATTTGTTTATTAACAATTTTTATACCGCTTTATATTTTTTCATTAACTTTGAGCTCCATTTTTTACACTTTCCAATATAAAAACACTTTACCCCCTATATATCCCCCAATATATAATGTCATTTTTTCCTCATTATATATCCCCCAATATGAACCCACGTGGTATGGTATTGCTTCCGCAGTGAAGCCCCCATGTCCATGGTTAACCTATCACTCCTAAAAAACATTGAGATTGCAACAAGATGATGAGCTTAGTGGAAAGAAGTCGCCTTCACTAAGTGGGCCCATAGGCTATTTTTGGCGCACAGTCTATTTTTAGACATGTCGATCATATTCTATGAGTTGCAGGATGCTATTTGTGGATGGTTACGGGTTGGAAAAAATGATGGACTTCTATTTTTAGACATATCAAGGAATCTATTTTTAGATTGCCAATCTAAAAATAGATATGTTGAATATTATTAGCTCTTAATAATATTTGGACTATAAACATTATCTTATTCTCTTGGAGCACTTCAGTTAAGTGCACAGATGTGGCACAGGAGCTGATAGAAAGAATTACGCTATTCCTGAGGGTTAAGTGGAGCTATTGCATGGAGAATTCAGTTAGAACTCATGTGATAGAGTTTGGTGGAGTTGATTGAGGTAGTTGGTGGAGTTGTGTTCAGTTTAACTGAGTTAAACATATTTGAGCTAGTTGTATCTAGTCTAATTGATTGATACACTAGTGAGAGTGGTGTGAATTAATTATTAATTAATTCACTAATTAATAACTCATTAATCAACTAAAGAATACATCTGTTAACTATAGTGCATGGACAATTTCAGTGGAGACCAGTGGAGAGGTAGGTGAAAGAGCAGTGTGACTATTAGTTGTGACTATACTGGTGCATGAGTTTGCACCACACATTGATGGAGATGCCAATGAGGATTGCGCAGTGCAAGCCAGGTGGATTCGAACTCATTCAGAGCCCATATCCAGCAGGGATTTTGTAGTAGAGGTAGGCTAGCAGGTGGCAGAGATTGATGCATGGGATTTGCAGTATCGGACCTAATTAGTGTGTAGAAATTGGAGATTGTATTGAGAGCTTGTGAGGAGCTTTGTATGATGATTTTTACATGATCTCTATGACATATAATATATATATAGTTGGGGGTTTTCAGCTTTAAGCTTTCCCATAAATTACTGTGTTCATATGTGTGAATTTTTATGGTTTTAATGTGTGCATGCAATTGATTTTATTTCCATAATTAATGACCAATGGTAGAAGAGATTCTGTATTGTGCATGAAGTCAAATAGTGTGTGATCAGGAGAAACTCGGATGTATAACATATCAGTTATATAATTTCTACAAAAAACCCCTCATGGGCTTGTACCAATCATCTATATCCTATTTTCCCACCTATAGCCTAACTCATGCCCATGATCCCCAATTGTTCCTCAAGCATTTATGGTCTCAAAACTGTCTCTATATGATATTTAGATAATTCAACTACATTAGATTTTGGATCTTAAATGCGTCATTTTGTCAGTACTCCATTTTTACACTTAAAGATTCCAAGCCATTTTTTTGTTAAAGAAAGGTCAAAGAACCCCCTGCTAGGTCAATTAGGGTTTCATAGGTTTCAAATTCATCATGGGTATTTCAGGAATAATTTCTCTTTGATAGAATGTGATGCAAAAGAATTGGAATATTGAGGACATGGTTACTGAAGAAAATATTTGAAAGTATCCAAGGAAGATTACCTTATGAAGCTCAAAGTCTGCAACAGGTAAATGTTAAGAGCTTGAAACTTTGTAGAAGTGATGAAGTTCCCATCAGTAGAATATTTGGATAAGGTAGATGGTTTGTTCCTAAGAGAAAACAACTCACACCAGAATAAAGGGAAACACTTGTTCTTATGGTGATTTAGGGCTTTTAAGCTTAAAAGGCCCGACACAGTGTCAACATAGTAATCAATTGTAAAAATTTCATAGAAAAGGTAAAGGAGGAGTAGAACTCCATAATGACAGCAAAAGAAGATTTAGAAGTTGCTGATGTATGCAAGCATCCCAAATTTTGCCAAAAGTGACTCAAGCAAGAACTTGCAGAGCAAAGATGTAAAGGGTATTAGTGAGAAAGATAAAGCCAAGGTTTTCAGTCACCTACCAAGCATAAGAGGATTTGAGCTCCAAGGTAAGAGCAAAAGAATTTTTTGACAATGTTGCCTTATGTTTAAGCTCCTAAGGTTGTCCATAGTGAACTTAGCATACTTCATAGACCTAAAGGAGGAGCGACTTCAGTATTTTAAGTCATCTACAAATAGAAGTGTAAAAAGGGAGTAAAAACATGATCAAGCCCATATAGCACTTCATATGAATCATTTTTTACTTGCAGAAGAATTAAGGTTTCAAAAAGATAATAAAATATGAGTTTTTAAGGAAAAACCGGGCCACTTTTCCCAACAATGCGCCCCTGGAGGCAGGTGTTGCACCCCTGGCCGAAATTCTCATGAAAAATATCTAAGCGTTGCATGCCTGTGAGATGGCACTATGCGCCTGGCTATTTTTCCCAACTGGCCCGACATAGAAACCTAGGCGCTGTGCCCTTGCTGCATACAACCCAACCCGACACACCGTGCAACCCGACCTGATAGCCCATTCAGCACTACCTCTTGCCCGATCCGACTCACCTGACAGGCCAGGCAAGCACTGCGCATTTGGCCAGGAGGGCCTCCACACCCTACAACACCTCAAACTCAACTCATAATTTCTCCAAACTGACTCCAAGGTTTTCCAAGGTGCTAGTAAGGGTATGTATAGGTCCTAAAACAAATTTTTAAGCTTTGATGATTTGTAATTGAAGGATGTGAATAGGACAAAAGTAAATACAAAAGGTATTGTAGAAGGCAATGAATCTTCAAATAATTATGAAACATACATCAGTGAAAAACATGGTAGTGAAACAAAGAGCCATGATGATAGTGAAAACAATCAGACAAATAGTAATGAAGGCGAGGCTAATACAAGTGAAGAAGGTGGAAAAAATGGAATTAGGTTTAAAGAGAATTAAAGGCTATAAGGAAAATTTAAATAAGGCCAAAGGCTAATGACAGTAAATAAGAAATCACAGAGGAGGAAAATATCAGTGAGGATGAGCAAGATGAAACAGAAAGAAGCAAAAATGATGGTGACAAATGTTCAAAGAGCCAGGAAAAAGCAGTTAGGCTGCTAACTAAAAGGCCTATGAAAAATATGATGGAACCAAGGGCTAAATACAAATAAAAACTTAGAAAAATTATTGATCCATTCCCTACAAGCATCCCAAATCTCATGAGGAAGATAAATGCAAATTCTGGCAAGTTTTTGACATTTTTGGTTTTTGACAGTTTTAAAGGGCCAAGGGTGCAACTTCTTAGGGCATCATCAGGAGAAATGGTTTACATTTTTGGATTTCTCAGGTTAGGTACATCATGCTCACAAAATATCATTTCATTTGGAGTTGATATAGTCCTCCAAAAGGCCCAAAAACATGCAAAATTTGACCTTTCAGTGATGTTTTCAGGGCTGGTGCTGCGCCCTTAGCAGCCTTGGGAGTTTTTATTTTTGAAAAGGAAACTAAGGCCCAAACAACAACCCAAGGGCCTTTTTGGAAAACATACTCAATAGGCTTTCCAACGAGCCATCACAGAGCTCATTCTGACATCGGAAAGGCCTTCAAAACGTGCTTGCAAGGTGACCCAGTTTTCCCGTGCAGGCGTTGTGCCCTTGGCCTAGAAATGCACCCTTAAATCTCAGTGTTGCACGCTTGTAAACAAAAAGTAAAAACAAAAAACGCTAGGAAATATTTTAGAATTTTTTGGGGAGCCTAAATCTCAATTTTTTTTCTAAAAATGGTTGAGAATATATTTTGCTTTTAATGCATTAGGGTATTTGTCATGGCCCTTGTATGGTCTCAAAGGACAAAAATGACATTTATGATTAATTAATGGGCTTATAAAGACCTAATTAGGGTTTTTTTCCTCCTTACTTGTTAAATACATCATGGAGGCCTCATTATAGTTGTTGGTTGGATGTTGGATATTTGTTGAGCATGCTATGAAATAGGCTTGGAGTTTATTTGTGAAATTGGTTTTTGGTGCCTTGTGATGGTGTTGGAATGTGCTTCCATGGATTAAGCTCATTCTTAGGATTCATTAAGCTTG
Source organism: Pinus albicaulis (assembly GCA_034641835.2). Classification (NCBI taxonomy): domain Eukaryota; kingdom Viridiplantae; phylum Streptophyta; class Pinopsida; order Pinales; family Pinaceae; genus Pinus; species Pinus albicaulis. Next base: position 316,491,140 of record CM076571.1, read on the forward strand.
GTTAAATGGTGATGTATTCCATCTTTGTGTTTCTTTTCTTCAATTATTCATTTTTTTTATGGTTCACTTTGTCATAGGACAAAAATAGAGAATAGGATTTGCCTTCTTGGTACCCTACTTCTACCTGTTTCCTTGACTTATATGTTTTCTTCCTGAAAGTGTTGCTAAGGAATACTTAAATGCTCTTTAGTATTACTACGATGTTATGTTAAAATTCTATTTTTTTACAAGTAAGTTTTAGAGAATCCTTTACTGCTCTCTTAGCTTACTTATTTGTGGTTTTTAAGATCAGCTTAGCCTAGTTGATATTGAAGAAACCTTCATTGCTCTTCAAGTTTTATTATGATATCATCTTAGAATGTTTTTATTGTTTACTAGTTTGTTAAAGGATCCTTGAATGCCCATTTGTTAGTCATCAATAATTTTTTCTATTTGTAGATGACTAAATACTTGTCCTAGATTTCTAAAAACAAGATTCATGGATATTGTGGTAGAAATCTCACTGCATTCATTATCCTTAAAACAAAATTTTCACTAATTTACTACTCTACCATTCCCTGGTTAGCCTACCACTCCTAAAATACCCCTCATGGGCTCACGCCACTCATCTTTGTCCTATTTTCACACCCATAACCTCAGTACTCTGTTTTACCTATGCTTAACCCCTCCATTTTCCATCTAGGATTGCCAAACAACCCACCCTTTCCCATGTTCACCAGGTGCCCCAAGCATTGATGGTCTCAAAACTATCTCTGTAGGTTCTTTAGATAAATCAAATACATTGGATTTTGGATCTTCAATACTTAAATTTGTAAAAGACTCTATTTTTCATACTTGAAGACCCCAAGCCAATCTTTCAGTCAAAGACCAAGTCAAAAGAGCCTCCCACTAGGTCATTAGGGTTTCATAGGTTGTAGGGGTATCTTTGGTGTTCTAAATCACTATTTTTCATGTTCTAGAAGATGAATCAAATGTGAAATAGTGTCAGCACCTGTTTTTCCAAGATAGATCAGAAAAGTCTCCAAGGAAGATCTCCTTCGAGTTCAAGTTCTGCGAAAGTAAATTGTTCATTTTGACATTTCTGCAGGAGTGTCCAAATGATTGTCAACAGAAAATTGGTAAGGTGAGGGGCCTAATCCTCATCACATATAAAGACAAGAAAATGGAGGAGGAGGCAGCTTATGTTCAAGAAAAATCAGGGTTCCTAAGACTGATTGGGCCAGCAGTGTGCCAAGCAAGGAGCCAAGGCAGCAAAACACATGGAAGAGGCACACTAGTACAGCCAAGCATGAATTGAAGAGTTTTAGAAATCATAGATGGAAAACACAAAAAGTTGAGGTGAACTGAATAGAAATGAATGAACTTGAAAGGGCTATATAGAACTTACAATACAACACTAATAAATATTCTCAGACAGCCTAAAGACCTAAGATTTTGGTTAGATGATGAAATAATGTAAAAGGGAAAGTTTAGACCCCATAAATAGAAGCAAAGGTTTCCTAAGGATATCCCTGCCTGCAAATATTCCAAACTCATTCCAAGGAGTTTTTCAGAATGAAGATGGTTAAAATAAGGTAAAATGAAGCTGTTGAGCCTCCACCATGACAGCAGAAGAAGGTTTGAAGAGACTGTGTAGGTGACTTCCAAATTTTTCCTAGGTAAATTGTCTCACTGCCTCAAAGGGAAAGAATGCAAAGAGTATCAGTATAAGGAAGGTCAAGCCTTCATTTCCAGTCATTTTCACTCAATGATCAAACAAATAAAAGCATAGGGTTGAGTTTCAAGATGGAAAACCAAGATGATCATGAGGTTGTTGTTGTGTAGCTGAATGTGTCAAACTCCAAGAACATCAAAAAGAGCTAAATCAACATGTCCTAGCACCTGCAAATCAAAAGTCGCCAAAGGAGATAGCATACATGATTTTCAAGACTATGGTACTTGTTAAAGATGGACTTATCATGCCTGGAGCTAAATGAGAAAGATGAAAACAAGTTTTTCAGTCACCCATCAAGCAAAAGGAAATTTAATTTCCTAGGTAAGAACAAAGAAGTTTTAAAGATGATGCTACCATGCAACTGCCTAGGGTGGTGAAATTGTTTTTAACATGTTCCAAAGATCAGAGGGAAGAGATTCATTTCAAGGTTTTCATGACACTTATTGACTGAAAGCGATTGAAAGACATGAACTAGCCAAAACACAACAAATTATGTAACTCAAGCAAGACATCTGCAAAAAAGAGTGATAAATGCACCAATAGGTCGCAGGAGGTCAAATTTCACCTTGTCAACAACCTGAAGAGCAGCAAAGAAAAATGGTTAGAAGGAAAAAATACCATTTTTATATTTTTAAGTCACCTACTACAAAGGTCAAAAAGAATATTAGTGAAAATGACAAGAGACTAAAAAACATTAGAAAATGGGTTTACAAGGGATAAATTTGTTTTCCTAAGACTATAAAGAATCATTTTGTTTATCACTCAACTCATTATGCACATGCAAAAGAGTAAAAATCCTTCAAAGAGAAATTTCTAACTTTTAGTGACAATCTGGGTAAGCTTAACCAGCGCTACGCATTTGTGCAAGCACTACGCTTATAGCACTCAGCGTTGCACATTGGGGAGATTTCATAGTGTAATTTCACACTGTGCTACGTGTTCAGGTGAACACACTATGCATTCGAACGGGTGCTACCCATTCGCCCAGAAACTTGCACGACATTGCGCTCAGGAGGGCCGACAGGCCCAAAACGTGCCCGATGCTATGCTTGTTAGAAAATTAAATATTATAGAGCAATGAAACACATAAAATATGTAGAAAACACAAGCACAAAAAAAAAAAAAAACCAGAGAGACACAAATATACGTGGTTCACCCAGTTTGGGCTACGTCCACCCCGAATAGCCAGTCCTTCCTTTCTATTATCCATCAAAATGAAGAGACACAACCTACAGCAGATCTACTGTAATACCCTTTGTTCTCTCTCACAGTCTCCCTCTCTGTTTCTTGCTCCGAGAATACACATGTCATACACAGCCGCAATACAATACCCTCATACCAGCGAGGGGGTGCCTTCTAGGGAAAAAAAAAAAAAAAAACCTAAACTAAACAGAACTTCTACCATCAGATCACTCGCCTAATGATCGGCCCAGATTGACTAGAAATTACTATACTTTTACAAGGCAATTTTATATCTGTTTTTAGCTTCGGGGGTGCTGCCCCCGAAACCCCCCACCAGGGGGAGGGCTCCATGAAGTCGCAGCTACCCCCCCCTGGACCCCCCAAGGCAATGTTTAATTACAGGAAACGTTTCCACCCCCATTAACGTATAGGGGTCCAATGCTGTGATACAAAATAAACAAGATAATCAGGCTCCACACCCAACAATCTCTCACTTGGAGACTGATTGTAGCAACTCCACCACTGCTTCATTTGCTGCACAATGACTTCTCTTTGGACTTGGCTATTTCTCATCTTCATCGTCATCCTTGAAGACCAATTTAAACTGAGCATATTCTCAGTTTCTCCTTGGTTACAAATTTTCTTAGCATATCTGCAGGATTCTGGCTAGTGTGTCTCTTTTCCAGCTTCAACTGTCCATCTTCCAATAGAGACCATATGAAATGGTACTTGAGCTATATGTGTTTAGTCCTAGAATGAAATGCTGAGTTCTTTGAAAGATGAATGGCACTTTGGCTATCACTGTATAACCTGCCCATATCATGCTTCTTACAAAATTCATCCATAAACTGGTGTAACCAAATCATTTCCTTACTAGACTCTGTAGCAACAACATACTCTGCTTTTGTTGTTGAAAGTGTAACAACACTGTGGATTTTTGAAACCCAACTGACATCTGTGTTGGGGTTCCGTAATTTATTAGCAAGATTGGCAGAGTCCAATTACAGAAACAACATCGTTTCAACCAACTTTGCGATTCTAGGGTCTAGCCCTCCTGAATCTAGAGAGGGATCTCTCCAATATGTACAAATATGGATATTGTCTTTGAAGTTTGAGATAATGATATTAGGCTAGTTATGAAGGCCAAGGGTTTTGTTTTTTTTTGGATGGTTGAGCATGATTACTGTTTGAGGTGAAAAGTCCTGAATGCAAAGAGTTTCAAAGGTGAGAAGTTGCAAGCATATAGAACAGCTTTGGCTGATAGATAGATATAACGCTGGTTTTTAGTCCATTGGGCTATGGAGTCATATCTGGGCTTTAATTGAGAAACAACATCAAGAGTGATCCAAGGGGCAAGTCATCTATATCACAAGATTATTTGAGATTAAGATGATGGAATGGAAACAATAAAGTGTTGGAGGGGTGGAAACTGATAATAATTTCTCAGAGGATTTATAGTCAGTCCAAACAAGAAAAGCCTCTTAAGTAACTGTTTAAAACCAACCAAGGATAGGGCTAACCATAAACTTCTTGGGCAAGTTCTATTAAAGCAGCTTAATTGACAAACAATCCAGTAATCCACATAATTACCTTCAGAAAGTATGAAAACATATAAGAGAAACAAAGTGTAACTTAAGATTAGATAAAGTACTTTTAAACCTAGTCTGCTTTCAGTCAGCACCAAGGGAAATTTTCAGAATCTGCCTTTGGAGAAAAGGATCTAGGAATCAGGGCAAACCATATCTTCTCTAGTCTAACTTTAATAGCAAATAATGGAAATCACATTCAAGAACAATGTTTAAGCAAGCAGAAGGACGAGGGAATGCCAACATTCCTAACTGTTTAAACTGTATTAAATCATTCTTGAATAAACAAACTTGAGGAAAACATTAAGATAAATATTTCTCAGCCAGAGAAGGTTACTGATATACAGTAGATCCTAACCCTGTTTAAACTATTCTTTACAGCAGAATATGAACAATATGGCATACATAGAAGGAAAAAAAATTAACAAAGAAAGAAGCACTTCACCAGTAATATAGACCAGGATCCCAAGGAAAAGCTTGTTATTGATGTCAAACCAGTTATAGTCTTCAAGTCCAGTGTTTCAGTTCAGCAATCATCTTCACTATTTAGCCTAACTAATCTATAACAAGCAAAGCTCCAAGGGCCAGTGAACACTATTTACAATCAGGATTTTAGGCACAAATGTATTTCTAAGCTCTACAAGCAACTCAACCAACAATTTCTCATCTTCTTCTGAGGTATTTATAGAAGAATGAGGAGGTGATCTAAGAAAATATCTCTCACGATAATTAATACAGGTTCAAGAATTCTCGGCCTTTTGAGGGGCTCGAGGGAGAAATTTACAGGTGGATCACTGTATTAACTGTTTTACAATAAATATCAAAGCTCGGTGGGAGCTTTATTTTGACTTTGAGGCTCTGTGTGCTATGTGGAGTAACCCCGTAGATATTTTCTGCATTGATTTCCTTCCAGAAGTAACTCCCTGGCTGCGCTGAGGCAAAATATGATCTTCTTCAATAAATTCGGCCTCTGTTTGAAAGGTTTGAGGCAACAGGTGGCTTTGTGGTAGTTGAGGAATAAAGTTTCCTGAAGATGTGGCAGTGGAGTCTTTCTGTCTGATAAAACACTTTAGGATTTCTTTAAACTGTGTTTTGAGTCAGGGATTAGGCTTTTGATAACCATCTTAGCCGTAATCCCCGTAATATTGTCTTCAAACTTATACTCTTTAACTGTTTTAAAATAAAGCAGTGTCTTGTCAATGTGCAGGGCCACACTGGGCTTTACGGCATCAATGCTCATAGAGCATCGACGAAACATGGAATGGAGCCCGACGGCTAGCTTTCTTCTATGAATCAAAGGCGCGGGAATTGTCATTCCTGGCCTTTGGCCTGTATATAATGAAAAACCACTTAAATCCTGCATAAAACACCAAACAATTAAGAAATCCTGTGAGATGGGTTTAAACTACTTCAGATGGCGGGGAGAGAGCGTAGCCGTTGGATGAAAACATCCAACGGTGGAGATCGGTGCAAAAGAGGCAAGAAGGAGAGCGGGGAGATGAACAAGCCGGAGTGAATTTGGACCGTCTGATCTGGACACGTGGATGGTCCGGATTCAATCGGAGGATCGCAATCGAGGGTAGCGAGCAAACACACCGATTGAAACATGTGATGCGATTGAGCACAGGCCGTCGATCTATAGATCAGATCGACGGTGGAGAATGAATTGGGGGAGAGGCCAATCGGCGAAACAAAATAGTGGATGCGATTGAAAATATCCGATGCGATTGTGCGATCGAGAGGGTGGAAGCGTTTAAGCGATATTCATTGATCTACGAACGAAATCAATGATGGAGAATGGATCGGGGGAGCCACAATCTGGGGGAAAAAAAAACGCATGCAATTAAACTTTTGTGATGCGATTGAAATCGCCGATGCGACGGAGCGATGGCCGTTTGATCAACCAACAACCAACGGTGGAGATGAGCTGGGGGAAAACCTTGTATATTTTATGAAATCCAAACTTTTGGAATAAAAATAAAGGTTTTATGTTTTGGGGTGGAAAAATAAATCTAAGGCGGGAAGGCGCCCGAATGCGGGGCCGTTGGATATATGAGCTATAATGGGCCTGGGGCCTTACATATTCAAAAGAGCCAATCGCAATCGGAGTCTTGGGCCTGGTCTTTCCGATCAACCCTTTTGAAAAATTGCGATGCGATTAGCACCCGGGATCCTTAACACCTAGTCTCGGGGAAAAGTTATATGGAAAGAAAATAAAAGGGGCGGGGTTTATAATACATAGGACCCAATTGCATCGGAAGTTCTGATGCGGTTTTTTTGATCTACCCATTTGATTTCTCCGATTGCGATTGTGCGATCTGTCTTTCAATCAACCCATTAAAATATTAAACATGTGATTTCAAGTTTTTAAGTTGAAACTTTGGATAAGCAGGTTTTGGGTTTTATAAAGAAAAATGGGTTTGGGAATGAAATTTTCACAAGGTCTAAGCGCCGAGGGTGGGCTCAAGGTTATATATGAAAATAATATGATCAGGAGTCGCAAACATCAAGGCTAATCACAATCGGAACTTTTGGTCCATGGCAAAAGACTTGCGTTGTTTGAATGTGTGCGATGCGATTAGCGCCGAAAGGCTTTGGCGTTTGGTTCTAACGCATGGGCATGTGGAGGGGAAGTGGTTTAGTACCTAGCCCAAAGGGCTTAAGTCTATATCAAAGACTTGCATTTTTTATGAATTTTTCTTGGTCTTTCAATGGAAATGGGGGTTCCAAAATAGTTAAAAAGTGAGTTTTTAACTATGGAAAGGGGAATTTTTCATAAATGGAAGAAGAGGACTTTATGAAAACAAGGCAGCTTTGATGGAGAAAAGGGGAGAAAATGAAGGTTTGAGAAGGGGAAAAATCAATATCTTTCAGCAGTCTTTCATTTGGAATCAGTAGAATTTTCTGAGTATAAAAGGCAAAGATAATGAAGATTTTGGACAGAGGCATGAGGCCTTAAAGAGACTTCAAGAGCCAACAATTTTTAGTGATAAATTTTTTTCCTTGGAGGCTCAAAAGGTCTTAGCCACCTTTTGGTATAACAAAATATTATAGGTGGATAACAGTGGCTCCACTTGGGGATGATGCCTTCTTGAAGGTATCAAGAACTTCAGACTTGGATTCTCTGGGAGGCTGACTTGTGCCTGATCCATTGGGCTGCCCTTCCTTTGCCAGGAGGATCTTCTTTGAAAACATATTTAGCAGCTATGAAAACAATGGACTTTCATCAATAAAAACATTTCTACCTACCCAATCTTACTGATCTAACATTTTTTTTTCATCAGAGTGCACTTGGACTGGCAAACTCTTTTCACAACATTTTATTCTTTTGAAAGCATAAAAAACTAATCTAATGCTACTCCTTATTTCTCCCTGAACTCAGATTAAACAGTTGAGCTCAGATGTTTCTCTACCTAATCTACTGTCTGTTGGTATTAAGATGTCCAACAGACTTTCATTCTCTAATTTCTACGACAGAAATTTAAAAACAGCCAAGTCAAGATTAAGTTGTTTGACTTGCTGTGATCTATGGCATAAAAACAAGCTGCACATAGATTATTATTTGCAGAAATTTTAAAATCAAAATGGAAGGCTTAAGATCTGAAAGTCTCTTATCATGGCCTTCTCTTTTCTTCACAACTTTGTTTTTGCTTCGCTTTTGAGTTGTATTTTCTTTTCTTCTGGTTCATATTTTAGGCTGAATAGAACCAGATCTCCTATCTTGTGACTCGGAAAATAAAATAGTTTTGAGTCATATTTCTTTGGAAACTTTGGTTCAGATTTTGAGATTCTTTGAACCTTCAATTTCTATCCTAATCTATCTACTGATAAGCCAAGATTGAACAGTTTGGAAAATCGAATTCACTACGCTATCAGCAGAAAAATTTAAAGCTAACTATTCAATATTAAACAGTTTGAATAATTAGAAGTGTGTTTTTGAGGAGTGGCATTTGAGCTTGCACACTTTCAGATTTATTTCTCTTTTTGGCATGGGGCTTTGCCTTTCTTGTTTTAATTTTGCCCTCTTTTCTTCCTTTCTTTGTTTTTTGTATTTTTTGATTTTTCATAACTTTGAATGCAATGGTGAATGGAATATTCACAATGGAAAAAAAGATAAAAAGGCTTCAAAACATAACATGGATAAAGAGAAGTAATGCTTAAGTATCCTGCCATTGACAGGACCCCCAAACAAATCTGTTCCATCCAGTTCTTGTAAGAAAAATGCATTATGACCAGAAACTGAATGAATAGAGTAAGGGCCAAGCCAGAGGTCGTCAAATTTTCCATGCTTTCCCTTTTCTTCCCTCCTTGAGTCCCATTTTAGAACTTTGTCCCCAGTCTTGAAATTGCTAGCCTTTGTTCTTTCTGTCAAAGATCTTCTTGATACTGTCTTGTTTCTGTAATGCTTTGTGATACACTTCTTCCTTGATTTTTTGAAGATGAATGGTCTGATTTATTCTTCTAGTCATGTCATTTTCTTCAATCTACAGCTCTTGGATCAACTTCATAACTGGTACCCCAAGACTGTTCGGAAAAATTGCATCTGTACCATACACAAGCTGGAAAGATGACATACCAATAGATTTCTTCAAACTTAATCTGTCAGCCCAAAGTGCATGGATAAGCTTGGTGTGTCAAGACTTTTTATTGTCCTCCAACAGTTTCTTGATTATGTTCACTAGGCTCTTGTTTGAAGATTCAGCAAGTCCATTACCCTGAGCATAATAAGTTGTGGAATGCCCCAACGTTACATGATATCTATGATAGAAGTCAACCATTTTCTTTGATCCAAATGCTGCTGCATTATCTATTATGATCTTGGTAGGACAGGAAAATCTGTAGAGAATGTTAGTCTCCATGAATTTTATGATAACTGAATCATTGGCCTGCCTACAAGGGATGGCTTCTATCCACTTAGTGAAATAGTATGTGGCTGAAAGAATCCACCTATGCTGGGCAGAAGATGGTGGATGGATTTCTCCTATGAAGTCAAGTCCCCACTATTGAAATGGGGCTTCAACAGTGATTGGATGCAGTGGAAGGGGTAGCAATTTTCTCTTGCCTTCAAACAATTGGCATTTATGGCAAGTAGTGGTCATCTCGTGTATATCAGAAAAAAGAGTAGGCCAATAGAAACCAGCCCTCAAAATTTTGTTGGCTGTTGACTTCCAGTACAAATGACCCCCACACTCTCCTTCATGGAACTCCTACTTAACCTTCTCTGCATCAAACTCAGGAAAACATTTAAGCAATATTCCACTTGCATTTTTCCAATAAATACATTTATCAATAATGCAATAGTTTACAACTTTTAACTTTAGGAATCTTTCCTTTGTTTTTGTCAGACCAGGAGGTGTATTTAGATTAAGAAAAACATAAATGATATCAGCATACCAAGGAGAATTCATAAAATGGTCTTCAACAATGGGAGTTGAGAATTCTTCTTGGTTATCCAAAGCATTAATCATGTTAATATCAAGAACTTCGAAATTTGATTCAACCATTAATCTAGCTAGACCTTGGCCTTTGATGAGATTAGTGGGTTTTATCTCTAAATCATATTCAAGAATAACATCAATCCACTTACCTCTCTTACCATCTGGGTCTTGTGTTAAAATTTCTTTAACAACTGAATTTGGGACAAAGGCAATGATGTGTCAGTGAAGGATGTATACCCTGAAGTCTTTTAAAGCCTTAACCAAAGCAAAAGCTTGCTTTTCCATAATGTTGTACTTCAATGGGGCATCCCTCAATGACTTACTAAAGAATGCAATAGGCTGCTCTTTTCCTTGTGGATTTTTCTATAAAAGGACAGTAGTTATGGTATGTTCTGATGCAAATGAGAAGATATAAAAATCTTTTGAAAAATCAGGACTTATGAGAACCAGTGTTTTGGTTAATGCTTGTTTCACCAGCTCAAAGGATGTCTTTGCTTCCAAGGTCCATTTTACCCCTTGCTCCTTCTTTAACATGTTTGTGATATTCCTAAGGAGCTTAGCTAAGTTAGGGATGAACCTTCTCAAAAAGTTAATCCTCCTAATGAAATATTGCAACTCCTTGATGTTTCGAGGATGAGAGATTTGCAATATGGCCTCAATCCTCTTTGGATCTATCTTTATACCCTCTTCTGAAATAATGTGCCCAAGAATTTTACCCTCTTGGAGACCAAATAATGTCTTCTTAGGGTTTAAAGATATCCCAAAATTTCTGCATTTCTCGAAAAAATTTCTTAAATGTTGTAAGTGCTCTTCATCTGTTTTTGAAACCACAGTAACATCATCTAGATATATAATGATGAAGTAGCCTAGTTCTTCTGAGAATGCTTTGTCCATGGCTCTTTGAAAGGTTGCTCCAGCATTCATTAGACCAAAAGGCATTTTCACATACATGAAGGTGCCCCAGGGTGTAGTAAAGGCTGTCTTTAATTGATCAGCAGGGTAAACCAAGATCTGATTGTACCCTGAATAGCCATCCAACAAAGAAATTCTTCTAGACCCTACCACCCTTTGTAGAATTTGATCCATCTTTGGTAAAGGGTAGTTGTCTTTTAATGAAGCTTTGTTTAAGTCTCTAAAGTCTATACAAAGCCTAATTTCTCCAGTTTTCTTCCTAACAGACACCAGATTAGATACCCATTCAGAATATCTAACAGGGACAATAATACCAGCATCATACATTTTCAGGATCTCCTTCTGAACCAATGGCAACTGGATAGGGTTTATTCTGTGCAGTTTCTGTTTGAATGGTTTTTGGTTTTCTTTAAGATGGATTTTGTGCTGTATTATTTCAGTGTCATAGGATTTAAGATCTTCGTAACTCCATGCAAAAACATCAGAAAAATCTTTGAACAGCTCTATGTATTTGAGTTTAATGTGAGCTAGCAAATTTTTGGACAGTTTGATCGTTTTCGATTTCTCTTTACTGCCTATATTTCATTCCTCCACTTCAGTCTCTACAGGTTCCAGTTTTTTCTTATTTGCCACATCGTTAAAATCAAACAACTCTTCTAAAGGGTTAGACCCGTAGGCAAGCTTTCATCTTTGGAGTGCAGAGTTTCTAACTCTTCTGTTTCAGACTCTACATTCGTTTCTATTTTACCTTCAAGTTTTCCAGATAACAGGTTTATATTAGCGAGTTCAGGGGATGGTTCTTCTTCATCAAGAAAATTTTCTTCGCTGCAGTCTGTATCATGATCTGAGTCCGAACCGTTTAGTTCGAAATCATTTCTGAATTGCATGAAGTCTTTTATTTGTTTGTCGTTTTCAAACACTTTCCAATATTTTTTGTTATCAGGAATGGCTGGTCTAAATTTTATTGGAGTTGTGTTGTCTCCGGTTTCATATGGCGTTAGACATGTTCTAGCTGCGTAGGCTAAATTGTGAGCGGCAATATTACTTTTTCTTAGGACAAAAATTAGTTTGGACTCCTCGAATGTTTTCAAAAGGTCCATGACATCGTTTTGATAGGCTCTAAGTCTGGGATGATTAGCGTTATACTCCCCATTAACTTGCCTAATTATTAACTCCGAATCACCGTGAACATTGATTCTTCTGGCCCCTAACTTTTTCAAAAAATGTAAGCCTAGAAGAAGGGATTCGTATTCCGCTATGTTGTTGGAACACTGAAAGTTTAATTTACATGAAATGCATTCTGTATGGTTGTTTTCAGTGTTTGTAATCCAGACACCTGCACCCGCGTTATTCCTAGTGCATGACCCATCGAAATTCATATTCCATAGAGGACTGTTTTCAGTTTCATCTGTTAGATGAATGTCCTCTTTAACTAACGTGCTTTCAGATTGTTGTTGAATGTCTGCACTTAGTTGTAGATGTTTTGATTCCCCCTGATTTTCGTTCATTTGAGGGTTGTTTTCTTTAGTGTCCAAGTTTAAAAGCAATGGATGCATGACTTGTAGTTCAAGAGCCATATTTGGTTTGCTATGGTTTAAAGGTTCAACAAACTGTTTTGATAGTCTTGTGGTATTTAACTCCCCCTCTCGATCGGCCATTAATTCTGTTAAAGTTACTTGTTCATCCGAAGATTCTTCATTAAAAAGGATAAAAGAATCAAGGCCTGTATTTACAAAATAAAGGGGAGAGTTTTGTGGTCTGTCTTGACTTGTAACCATGTATTGCATATGAGACTCCATGTAAAGTCTTCTGTTTTGATTTAAAACAGGGATAGTCGCATATGTCATGTCCATTTGCATGGTCCCTTGTAACTTATCCCCCCAAGATGATAAAAGCATTCCATACTTTGGGGGCACGTCAGCCACAACAATATCCATAACTAAAGACTTGGCTGGAATCTGGGCTAAGTTAACACAAAGGTCTTTGATCAATCCTAGACATTTTACTCTGCTTGAGTCAAAAGAGTAAAGATCTTTATAAGGTCTGGTGATTTCAAGACCCAGGCTCTCCATTACAGATTTTGGCATTAAATTATGAGAAGCCCCAGAATCATGCATAGCGTTGTGCAAAATTTTGTCATGAACGTTTAAACTCACGTAGAAAGGAGGAACAGGTCCCTCTTGGTATCTACCTTCAATCTTTGGACCAAAAATAAGCTCGGGCTGGTCATCACTAAGATTGACTGTATCTCCATTTTCCTCTATATTTAAAGCCTTCAAAATTTGGGTTCTATATACAAGTTGGGTAGCTAACTCAGCCAAGGGGATAGAGATTTTAATCTTAGATATTTCTTGTTCAAGGCTGAAGGGAAATTGGTTCTTTGAAGTGTTGGTTTGAGCCTTATTAGCTGCCACTCTATCAGCAATATCAACTTGCTGATTTGTTTTATTTACACTTGATAAAAAGGTTTTCACAGGAGTACTAACTGAAGTGTTAGTACTACTAATGTCTGAACTCTGTTTTTCTTTGTTTTGAGTGCCTTTCTCTTTTCCCTTATCAGAATTTACAGCCATTGTTTTATCCTTTATTTTGATAGCTTTAGGTTTGTTTGTGGTGCTGTTTTGTGAAGATTTGTCAGAGGATATGGTGTTGGAGGGCTGTTGACTGGTTTTGCTTCTAAGGTCATATTCTCTTTGTGGCTCTATGATGACATTTTCCATGTTTTGATAAGAATTATCATTCTCATCTCTTTCATCATCATAAGGTGTATAAAGACCTTGTTTTCCATCATAATGAACTTCAAAGTCATCATGCTCTACCCCAAACATGTCGATATCATCTTCCTCTGCTATCTCATATGTTTCCTCAACCTCGCTTACATAATTTTGATGAAAGGGAGGGGTGATATGTTGATCATCTTCCCTAGGTCTGTTTGGAGGTTGGTTCCTTCTTACATTCTGATTCTGGTTCTGATTTCTATTTTGAGGAGCAGTTTGGTTTTGATTTTCTTGTGCTCTTTTAATTATTCTCATCTCTTTCATCATCTCTTCCATCATCCTTTCCATCTTTGAGTTGGAAATAGAAGGTGTGGACTCCTCTCTAAAAGATACTCTCTTCTCGCTCTTCATTCTTGCTCTTTTCTCCATCAAGTTCACTTGCACAGAAAGAGCACCCCTTTTCATGTCTTCAAGAGGTGCAAAATATCTCTCTATTAGTGAATAGGTCATGTCAGCGTCAAAACCTTCGGGAAATTTGTTTAAAGCTGAACCTTGTGGAGGTTTTAGTTCTGGGGAAAGTGCGTTGTATACACTGTTGAATCTGGTGCACTAGGCTTGCACACTTTCCCCTGGGTTCCTATGGAGATTGTTGTAATCAGCAAGAACTTGGAGAGGGTTCTTCCTTACTTCCCACTTGTTTAAGAATGTTTGATGGAAGCCTTGGAGATCATTTATACTATGGGGGGCTAAGCCTTTAAACCATTTTCTTACTTCTCCCCATAAGCTTTGAGAAAATAATCTGAGCTTGACAGAATCATCATCAATTTCGTTTCTGTCAAAGTAGTCATTCATATTATCCACATGTTGTGATGTAGTTGTAGCACTGCTAGCATCATACAATGGGATTTTGGACTGATAGTCCTGTGGAAGGTTGACTAATGGTGCAGGAAGGACTAAGGGAGCATACCATGCAACCATGGTAGGAGGTGGAGGTGGATTCACAAGAGGTGGATTAACAAAAGGGAAAGTGGGCTGAGGTGTGGTGGTTTGAACAGTGGATGTAGGATGAGTAGAAGTGGATGGATCAGGAGTAGACTGTTGAGCTGATCTTGGATGAGAGACACCTAGGTTGTGAAGGAAATGTAAATAAAAAGGTGTTGTTTCTCTACTACCAGGATGTTTACTTGTCTCCGGGGATGAAAGTGAAGACTCAGAGTCTAGCTGTATTATATCATCAAATGACCTAGTTTTGAATGGATTTACTAAGTCAACTTGTGATTTTTGTAGAGCCGAAATATTTTCAGGGACAAAATTAGCTCTCAAGGGTGATCTGAAAACGGTTGATAATTTAACCTTAGGAGACTTCCAAAGGATACTTTTTGGGTCATCAACTATCTCAGGTGGATTAGGGTCAGGATGGGCTCTAGTGTGAATCTTTCTAGAAGCCAATATGTTGTGTTTTTAGACCCAAATAAACAAGACAAGTTCAACCAGATATGACAATCTTTAAGAGGTTAACTAATATGTTTACACAAATTTAATCCTACAATCCTCTAACTGAGTTTTAAATGATGTTATGATGATAAGGGTTCTTCCCAGTGGATTCTTAAGGTCTGTTAAGGATTGTGGAGTCGCCAAGTGGAAGTTTTTAGCTCCTTTGGAGGTAAAAGGTTTTATGGTCCACCACCATGTTTATTGAATACCAATCTGAAAAAATTTTAGGTTTTTCTGAGTTGTTTTTAGTAGTGTGGTTTTTAAGAATATCCTAACTCTGTTTCAAAACTTAGCTAAGGTTATGAGACAAAGACAGTCTACTCTTATGGCTAAGCTAGTTGTTTTTTCAAGGTTATATGAAGCCTTATCAGAATCCTAGGGTTGACCTAGTTTGTCACTGATTCAAACAAGTTTCATCATGATTACCATTTCTGTGGTAGTGCTTGAAAAGGCTGCTTCTTACTCACAAAGTTTTCTTGAATCAAGGGTTTTCTGAGGTCTCTAAAGTCTTATACAAACACTCAGCTCCCCAGTGGAGTCGCCAGAAATGTTGCTGGTGGCTCCAGCTGGTTAATAAAGCAAATGCTCTATGAACCAAATCTCTGAATATCGTATAATTATCCTTAAAAACTTCTGGGTTTGTAATTCCCCAGCGGAGTCGCCAGAAATGTTGCTGGTGGCTCCAGCTGGTTAATAAAGCTGATGCTCTATGAACCAAATCTGTAATATCGTATGGTTAGCTTTGAATGAAAATGATTCGGGGTTTCCCCAGCGGAGTCGCCAGAAATGTTGGGGTGATGTAATTTATTAGCAAGATTGGCAGAGTCCAATTACAAAAACAACATCGTTTCAACCAACTTTGGGATTCTAGGATCTAGCCCTCCTGAATCCGGAGAGGGATCTCTCCAATATGTACAAAGATGGATATTGTATTTGGAGTTTTAGATAATGATATTAGGCTAGTTATGAAGGCCAAGGGTTTTGTTTTGTTTTGGATGGTTGAGCATGATTACTGTTTGAGGTGAAAAGTCCTGAATGCAAAGAGTTTCAAAGGTGAGAAGTTGCAAGCATATAGAACAGCTTTGGCTGATAGATAGATATAACGCTGGTTTTTAGTCCATTGGGCTATGGAGTCATATCTGGGCTTTAATTGAGCAACAACATCAAGAGTGATCCAAGGGGCAAGTCATCTATATCACCAGATTATTTGAGATTAAGACGATGGAATGGAAACAATAAAGTGTTGGGAGGGTGGAAACTGATAATAATTTCTCAAGGGATTTATAGTCATTCCAAACACGAAAAGCCTCTTAAGTAACTGTTTAAAACCAACCAAGGACAGGGCTAACCATAAACTTCTTGGGCAAGTTCTATTAAAGCAGCTTAATTGACAAACAATCCAGTAATCCACATAATTACCTTCAGAAAGTATGAAAACATATAAGAGAAACAAAGTGTAACTTAAGATCAAATACGGTACTTTTAAACCTAGTCTGCTTTCAGTCGACACCAAGGGAAATTTTCAGAATCTGCCTTTGGAGAAAAGGATCTAGGAATCAGGGCAAACCATATCTTCTCTAGTCTAACTTTAATAGCAAATAATGGAAATCACATTCAAGAACAATGTTTAAGCAAACAGAAAGAACAAGGGAACGCCAACATTCCTAACTATTAACTAATTCAAGAACAATGTTTAAGCAAACAGAAAGAACAAGGGAACGCCAACATTCCTAACTGTTTAAACTGTATTGAATCATTCCTAAATAAACAAATTTGAGGAAAACATTAAGATAAAGATTTCTCAGCCAGAGAAGGTTACTGATATACAGTAGATCCTAACCCTGTTTAAACTGTTCTTTACAGAGGAATATGAACAATATGGCATACATAGAAGGAAAACAATAACAAAGAGAGATGCACTTCACCGATGACATAGACCAGGATCCCAAGAAACAACTTTTATATTGATGTCAAACCGGTTACAGTCTTCAAGTCCAATGTTTCAGTTCAGCAATCATCTTCACTATTTAGCCTAACTAATCTATCACAAGCAGAGCTCCAAGGGCCAGTGAACACTATTTACAATCAGAAGTTTAGGCTCAAAATGTATTTCAAAGCTCTGTAAGCAACTCAACCAACAATTTATCATCTTCTTCTGAGGTATTTATAGAAGAATGAGGAGGTGATCTGAGAAAAGATCTCTCAGGATAATTAATACAGGTTCAAGACTTCTCGGCCTTTTGAGGGGCTCGAGGGAGAAATTTATAGGTGGATCACTGTATTAACTATTTTACAATAAATATCAAAGCTCGGTGGGAGCTTTATTTTGACTTTGAGGCTCTGTGTGCTGTGTGGAGTAACCCCATAGATATTTTCTGCATTGATTTCCTTGCAGAAGTAACTCCCTGGCTGCGCTGAGGCAAAATCTGATCTTCTTCAATAACTTCGGCCTCTGTTTGAAAGGTTTGAGGCAACAGGTGGCTTTGTGGTAGCTGAGGAATCAATTTGCCTCAAGATGTGGTGGTGGAGGCTTTCTGTCTGATAAAACACTTTAGGATTTATTTAAATTGTGTTTTGAGTAGGGGATTAGGCTTTTGATAACCGTCTTAGCCGTAATCCCCGTAATACTATCTTCAAACTTATACTCTTTAACTGTTTTAAAATAAAGCAGTGTCTTGTCGATGTGTAGGGCCACGCTAGGCTTTACGGCATCAATGCTCATAGAGCATCGACGAAACATGGAATGAAGCCCGGCGGATAGCTTTCTTCTATGAATCAAAGGCGCGGGAATCGTCATTCCCGGCCTTCGACCTGTATATAATGAAAAACCACTTAAATCCTGCATAAAACACCAAACAATTAAGAAATCCTGCGAGATGGGTTTAAACTGCTTCAGATGGCGGGGAGAGAGCGTAGCCGTTGGATGAAAACATCCAACGGTGGAGATCTGTGCAAAAGAGGCGAGAAGGAGAGCGGGGAGATGAACAAGCCGAAGTGAACTTGGACCGTTCGATCTGGACACGTGGATGGTTTGGATTCAATCGGAGGATCGCAATCGGGGAATCGCAATCGGGGGTAGCGAGCAAACGCACCGATTGAAACATGCGATGCGATTGAGCGCAGGCTGTCGATCTATAGATCAGATCAACGGTGGAGAATGAATCAGGGGAGAGGCCAATCGGCGAAACAAAATAGTGGATGCGATTGAAAATCTCCGATGCGATTGTGCGATCGGGAGGGCGAAAGCGTTTAAGCGATAGCCGTTGATCTACAAACGAAATCAACGGTGGAGAATGGATTGGGGGAGCCACAATCGGGGGGAAAACAAAACACATGCGATTAAACATTTGTGATGCGATTGAAATCGCCGATGCAACGGAGCAATGGCCGTTTGATCGGCCAACAACCAACGGTGGAGATGAGCCGGGGGAAAACCCTTGTATATTTTATGAAATCCAAACTTTTGGAATAAAAATAAAGGTTTTATGTTTTGGGATGGAAAAATAAATCTAAGGCGGGAAGGCGCCCGAATGCGGGGCCGTTGGATATATGAGCTATAATGGGCCCGGGGCTTTACATATTCAAAATAGCCAATCGCAATCGGAGTCTTGGGCCTGGTCTTTCCGATCAACCCTTTTGAAAAAATTGCAATGCGATTAGCACCTGGCATCCTTAACACCTGGTCCCAAGGAAAAGTTATATGGAAAGAAAATAAAAAGGGGCGGGGTTTATAATACATAAGACCCAATCGCATCGGAAGTTTTGATACGGTCCTTTTGATCTACCCATTTGGTTTCTCCGATTGCGATTGCGCGATTGGTCTTTCGATCAACCCATTAAAATATTAAACACGTGATTTCAAGTTTTTAAGTTGAAACTTTGGATAAGCAGGTTTTGGGTTTTATAAAGGAAAATGGGTTTGGGAATGAAATTTTCACAAGGTCTAAGCGCCGAGGGCGGGCTCAAGGTTATATATGAAAATAATATGATCAGGAGTCGCAAACATCAAGGCTAATCGCAATCGGAACTTTTGGTCCATGGCAAAAGACTTGCGCTGTTTGAATGTGTGCGATGCGATTAGCGCCGAAAGGCTTTGGCGTTTGGTTCTAACACATGGGCATGTGGAGGGGAAGTGGTTTAGTACTTAAGCCAAAGGGCTTAAGTCCATAGCAAATAATTGCATTTTTTATGAATTTTTCTTGGTCTTTCAATGGAAATGGGGGTTCCGAAATAGTTAAAAAGTGAGTTTTTAACTATGGAAAGGGGAATTTTTCATAAATGGAAGAAGAGGACTTTATGAAAACAAGGCAGCTTTGATGGAGAAAAGGGGAGCAAATGAAGGTTTGAGAAGGGGAAAAATGAAGATCTTTCAGCAGTCTCTTATTTGGAATCAGCAGAATTTTCTGAGTATAAAAGGCAAAGATAATGAAGATTTTGGACAGAGGCATGAGGCCTTAAAGAGACTTCAAGAGCCAACAATTTTTAGTGATAAAATTTGTTCCTTGGAGGCTCAAAAAGTCTTAGCCACCTTTTGGTATAAAAAAATATTATAGGTGGCTAACAAGTTGTTCCACCTATAGTAAATACATATCCTGTAGTGCTCCTCCTGTTATCTCTGTCACCTACCATATCCACATCAACATATCCCTGTAGAGCAATGTTTGAACCACCAAAGCATAATGCTTGATTTTTGGTACCTCTTAGATATCCGAGAATCAATTTTACTGCCATCCAATGTTCTTTTCCTAGATTTTTCATGTACCTACTTACAACTTCCACTACATGTGCAATATCAAGCCTTGTGCAGACCATTGCATACATTAAGCTTCCAACTGCTGATTCATATGGAACTTTAGACATATATTCCATTTCTTCGTGGGTCTTGGGACACATCTCCTTAC
Source organism: Pinus albicaulis (assembly GCA_034641835.2). Lineage (NCBI taxonomy): Eukaryota > Viridiplantae > Streptophyta > Pinopsida > Pinales > Pinaceae > Pinus > Pinus albicaulis. The sequence continues at coordinate 316,511,084 of CM076571.1, forward strand.
TAATTTTGAAATGGCTAGAAAAAGGTGTACTAACTGGTTTTGCATTCTGCATATTAAATCTTTTCAACACCTTTTGTATGTACTCATTCTGAGACAGTGTTAATTTGCGATTTTTCCTGTCTCCAGTTATTCTCATACCAAGGATTTGTTTTGTAGCTCCCAAATACTTCATTGAAAATGAATTTTCCAATTTTCTTTTGAGCACATTTATTCCTGCATGTTATACCCTGCAACAAGCATGTCATCTACATACAATAACAATATAATATAGTCACCATCATTTTGCCTTTTCAGATAAACACAATGATTAGAGTGACATCTAGTATAACCTTGTTCAGACATAAACCTGTCAAATTTTAGATACCACTACCTTGGAGCCTGTTTTAAGCCATACAAGCTCTTCTTTAACCTGCACACTAATTTTTCTTTCCCTTTGACCTCATATCCTTCTGGTTTCTCCATATAGATCTCTTCCTCCAAATCTCCATGGAGAAATGTTGTCTTTACATCTAACTATTGAAGATGTAAATCTTCCGCTGCTACAAGACTTCAAATAGTTCTGATTGAAGTCATCTTAACAACAGGAGAAAACATTTCATCGAAATCAATACCTTTCTTCTGTGCAAACCCCTTCACCACAAGTCTAGCTTTGTACCTCTATTTTTCTCCATCTTCTTCCTTCAACCTGTAAACCCATTTATTCTGCAATGTAGTTTTACCTGCAGGAAACCTGACTAAGTCCCAAGTTTGGCTATGCATTAAGGAGTCCATCTCTTCTTCCATGGCTAGCTCCCACTTCTTCCTGCTTTCAACCTGCATTGCTTCTTCATAACATTCAGGTTCACCAGAATCAGTCAACAATAAATAATATAATGAAGGAGAGTATCGTTCAGGTGGTCTACTTATCCTGGTAGATCTTCTAACACCACTTTCAGGTGTTTGATGTGCCTGTTGTTGTTGTGGCTCTTGATTATTATTATTTTCAGGCACCTTTACCTTTTATGTGATCTCATCAAGAACTGTGTATTCTTTGTTTTCTTTTTCCTGTTTCTTTTCCTGCAATTGATTCTTATACAATACCTTTTCATTGAATATTACATCTCTTCTCCTTATGATTTTGTGATTTTCATAATCATATAAGCGATAACCAAAATCATTAGCACCATATCCAATAAAGGTACATTTCTTTGATTTTTCCTCAAGCTTGGTTCTGTTTTATTTATTAATATGGACAAAGGCCTCACAACCAAAAGGCTTTAAAAAAGAGTAGTTTATCTTTTTACATGTCCATGATTCCTCTGGAATACCACCATCCAAGGAACTTGAAGGCCCTATGTTTATTAGATAAACAAAAGTATCTACAACATCTGCCCAAAATTGTAAAGGCAATCCTACATGCAATCTCATGCACCTTGCACGCTACATGATTTTTCTGTTCATCCTTTCTGACACACCATTTTCTTGTGGTGTTCTTGAAACTGTCTTCTCTTTGTGAATTCCATGCTTTGAACAGTACCTATAAAACTCTTTGCTGCAATATTCACCTCCATTGTCTGTTCTGAGACACTTCAACTTCCTTCCTGTCTCAATCTCAACCAAAGCTTTCCATTTATTGAAAGTATCAAATACATAAGATTTATTCTGAATACAATAAATCCAAGTTTTTCTAGTTGGAGCATCAATAAAAGTAACATAATAACGAGAGCCACCAAGAGATGATACCTGAGAAGGTCCCCATACATCTTTATGCACAAGATCTATTTTTTCACTCTTCTTTTCTTTCCCAACTTCGAGAAATCTGACTCTCTTCTATTTTCCATAAATGCAATTCTCACAGAAATCCAAATCAACATTCTTCAAACCCGTTAAAAAATTTCTTGAGTGAAGAGTCTTCATCCCCTTCTCAGTCATGTGTCCGAGCCTATGATGCCATAATGCTGAATCTACTCCTTTGGAAGTTAAAGCATTAACAGAGTTAGAAATACCATTGCATAAATACAATGTACCAACCTTTTTTCCTTTTGCTATTACCAGGGCTCCTTTGGTGACCTTCGAAGTTTTATCCGTGAAAGTTGTCACACAACCTTCACCACCTAATTGCCCTGTTGAAATCAGATTTTTATTTAGATCTGGAACATGCCTTACCTCCTTTAGTAGCCATTGGTTTCCATTCTGTTGTTTTACAAGAACTTTACCCATTCCAACAATTTTACAGGGTTTATCATCACCCAAACGAACTTGTCCAAAATCTCCTTGAACATACTCATGAAAATATTTCTTATCAGGTGTGGTATGGAATGAAGCCCTTGAATCTACAACCCAAGAATCAGTAACATTTTCAAAAGAAAGAATCGAATCATCTTGTAACACATATCCTGTCACATTTTCTTCATGATTGTTTTCTTGCTGTGTGTCTCCTTCGTTTCCCTTCTGAGATCTACAGTCTTTCTTTAGGTGTCCTTTCTTTCCGCATTTCCAGCACACTATCCCCGATCCAGACTTGGATCTACCCTTCCTTGATTTACTATGATATCCCGAGCTCTTTCCTCTTTCCATTCTTCTTCCCCTAGACTCTGCACTCAAAGCATTACCCGATGTCTTACCGAGGCTTTTCGGTTTTATTTCCTCGCTAAGGATAGCACCGACAACATCATCAAAATTTAAAGTACTAGATCCAGAGACAGAGTTACTAATGGCCATAACTAAACCATTCCAGCTTTTTGGAAATGAGCACAGAAATAACAGAGCTCTAACTTCATCATAAAATTTTACCCCTATAGAACTTAACTGACTAGTAACTGTATTAAAATCATTTAAATGGTTTGCAATAGATCCACCTTCCGACATATTCATATTAAATAAACGTTTCATAAAAAATACCTTGTTTGAGGTCGAGGGTTTTTCATATAGTTTCGCCAACGTCTTAATCAAACCCTCTATTGTTTTTTCCTTCGAAATATTGAAGGCTACCGACGCTGCGAGGCACAACCATACTGTTTCGAGTGCCTTTATATCGAGAATCTCCCATTCTGCATCTATCATAGCTGTCAGCTTCTTTGTTTTTCCTCTCAATGGTAGGTACAGATCTTTCTGATACAGGTAATATTCCATCTGCATCTTCCACAGCAGGAAGTTTTGGCCGTTAAATTTCTCGACCCTAAATTTACCATCTTTCACCATTGCTCCCACTCGAACCAGGAAACCCTTCTTTCCTGCGATTTTATCAGCCAAATAGACCTTCGGCTCTGATACTAGTTGTTAAAAAATTAAATATTACAGAGCAATGAAACACATAAAATATGCGGAAAACACAAGCACACAAAACACATAAAACCATAGAGATACAGATATACGTGGGTCACCCAGTTTGGGCTACGTCCACCCCGAATAGCCAGTCCGTCCTTTCTATTATCCAGCAAAATGAAGAGACACAACCTACGACAGATCCGTTGTAATATCCTTTGTTCTCTCTCAAAGTCTCCCTCTCCATTTCTCACTCCGAGAATACACATGCCATACACAACTGCAATAGAATACCCTCATACCAACAAGAGCGTGACTTCTAGGGCAAAAAAAAAACCCTAAAGTAAACATAACTTCTACCGTCAAATCATTCGCCTAATGAACAACCCAGATTGAATAGAAATTACTATACTTTTACAAGGCAATTTTACATTTTTTTTTAGCTTTTGGGGCGCTGCCCCTGAAACCCCCCACCAGGGGGGGGGCTCCATGAAGTCGCAGCCCTCCCCCACTGGACCCCCCAGGCAGTGTTTAATTACGGGAGGTATTGTCGCCCCAATTAAGGTATAGGGTTCCAATGCTATCATACAAGATAAACAAGATAATCAGGCTCCACACCCAACAATGCTGAGGAATCCCAACAGGCCTACACGCGGGCAGGTGCTATGCCCAAGAGGCCCGAAAACCGATTTTCCATGCAGGCGCTACACCTAGGCCAAAAACCTTCTTTCACTTGAAAAATTTCCAAAACATCACAAGGGAGCACCTCCAAGCTGCATCCAAGGACCTACAAAGAAGTCAAAAGTTGGTAGGTGCATGTTTTCCTTCTCCTCCAGTGAAATTCATGATTTTTATGATTAAAGGAATTGAATAAACCCTAGTAAATAGAAACCCTAAGTCCTCATGACCAACACTCTCTTTTGACCTCCAAGCAAGAAATGATTAGTCAAGAAATGTGTCAATTACGGTAATTATAGTCAGTTCAAGTTAACCCTTCATTAAAGCTCAAAGGAAATCAGTCATAAACCCACACCTCCATCTCACTCCTTTAGAAGAAATTCCTTTCACCATATTTTCATTTCACTCATCCTACCAAGTTTCACAATCATGCGTAAGGTTGTTTAATGGCATTAATAATCACCATGTCAGGAGAAGAGGGGAGTGTCAGCAGTGAAGGAGGCCAAGTGCCTATGAGGCAAAGGCACAAAGGTTGAAAGGTTAATAGATTTTAGCACCAAAACACTGTGGAGATTACTACCTCTCCCATGATTCTCACATGTTTTCAAAATTTAGGGTGTTTCCAAATTTGTGAAAAGCTCCAACAAGTACAAAATCACCCATAACTCACAAGGTTATTCATTCTCAAACTACATAACAAACAATCAAGCTTTGCAGCGGTTACTTTTGAACTCTCATCAAATGCCATTTCTAGTGCTACAGGTATACCTGATGTTGGTGATAAATGGTTCAAAAGGGAAAAGTTGGACATGAGCTACTATGAGCCATTTATCAAGCCTAGGTACAAAGAAGGCTGCAAAACTATTTTCCCTTTCTCATACTTGCTAGAGAGGTATGCACCCTTAATGAGGGTCATCATGAAATATTTTACAGTGAGGGGAGATACTGTAGGCTCTAATCCTACCATATCAGATTACTCATGCGTTTTACTAGGGTTAAAATGCTTCATTTACTCTACTACTTGTCTAGGAGTATCGACAAGATGTATTCTGTTGTCCGAAGGAGGAGTTATTCCCAAAAAATGCAGAGTTTGTTCCACCACTGCTTGATCAAGATGGTGGTTCTACATCAGCTGGAGAAAAAAGGCATACCTTGGGAGGTGTTCATTGCTCATGAAATATTCACAAGCCCACACCCCATCATTAGCCAAATTTACCCTTATCATCTCATCCTCCTCCCTCTTCTCCTCCATCACCTCCTACTAATCATGCCTCATCATCTACACAAGTATACTCTCCTCAAGAAAACCTCCCTTCCTCATCTTCTACTAATGCATTAGATTAAGAAGGAGGTGACAGTGAACAAGCAAGTGACCATGAGCGTGAGGGTGACAATGAATCAGACCAAAATAAAGATGAGGGTAATGATGAGTCATGTTGGAGGAGGGTCCCCTAAAAGCTGCGAATTTTGTATAAATATTGTATATTTGGTTCTTAATTAGTCTAATGCAGAGGTTTTGGGGTGGGTCAAAGCCCCTAATGCATTGTAATGGGTCAAGGGTAGACCAAGAGTTCACAAACCATAGTTTGTAGACCATTGAGATGTAGGCTAAATCGATAAAAATAGATTAAAAATTTTGAGTCATAGGCAGAGAAAAGAAGAGAAATTGATGATAGTTGCAAATTGTTAGATCTATTTGGGTTGCTAAGATAAGGAATCCTGTTGGCTTTGTGCGCGAAGACCCTCAATTTTGTTATGTGCAGACTCTGTTGGTTGTGTGCATAGGTTGTGTTTGATTGTATTGGGTTATGGATGATAATATATGCGAATATGGTTAGAGTCTCTCTACGTTACCTGAGTTAATGTATCACTGTTGATGTAGACTGTTGGATCTATTGCAAGTACTATTGATATCTGATGTGATATGGATCTATTATGTTATAATTTATGCAAACTTGGATTTTCTGTGTTAGTATGAATCCTTCATTGAAGTGTACGAAAAAGGACCACTTTAGCTACGCATAACTAATAGCCCTAACAACAATAGTGGCTGCCAAACATCTTCAGATCTGCGGTTAGTAATAAAAATGCTGCAACAACCAGATCTATAAATGGAAAGACATTAAGCAGTAAAGTAAAGGGTTTGCTCCATGCATCCAACAGACAAGACAAGAACACAATTTTTTGAAAGAATTTTTATATTACAGGGCACCTGGGAGGAAAACAAGAAGGTGTATCCAGCTCTCCTCAATGGGATGGGTTCTTTGTAGTCCTCGGCACTTCAGATCTAAGCTTTCTCTCTCTTGTAGGTGTAGAAAACCCAATGCAAAAATGAAGCTCAATGGGAGCAAATGATGAAAAATGAGACCAAGTGTAGAGATCCAGAGTGATCTAGTAGGCAACAAAAGGTGAGGAATGATGGGGGAAAACCCTCCTATTTATAACAAAATATTGGGTCATTCTAGATCTTGGTGCATGATTAAAATAATGTTAACCAAATCTAGATCCACCTTTTATGGAATATTTTATTATATTTGTTGGAAAGAAAGGGTGTTTGACTTGGGTCAAATCCCTTGATTAGTGAAAAATAAATAAATAAATGATTTATTTATCTTTTTAAGGAAGTGGTTGGGATATAATCAAATAAATAATGATTTAATTGATTAATGGTGGTTGATTTGGTCATATTTAACAAGGAATATTATTAAATAATTATTCCTAGAAAATAATAAGATAACTATGGGTTTATCTCATTAATTTCTTTGTTTTTGGGTTAAACATGATTGGGAATAATAATTAAATTATGGTTTAATTAATTATTCCATGAGGAAAATCAAACAAATATAGGTTTGTTTAATATTTCCTTTTGGGGTTTCCTGTTTTAACATAGTGAAAGTGGTTTTACTTAGGGTAAAACTGGTCTTACATGGTGTACTTGGGTCCATCTAATGATAATAAGTTAGATGACCAAAAAATGGTGTAATAGATTGCCCCCCAGCGTGCGAGTGTCAGGAGCAAATCGTATGACCAAAGTACGTTGTAAGAACACAATCACTAGACAACAAAAGGGGTGTCAGAGAGAGAAATGTGAGGTAGATAGTGTGCTGAAGGACTAGACCCTGAGGAGACGAGACTCGCAGGTGCAACAAGTCTCTTTTTATGAGAGGGTACATGTGCTGAAGGCGGCGGGGGAGGCATACCTATGCCCGCCGAGACAAAGTACAAAAGAATAGTGTGTCCAGTAAACAAGGGACCGAACCATAAAGTACAGCTGGCATAATCATGAGCCAGATAAAAATAGAATGAGGAATCCCACATACATGCTATGCCTGGGATAACAGCCAGGACTTGTACAATAATATCTTAGTACATGAGATAAATACAACCCAAATGCCCCCTGTAAATGGGGAAGGGCTCACAAAATCTGACTGATACATGCAAATCGAAGAGGTGCTACAAGTGGCTAAGGCCAACATCATCAAAATCTGGAGCTGCATTGAAGGCTGCAAAGAAGAGGTCATCCGGGCATGTGGGGGGCTACCTGCAGGGCCACCCCCTCACGAGGGTTGAGACATCTCACACACACCCGGGAATCATCAAGAGCTGCTGCTGGATCATTGGCCCGTCAAGTATACGAATCTCGATCATGCTGAAAAGGAGCTGGAGAGACAATCAAGTTAAGGGGAAATGAGAGATCCCCTTGCCTAATCCGAGGCACCGACCAAGAGTGGAAGCTGGAACCAAGGTACACCGCCCTCTAGACCTGGCTTCTAGAATGAATGTGTTGATGTCGACAGAAGGAGGTCCGCCATAGGTGAGGAAATGAGAGATCTTCAACTAAGGCACGAGAGAAAATAGTAGAGCGACGGACAGACTGACACTAATGACGATAGTGGAAATGGGAAGGACTGAGTAGCGAATGGACGACTTCCCTTGTTAGAGCATAAAGAGCATGGATGACATGGAAGCAACTGACACAAGATCATAAGGGATAGGAGACAGTGAGACTGAAGGTCATAATGTGCGACACAAGAGAGAGACCAAGCAATGAAGGATGGAGGGCTATAGTGGGGTGCAAAGGGACGTGGTATAGACTCCATGGATGCAATGATGACTCAACTTGGATGCTCTAAACAAGGGCGACTCGATGGTGCTGCCACACAGTAAAGGCCCCAATGGGGGACCATGGAAACATGAGTACATGATGGGAACTCATCACGAAAATCAACACGAACGAAGACAAGTAAGGTGGAAAGATGGTGCCCCAAGTACAAGTGTCGTAAGTCAGGAAATTCGATTTTGAGGAGGGGTGAAGTGACCCTTCTTGGACGAAATGTGTCCTGGTGGACTGTCAGATCTCACAAAACTAACAGATACTCATTTGAGAGCTCGGTGAGAGCTTTCCAACGGTGCAGACGGTTCGTCAAACGGGGCTACGGTGTGGTCACGGCGGTCGAAAGAAGAACCAGGGGTTCTCTTTTAATAAGGCAGTTTTCCCTCCAAAATCACTCATTTGCTATTGTTGCTGTGGTGAATGTAGAGAGGAGAGAAGGCCCTAAATCTTGCGGCGAACGTAGCGGACAAACTGACCGTTGGAATCGCGATCCGTCAGTTGCAGGTAAGAGGTCTAACTTTTCTCTTGCATTTTGATGGATTACATTGTCAGTTTAGGGCCCAGAAATCCAGGAACAACCTCTCCTTCATCTCTACGGCCGGGTCGCACTTTTTGGGGCAAAAAGTGCGACCTAGGACGCAGGTATCAGGGCAAAAAGTGCGACCTGGTCCAGAAAAGAGCAGAAAACTGCAACCTGGGAGATGAGGGGGTTTTGGTGCTGTTTTATGGCTGGAAGTTGGGTTTTGATGGTTGGTTATGGTTTTCCCGATCTGTATGCTGAAAAAAATGATGTGTTTGTGCAGGTATGGCAGAGTTACGGGTCAACTGGAGAGAGAGAGATTTGGGGACACTACGGACAGAGATCCAGGCGGATCAGGGCGTCCGCCGTGTATTGGCCAGATTTGGGGTTCTCAAGTTCTTGGAGAACCCTTTGATGAGAGCAGGGGAACCGTTACTGGCCCGGATTATCAGTTACTGGGATCCAGATCAGGAGATATTTGTAGTGCAGGGGCACAGGATCGAGCTGACGGTCCAGGACGTGTACTTCCTGACTGGTCTCCCACCACTGGGGATGGTGGGAAACACACAGCCAGTGTTGCCGCGGGGGCAGCATATCATGGAGTTCGTGGAACGCCATTGTCGACCGGGTCTCCAAGTCAAGGGGACTCGAATACCGATCGGGGATCTAGAGAGGCTAGAAACCCGTGTAGTGGCCGCAGCTGTGCTGCGAATCCTGGGCATCCAGGTGTTCCATCACATCACTGGGGGGCAGATGATGATAGTGGAAAGTGTGTTGGGTGGGACCTACTATGGGTGGGCCCAGATGTTATTGGTGTCGCTAAAGCGACAGTTGTCGTTATGCAGGCGGCAGGTGAATCATGACTGCTCATATGGGACTTTGTTGTGCGCCTTCTTCTTTGAGAAGATCCCGACCTTGAGGCCTCGTGTACAACTTCCAGATGGGGGCCCGAGGGAACCCAGGATGCGCTGTTGGGGACGGCTACTGTGCAGAGGAGGAGGAGGGGCGGTCGGGCGGGTGTTTCGACCAGAGTTTTTTGCCCATTGGGATCAGATGCCGCTGTACATAGACGACTACCCCTATAGTGGGATGAGCTACTGTGGGGATCCGGATCTGCCACTTCCGCCTGGTCGAGTCTGGGGGGCCGATGGTAAGTGACAAATTGCTATTCTTGTGTGGGCATGTTAAAGTTTTTGAATAGTAATTGATGATACTGATTCATGTACTTTTGGTATGCAGATATAGCACCGGTAAAACCGGCCAGATATATGGGACGACCGGTAGTGTCTGGGGCTACAGGTCCAAGTGGGTCGAGAGCGGCGCAGGATGAGGATGCAGCCGCCCTGCTGGAGGACATCCGCTGTAGATGCAAAAGGTTGTTTACCGGAGTATCAGAGCGCGGGTGGAAGGACTTAGACGACCAATACATAGAGCCATGTGTTGGTCTCCCCTTGGAGTGGCGAGGTATCATGCGGCGCATGGCGATGGCCGGTCAGGCTATGCATGATCTACATGCTGCAGGGCAGAGCCATTGGCTCGGGAGCCTCCAGATAGGGATTAGGGGTAGGGACATGTGGTGCCCCCTATGATGTATGTAGGGGCAAGTGGTGCCCCCAGTTTTGGGTTTTTGTTTGTAACATGCTATGGGCATGTCGTATGTATCAGAGTAGATGGACTCTAAACATATGTTTTGCGACACATATTATGGATATGCATCGTCTTTTGATGGTTGATTTAATGTTATTGTCTTGTATGAAATGTGTGTGATAAATGCCAATCTAGAACATGGTTTGCAATACTATCTACATAGTGATTCTGTTCTCGAGGTACATGGTTGAAAGTTATAGTTTCAAACGCACGTATTAAGATTTTCACTCGTAAATAGCGTCTAAACAGCACAGGGTTATGCACATGATAAACACCATTTAGTTGCATTACAAGAAGCAGGGAATCCAAACGAACGTGCAGATGGAGGATGCGATGAAAAAGGGCATCGGCTAACAGACCACGCACTGCATCATATTCGGCCTGATTGTTGGTGGCAAAACCAATGCATACCCCGTTAGAAAGAACAAGGGCATGCAAGGGGGTGAAGATGGCCCAACCTGTCGAGGCTAGATTCCTGGAGTAGCGACTTGCACCATCGGCGTAGCCGATAAAGGGTGTGGACGGGGGGTCCTGCAGAATGGTGTGAGAAGACAATAAATGAGGGGATGAAAGGAAATGACGGCAGCGTGAGTGTACAGAAGTCATCGGGCGACAACCGCAGGAGGAGTGTAAGGGGCGGGATGACCAAGACTCAGACAAGGTGGTGTATGAGGACTATCGGAAACATGGTGAGGATTCGAGCTGCGGAGGTCAACAGAGACACAAGTGGAGTGATCTCGGGTATGAGAAGGAACAGGGTGATCAAGGGACACAACAGGGGAGGATGCAGACGGGCTAGGCTCCGAGTGTCTCGCAGAGGAAGATAGGTAAAGGATGGTTATAGTAGACTCCGTCATCTGAACATCAGGGGGGGGAATGTCGATGGGAGCAGGGGGATCCTCAGGTTGACCTGAAGCGTACTACGCGAGGATAGGAGAGGCGGATCGATTTTTTTCAACCTCATACTCTCGGATTACCTCTAAAGAGGCGCGGTAGTGCGTCAGGTGAGGACAATGGTGGGAGTAATGGCCATGAACACCGCACAAAGCACAGGGCTTGTTGGTGCGAAGAGTCTTGGGGTTCTTGGTGACGGACGACGAAGGAATGGGGGCTCCAGGGACCGTAGACTCGGGGAACACGACTTTAACCATGGGCTGGATATGGGGCAACTCAGGAAAAGCATGGGTGGCATGACCAGTGACATCACACAAAGCGCAAGGCTTTGTGGGAGGGGGAGGGACTGGGTCAGTCGTGGAAGGCTTGTCTTTGGGTGCCCCCTTGCGGGCTTTGCCTTTCTTCTCGGGTGTCGTCACGACAAGAAGAGGGTCCTGTGGAGGTGCTGGGGGCGCGGCGGCAACGGAGGAAGCTAGGGGGACCGGTTGAACCGGTGTCAAAGCCATATAGGGCTTGGGGTGACCAGGAGGGGTGGTGGCTGGGGGATCAAGGTACCAGACCGGTATGCCCAAGGTCAAGTTAGGGAGAGAGAGGGTGGCCATGACGGGGACAGAATATACTCTGGGAGGGGGAGCTAGGAAAGGGATCTACCCAGCAGGGAAATGACCAGGAGGGACGGCTTCGAGATGGTTGAGACTAGGAGGAACCGATCCGGGAGGATAAAGAGGTTCCGGGATACCAGCTGTAGGGGGAGGGCCAGGAGGAGGAGGTCCGGCTGGCTGAGATGAATGGCTGGAAGCGGTTTGCGGAGGGTGAGGGGGAGGTTGCTGACTACCGAGGCAGGCCGTTTACGGGCAGCCTGAGATGATTGCATCATGCAAACATTCAAGGAGCTGGGATCAGTGATGGGAGGGGGAGGAAGGTTAGGGAAAGTTCCAAGCAGGGAGGAATCTTTGTAAACGCCGGGGGAACGCGGTCTGAAATCAATGGCTGCTTGTTCGGCTACGGAAAAGATAATCGTCTCGGGGAGGTCTGAGATTTTGGCTCGTGATATGTCAGCGGGTCAATGGTGACTATCTTTCCATTATGGGGGAAAGACATCTTGCGAACCGCGGATGGGACGACGGAGAGACACTATGGGTGTAGCTTCGCCCCGGCGGAGCAACAATCTACCGGGCGTCGATGACTTCGACGTCAACGCAAGCCGATCTTACCGGCGAGGGTGATAGGACAATTACGAAACAGGCCAATGGGCTGGGAGGCATGACCATCCCACGCTCGAAGGGTGATCGTGGAAGGGGCCAGCTCAGGAGATCCGAGTTGCTTCCAAACCGAAGCGGACATCACGCATGTAGATGCCCCCTCATCAATGATACATCGGGATACGTTGGCGTTCTGGATTTTGACTGGGATTTGGAAGGAGACGGAGGGAGGGAGAGGAGGATGGTCCGATTGAGTGGCGTCGAAAACAATCATTTGGTCATCAGCAGGATCTACAGCACCCACGGCAGATAGTAGAGCCTTCTTTTGGGAAGGGCACGATTGGAGGAGTTCCAATGTGGAAATGGCGGCAGAGGATTGCGCCAAATCATCTACTATGTTGTATGAATGGGTAGCTCGACTGGGAGCAGCGTTTCGACGTAGTGGGCCCTTAGATATCTTGGTAGGGACCTCAACTTTTGGTTGAGGGATATGTAAGGGGCCACTGGGTGACGAAAGAGGCTCTGGAGAACCTGAAGAAGGAGGCTCGGGAGCAGACTGAGCAGGAGGCTTGGAGTACTAGCGAGACCGAGTTTGAAGGTGAAGATCAACGGGCGGGTTAGGATCGGAGTGCATCATAAGGATCTGGTAATCAGAGGAACCAGAAAGGGAAGGGGGGGCGGCTACCTGGCTGTCGGGCGGTTGGGTAGCCACGAATCCTTGCTGAGGCAAAGGATCAGTAAACACAGCTGGCTGGGTAGTGGCCACATTAGGAGGAGCATGAGGGGAGGCGTGTTGTCCGCGCAATGTGGCTTGAGACTCCCACATCTGCCGCATCTGGGGTAAGAGGGGACAATCATGGGTGTAATGACCATAAACACCGCAACACGAACAAGGCTTATTTGTGCGAAGCGGCCTATCCGGCTTGGGCTGAGTGCCCTGTTGCTGGTTGGCAGTGTTAGGGTCCACACCAGGATTGGGTCCACGGGTACCAGGGGCAGATGGGTTTTGATTGCCTCTCCGCCTTCTTTGGGAAGAAGGGGGATTGGTCGCGCCCTGCTGTGCAAATACTTGCCCTGGAGGGGGCTGTAAGTGCTGTTGCGGGTTTGGAGGAGGCAAGGGAGATGGAAGCGCATATGCTGGAGGAGCTGGCGCACCAGGCTGTGGATAAAGGTAAGGGTTGGGTTGGGCAACATTGAGGTAAGCAGGAGGTTGGGCAAAAGGAGGAGGCATGCCGTATCCTGGATACATGTTGCCGGGAGGGGGAAGAGTGCTTGAGGTGCTGGCCCCTCCCTGAGGGAGACCATGGCTCATAGGGGGGTGAGCAGATGGGTGGGAAAGAGATCCAACAATACCTTCGGCGGAATGAGATGCCCCCGGGGCGTTAGCGCCACCGGGCCTGGGGATGTCAGGAAGAACGGTATAAACATAACCAGATTGAGCGTAGATCAGGTCATATTTCAAGGCTATTTGGAGGGCGGCTTCTTCAGTTTGAGGAAAGTGAGAGGCGACATCTTTGCCGATGGGAGCGGGGAGGGTGCGAAGGAACCAGTCCATATAAACCCGATATTCGAAGGGAGGGGCTCGACATAAGCTCCGTCTTCTTCGCCAATCCTGAACATGGGTGGAAAGGCGGGTTGAAGAGGATTGCTTGAAGGAAGTCAAGAGCTCCGTGCCAGTGTCGTATCGGAGAGGGAGCTGGAAATAAGACAAAAAGGCCTGGGCAAGGGTCGCAAAGGTGGTATGAGAAGAGGTGGCTTGTTCAACATACCATTTAGAAGCTTCGCCGGTAAGCGTGCGTTGGAACAAACGAAGATGGATGGAGTCATTGGTAATGGAATTGGAGGAACACCACATGTGGAAAGATCAGAAATGATTGGTTGGATCTTCTCCAGCTTGGCTTTCAAATTTAGGGATGTCGGAAGGGAGCTTGGTTGGCATCGCGGTCCGATTCTTAACATTATGGTGAATGGGGGTCATTGATCAGTGGAAATCGGGGGAGGCCGGGCACCAAGTGTGGCGAAGCACGGGGTGGCGAGGTAGTTCACGTGGCGGTTCCGCTAGTGGTAGGGCCGGCATTGGGGCCGGAGAGAACCGCTAGCGTTGGGTACACAGGACCAAACATAGTGAAGGTGACGGGGGAGAAGCGGGAGAATGAGGAGACTGGAAGATGAATCGAGGGGGGGAGGAGTCGGAGTGCGGACTCGAGGTGCCGGGCCGACGGCAGCGGCGGTCACAGAAGCGGTCGATCAACGAGCGGGGGTGAGAGGCAAGAAGTCTCCGGGAAAGGCGCCTTGGGGGCGCAACGATGACAGGAAGAAGGAAACCGACAGGGGCAGAAAGGGACAGAATCAAGTGAGGTCAAGGGAAGAAAAGGTGCGGTGACAATTGATTTTAGAGTCTTTTCCAGGTGGTGTTAACCAGGTGCTTCTTCACTTAGGGTCAGTGTGTGGCGTGCGTTAATTTTAATTTTTAAACCCTTTCCATTTTGAGAGCAAGAAAAAAAAAGTGTGCTGCGTAGTGAAATAAACCTACAGAGAACAGAGTATAATGCTGAAATGACAGAAAAATAACAGCTACGTATGCATCTATCTAACCCAAAAAGGTGGGTCTCTCACAACTATGCTAAAAAGAAAGGAAAAAACTATGTAAAACACATGGAAAAGGGGCCAATAGATCTAAGGTCAAAGGGGACAGGGATCTAGAGGACAAAGCTGCTGAAAAGAGGTGCAGATCACAGCCAAGAGACAGAGGCAAGGTGGCTGGAAAAAGGAAGGAAATCAGCAAAAACCGGAGGGGGCGAGGCGGAGGCCTTCAAAGGAGGTCCAAACAAAACGACAAGAGGTGATTTGAAAGGAAAAGAGGTTGATTTCAAAGGATCTGAAAGGTAACGGATACGGAAAAAGGAAATTTGAAACTACGAACAACGGGAGCCAATTTGGAAAAAGCCAAAACTCCTCCACAAAAAGTGGAAAGTACTATAAAACCTGAAGACTTAGGTTCCCCATAGGCGGGTCAAAAATTATTCCCGAGTCGAAAACGAGGAGGCCGAAATAAGTGGAAGGAACGACGAAAATGACGAAAAAACCCGGAATAATTGCGAAAAATCCTTTGAAAAAAGCTGACGGCAGTCAAAGTTTCCCGACACCCATTTCCGGTACGGCTTCATGAAAAAAGAGAGCGAAGAGTACGGCGGTCAGGTACGTTTATGAGCCAAAAAGTGCGACCCCATTTCGGTTGTCTCGGCGGCGATTTTCAGAAAAGTAGTTACGTCTGCGAGATGCCGGCCAGTGTCGATTTTCCTTATTTAAACCGAAACACAAGTTAGAAATTTTAATGTTTTAGGGTTTTATGTGAGAAAAATGACATAAAAAAGGGGAAAACTAAGCAGCTGAAAAGAAGCCCTAAGGCCTGAAGTAGCTGGATATGCAGGAAAATGAAAAACGACAGCGGTCGTAATTTAAAACCCATGTGGAGTCACCATTTGTTAGTATGAATCCTTCGTCGAAGTGTGCGAAAAAGGACCACTTTAGCTACGCATAACTAATAGCCCTAACAACAATAGTGGCTGCCAAACATCTTCAGATCTGCGGTTAGTAATAAAAATAGCTGCAAAACACCAGATCTATGTATGGAAAGACATTAAGCAGTAAAATAAAGGGTTTGCTCCATACATCCAACAGACAAGACAAGAACACAATTTTTGAAAGAATTTTTATATTACAGGGCACCTGGGAGGAAAACAAGAAGGTGTATCCGGCTCTCCTCAATGGGATGGGTTCTTTGTAGTCCTCAGCACTTCAGATCTAAGCTTTCTCTCTCTAGCTGATGTAGAAAACCCAATGCAAAAAATAGAGCTCAATGGGAGCAAATGATGGAGATATGTGACCAAGTGTATAGATCCAGAGTGATATAATAGGCAACAAAAGGTGAAGAATGATGGGGAAAACCCTCCTATTTACTTACCTTACAAATATTGGGTCATTAGATCTTGGTGCATGATTAAAATAATGTTAACCAAATCTAGATCCACCTTTTATGGAATATTTTATTATATTTGTTGGAGGAAAGGGTCTTTTGACTTAGGTCAAATCCTTGATTAGTCGAAAATAAATAAATAAATGATTTATTTATCTTTTTTTAAGAAGTGGTTGGAAGATAATCAAATAAATAATGATTTATTTAATTATTTTGTGGGTGATTTGGTCATATTTATGAGGGAATATTATCTAAGCAAGATTTAAATAATTATTCCTGAAATTAATACTACATGTGGGTTTATCCTAATTAATTTCTTTGATTTTGGAGTTAAACATATTTACCCTAATAATTAAATTATTGTTTAATTAATTATTCCATGAAGAAAATCAAACAAATATAGATTTTTTTAATATTTCCTTTTGGGGTTTCCTGTTTTTTAACATAGGTAGTGCTGATGGTTTTACTTAGGGTAAAACTGGTCTTACATGGTGTACTTGGGTCCATCTAATGATAATAAGTTAGATGACCAAAAAAATGGTGTAACAGTCTGATTAAGCTGCGGGAATATCTGTGTGATATTTGTGCAAGTATTCTTGTTTCTGTTATATGAATATATGATCTGTTAATTGTTATGATTATAGCTTTTGTACTAATAGATTGGTATTACGCATGTGGATGTGACAACAATCATTACATCTAAGCTCTGTGATATAAGCGTGAAATTGATCTGTTAAATGTGAAGCTTGATAAGTTGGGAACACAGCTCTGCTTGACTTACCTACTCTATCCCAAGGTGCGGAAACCTAGTTCCAACACCCTCCCATACTGCTTCGGGTGAGACTTTGGCCTACACAAGTAGGTCAATGCCGAAAGGACCAGTAGTATAGGGGTTTTTTGGAAAACCTTAACCTCTGAACCTAGGTCAGGACCCCTCAAGCCAACAAATGGCTCTGTTGACGGGATTGGGAGCATTTCGAGAGAGAGATCGGGTAATGGCAAGGGAATATTGGAGACCTGAGAAGAAAGAGATCAATGAGTTGTTTGAAAAGAAAATTCAAGAATTTGTAGTAAGAGAGAATCACAGTACAAAGATAGCCACATAGGAGTGGAAGAATAAGTACATATTCACAGAGATCTACGATATTTTCTTTGTAACCTTCACAATCGAGCTTAAGGAGTGGCTCGCAAGGTTTGTATATTTCTAGAAGTGTTGGAAGGACGAACAGGTCACAAAGTGGACCCCAAAGCTGATTCAGTAGTTAGAAGAGACTGATAACACCATCAATCGCATGGTAGATCACTGGGTGGATAGTGTGATAGGAGGGTTTGTGACAAAATTTGCAATTGATCAACTGGTGTCCTACTCGGAAGTGGAATGAAGGTTCTTCAAGGGTTTCCACAGGAAGTTTCTAAAAACTCTACCATTACTGATTAAGACCTTATTGTGTGAAAATAGCATTCTGTGTAGTCATATAGAGTGAATGAGCTCCAAGAAAAGTGAGGGTACAATGCACAGTGGTAAATGCTACAGAACTAATCAAGAAGGAGATCGATCTGTCTACAGTCTAGTAAGAAACTCTGCCGCGCAGAGTTCTCCATCTACACCACCTTCGAATCCTCATAGGGGTAAGAACTCACTGCCTCCACCACCAGAAGACAATATGGCCTTACACATGAAGCTACCCACCTTCAAGGGCGTAGGGGATGAGGATATGGATTGGTTCTGGTTTGTCGCATGATTGGTATGGACTGCGCAGAACACAGCCAGTGATGCTGTGAAAAGGGCGCAACTATCCCTGGCATTTGAAGGAAGATCCTTGGACTGGTATATGGGATACATCAACCAACATGCAAATACAACCATTGAAGAGATTAAAAATTCCTTGAAACAACAGTTCAAGAAGCCCAACTCCTACTCTCAGATAATGAACGATCTGAAGGATTTCAAGCAAGGACTGTCTGAGTCCATATGGGAGGCTGACCAATGATTAAAGAGGGCAATTAGAGAAGGAGGATTCCTGTATGATGATAGATAGCACACAGAGTGGTTCATTGCTATGTTGCTGCCCCACCTACGTGTGCCAATGGGACATCAAGCCATTGAATCGCAGGAAAAGGCCCTAGAAATTGCGATGATGCTAGAGGTCATGCCAAGAGATGATACCCAATTAGGATTATAGCAAATGCAAGGCCAGCTAGAGGCAATGCACATGGAGATCCAAAATCTATGGAAGGAGTGAGGATCAGAGGCTAGCCTTGAAAAATGGTGCATATATGCAGGGTGAATGGACACACCAAGTATAATTATCAGCTGTTAGCATACCACATGTAGGCCAGGGGACCCAGTCCATTGCGTCCTAGGGAAACTACGGTACCAAGTGGACCGGTGCTTTGGTGTGATGAGCGTCGCGTTGCTGGGTTGCATGATACCAACCACTGTCCCCACCTTGCTGCATATGTCCCTAAAATAAGGAAACAATGGTGCAGGTTCTATAGATCTATAGGCCACGATGAATATAAATGCCAGTATATGACCTAATGATAGATTGAGGAAATATATATAGGGTACAGTCGGATTTGTCCTTGCCAAGATCTCCTGCAGGCATAGGTGGCTCCCCAGCTAGGGGCAGGGGAGGAGACGGGGGTGGAAGCGCTGGAAGAGGGAGAGGACAAATTATTTTCTATAACTGTGGGAAAATAGGGCACTTTGTAAGGGATTACATGAACCTTGCGAGACAATCCTATAGATACTGTAGACAGTTGGATCATATGATTGAATATTGCCCGATTCTCATAGCTAAGATGTAGGACAAGCAAAAAACACCCACGCATAATGTACAAAGGGTCAAGGCGAAAACTTGAGATGAAGGACCAAGTGTTAATGTTATAACACACAGTGGCATGGCCACTAGAGGAGCTGTGGAGAAAGCTGAGGTGGAGCCTCTCGTCCATAAAGCAACTATTAAACAAGAATTTTTGGACTTATAGCAATAAAAAGAAACCATTGTCACAGCTCGCCAAAACTTTGCTAAGGCTAAGGCACGTACTCCGCATGTCCCTGCAAACCCCAAAGTAGATGATGAGGTCAAACCATTCCTATAGGCATGTATAAAGTTGTTGCACAACCAAAGGGCCATAGAAAACCTCCAAGCCTTGATAGATAGTTGTGCAGAAAAAACAACCCTAGATGTGGAAATTAAGGATGTGCACAAACTATATAAGCATAAGAGATGTGCTGGTAGGGAGATGCAGTTGACTGTGAATATTGGTGATTACGAGATGGATGAGGTCATTCTCAACTTAGGATCAGATGCAAACGTACTACCTAAATAAACTTGGTAGTGAATGTGAGAACCTAAGTTGGAATGGTACACTATCCAACTACGCATGGCCAACCAGCAGAAGATCATCTTGTTAGAAAGACTCTCAAAGATCTTGGTAGATATCGCGAGAGTCAAGGTCCGGGCTAACTTTGAAGTCATTTAGATTGTAGAAGATGTGGACCCTTACCTGGCACTGTTGGCTTGAGGGGTCCTGACGTCCTGGCCCAGGTTCGGTGTGCAAGGTTTGCCAACAAACCCCGATACTACTAGCCCTTTCGGCAGTGATTTGCTTTCGCAGGTCACAGTCTCACCCGAAGTAGTATGGGTGGGTGTTGGAACCAGGTTTCCACACCCTAAGAAAGGAAGGGTAAGGCAAGCAGAGCTGCGTTTTGTTCATATTACCTTGTTTCTTCGCAGGGTTAAGTATGTATCTATTTGCATCCACGTGCACTAGATCTACAATTATATGCTTTTCATAACATCAACACAACAATATATAAACAGAGTGGAATAGATCTAGATCCAAGCATTCATTACATAGACTTTCGCAGTAGAAAGACAGAAAATACATAACACAATAATTATCAGCAGTTCATATAATAGTACTCACGGATTCAGATCTCTAATAATCCTTCGCATTCTTTCATTCATCAGCCTTTCCTTATAATTCCCTTCACAACCTGCGCACACAGTAGTAGGGTCCGCACACAGCCAGACTAGGATCTTCGCGCACACAGCCAGTAGGATTCCGTTCCCCCAAAACCCAAATAGATAGCTTAAACAATATATTGCATCAATAGCTCATCCAATCCTATCCTTTACAATCCAAAATTCATCTCTATTTATAACAATCTAGCCTCAACTTTCCTATGGTCCGCAACCCATGGTTTTTGGACCCCTAGTTTACCCTTTGACCCATTATAATGTGTTCGAGGCTTTGATCCACCCCAAAACCCCTGCGCTATATTAAATATAATAAAAAATAATCAAAATGGACCAGTTTCGCAGCTTGTTAGGATACCATGTTCCAACAGTCCCCCAACACAATCTTGTGACCCATCTCGAGTCACTGCACTGGTGCATCGTCGATCTTCCTACACAAAGTATCCAAAGCATGGACAAGTGGAGGGAGTACCACCTGACTGTGGGATGCAGCATCTTGTGCAAGAGTGACCATATTCTAGGAAGGTGGATCATTGGTAGCCATGGTAACGCTTGCTAGAAACTGATTAAGGTGCTTGGTTGCGTCATCAATGTCATGTGTTAACTGGAGAGCTGAGGTAGTCCAGGGCTTCAGATGTTTAGTCAGGGTGTGATGTTTTTGTCAGAGTTTCACAATCTCGTCATGTAGGTCATTGCTGGTTTTCAGTCATGCCAAGCACTGGGCAGGCACCAAAGTAGACAACGTATCATTGACTTCTTCAATGGCCTCTTCACACTATCATAAGTCCTGATTGATTTGTTGAAGGACTGGATCACGCTGGACCCGAGTCCAAAGTTGTATAGCTGACTCCATCAGAGTGGTACCTTGAGTAATTTTCTCCGTGATTATCATCATTGCTTCATTTATAAGGGCGGTATGCTGGGTACGGACTTCTGGGGGTGTGTCGAGCTGTAGCCTAGACTGTAAGTCTAAAATTTCCAGGCGGGAGGCTTTGAAAGCAGCCACAAATTTTCCACTTTTCTCTTATATGTATCTTTAGCCGTGATGTCCTTTGTCACTTCCGTGCAGAGCTGGTGGATCACAGTCTCAAGTTCCGCCTATTGTAACACAGCTCGGGTCACTTCATCAGTTTCCTGTGCAATGGTGCATTGGACGGCTACAAGCTGTTGGGTTGCGGATTGAACGTGGTCACTAATCTCCTGGGAGATGGTGTGAAGGAGACTATCTAAGGCTACGTAGGGTAGCCGAGAAAAGTCCAGATGAATTCCTGCATTCTCTGGGGGATGCGTTCCGACTAAGGCACTAGCAGGGATACTCCAGAGCCAACCGACTTCCTTAACTAGTGTTGAGTTGTCTTCGATCGAGAGGTGAGATGCCTAGCTTGCATTGGGTGGGGTGTGATCCATACTGATCTGGAGAGCGTGGAGGTCTGTCTGAAGAGAATCGACCCTGGTGTTCCACTAAGTTGTGACAAGGGCCCACTTATCCTCCGTAACCATGGTGACCATGTCCGCAATTTGTTCCAGGTCTCCATCCGCTAATGTGACTGTCACGTCATAGTGCTCACGACGGGTGTGCTATTTTTTTCTTGGACCTGATGCCAATGGCCTTGCTCGCTTAGTGCCAAGATGAGGGGTGGTGGCAGTCTCTACCTAGGGCGGAGCTATATTATTTTTCCGCGGCAGGTTACCTCTGGGCTCATCTGGGACCGATGTCGGAGCATTAGGGAGACCCTTTTTCCAAGCAGGGGGTCATAGTGAGATTAGTAGGTCAATCTCTTCGTCTGATACCATATAAGGAAAGTCCATCCATTCCTAACTGGAAAGGCTACGAATCTGGACTTGGTGCATGGTGATTTTAAATTCAACAATATGCTTATATTTGTCATATATGGTGGGGGATAAGCAAGGTCGGGAGTTTATGGCAGTGGAGATACTGCTCTAGAAGAGGACCCAAAAGACCTTGTTATCCCCAATGCACTGCTTATTGTTAGAATCCCATAAGTGAGCATACTGAGTGCCTTCGCACATCCCAGCTGGGATCTCTGGAACAACCGACTCCTACGGTGTGTCCCATGTGACCAGTGCTAGAGAAATAATAGCCACGAATAGAAGAATGAGGTCCCATGCTCCTGAGACTTGTGGACATTAGTAAGAAATTCATCGCACAAGTATTGAGCCCAATTAAAAAACACACCTTCCGTAGACTGTCCGGTGAGTTGGATGACATAGGTGGGGACCGTTGTAGCCTGGCACCTCCGCGTTAGTTTGAAGTCTAATATTCAAGTGCCCATCTGAGTAGCAAGATCATTGATGGTTTTCATCACAAACCCTCGCTGATTGCACTGTACTGCATAGGTTTCTCGGACAAACAGGGTGGTAGCGGCTTCGTACTTCTTTCTGACTTTCTGGAGTGGGTGCGGCCCTTGCATTGGGAGGCCTATGATCTTGTGGATTAATTCACCATCGATGGGGACCCTATCATGAATCCATAAGCAACCATTATGGATGAGGGTGAGTAACTGGCATGCCAACCGATCTGTGATGTTGTAATGGCCAAAGTGTGGCATGTGGAGCAGATTCAAGAGTCCAGATCCTGCCAAGCCGTAGACCCATCGTTTGGGTACTACCGTGATTCCATCATCCTCATGGATTGTATCGAAGTATAAATCAAGGACCAACTCTAGGAAAGCATCCTGTTCTTGCATGTCATGATCATCGAAATTGACCTCATGAAGGCGTCCACAGGGGTCACCGAGGATAGGGATCTCTCCTGGGGTTGGCAGATTCTGTAGGTAGGTGATCAACCCATCCAAGTTTTTTGGTATTTGCGTCGATGGTATTCATGGGAAAACATAGGGGGGTAACCAGTTGATCGAGTTGGCCGGCAGAGCCCCTTCCTAGTCATCTTGTTCAGAGGCTGGGGGCCTAGAACATCTTGGGGAACTTTAGGCTCTTTTTGCTGCCTGGGGAGTAGCCCCTGAACTTTGAGCTTTCTCCTTGCCTTTCCTTGCGGTCCGTGGAGGAGGGAATTCCTCCAACTCAGGCTCCTCTTCCAGAACTTCCTCAACCTTAGGCTCAGTCGGGGCAGAGGTTTCGGCAGGGACCGTAGTCGGCATTCTTGCACGGAAAATGAATCCTGGCTCTATGTGATTGTTATCCGACGGTTGAGGCTTACTAGTCATGGGGGGATGCTGCAACTATAACACAGTTTGTTTCCCAATTGCGCCTTTAAGAGACTTAATGCAGGCCTCTTGTTTTCATGAGAGAATACCACTAACCCGCTCATCCTACCGTCCCTTAAATACTTTTGATTAGAGGGAAGAGAGATAGGGCTTCCTATGGGTAGGTAAAAATTCCTCGTAATTCATCTTGCCAATGGCTCAGGGGCTGCTCCCTTCAACAGTAATGTCTACTTTTTACCAGAGGGTACAGTTCTAACGGCTGGTCTTTGCGTCCCCCACAATTTAAGCGTACTTTTCATGCTATGGTTACCAATATGTGACAGTTGCCTGACTTCCCCCAACACTAGCTTGCTTCCTAAGGAGCTTTGGGCCCAAGACCAAGAGACTTTTAGCAGCTGTTCTACTAAGTCTTTAAGAAGGATTGAAATCGGCATCAACTTCCTTACCTCGGGTCGCATCACCGTTGTAAAGGTGTCCTGAGGCCTGGGCCCACTACTTGTGGGATTGACATGTGTTATAGGGAACTTGTAGCCTGCTCGGGGTTTGACCTATCCCTCTCCTGAGGTGGGTCCTAGTTCTACCCCCATTCTTTCCTCTGGAAACATAAAGAGGGATTCCTTAGTGACATGGAGACAACGCTGTGTAGAGGTTTCTCCTAGCAGGGTCTCCCAAGCTTCTAGAGCCTTACTGGGATCCTCAATATCTTCCTCGTAACTTGGTATATCGTCTTGTGGGAGGGTGACCTTATATCGCCTTATCATTTTATAGATATCAGCCCCTCCATTAGGTATAGGATCGACATAATATTTTACTACGACCAGGTTTAGTGGAACCACAACGCATCTGCCCTGGTTTTCAAATATCATGCTGTGATTTTTGAGGTTGATAATGCCCCCCATGTCCATATCCCAGTCCAGCTCGAGGAGCGCAGGATAAGGATCCGTACCTTCCACAATTTCTATTACCTCAAAGTCAGCGAGGTTCCTCACTCTTGTAATATCAACTATGACACTAGGGAGTCTACCTAGAGGGGTGATTTTTTGATGATTTTCCATTCGAAGCTAGATGGAAGATCACTCTAGCTTGGGTTTTCCCATGTGATAACATGTTTTTTTTGGTAAGACGTTGGCATCCGACCCAAGATCTAAGATAACCTGATCCATTTCATAGTCTCTGATCTGCGCGGTTAATCGCTTCTCTTTCCCGGTGCATTTCTGATATTTGCATAACGTATGCACATCTTTGGTGCCAATTGACTTGGTATCATGTGTTGCGTAGCTTTCCAGTAAAGCCTGCAGATTGTTTACTGCCCATGGGTTGCATAGAAACCTCGTGCATTCTTGTAAGACGGGTCTGACCTCCTCAATTACTTCTATATCTCTTAGGTGTGGGGATGGCAGAACTTGAGTCTCCAGGAAGTCCTTTCGAGCGTCTATAAATGCTTCCCTTTCTTTCCCCAGGTCTAGCCCCTCTTTGTTGCTAACTGCCTTATGGATCAATGTATCGGCTTCATCCTTCTCCTTAGCCCCCCAATTTCCAGTCCACTGTGCGTTACTATATTTACCTTTGCGTCTCGACCCCTCAGTTCGGTCAAGACCCTTCGCACATTCTACGTAGATGGAAATTAATTCTCTTGTACCTTTTCTTTTAGGGCTGGGCAGTATTCTGGTGTATGGACCAACTATCTAAAATACCTGCAGGATGGGCGTACGGGGTGCAGGCAATCTTTCGTGAAATGTCCTGTTCCTCCACAGTTGTAGCAGATCGATTGGCCTTGACCCTGACCTACGCTTTTTGCTTCAGCTTTTGTCCCTTCTCTTAGGGGGGAGGTTTCTTTTACCTGACGGGTTTCTTGGTGAGGGGGGATCCCTTCTTCAGTTCGTTTCTTCATTATGGATTCTACAATCTTGCTCCTTATGGCCAACTGACCAACCATGTCGGTACCAGCATCGTTGGAATGCGGAAATGGAGTTACTCGAAAAAGACCATTGATTGTCCTTACGCAACCCAGCTGTGCAGCCTTCTCCATGCCAGAGCGTAGGTTTCCTTAAGCCCCACTATTCTGGACTACATACTCCTAGTCCCGAGTGGCTTGTTGCATGACCCTGTTCCATGCCAACCCCTCTTTTATTCTCCCATTGTAGATCTTGAATTTACTGATGCATAGCCTCAATCTGCACCTAGATCTGTTGTACTTATGACGTAGCCTTCTTGAGGGGCGTAGTTTCTAATTTCATAGCAGCTTCCAAAGCCTCGTCTTGCGAGTTAAAATTCTTGTGATCCATAGGTACACGTAGGTGAGGGAGGAGCATGGCGATAAACCACTATGTAAGTTGTCTGTCATCATACTGAAATCTTCCATCTCTGATAGCTTTTTTTAGGCGTTGGTCTGCTTCCCATACATACTTAGTTACCCCTTGCTTGAAATCTTTTAGTTCTGTTATGACTTGAGAATAGGACTTAGGGTTTCGAAACTGCTGTCTCAAGGAATTTCTGGATAGTCGCGCCCTTATTTTGACATATGTACCCCATATACCAGTCCAAAGCTATTCCCTCAAGAGCTATGGATAGCTACACTTTTCTCATAGCATCGCCTACCACACCCTGCGCCACCCACACCGACTTGCCACAAACCAAAACTGTTCCACGTCTTCATCAGCCTTACCCTAGAAGGTAGGTAAATTTAATCGCACTGCCATGGGGCCCTCTTTCAACCTTTGCTTATCAGTACGCGACCTCTTTCTCATACTTCTTCGGTCCTAGAAATAGAACCATTTTCTGGCTTGAGGGGTCCTGACCCAGGTTCGGTGTGCAAGGTTTGCCAACAAAACCCAATACTACTGGCCCTTTCGGCAGTGATATGATTTCACATGTCACAGTCTCACTCGAAGTAGTATGGGTGGATGCTGGAAGCAGGTTTCCGCACCCTGCGAAAAGAAGGGTAAGGCAAGCAGAGCTGCATTCTGTTCAGATTACCTTGTTTCTTCGTAGGTTTAAGTATGTATCTATTTTCATCCACGTGCACTAGATCTATAATTATATGCTTTTCATATCATGAACACAACAATATATAAACAGAGCGGAATAGATCTAGATCCAAGCATTCATTACATAGACTTTCGCAATAGAAAGACAGAAAATACATAACACAATAATTATCAGTAGTTCATATAACAGTACTCATGGATTCAGATCTCTAATAATCCTTCACATTCATTCATTCATGAACCATTCCTTACAATTCCCTTCCCAACTTGTGCACATAGCAGCAGGGTCTGCACACAGCTGGACTAGGATCTCCGTGCACACATCCAGGACGAGTCCATTCCCCCAAAACCCAAACAAATAACTTAGAAAATAGATCGCATCAATAGCTCATCCAATCATATCCTTTACAATCCAAAATGCATCTCTACTTATAAAAATCTAGCCTCAACTTTCCTATGGTCCGCAACCCATGGTTTTCGGACCCCTAGTTTACCCTTTGACCCATTACAATGCATTTGGGGATTTGACCCACCCCAAAACCCCTGCGCTATATTAAATATGCTAAAAAATAATCAAAATGGACCAGTTTCGCATCTTGTTAGGAGACCCTGTTCCAACAGGAACTCCTAGGGTTGGACTGGGCCATTGATATGGGCGGTATTATCAATTTGAAAAAATGAAGCATGGTGTTTGAAAGTGAAGGAACACGGGTGATCGTACCACTAGGCCCCACAAAAGGAAAAAGGTATACAGAGCTAGTGCATGAGGAAGAAGAAATGGACCACATCTATAAGTTAACTGCGAGGGACGAAGACTAGATCAATCCTACGGTTGATGGTGTGCTTTACTAGGAAAGGGATAGTGAATGCTTCTCTGACTCCGACGAAGAAATGGAAAATTGGAAAAACTGCCTGCATGATGTCTCTGTGTTGCACTGCCTACAAATCACCAAGGAATTTCATTGCATATCCTCCGAGGTAAGATAACTACCCTACTTTGATGGTTCCATTAGTATAAGATAATTTGTGCGGACATTTGAAGTTGAGGTTCCAAGGGAATGGAGGCTATGGGCCCTTAACCTAGCTCTACGTGCAATGCCTGCAAGATGGTGGGACACGCATAAGAAGGCGTTCCAGGAATAGAAGGAATGTCGGGATATGATGGTCATATGATTTGAGCCTTTGGCCGACATGCACATCAAGATATTCTATGGCCCAGGGGATCCGCATGAACATTTGTTCGCCTGGATGGAGAAATGGTGTGATCGTACTACAGAAGAATGGGTTCACTTGTTTATTCATGCCTTAGGACCAATTCCCACCGCATGGTACCTAGATGCAGAGCTATATCAACGAACCTGCTAATGGGAAACCTTAAAGGGTGAATTCTTGGGGAAATTCAGGTTAACGGGAGGATCAGAGGAGCTTGATGAAGCTCTACAGGATATCGATACCTTTGTATTTGGAGAATCGATCCCCTACGCAATAGGTGAAATACCCACATGGGAGACGCATATGCAGGATATTTTCAATTGTCACAATATCACCATAGAAGAGTGCGATGAAGATCCGTGCAATGTCTCGATCCTAGAATCAGAGGGGGAACATGCAGTTGCAGGACCTACGTTACACACTGTGGATGCTACGAGACCTTTGAAGCTATGAGAAGTTAACATTGGTACGAAAGAGCAACCCAAGTTGGATAAAATTGGGGACTACTGGGATGACGAGACAGTAGGCAAGATTGCATAACTACTCACAGAATATCAAGAATTATTTCTGACAAAGTTCTCGGAGCTTAAGGGGATCACGAGGGACTTAGGGGTGATGCACATCACTTTGAAACCAGATGCATGCCCTGTAAAGCAGCGGCCTTATTGGTTTAGTCCTAAGTATAAACATAAGGTTAAGGAAGAAATAAAAAAAAAATTCGTCGCAAGTATTATCACGCCAGTTGAGCAGTTGGATTGGGTAAGCCTGATGGTGGTTCAAGAAAAGAAAACAAAGGGAGAAATATGAATCTGTGTGGACTTACGTAAGTTGAATGACACCTGCGCCCATGACCCCTTTTCGACACCATTATCCAATGAGACCCTGGATAGTGTAGGAGGCTAGGAAGCGTACTCATTCACTGATGGGTTCTTAGGCTACCATCAAATCAGAATCACACCAGAAGATCACATCAAAACTACATTTGCCACCGAATGGGGATCCTTCCAATATACAGTCATGCCATTTGGACTGAAGAATGCCCCTGTTATCTTCTCATGGGTAGTGGTCATAGTGTTAAAGGAATTCATCCACAAATTTATAGAATTATATTTCAATGATTGGACTGTCTTCCACTTAGTAAAGATGCATATTTCGAACCTACAGATGATGTTAGACGCCTGCTGAAAACACCAAATTTCCTTGAATATAAAAAGTGTATCTTCTACGTACCCTTCGGAATCTTTCTTGGACATATAGTTTGTTGACAAGGGTTTATGGTGGACCTTGTGAAGGTTGCGGTTATCATCAATCTTCCAGTGCCTATGACTGAGAAACAGCTGCGTTCGATCCTTGGACATACGGGCTACTACAGAAAATTCAATCAGTGATACGTGCTAATCACAACACCTCCGGAAAAGCTGCTTAAGAAATATGTTTCATTCTTTTGGGATGACGAGTACCAGAAGAGCTTTGAGCTACTCAAGGAAAATATGGTATCTACACCTATTCTTATTTTTCCCAATTGGGAGAAGGTGTTTCATGTTCATGTTAATGCTTCAAGGATTTCCTTGGGAGTAGTCTTTACGTAGCCTAGCGCTAGAGACATTGATCATCCAATCACATTTGCTAGTCGAAAACTCTCCAGTGCGGAGCACAATTATGCCACCATGGAAAGGGAAGGGTTGGCCATGGTCTATGCACTGCAAAAGTATCAGCACTACCTCTTAGGAGGACACTTTAAGATGCTTAGAGATCATTCGGCTTTAAAGTACCTGGTGAACAAGCTTGTGTTGGGGGGGAAATCTGTAGATGGTTGTTGCTGTTTTAGGAATACGATTTTGAAATCATAGTCAAGCTAGGGAAGTTGAATGTTGGGCTGAATCACTTGTCCTGAAATGAGACAGGTGAGGAACCCAGTAACTTAGAGGAAGGCTTGCCTGATGTGTAGTTGTTTGCTGTTAAGGTCATTGATGAACACTTCGCTGATATCATTCAGTTCTCGACTACAGGCATGGAACCTGCAGAATATTCGGTACAACAAAAGAAGGAGTTGGTTACCTGGGCGATAGGTTTTACCATTATCGGCGCAGATACATTTTGGAGCATGAAAGGCACACTATCTTGGTAGAAGCTCACGAAGGCATAACAGGAGGTCACTACGCAGGCAAGGAAATGGCACAAAAGATCTTGCGGGCTAGGCTATGGTGGCCTACCCTGCATAGTGACCCCACGACTATTGTAAGGCCTGCGATATGTGCCTGTAGACAGGAAGGCCATCACGCAGAGACGAAATTCCTTTACAACTGCGAATGGATCTGCAAGCCTTTGAAAAATCGACCATTTATTTTGTGGGACCAATCAACCCACCAGGAAAGAAGACAGGTGCGCGGTACATAATTACTGCCACTGATTATGTAACCAGGTGGGCCGAACCACAAGTGGTGAAGGATTGTACTACAAATACTACTGTGCACTTCATCTTTGAGTAGATTATGACCAGATTTGGATGTCCAAATATTCTTATGAGCCATAGAGGTACGCACTTTTTTAATGACACAATATAAGCTTTGACTGAGGAGTTCTGGATTCACCATATGAAGAGCACCCCGTATCATCCACAGGCTAACAAATCAGTCAAAGCTTTTAAAAAAATATTTGAGCAAGCACTGACTAAGGTCTACAACACCAATCGCAGCGATTGGGACGTGCACATCCTATCGGTTCTTTGGGCCTATCGGACAACCTGCAAGAAGCTAACAGGAAAAACCCCATTCAGGATGGTCTATGGCAAGGAGGCCGTTATACTAATGGAGTATATCGTTCCTAGTCTATGTATCGCAACATTTACGAACATGGAAGAACTTGACATCATGGAGGAGTGTTTAGCGCAGCTTATGGCTTTGGAGGAAGATCGTTTTATTGCTAATTTCCATCAACAGGTTCAGAAGGCCCGTGATAAGGCATGGCATGATCGACATATTCATCAAAAGATATTCGTGGAGGGAAAAATGGTCCTCTTATATGATAGCGATTTTGCAAAACATCGAGGAAAGTTCTGACAGCACTGGCTTGGTCTCTACATAGTAAAGGAAATCACGAATGGTAGAGCCATTAGGCTCACTACCCTGTGCAGTGATATGCTGCCAGGCTACGTCAATGGTAGCCGGCTCAAACACTATCAGATCAAATGACTATATGGCCAGAGTAGCTGTATGGGCAGGATATGCGCACCAAAGAAGATGAGTATGACCAGGATATGCGCAGGGAATGGCAACAAATTTGGAAGCCGGGAGGGGTGCGCAGGAGGCACAGGTGTCTGTTCAAAGCGCAACAGGTGCATTGGGAGCACAGGGGTGCGCTGGGCGCATAAGAGGTGTGAAAACTAGCCATTGGAATAGTAAAATTGGGTAAAAGGCTAAAGTTACCGTTGAAAGGAGCGGGCGGTCTACATTTAATGAAGCAATTCCTGGACATTTTTTACCATTTATCTGATGGTAAGTTTCAATTAAGGTTTGCTCGACTGTTAGTGGTTTTCTGCAGTTATAAAAGGGGAAGGATAGGTAGGAAGAGGGTTCCATATCTTTTGTCTTTTTTTTGCTCTACAGGATTATGCCTTAAGATATTTGGGGCCTACTGTACTTCTTTCATGTATGCCACTACAATGTTACATATCGCTTGGTATGCCAGTTACTCACCTTGGTCCATGACGGTAGCTTGTGGATTCAGGACGTCATCCCTATCAATGCTGCACCAATTCACTAAGTTACTGGTCTCCCCATGGAGGGGCCTGACATGATGCTATGGGTGGGCAAGAAGTATGAGTATAATGTCGCTAATAGCATGCGTGAGACTTACCATGTACTATGAAATACTTGGGGGTTCATGATCAGCACCATAAATGACCCGGGATCACAGATGGGTACATTATTGCTCGCATACAAGCTAATGCGCAAATGCTAGGCCGCCACTATCCCCACATATGTCATTCAGTTGGCAGGACAGTATGAAAAATGAATTTTCTTCAATTGGGCCCAACACCTATGTAACGAATTTTTGGCAAATGTTCGTGAAGCCCAGGATCAGGGACACTCATTCTTCTATTCTTGGTTTTTTTTTCTCATTGCGTTGGTCGCATGGGAAGCACCAGACGAAGCAGTCCTCCCTGAGCTCACTCCTAACATGTGCGAAGGAGCACGGTACGCCAACTTGTGGGATTCCAAGGAGGCATAGCTTATTGAGGACAATCAGGTCTTCTGGGTCCTTTTTCAGAGCATCTTGGCAACAACCATCAATTCCAGATGTCACTTGTCTCCACTAGTGTATGACAAGTACAAAACCATCGCGGAATTTCAGATCACCGTGCACCACATCCAAATTAGATCGCACAAAGATAAAGCCTGGGTCTCGCTCCCATATATTCCTGTGGACGAGGATATCGATCACATAGTTGCTACACCACAGGGACGAGTGCTAAAAATGTTACCCCGACTACCACAGCCAAAGGAATTGGAAGATCAAGCCAAGGCATGGGGAAAGGAGGGACTGTGGGGTCATAACATGATTTTTAGTAGAGAAGGAACATCGGAAATAACGCAGACACATAGAAGGACTCGCAGCCAGATAAAACTATGGAGAAGGGGGTGGAAGTTCCATTGCAGAAGGGGTCGCAGAGAAGTCTGGGTATATAAGGCTACATGACGAGAGGTGATGACTCCCCCAAAGGAACAAAGCGAACAGGTGATACCGTTAATGGGCCATGAAAGAAGCAACGCTCACAGCTAATATAACGCTATGAAATGGTTACACTCAGAGAAGGCGACCTTGAACAAATTGCAGATGCAGTCACCTTCACCATAGAGGACAAGTGGCTAGCTTTGGAAGAGCAGCAGAAAGTTGCGATCAACTCGCTTCAAGCTGAGCTCCGAGCTCTGCAACTAAAAACGAACACACTACAAACCATTTTGGTCCAGACCCGCTCAGGCCCCGTAGCTAGCAGCATGACACTTGTTGTAGAAGAAATCTCCCTCTATCCCCTGCCAAGCATAGCCGTCACAGTAAGTCCACCCGACTTGGGAGCGCAATTCTAGGCCTCTCCAAGGTCCAACTAGATCTAGCAAGGTTGCCACATGATTCACTACAGGTTCTACATAGCTCATTGTTTAAATAAATTCAACACAAGGACCATCAGGTCCACTAGTGGGTCAGCACAGCGGAGCAGACCATTATAGAATAGACGGCTGAGGTAACCAAGGTACAGGCTGCGTATACCCTCGCTACCACACAACAGACAGAGATGGAGCATTTGATTGGTAGAATCTGTGTAGATGTTACAGATGAAATACCAGCCACAGCTACCCCCAGGCCAATATTGAAGGGTTGGTCGCAGCATTAAGAGCATCGAGGGTGGAGATCCAGGTCGTCAAGACCCAAATGGAACAGAAACACCTCCAGAGGTCAGGGCCCAGTGAGCTACGCTGGTTACAGTTGCCAAATTTCTCAGGGTGCCCAATTATTGGACACAACGATGCAGCTATGGACCAAGGTACATTGTGATCCTCTCCTACGGGAAATTAATCAAACATTGTGACAGAAGGAAGAGGAGTTCGATCAATTGGAGGCTACCTTCACTATGTTGGTCCCTGCCTAGCACTTAGGCCGACTACGCACCATCCAGGCCCTCAGAGACGAAATGGAGGCCCTTCGACAGTGGAAGTAGACACTGAGCGATCACCTCAAGCCATGGGTGGACAAGGCCCTCAACATATCCCACAATGTTGATGTTGCAATGAAACAGTTGAACCAGACATTGGAGATCGTCGCAGCCACTATCGAAGGACCAACTTCACAAAAGTTGGTATAGATAGCTCAGAGTGTTGTTGCACAAAGCAAAGGGGTGTTTCCACCACTAATCAATGTAGTCAAGCAGCTTCAAGAAAATATGGAGGACCCACGACCACCGTGACTCAGGACGAGTCACAAGATTGTGTTGGGGGACTATTGGAATAGGATCCCCTAAAAGCTACAAAATTTTAATAAATCTTGTATATTTCGGTCCTAATTAGTCTAACACAAGGTTTTTGGGGTGGTTCAAAGCCCCTAATGCATTGTAACGGGTCAAGGGTATACCAAGAGTCCACAAACCATGATTTGCAGACCCTTGATGCGTAGGCTAAATCGTTATAAATAGATAAACCTTTTTCAGTCATAGGCAGAGAAAAGAAGAGAAATTGATGATAGTTGCAAATTTTTAGATCTCTTTGAGTTACTAGGGTAAAGACTCCTGCTGGCTGTGTGCACGGAGATCCTCAGTCCTACTGTGTGCAGACCCTGCTGTAATATCCCAAAATAGGGAAATTCTACAATAATAAGAATATATTAAGATATTTGAAAGTTGGAGATACAGCGAGAAATCAACTCATAAGAGTGTATGGAACACACATCCATCATATTACAACTGTTAGCCACCTATGAATTTTTTGTCAAGCAAATAGGTGGCTAAATTGTTTTGAGCCTTCAAGAGATACATTTTCTATGAAAATCTCTCATCCTTGAAGCCTTTGTGTGTTCATTGCCTTTAAAAATATTCTCACTATTGTTTCCATCCAAAAAGCCTCACTGACTATAAAAAATTGTGCTCAGAAAGGCCTTCATTTTCCCCTTGTATCCCTGCAAAATTCCCTATTTTAACCCTTTTCCCATATTCGAAGTTCCCTCTTTAACCCCAAAATATCCCTCCCAAAATCTCCTACACCACCCATTTCATCCTTAAGAACCAAGTGAAAACCCTTCATTTGAGTTTGAACTCCTTTTTACCTCTATCAAATTCCTCTTTTAGCCTTAAAAACCCTCCTTTTTGGATAAAAATCACTCTTTTCCATATAAGATGGCTTAACCCCTTTTAGGCCAGCCCCTTAACCACTTCCCCACATGACCCCAGCGCTAAGACCAAGCGCTAGCCCGTAAGGCGCTTTTCGCATCAGAGGATTGGAGCGGAATGTTTTTTTCTTTGACAAACGAAATCTCCAATGCGATAGTGTAATGGTTTAGTTGGTCTCCGGAACAATCTCCGCTGTCGATCTTAACAAGATCCGACGGTCCATGCAAGTCTCATCGCACCGTTACCCGATCGCTAATCGCAAATAGTAAAAGCTGCCACCTGCCGCACTCCCCGATTACGATCCTCTGATTGTAATCTCTTCCGTCGATTCCCCTTTAATCCAACAGTCCACGCAAGTCTTATCACACCCATCCTCACCCCTGTGTTACCTCCTGATGAAGATCTCCACTGTTGATCCTAAAGCATTCGACAGCCATCGCATCACCGCTCCAATCACAATCGTAAAGATCTTAATGTGCCACCCTTCACCACTGCTGATTGCGATCCTCTGATTCAATCCTGGTCGTTGAATCCACAAGAACCGACAGCCAGGATTCGATCATGCCCCCCTCATTGCATCTTGCGTCCCCTTCATTTTTTTTCATCGCGTGATCATCAAACTTCATCGTGGCATCTCAGTCATCGATCTCCTCCTGAGATCTGACGGCCCTGATCAAATCACCCTCCGCCCATGACCGGGTCCCACCTTTCAAAATCATTTCGTTACATTTTTCATACATTCCCGTTCGTTTCATTCAAATATCGAATTTTAATGTTTTATATTAAAGTTCATTGCATATCTTCCAACCTTCCAAAGTCATTCCATTGGTTAATCTTCACCATCGGTAATCCCCTCCTGATATGATTAGACGGTCCACATGATTTTCTCCACCAAACCTTTATCAGCTCCATTTTCATCAGCCATCCACTACATCCAGTGCCACACTGCATGGATTCCTTCACCGATTTGTGTGTTTTTTGCAGGGTACAGGCGGTGAACACCGCCATTTCTCATAGTCACTGTTATAGTGGCACAGAGCGTAGAGGAGGCTAATTTCATAGCCTGATATTACAAAGAAGAGCCTGGGAATGTGTTAGAATGTAATTTTCTTTAAAGGTATAGGGTTTAACTGTGTGAAACCTTCCCAGTGCCATAAAAGCTTAGATCTCATGGACAGAGACAGCCATGAAGCAGCAAAGAGTGTCAGTACAGAGATAAGGAGTTATAATGCACATTATTGAATATGCTAAGCCTTAATTCATTGTTTTAAAGGAAAAATACCAGATTGAAGACCTCATGACTCACACGGAAGGCCTAATGAGGCCCAATGCGCAGAAAACAATATCATCAAGGTTTCACATCAGCGGAAGTCTCCTCCTGAGAAAGGACACAGTACTCATATTGTTTTAGTCTACATTATGTCCATGAGAAGGTTTCCACCCTGACAACAGTCCTAATACTACCAGAGCATTGGTTATGCGGTACGACAGACCTTGAAGTCATTTACCTACATTTTTTTTATTCACCAGAGTACTACGAGTACTGCAGCAAAATCACGTCAAGAACATACCTGAAGTAAATTATAGCCTATCGAAGACCACTCTTTCACCTAAAAGAGTACTGAAGTTTAATGGATATAC
Source organism: Pinus albicaulis (assembly GCA_034641835.2). NCBI lineage: Eukaryota > Viridiplantae > Streptophyta > Pinopsida > Pinales > Pinaceae > Pinus > Pinus albicaulis. Next base: position 316,547,249 of record CM076571.1, read on the forward strand.
ATTAAGACAGAATGGGCGTCAAGCCTCTTCCCCTGCTCTATTTTAATGTCTCATTTAGTGTTTCATCTACCTCCTCTGCCTCTCTTTCAGCTATAAAACTCATGAAGAAACTCATTGTAAAGGTTGTTGATCGAATATCTGTGAATTGTACGTTGTTTCTCTTGAGACATAGTTCTCCGTGTAAAGTTGTAAGATAAGTTGAGGAAGATGTTTTCATACTGAATATCAAGTTGTTGGAAATGTTGTACACGACTGGTCTTACTCTTTAATATGACAAGCACATTTCTTTGGATCCTTATTTAAAGCAGCGGTGATGTTTTTCTATCTTTGTCTTTGTTTCCCTTTTTGATTCATCATATTTCATTTCTTCTGGTACGCATCAGAAATCTGGCATAGGATTTACCCTCGCATGGTACCCTATGTTTCTGCTCTCCCTACCTTCAATGCTTTATATTGTATTTGCTATCTGAGTACTGATTCGATTTAATTTAACCAGTGTAGTGGCTATAATTTACTGCTAGATGATGTGTGAATTAATGAATATGTTCCCAGATGTTCTTGTTGGGTTTTAATTGAAAGAATTGGGATACTGGGAGTTCAAATGTCGTTTCTACCTCACTAGGGTCCTCTTTGATTTATTGAACCTTTCCAAGTTCCCTTAAGTTGGATGCCAAAGAATTGAGAGTTCAAAGTCTCTCTCTGATCTCAGGCCTTCACCTTTGTTTTTAAAATCTCTAGTATTTTCCTTGTCTGAAGAGTTACCCTTTTAGGTTCAAGATCACAGGTGTCCGATGGCATGTCCTGTCCCTGGATCTGATTCCTGAAGGGTCACCTTGGAGGTTTCCTTGCCTTTCACCTTCTTTCTTACCAATTTATGCGACACAATCATCTTTAAGATCCAATGCTTTAGATGACTAGACCAACTGAAAGCCTATGTATTGAATAGCAAGTAAACCCTTTCCTGACTCCATTGCCCAATGGTCTTGAGTGTTCGCTGAAATAATTCCTTCTTTGTCTTGAATCCTCTTTATTTAACCTTGTCTGATATTGAACCCTTCCTTCCTATTTCCCAACAACCAAACAAAAATCAAACAAACAAACTCGTGCCTATAACTAACCTAACATCTTAACACAGAGCTTCAAAGACACAAAACCTTTGCCTATATAGAGAGATCCCTCTCTAGACCAAGGGGGGCTAGACCCAGTTGCCAAAACATGGGAACCCCAACAATAACCACAACAGTAAACTATGCTTCATACAATATCACCAAGCGGGGAAAAGCAACAATATTGGCCCCAAAAACATTATTTTCTGAATATTGAAGTATAAAAGTGAAAAATAAAGGTTTTTTCCCTTATAATATGTAATAAGGGCCTCACATGCAAAATATTTTTAGTAACAAATGTCTTTAGCCTAGTTAAACAGGCCTCCCATGCTCAAACAGTTTAAAAATTGATGAAACCCAAAGACCGCAACACACAAAATTTACTGCATAAGAGACGACGTATTTTATTTGAGGGTTATGCTCAGAAAATGGAGAGACAAATAATATCTTCTATTATATTAATAAATGAGGCATAAAAACAGAGATCTAGTCTCTTTTTACATAGATCCAAGATGACCCGGTAAGGGTTTCTTGACAGAAATGATATACAAGAAAGAACTGCTGCAAATATATGGCTGAACATGCAAATAAATTTTTTTATACTCTTCCTCTAGCTTTGCGGAGAAAAGGCTGATCCTTCTCTTGGGAAACTATCTCACAAAAGTGGGGTTTTGACCCCACCCACTGCACACCTTAAGAAATAATGAAATTTTCTGAAGGGACTGCATTTTTGTTAAAGGTAAATTCTTGGCCCACCACCAGGTGGTGGAAAATTCAGCTCATAAATCACCTCTTAGATATCTCAGCCAAGATCTCCAAGAAAGAGTAGGGAATCCCCGCCCAGGAAAACCCTTGCACTAAGAAATGAAGCAAACTTAGCTAAACAACCAAAGTATGCAGGAAGTATAAACGGACCACATACAATATAATCTCCAGTGTGCCCATATGTTTTCCATCTCCTCCATTATATAGTTGATGAGCTTCCTCACCAAGGGTCCCACCCCACTATGAGGTTGCTTCTATGCAAAGGCTCCTCCACCACAATTACGTTGTCTCTATGTGCCTTGCTCATCCTTTTACAGCGATGTTTTATTTAGTCAACCTTGAATGGATCTTCATGCCCTATCCCTTTTCACACTCAAGGTGTCTTCATTTTGACTAACTAGATTGATTTCCATTCACATTAGGTTGTCTTCATTTAGGATCCACTCCTCATATAAAATTTTGTTTACTTGGTTAAACTTGACTTTGTCCACAAATTTTAGACCTTTTTCACACATGTGGATGTTTGATCTAGTTATTACATGATCCCTTTTCACATTATGAGGGATTTTTATTCATACTTGAGAAACTTATGAGCCTTCTTGCCCATTTATTCATCCATCTATATTTTAAAAGAAAAATTAATATTCCTATTAGCCGCATGCTAATTTAGGAATATTATAGTCTTACCCTCCCAAATGTTTCTTGTCCTCAAGAAACTGCAAGGGTGCTACAAAATCTCCCCTCTTCTCCTTGTGGCCTTCTCAAGATAGAAGTGATGACAATCATGGGGAATTCCAAAATAAATGAAGGTCTCCCACCTCCATGCTATCATCCAAATGAAATGAATTACCCCCCTGATTGGTAATTCAGAGAAAAGCTCCAACCAAATACTCATGAGAGGTATGTCCCAAGTGCTCCAAACAATCATATGGCTTACCTCATGGAGAAACAAGTGATTTACCATGGTATCCATATCTCTCCCCATGATCCCTTTGAGGCATGTAGTGCAAAATATGTGGGAAATTTCTTTTCCCAAGGACACATTCAACAAGTGTGCCTCTCCTCCAATCATGTCCTCAATAAAGGAAAGAACATATTTAGCATATGGATTCATAATTGAAATCATGCTAGCTACCATATGAAATAAAGGAGAAGGATAATGGTTTCTCATGTGCAACCAGTGCAGTTTTACCCCCAACTGCCATGGAATATAATATGTCAAGTGTTCTTTCGAACACTTGTTTTTTGCCCCATCCTTCTTGGACCCATAAGAAAGAGTGACCCTTCTTGGAGGCAAGTCCTGCACATGAGTGATAAGAGGATGCAATTACATAATAAATAAATCATGATGTCCAGCAATACATTTTTTATCATATACTTGGTTTAAATCAGAAATGTAGCTCATGAATGAGCTCCTTCTCATACTCAATGAATAAGGAGGTGGTAATGATAACTCTTCCCAAAAGCTATTTTCCTCCTTAACCGGAAAATGATTCATGCACTTAATCATATGAGAGTGCATCTCCTCTTTGAACTTTTCCCACATGAATCCATCTAAGATAGTATGATATGTTCTAATGAAACTAGTAGGGTTTGAAATCAAGACCTCATAGGTTGTGTTAAGTAGTTTATTCTTGAGTTTGGAATATTTAGTTAAGTAGATCTGATCATGAAAATAAATGATTCCATCAACTACCTTATACTTCCCATCTATTTCTTGCCCATCAAGAACCTTACATGTGAATAGGTCCTTGGAATATTCCGTCAAGAGTTGGGACTCCCAATAAGGGTCTAGGCTTCCCAACATTGACAACGCTATAGAAGTCTAAAATGAGGCATCTGTCATATCATGGCTTTCCTCCTTGACATGCTTGATGTCAAAGTCACTTGTTGGAGTATTCCCAACTTTCTTTTGCTGCCTCTCTTGTAGCTGATCTTGCTCAAGACAAGATTGAAGTTTAGGAGAGTCATCCTTCCTTTGAAAGGTTCTCCTTCTCCAAAACTTCCACAGTTTTTCTCCTGCATACAAAAATGGAAATACTTTCTTGCTATATTCAAAATATTTCATTAAATATTGGAGTATCCTTTGCTGCTCCAAGGCTATGGAGTGGCCTTTTGATACTATGCTCATATCAACACATATTTCTGAATATATCCTTTCCAATGCAAAAAGATGAATGGAAGATAGAAAAGTCAATTTCAGAAAATTTCTTAGCCTCCCATTAATGATTCTCAGTGCTGTAGTGGCTCCCTACAAGGTTCTCTCTCTAAAAAAATATGTTGCTGATGTATATAGTTGATATAACACTTTATATTTCTTCCAATCAAGGGGTCTCCCTGGTGGAATGCCTTCCTGCAAAGAGACATCAAGGCACAAAGTAGGATGTATAGATGTATGGGCTAACTAGTCTTGGCCTTCCTTGCATAGACCCTCCTCCCTTCTTTGTGCACCAATCTTTGGAGATAAAGAGAGGTGTATACTCCTCATCATATGATGCTTTCCCTCCCTCTTATTCTCTGTAACATTCAGATTCTCACCATTTAATAATGACGACACATGTTGCACATAGATTGTGCCACAACCTCCATATGTGAGACATTTTGGAACTCCTTGCAAGAGTGCAAGAGTTCCTCTTCTTAGAGAAATTGCTCCTTCCTCCCCTCCATGAGGTTCTCTATGTGCTCTTGCCATGACTGTGTTGTTATCCCCAGCCTTCTCTTCCCTCTCCTCAACACTATTGAAAATACTTCATCATCAACAAGAGACCTTAGATCTCGGTCCCCTTTTGCAGGAGGAGTCTTCATTTCTTCTTCTTGAGAAGAAAGCTTTAAATTTAATGGATATATTGCCCTTGGCAAGGTATCAGACAAGTTTACATCCTCTTCAATAGTTCCCAGAAATGGAGTTGGATTTATAGATCCTCCCAACCCATGCAAAGGTTTTGTTTGATATGGTTTGATAGCCTCTAGAGAAAGTGTTTTACATGATTCTCCATCAAAACTTTCTAATATTATTTTAATGAATTCTTCATAAGTAGATTTATTTACATTTCTTAAGGAAAAAAGATTCGAACAACCACCAAGCATAAACCTTACCCTCAAAATGCAGCGCTGCTACTTTGATGGCCTCATTTTCTAAAACTTGATGTTGTTGCACATAGGTGTCTAGCTCCTTCACCCAAGCCCTATCTGGACATAGAGGTGATCCATCAAAAGTAGATAGAAATAATCTACCCTCACCCTGCTTCTTGCTCCTTGTGCTCCTTTCCTCTTTAATTTGGAAAAAAACCTTGGAATTTAAAGTGATATTTGAACTCCTTAGATTGAGCTTCATATTCCTGCAAATAATCACCAAGAGTATCTCTCTTTGGCACATCTCGTTTCCTCCTCTTCATGTAGAAGTTGCTAATAGAACGTGGTAGATATGATGATATGGCTAAGTGCTCATATCCATAAGATGAGGACTTAGAACCTTCCTCTTGTCTAGATCTTGTTGAGGAATCTTCATGTTTTTCGCTCCTCATTTATTTGATGCCCTTGCTTTTGCCCTGCAAATTTGGAAAGAGAAATTTTGAGAACCTCTTTTCTCCAGAAAAAAACAATTTTCTTTGATCTCTCTTGCAGATCTTTTTCTCCCCATGAGAAGACTCCATAATGAATAACACAGGCTAAGCCAAGATTAGAGCTTTGATACCACTGTAATATCCCAAAATAGGGAAATTCTACAGCAATAAGAATATCTTAAGATATTATAAATTTGGAGCTACAACCAAAAATAAACTCATAAGAGTGTATGGAACACATATCCATCATATTACAACCACAACAATAAACTATGCCTTCATACAATATCACTAAGCGGGGAAAAGCAGCAATATTGGCCCCAAAAATGTTATTTTCTGAAGATTGAATTATAACAGTGAAAAATAATGGTTGTGTCCATTATAATAGGTAATAAGGGCCTCACATGCAAAATATTTTCAGAAAAAAATGTCTTTAGCCTAGTTAAACAGTCCTCCCATGCTCAAACAACTTAAAAATTGATGAAACCCTAAAACTACAACACACAGAATTTACTGCATAAGAGACAAGGAAATTTATTTGAGGGTTATGCTCAAAAAATGGAGATACAAATCAGATATTCCATTAGATTACTCAATGAGGCATAAAAATAGAGATCTAGTCTCTTTTTACATAGATCCAAGATGACCCGACAAGGGTTTCTTGACAGAAATGATTTACAAGAAATAATTGTTGCAAATCTATGGTTGAATCACACTATATAGCTAAATCTCTGCATAAAAATGGCTTAAAATGAAAATAAATGTCTGTAAACTCTTCCTCTAGCTTTCTAGAGAAAAGGCTGATCCTTCTCTTGGGGAACTAGCTCAAAAAATTGGGGTTTTGACCCCTCCCAATGCACACCTTAAGAAATAAAATAGTTTTCTGAAGGTACTACATTTTTGCTGAAGGTAAATGCTTGGCCCAACACTAGGTAGTGGAAAATGCAGCTCAAAAATCTCCTCTTAGATCTCTCAGCCAAGATCTCCAAGAAAGAGTAGGGAATCCCTTCCCGGGAAAACCCTTGCACTAAGCAGTGCAGCAAACTTAGCTAAATAGCCAAAGTATATAGGAAGTCTAAAAAGACCACATAGAATACAATCTCCAATGTGCCCATATGGTTGCCATCTCCTCCATTATATAGTTGATGAGATTCCTCACCAAGGGTCCCACCCCACTATGAGGTTGGTTCCACGCAAAGGCTCATCCACCATAATTACGTTGTCTCTATGTGCCTTGCTCATCCTTTTACAGTGTTGTTTGTTTTAGTCAAGCTTGATTGGTTCTTCATGCCCTATCCCTTTTCACACTCAAGGTGTCTTCATTTTGACTAGCTAGATTGATTTCCATTCACATTAGGTTGTCTTCATTTAGGATCCACTCCTCATATAAAATGTTGTTGACTTTGTTAAACTTGAATTTGTCCACACATTTTAGACCTTGTTCACTCATGTGGATGCTTGATCTAGTTATTTCATGATCCCTTTTCACATTATGAGGGATTTTTATTCATATTTGAGCAACTTATGAGCCTTCTTGCCCATTTATTCATCCATCTAGATTTTAAAAGAAAAATTAATATTCCTATTAGTTGCATGCTAATTTAGGAATATTACACATGTTGGCTGTGTTGGATTGTATTGGGTTATGGATAATAATATATTCAAATCTGGTTAGATTATCTCTGCGTTAACTGAGTTAATGTATCACTATTGATGTAAACTGTTGGATTTGTTACAAGTACTATTGATATCTGATGTGATTTGAATCTGTTCTATTATAATTTATGCAAACTTGGATTATCTGATTAAGCTGCGAAAATATATGTGTGATAGTTGCGCAAGTATTCTTATTTCTGTTATATGAATCTATGATATGTTGATTGATGCGATTATAGTTGTTGTACTAATAGATTGGTATTACGCATGTGGATGTGACAGTAATCATTATATTTGAGCTCTGTGATATAAGCCTGCACTTGATTTGTTAAATGCGAAGCTTGATAAGTTGGGAACGCAACTCTGCTTGACTTAACTACTCTCTTCCACGGTGTGGAAACCTAGTTCTAGCACCCTCCCATATTGCTTTAGGTGAGACTTTGGCCTGTGTAAGCAAGTCACTGCTGAAAGGGACAGTAGTATAGGGGTTTGTTGGCAAACCTTAACCTCTGAACCTAGGTCAAGACTCCTCGAGCCAACAATTCAAGCCAACAAGAAGCAGAAGACATGGAGGCGGATAATGATGAAGATGAGGAAAGTGTTAGTACGAATCCTTTGTCGAAGTGTACGAAAAAGGACCACTTTAGCTACTCATAACTAATAGCCCTAACAACAAAAGTGGCTGCCAATATCTTCAGATCTGCGGTTAGTTAGACAAGAAAATAGCTGCAAAATACCAGATCTATGTATGGAAAGACATTAAGCAGTAAAAACAAGGGTTTGCTCCATATACCAATAGACAAGACAAGAACAATTTTTGAAATAATTTTTGTATTAATGGGGCACCTGTGAGGAAAACTAGAAGGAGTATCCAATTCCCCTCAATGGGATGGGTTCTTGGAAGTCCTCAGCACTTCAGATCTAAGATTTTTCTCTCTAGTTGATGTAGAAAACCCAATGCAAAGAGTAGAGCTCAATGGGAGCAAATGATGGAGATATGTGACCAAGTGTATAGATCCAGAGTGATCTAATAGGCAACAAAAGGTGAAGAATGGTAGGAAAAACCCTCGTATTTATAACAAAATATTGGGTCATTCTAGATCTTGGTGCATGGGTTAACCAGATCTAGATCCACTTTTTATGGAATATTTTATTATATTTGTTGGAGGGAAAAGGTATTTTACTTGGGTCAAATCCCTTAATTTGTTAAAAATAAATAAATAAATGATTTATTTATCTTTTTAAGGAAGTGGTTAGAAGATAATCAAATAAATAATGATTTATTTAATTATTTGAGGAGGTGGTTGGAAGATAATTAAATAAATAGTGATTTATTTAATTATTTGTGGGTGATTTGGTCATATTTAACAAGGAATATCATCTAAATAAGGTTTAAATGATTATTCCTAGAAAATAATAAGATAAATAAAGGTTTATCTAATTAATTTCTTTGATTTTGGGTTAAACATGACTGGGAATAATAATTAAATTATGGTTTAATTAATTATTCCATGAGAAAAATCAAACAAATATAGGTTTGTTTAATATTTCCTTTTGGGGTTTCCTGTTTTAACATAGTGAAAGCAATTTTACTTAGGGTAAAATTGGTCTTACATGGTGTGCTTGGGTCCATCTAATGATAATAGGTTAGATGACCAAAAAATGGTGTAACAGATTGCCCCCCAGCGTGCGAGTGTCAGGAGCAAATCGTATGACCGAAGTACGTTGTAAGAACTCAATCACTAGACAACAAGAGGGAAGTCAGAGAGAGAAATGCAAGGTAGATAGTGTGCTGAAGAACTAGACCCTGAGGAGACGAGACTCGCAGGTGCAACAAGTCTCTTTTTATGAGAGGGTACCTGTGCTGAAGGCGGCGGGGGAGGCATACCTATGCCCGCTGAGACAAAGTACAAAATAATAGTGTGTCCGGTAAACAAGGGACCGAACCATAAAGTATAGCCGGCATAATCATGAGCCAGATAAAAATACAATGAGGAATCCCACATACATGCTGTGCCTGGGATAACAGCCAGGACTGATACAATAATATCTGAGTACATGAGATACAAATACAACCCAAATGCCCCCTGCAAATGGGGAAGGGCTCACAAAATCTGACTGATACATGCAAATCGAAGAGGTGCTGCAAGTGGCTATGGCCAACATCATCAAATATCTGGAGCTGCATCGAAGGCTGCAAAGAAGAGGTCATCCGGGCATGGGGGGGCTACCTGCAGGGCCACCCCCTCATGAGGGTTGAAGCATCTCACACACACCCGAGAATCATCAAGAGCTGCTGCTGGATCACTGGACCATCAAGTATACGAATCTCGATCATGCTGAAGGAGCTGGAGAAACAATCAAGCTAAAGGGAAAGGAGATATCCCTTTGCCTGATCCGAGGCACCGAACAAGAATGGAAGCTGGAACCAAGGTACACCACCCTCTAGACCTGGCTTCTAGAATAAATGAGCTGATGTCGACAGAAGGAGGTCCGCCATAGTTGAGGCAATGAGAGACCCTCAACTAAGGCGCGAGAGAAAAGAGTAGAGTGACGGACAGACTGACACTAATGATGATAGTGAAGTGGAAAGGACTGAGTAGCTAATGGACGACTTCCCTGGCTAGAGCATAAAGGGCATGAATGACATGGCAGTGACTGACACAACATCATCGGGGATGGGGGACAGTGGAACTGAAGGTCATAATGTGCGACACAAGAGAGAGACCAATCAATGACGGATGGAGGGCTATAGTGGGGTACAAAGGGACTCGGTATAGACTCCATGGAGGGAATGATGACTCAACTTGGATGCTCTAAACAAGGGCGACTCGATGGTGTGGCCACACAGTAAAGGCCCCAATGGGGGACCGTGGAAACATGAGTACAAGGTGGGAACTCATGACGAAAATCGACACGAACATGGACGAGTATGGAGGCGAAGTGATGCCCCAAATACAAGTGTTGTAAGTGAGGAAATTCGATTTAAAGTGTAGGGGAAGTGGCCCTTCTTGGACAAAATGGGTCCGGGTGAAGTAGCAAATCATAAAAATGAAAAAACAGATGCTGGCTATCTAAAAGAAAATAAAACATGCATTTCAGAAGGGAAATGCTAAGGGTAATATTTCTTAAGATAGAGTGCATTGCGAGGATTAGGAAGGGGGTGGCCTTCGAAATCCTCTAAGAGGTATGCCCCCTTACCGAGGTCCTTACTAATGATGTAAGGACCTAGCCATAATGAGTCAAACTTCCCATGACCAAGGACATCATGGGCCTGGTCATATACTAGGACAAGGTCGCCTTCGTGAAAAGTGCGAGGCTGGACTTTTCGGTCATACTGAGCTTTGGTGCGCTTTTTGGCCGCTTCCATGGTTTGCAAGGCAACACGGTGGTCTTCAGAAGCGCGCTCAAGCATGATAAGTCATTGTTCTAGAGGTTGGGTGTTAGGGAGAAGTTCAACGGCTAGATGTAGAGAAGGAATTTCACACTCGATCGGTAAGACTGCCTCCTCTCCAAAAACCAGGTGGAAAGGAGTAAACCCGGTGGCGGTTTTAACAGAAGTTCGATAGGCCCACAAAGCAGGGGAGAACATGAGATGCCAGTTGGTTTTGTGCTTATTCACCGTTCGTTGAAGCATAGTTTTGAGGATTTTTTTGACTGCTTCAACTTGGCCATTACCTTGGGGGTAATAGGAGGAGGAATATTGATGCTCAAAACCCAACAGTGAGGATAGCTCACGCCATATCTCATCTTCAAAATGTTTGCCATGGTCAGAGACCAGTTGTTTGGGAACCCCAAATCGAGCTATAACATGGTTAAAGAAAAAGAGGGTTGCGGTAGCTGCTGTGTTGTTGAAAGTTGGCAAGGCCTCGGCCCATTTGGTGAAATAGTCGACCGCCACGATGATATACTTATGGTTACCAGCGGATGGCGGGCGACACTTCATAAAGTCGATGGCCCATTTACAGAAGGGGTCGGTTGAGACGATCGGATGGAGGGGAGCTAGTGGAGCTCACGCCTTAGGGGCGAAATGTTGGCAATTGGGGCAGTGTTTGACTGCCTCAATGCAATCACTAAAGAGAGAAGGCAAAAAATACCCAGCGCGCATGACTTTCTGGGCAGTAGCGAGACCGGAGAGGTGGCCACCGCAAGCGCCGCTATGGCAGGCATTAAGGACCTGTTCAGCTTCAGCGTGTGTGAGGCAATGACGAAGGATGGTGTCAACCCCGCGACGATATAGGTCGTCACCGATAAGGAGGTATCGGGGGGCTTGGTGTCGGATGCGTCGGCGAGCCTCACGATCAAGGTGAAGGGCGAACTTTTGGGTTCGCAAGTAAGTAAGAATGTCGCCATACCATGGGTCATCGGCAGTAATGGCAAATAAGTGTTCATCAGGAAAGTCATCATTAACTGGGGTGTCTGGCGCTCCGGTAGGTAATTCAGAAATGAGCTCAGCGAGGGCTAAGCCTTTCTTACTTTTTGGTGTGACGAATTCAAGGTCTAATTCTTGGAGAATAAAGACCCAACGGGCGTATTTCCCAGTGAGGATATGAAGACTCAATAAGAAAGCCAAGGGGTTGGAATTAGTCACAACCTTGGTGGAGCGCATGAGGATATAATGACGAAGTTTTTGGACTGAGAACACTACAGCCAGTGCTAATTTTTCTTCGAGTGAGTAGGAAACAGGGGGTCCTACAAGGTTCTTATTTACGTAATAGATTACATGCTCGATACCATTGTCATCTTCCTATATAAGGACTCCAGCGACCGAATAGGTGGAAGCGGAGATATACAGGATGAAGTCCCGATCAAAGTTGGGAGGGCAGATCAAGGGAGCGGATGTGAGAGCCTGCTTGAGGGCATCGAAAGACTCGTGAGCATATGAATCCCAAACGAAAGGGATAGAAGATTGGAGGAGTCTAAGGAACCCATGTGCAGTGGTGGCGTAGTCAGGGACGAACCGTCGAAGAAAATTAGCTTTGCCTTGGAGACTTTGGAGCTGGCGGAGGGTACGTGGAATGGGAAGTTCAAGAATGGCTTGAACTTTCAAAGGGTCAAGAGTGATACCATCTTTAGACACGATGAAGCCTAAGAGACGGCCGGCAGGAACGAAAAAGACGCATTTCAACAGGTTAAGGTGGATATTATACTTGCGACATCGGAGGAAAATGGTACGCAGATCGTGGAGGTGCTGCGCCCGATGCTTAGAACGCGCAGTAAGGTCATCCAAATAAGCAAGGATAATGTGAGCTAAGTCATGGAAACAATAAGACATGGCTCGTTGAAAAGTGGCGCCGGCGTTTTTGAGGCCGAAAGGCATGACCCGGTAAGCAAAAGTTCGCCACGGACTAATGAACGCGGTTTTGAGTGGATCGGCAGGACGGATAGCAATTTGGTTGTATCCGGAGAAACCATCCATAAAGGATAGAACCTCATGCCCCGCACACTCGTCAATGATTTGGTCAATGAACGGTGTGGGGAAGTTGTCTTTGGGACAAGCTTGGTTCAAGTCGCGAAAGTCTGTGCAGACACGGATGGTGCCTTGTTTCTTGAGAACGGGAATTGGGTTGGACACCCAAGTGGTGTATTCAATGGGGTAAATGAGACCAGCCTGCTTAAGCTTGTCGATTTCGGCTTTGATAGCGTCACGTCTGGAAGGATGAATGGGTCTCAACTTTTGACGGACTGGTTTGGCGTCCGGCCATGTATCGATATGGTGTTGGACAATGGCGGGATCGAGTCCAGGCATTTCAGAATAGGACCAGGTGAAAATATCGCGGAATTCTTTCAAAAGCTTGGTGTGAGCTTCGATTTCTTCCGGGGTGCATTGAGCACCTAAGGTGATATATTCCTAGATACCTGGGGTGACTGAAATGTCAATTTTGATGGTAGGAGAGATGTTGGCCATGTTTCCTTCTTCGAAAGCATCAGGGGCAAGGATGGGGTTTTTGAACCAATCGATAGCATTGGGGATGAAGTATTTGGTTTCCACAGCAAATTGGTCATGGGATTGCTGTGGGAGAAAGTATGCGCGATGGTGCATATCATCCCAGGGAAAGTCCGGGTTGGTCATGGCTTCCACAATGTCTTCATCGGATTGGAAGATAGGAATATTGGAGGAAGAGGGGTCACCCGAGGAAGTAGTGATGTGTGACGGGTCATCAGGAGGAGAAGGGCTCAGATGTGCGATATCAACAGATCCAAGGTCGACTGAGGAGCCGAGAGGATCGGCAGGTTGAAGGGCAGGTGAACTATCTCACAAGGATGATGATAGGTACAAAATGGTGGTTGACGGCTCCGTTGGCTCGATAGCAGGAGGAGGAATGTGAATGGGAGTAGGAAGGTCCTCTGGGCCTATCGAAGTGGCCTGGAATTGGCGGTACATGTCCAAGGAGGAACGATACTCGTCAAGGCAGGGACAGAGGTGGGTGTAATGGCCGTGAAAATCGCACAAGGAACAAGGGTGGTTTGTGCGCAAGTTTTTGAGTTTCGGGATAGAGTCGGGGATAGTGACATAGACTTATGGGATGTCAGAGTCGGGAAACGTCTCGTTGACCAGAATCTTGAGGTGCAGCAATTCAGGACACATATGAGTGGCGTGACCGATGATATCACACAAAGCACATTGGATGGTATTTTTTGGTGGTCGCAGAGGGGTAAGAGTTGTCGGGGTGGCCTGGTATTGATGGGTTGCCCCCTTACGAGCTTTTCCTTTCTTTCCAGGGGCTAGCCCCACAGGGGTACGGTCCTGTGGAGGTGCTGGGGGCCCGGGGGAGGTGAGGGGGACTGGTTAAACCGGTGTCAAAGCAAGGTAAGGTTTAGGGTGACCGGGAGGGGTAGCGGCTGGAGGATCAATGTACCAGACGGGTATGCCGAGGGTCAGGTTAGGGAGAGAGAGGGTGGCCATGACGGGGACAGAAAATACTCCGGGAGGGGGAGCCAGGAAAGGTATCTGCCGAGCAGGGTAATGACTAGGAGGGATGGCTCCGAGGTGGTTAAGGCCAGGGGGAACCGTTCCAGGAGGATAAAGGGGTTCGGGGATACCAGCTGTAGCGGGAGGGCTAGAAGGAGGAGGTCCGGCTGGCTGGGAGGAATGGCTAGGAGCGGGGTGCGGAGGGCAAGGGGGAGGTTGCTGACTAGCCGAGGCAGGCCGCTTAAGAGCAGCCTGAGACGATTGCATCATGCAAATATTCGATAAGCTAGGATCAGTGATAGGAGCAGGAGGAAGGTTAGGGAAAGTTCCAAGCAGGGAGGAATCTTTGTAAACGCCGGGGCAGACACTGGTCAAGGAATTGATGGTTTTCTTGTTGGCTACAGAAGAGATGGTCGTCTCAGATGAGGTCTGAGATTTTGGCTCATGATATGTCAACTGGTCAATGGTGACTATCTTTCCATTATGGGGGAAAGACATCTTGCGAAAGACTGCGGATGGAACAGCAGACATAGCATAGGTGTAGCTTCGCCCCAATAGAATGTTGTAATCTAGCGGGGCGTCGATGACTTCGACGTCAACGCAAATAATCTTACCGGCGAGGGTGATAGGACAATTATGAAACAAGCCAATGGGCTGGGAGGCATGATCGTCCCACACTCGAAGGGTGATCATGGAAGGGGCTAGCTCAGGGGATCCGAGTTTCTTCCAAACCGAAGCGGACATCACGCAGGTGGATGCCCCCTCATCAATGATACACGGGGACACGTTGGCATTCCAGATTTTGACTAGGATTTGGAAGGCGGCGAAAGGAGGGAGAGGAGGATGGTCCGATTGAGTGGCGTCGAAAACAATCATTTGGTCGTCAACAGGATCTACAGTGCCCACGGAAGATAGTAGAGCCTTCTTTTGGGAAGGGCACGACTGGAGGAGTTCCAGTGTGGAAATGGCGGCAGGAGATTGCACCAAATCATCTACTATGCTATACGAATGGGCAGCTCGACTGGGAGCAGCGTTTCGACGTAGTGGGCCCTTAGGTATCTTGGTATGAACCTCAACTTCCAGTTTAACGAAGGGGGGGATATGTAAAAGAGAGAGCCGCTGGGGAGGCCCCAGCGAGAACTCAGAGAACACGAAGAAGAGGCTCGGGCTTGACCCCGAGTAGGAGGCTTGGAAATCAACGGCAAGGCGGGTTTGAAGGTGAAGATCGACGGACGGGTTAGGATCGGAGTGCATCATGAGATACGGTAATCGGAAGGAACCGAGGAAATCGGGGGAAAGAGGGGGGGGTGGTTACGGCTTTCGGGGAGGTTGGTGGCCACGAATTCTTAGAGGAAAGGATCGATGTATAGGCAAGGCCCAGGTAGTGGCCACATTGGGAGGAGCATGAGGGGAGGCGTGCTGTCCGCGCAATGTGGCTTGAGACTCCCACATCTGCCGCATTTGGGGTAATAGGGGACAATCGTGGGTGTAATGACCATAAACACCGCAACACGAATAAGGCTTACTTGTGCGAAGCGGCCTGTCCGGCTTGGGCTGAGTGCCCTGTTGCTAGTTGGCAGTGTTAGGGTCCACACCAGGATTGGGTCCACGGGTACCAGGGGTAGATTGGTTTGGATTGCCTCTCCGCCTTATTTGAGAAGAAGGGGGATTAGTCACGCCCTGCTATGCAAATACTTGCCCCGGAGGGGGTTGTAGGTGCTGGTGCTGGGGTTGAGGAGGCAAGGGGGGAGGAAGAGCATATGCTGGAGGAGCTGGCGCACCAGGCTGTGGATAAGGGTAATGGGTAGGTTGGGCAACATTGAGGTAGCGGGGAGGTTGGGTTCGGAGGGGAGGCATCTTGGTAAGCTCGGCCCCCATGCTAAAGGAGGGGAAGAGTCTGTGCCCCACCCTCCCTGAGGGAGACCATAGCCCATAGGAGGTTGAGTGTACGGATGGGAAAGGGCTCCAACGATACCGTCGACGGAATGAGATGCCCCCGGGGCGTTAGCGCCGCCGGGCCTGGGGAGGTCAGGAAGAACGGTATAAACATAACCAGACTGAGCATAGATCAGGTCATATTTCAAGGCTATTTGGAGGGCGGCTTCTTCGGTTTGAGAAAAATGGGAGGCGACATCTTTGCCCGATAAGTGGGAAGGGTGTGGAGAACGGTCATATAAGCCCGATCTTCGAAGAGGGGGCTCGACCTCACTTCCGTCTTCTTGGCCATTCTGAACATGGTAGGCATGTTAAGAAGGGATTGCTTGAAGGAAGTCAAGAGCTCGTGCCGATTATCGTATCGGAGAGGGCTGGAAATAGGATAAATGAAAAAATGGCTTGGGCAAGAGTCTCAAATGTGGTATGGGTAGAGGTGGCCTGTTCGACATACCATTTAGAAGCTTCGCCGGTAAGCGTGCGTTGGAACAAACGAAGACGGATGGAGTCATCGGTAATGGAATTGGAAGAACACCACATGTGGAAAGATCGGACGTGATTGGTTGGATCTTCGCCATTAAGGCCCTCGAACTTAGGGATATCGGAGGGTAGCTTGGTTGGCATAGCGGGCCAGTTAGCATTGTGGTGAATAGGGTCATTGATCAACTGCTAGAAATCGGGGAGGCTGAGGCCTGCAATGTACGGCAGCACAGGGGTGGCCGGGATAGTTTCTGTGGCGGTTCCGCTAGCAGTGGGGCCGGCATTGGGGCCGGGAACACCGCTACTGTTAGGCCCTGGACCAGACATAGTGAAGGTAACAGGGGGGGAACCAGGAGGAGAAGGAGGACCCGATGAATCAGGAGAGGATTTAGAGTGCGGACTCGAAGGTGGACTGGCTTGACGACGGCGAGGCGGAGCAGGTCGATCAACCGGAAACTGAGGATGAAGGCCAAGAAGTCTCTGAGAAAGGCGCCTTGGGGCCGCAATGATGACAGGAAGAAGGAAACCGACAAGGGCAGAAAGGGACAAAATCAAGCGATGTCAAGGGCAGTGTTGAGCTAATTTATTGACTAAATTAACACAAGTATTTAATTATCAATCCGGGTTTGTAAAACTTGGAGGCAAATCCACTGTATATGGACATCAGATATAATCAAGTTTAGAAGATAAAATTTGAAGATTTAAAGAAGTGCATATTACAAATATAAACCTATTTTAACAATTTCTAATTCATTTATGTAATATATGAGGGAAGAGACTCTAACTTAGGAGAACTTAGGGTTGTCCTTCTCTGATACTACTTTCATGAAGATAAATCTAAGAGCACTAATTAACAATGGCTTATGATGCAGAAGATGTAAAAGAAGAGGCTGCTAACTAAGGAGGTCCAGATTGTCCTTCTTCACAATCCTATTAGATCACAATCCTGGTAGCTAGGCTTAATCTGAGAAATAACTTCAAATGAAAGTAAGAATGAAATTCAGTTTTAGTTCAAGATCAAATAGAAGGGGAATTTAACTTAAATTCCTTTGTGTCCCTTCATATGTAGATTAGAATTAAACCAATATTCATTCAGCAATCATCACACATCTACATACATTTGAAACAAAAACTAGTCTATGAAAACTATGAAAATTGAACTAAGAAGTGTACTTAGCTTGGTGTGGGGGCCCTCCACCCTTGCCTTGCACACTTGAAGAAATCTCAGCTACAAAAACTTCAGTAAATCAACCAAGCATGAACAACAAATTAAAATGAAACCAGTTCTTCAAATTAGCTCTCCCAACTCAAATTATACAAAAGTTACATATAAATTCCATTCCCCCAAAACCATCAAAGTCTTGGCTTTAAATAGAGGTTTAATGAAACAAACTGATCTATATTATCTCTAACACTCATATCTACTCATATCCACCTATCTAAGTCGAACTCATCCAATTCATCCCAAGAAATTTGGTCAATCCCATAAAATCTCAAAACTGCCCTATTTCCTAGGGATTTTCTGGTGACTAGTCATGTTTGACCAGCCTTGACCGGGCCTAATAAAACTTGTTCTGGCCGAACCAAGTGGAGTTAGCTTAGTCCTAGTTCCCAAGCTGTCCATCCATGCATCAAACTCGAGCCCAAGTGTCTTGCAAACATGTCATCCACACAGCTATTACGGGAATTTCTGATTCAGTCCAAAATTGCACTTGAAACTCAATTTTCATAAAAACTTCTAGAAATTGTAAAATTAAAATTAAACACCTGAATATGCATAAAATACATCAAAATGAGATGGACGTGATGGAAAATGGATGGAAAATATAAGGATTAAGTAGGTTTCCCTAAGCAAAAATAGACCAAAACTGAGGGCCAACATCTCCCCCTTCTTGATCCTCTGACATGTCCTCATGCTTGTCTTTGTCTCATTGATCTTCTGTCTCTGTATGTTGACTGATGTACTGATGTACTTATGACTCTGTCCCTTTGAAGATGAAGCTACCTGTAAAAAGGATATCTATGCCTTCAACCTTTAAAAATCAAAACCATACTTGTTTCAAAAATTGAATTTTAATCCTGTCTGCTTTTGCAAATCAAATCTTATTCTGCCTTCAGAGATTTAACAAACTCTTTTGAGAAAAGCATTCTCAAATTGATATTCTTTAATTCTGGATTCTAACCCACTGAAACAAGGAATTTCAAAAATCATTATGATTCATCAAAGAGAGAAGTTGCTGCTTAATGACTAGAGTCCCTCCTTTTCACAGAATGTCACATACTGATCTACATCCAACAATGATTCCATATTTGCAGCATTATTCATGTTTTTTTTTTTAATCCATCCACCATCATATGGTCTTTCATTAACCAAACCAAGAGAGCCATTAAGCTCAAAGTTGACTTCAGCATTTTTTTCCAAGCAATTTACAAAATAGAGGTTGAAAGAACCATAAAAATATCCCAAACATAAATGAATTTGAGAAAATTTCCCGCATGGAGCCTAATTAGACTCGTTCTGAAGAAAACCCATGTTTTCGTTTTTCAAATTTCATTCTGGTTTGCTTCAGAAAAACAACGAAAAATAATTGCTTCTTAGCAATTTCGAATTTTTTAGAAGATATGGTCTCTGATTCCTTATACGGTACCTCCTTTGGCAGTTGAGTCGTTTCCTTATCTTTATTTGCCACAGGTGTTTTCTGCTTCTTGAGAAATCAAAATCTTAGAGGAAATTGATTTTTTCTTTACTAGCAATCCATCTCTAGTAATGAAATCATTTTTTTTCTTTGCCTTAAATTTATGTATTCTGTCTGTTTATCCATGGATATATCATGGAAAATGGCTTACCTGGTCTTTGAAAAAAAGTGAAATTATTCTTCTTTTGAAAACATCCTCAATCTTCCTGTGTTTTTTTAAAGGAGTCCTCTGCGTCTTTTAAAAAATGATGCGGAAGAATTTCACTCTGACGTTAAACGCATTCTCGTGCCTTATTTGTGCGAAAACTCGCCGTTGTGATGATTATCATGATTCCTACTTAGCATCTTCTCAATTATCGATATTTGATTATCAACAACAAACTTGCGAAATCTTTTAAAATGGTTGTGGCAGCGTGTATCTAAAAATCTACGAATTGTGACATGTATCTTATGGTATGGTAAGTTATATCTTTATCAGAAACTATCCTTGTAATCCTCGAACAAGATTAACTCTTACAGGTGGCAGAAAAAATAGCAAAGATTCCGGAACTAATGACACATTTCAACTAAATCTGAAGTTCGATTTTCCAAATCATTTTAGTTTAATTTCTGAGGGACCGATTCTTACCCACTGGGATGTCTGCGTGATTGAGGATACCTCTGCGTTTTGAGCAGCTCAAGCATTTTCTCCATTAATTTACCTACACGGTCTCGGCTATTTTATCCTTGCAGTATCGAAAATGTTTAACGCTCTTCTTCTTTATCTGCCATCTTCCAATTCTGATTACGACATCAATGGCGAGCTTTTCTGATTTTTTCTCGCAAAACATTTTACCATTAGGCTAATGCAGGTTTCACTATTGTTATTTGATTTACTGACGTGTTGCCAACGTGGGTTTTTTCTCTGTGTTTTTTTTTTTAAAAACGTTTTTCCAGTTGCTGTAGCTGTAGCTCTTCTCTGTTTTTTTAAAAACGTTTTGACCATTTACTTTTGACTAGTATGTCGTGCATAACCATTGAACTGCTGAATGGAGCTGTCCATATGGTTCATGGCTGTCCTCCAATCCGTTGTGGGTGTCCTGCAACCAACCCACAATACCATCGTATTTTCTCTTTGAGTACTGGTTTATGTTTTATGCATTGTTTTTTTATTGCCACATTAATCTCCATAGCACAGTGATACACAGGGTTTCTTTTTGCATTTGTTATACGCAGGGTTTCTTTCACAGTGATACACAGTCTTCTTCATTGTTATTTCTACTTTCCACAGCTCAAAGTCGCACAATTTTTACTACGCTTTCCATAGAAATAATGCTTGCTTTGTTTGTGCAGGTTCAACCTATTAAATTCTCACTTTGATCCTGTTTGCTTAGAGGAAAAATACTTAGGGTTAGGGTTTTGAAATGAATATAGAATATATGAAGGGAATGTAGAATATAAGGATAATGGCATATTAGGGTTATGGAATGAAAAATATGTACATATGTACATTGGATTAGGTATAGGGTAAATGTAAATGTAGCATATAGGATGATAGGTATAAAATAAGGGATATAGGATGAAGGTAATGTATAAAATATGCATTCAGGTATTAACTCAATTTTAACAAAGTCTAAAAATTTCGACAAAAATTTGAATTTACAAGAGCAAAATTTTGTACTTACTATTCTTGTACTTCCCTGTAGTGTTGGATGAATGTTGTTGTTCTTTAACAATATTGGATGAAGTTGTCTAAATATCGTAGATAGATAGAGCTTATTTATGCTTCATGTTCTAGCATCCTGCATTGATTCTGGTCCATTGATTGTTGATGTCGTTCAAGTCCCTCTGCAATTGATTCATAATAACTCAGGTCCCTTCTGTCATGTACATTTTTATGCAATATATACATGTTTTTGCTAACATTTCAGGTCCCTCTGCAATTGATTTCAAAAATATTTCAGGTCCCTCTTGCCAACAATACAAGTTCCGTAAATCGATTCAGTTTGCACAACTAAGTATCTTTTGCGAACCTTCCCCCTTGTTGATGGGAAGACTTGTCCTCAAGTCTTGTTTATTTTGGAGGATGATTCCTGCAAACTCAAACTGAAGAAATCGTAAAACAAAATAGAGAATTCATATCGGCCAAACAAGTTGGTTTTCCGATATGAATTTCAGTTTGTATTGTGCCAATATCTTGGATTTTCACAACCAAACTCCTGTATTATTTTTGATCTTTTTCTATTTTTTTTTATTTCTTTTCGAGATTGAGGTGGGGTGTAATGGAGTAGGGAATTATGAAAGCCTATGAAAATAGGTTATATTGAAGTCATGATGTAGTAGTAATTCTGGACTTCAACATCCATGGTCGTGGAGCTTAACATACAGTATGGATGATGGATCAAATCATGAACAATATGAATTCAATATGAAAGGCTTCTTGGGAGATTGATGTGACTTGACATAGTGCGAACTTGACTACTTCTTCTAATGATTGTCTTCATGTCTTCTTGCCTTGATCTAGATCATGTTGTAGGGTTTGTTGATGTTGGTGGTCAGCATCTAAGAGCAAGCTTCAAGAGTTTGATTTTCATTGAATGAACTCAACATCAGGTGAATTTTCACTTTGCTTTGTCTTGAACATTTGAATTCATATTCTGGAATATGAATTTGACTTTGAAAATTACTTCATCCATGGAGTTCACTCCTTCATTCTTCCTATGACCCGCAAAAACATAACACTTGCCTGCAATGCAACATTAGATGATGGAGGAAGAGAGGTGTACAGTCTCTCTTCTTCCAATAAACATGTAAATCATTACAAGAATTGCTTAGAAAACAAGTCCAAATATGATAGACAAACATACTGCATTTATTTACCCCTTTGAGGAATGGTGGCCAGCCTAGACCTCCTAGCGGTATTTTGTTTACAAAATATTTGTTTATATCAGACAAGTGGGATTCCAAGCCAAGTTGAAGTGAATTCATATGGCTACCTCCTGTATAACGAGGTTTTCCAAATAGTTTAAATAAATATGGTAAAAATTATAAGGTGCCATTTTTTATAGAGTTGCTTGTTAATTTAACTAAACCAATAGTCACTGTTGAAGCGTAACCTTGATAAGATCGGATCAATGTGATTCCACTTGGATATTAAAGTAGATTCATTTTTATCTTTCCAGTAGAAACAGTTTTTAAAAGTTCTTAGGCTTGATATCAGAAAATTGGTGATGAACAGACCTAAGAGGCAAAGTTTTACTATATTGTTTTGGAGACATGCAGTCACTAAATGTGGCATAGATTTTTCCTTTCACCTGCAAATGGGATGATGCAAATTGTATCTTAGACTAGACTTGAATATATATCTCACATATAAACGAGGTTTTGAAAAGAAGCTGATTTGGTATATCAAATATGCCAATGAACAATCAAGACCTAGAATTGTCACCATGCAGATTTTTCGACAAGCAGTTAGTATTTCAAGAATAAATTCTTCATATGATACCTGATTGAAGTGATTCAAATTGATTTGGAAACTATATTCCAAGGGCTATCTTCCCTATTAATTTCAGATAAAAATGTTTCCATTAGACACTTCAAATAGAGGCTGTACTAACTCTGTCATCAACATGTCACTTGAGACCTAGTTTTGATTTTTATTTGTGATATAAATTGAGAACTTCAAAATGGATTCCAAAACTAGATTTCAAGAGATATGTAAAATAACAACATGATTTCAAAATGATCCTATATGGTTACCCAAAATAGGCTTGTTCTTACTGCATTTTGCCATGTAGTCCTTTCAAGTGAATATTGATCAATGATTTGAAGAAATTGTTTGAAACAAATTTATTATGGAAGGCTTATTGCGAATTCATTCTACTTGTTTATTTATTCTATTCTATCCTATTCTATTTTAGAAAAATAATTCATTCTCTCAAGTATAAGAAAATTTCCAGTGCATCCATTTTCGTAACAAGATCATAAGTGAACTCATATCCAAATTTGAAAATAATACTTTAATGTATGTTTGGACATGAAAATTTTTCTGATCATAAAGATTTGATGAGAAAGAATGTTGAAGAATGGAGTAGTGTTGTAACCTATTCTTTAACATCATCTTGTCAATGAAAATGGATTTTTTAGTTTGTTTTTTTTTTTTTATGTTTTTATTGGGGGGTTTTGTTTCGGAAACCTAATTTTAGGATCTCTATTTCTAGGCATAAAGAAACATAACTAAAAGAAATGTATACTAGCTAATTTTTAGTGTTTTTGTTTATCTTCTATTTGACTATGCTGATAATTACCTCCCTGGCAACGGCGCCAAAATGTTGAGCTAATTTATTGACTAAATTAACACAAGAATTTAATTATCAATCCGGGTTTGTAAAACTTGGAGGCAAATCCACTGTATATGGACATCAGATATAATCAAGTTTAGAAGATAAAATTTTAAGATTTAAAGAAGTACATATTACAAATATAAACCTATTTTAACAATTTCTAATTCATTTATGTAATATATGAGGGAAGAGGCTCCTAACTTAGGAGAACCAGGTTGTCCTTCCCTACAATACTACTTTCATGAAGATAAATCTAAGAGCACTAATTAACAATGGCTTATGATGCAGAAGATGTAAAAGAAGAGGCTCCTAACTAAGGAGGTCCAGATTGTCCTTTTTCACAATCCTATTATATCACAATCACCATTGCTTCAAACCAGAAATGCATAAATAACTTCAAATGAGAAATGGAGAATGAAGTTCAGTTTTAGTTCAAGATCAAATAGAAGGGGAATTTAACTTAAATTCCTTTGTGTCCCTTCATATGTAGATTAGAATTAAACCAATATTCATTCAACAATCATCACACATCTAAATACATTTGAAACAAAAACTAGTCTATGAAAACTATGAAAATTGAACTAAGAAGTGTACTTAGCTTGGTGTGGGGGCCCTCCACCCTTGCCTTGCACACTTGAAGAAATCTCAGCTACAAAAACTTCAGTAAATCAACCAAGCATGAACAACAAATTAAAATGAAACCAATTCTTCAAATTAGCTCTCCCAACTCAAATTATACAAAAGTTACATATAAATTCCATTCCCCCAAAACCATCAAAGTCTTGGCTTTAAATAGAGGTTTAATGAAACAAACTGATATATATTATCTCTAACACTCATATCTACTCATATCCACCTATCTAAGTCGAACTCATCCAATTCATCCCAAGAAATTTGGTCAATCCCATAAAATCTCAAAACTGCCCTATTTCCTAGGGATTTTCTGGTGACTAGTCATGTTTATTGTTATGATAGACCTAATAAAGATTTTTACGGCCGAACCAAGTGGATTTAGCTTAGTACTAGTTCCCTAGTTGCCAAACTGTCCATCCATGCATTCAACTCGTGCCCAAGTGTCCTGAAACCATATCAACCATATAGCTATTACGGGAATTTCTGAATCAGCCAATTTTGCACTAAAAATCAAACTTTCATAAAAACTTTAGAATTTGAAAAATTAAAATTAAATACCTGAATAGATATCAAATATATGTCAAAATGGAATAAATGAATGGAAAATGGATGGAAAATATATGGATTAAGTAGGTTCCCTCATGTGGAGACCAAAGGCGAGGGGCCCGACGGGCGAATGGGAGTACGGTGGCAATTGATTTTAGAGTCTTTGCCCGGCGGTGTTAACCGGGCGCTTATTCATATTGTCAATGTGTGGTGTCTGCGTTAATTTTGTTTTTAAACCCTTTTTCGTTTTGAGAAGAAAGAAAAAGTGTGTTGCGTAAGCGAAAAATAAATATGCGTAGGAATTGTATAGATTAATGAAAAATGAGAACATTTAACGACTAACTATGCATCGAAATCTAACCCAAAAATTCGGGTCTCTCAAAAACTATAAAAAAGAGGGGGGAAAAAAATCTATTCAAAACACACACATAAAAAGGAGGTCAATAGATCTGGGGTCGAGGACGGGGATGCAGGGATAAAGCTGGCCGAAAAGAGGTGCGGATCACGGCCAAAGACGGAGGCAAGGTGGCTGGAAAAAGGAAGGAAATCATCAAAAAACGGAGGGGGCAAGGGGGAGGCCCAGAAAGTAGGTCCAAACAAAACGACAGGAGGTGATTTGGAAGGAAGAAAGGCTGATTTCAAAGGATCTGAAAGAGAGGTAACAGATCTGGAAAAAAGGAGGTTGAAGCTCTGAAAAACAGACGGCTGAAACAGCTTAAAACTCTTCCACGAAAAGTGGAGGGTACTAAAGCCCTAGGGGGCTAGGTTCCCACTTAGATGAGTAAAAACATATCAGAACTTGGTCAAAACGGGCTAAGACAGAGGCTAGAGGACCCTGGCAGAAGCTGCAGCAAAACCCAGAAAATTTGCTGAAAAAATGGCAGGTTGCAGTTTCTGACCTGTTTTCAGTGCAGGTCACAGAAAAGGGGTAGAAAAGTGCAACCTGGAGGTCCAGGTCGCAGGTTATGGGCCAAAAAGTGCGACCCCCAGTTCCGGTTGTCTCGGTGGCAGATTTTTAGAAAAGTTGCCATCTCAGTTGCGGCTGGTGTCGCTTACCTGCGCAATAGGGCCAGAAACACATGGAAGTTAGAAATTTTAATGTTTTAGGGTTTTATGTGAGGAAAACAACATAAAAATAGGAAAAATAAATAGCTGAAAAGAAACCCTGGGGTTTGGGTAAGTACAGATATCTAAGAATATGGCTTGTATTTAGAGTCGTAATTTAAAGCACTCGTGTGGAGTCGCCATTTGTTAGTATGAATCCTTTGTCGGGAAATTAATAAAGGACCACTTTAGCTACGCACTTAACTAATAGCCCTAGCAATAGAAAGTGAGAACGATATCTTTAGATATGAGTTGGATTAGACAAGAAAATAAGCTGCAAAATACCGGATCTATGTATGGAAAGACATTAATTAAAAACAAGGGTTTGCTCCATATACCAATAGACAAGACAAGAACAATTTTTGAAAGAATTTTTGTATTAATGGGGCACCTGGGAGGAAAACAAGAAGGAGTATCCAATTCCCCTTAGTTGGATGGGTTCTTGGAAGTCCTCGGCACTTCAGATCTAAGATTCCTCTCTCTAGTTGATGTAGAAAACCCAATGCAAAGAATAGAGCTCAATGGGAGCAAATGATGGAGATATGTGACCAAGTGTATAGATCCAGAGTGATCTAATAGGCAACAAAAGGTGAAGAATGATGGGAAGAACCCTCCTGATATAACAAAATATTGGGTCATTCTAGATCTTGGTGCATGGGTTAACCAGGATCTAGTCAACTTTATGGAATATTTTATTATATTTGTTGGAGGGAAAAGGTATTTGACTTGGGTCAAATTCCTTAATTTGTTAAAAATAAATAAATAAATGATTTATTTATCTTTTTAAGGAAGTGGTTAGAAGATAATCAAATAAATAATGATTTATTTAATTATTTAAGGAGGTGGTTAAAAGCTAATTAAATAAATAGTGATTTATGTAATTATTTGTGGGTGATTTGGTCATATTTAACAAGGAATATCATCTAAATAAGGTTTAAATGATTATTCCTAGAAAATAATAAGATAAATAAAGGTTTATCTAATTAATTTCTTTAATTTTGGGTTAAACATATTTGGGAATAATAATTAAAATATGGTTTAATTAATTATTCCATGGGGAAAATCAAACAAATATGGGTTTGTTTTAATATTTCCTTTTGGGGTTCTTTGTTTTAACATAGTGGCTTGATTTTGTGGTAAAAGCGGTCTTACATGGTGTACTTGGGTCCATCTAATGATAATAAGTTAGATGACCAAAAAATGAGATATAGCAATAGTGAAAAAAAAAAACGAAGGGATGATCCTAAGGACAACAGTGAGACTAAGATCCCTAATGACATTCAAAACAGTTAGGCTCATAGTCATGAAAGAGATAAGGGAAAAGACAAAGAGGGCAGCCAAAATGAAGATGATAACAATGTAGAAAATGAGGACGCTGAAGACAACATGGACACCAATGAAACCAAAATCAGTGAGAAAATGGGCAGTCACGAAAACAATGAAGAAAGTGAAGAGGGTGATAATTAAAATGAATATCACAGCAGTGAAGAGGTAAGCAGCAGTCAGGGTGATGAAGAGGAAGACATGGAAACAAACGATGACAACCATGATGAAAACACCAAAATAGGAAAGGGAATTTTTTTTTCATTGGTATACCAAAGAGGGGAAATTCATGTGTTTTCTACCTCAAAAAGGCAAGGGGCCATGCCTTCCACATCCACTAAGCCACTAGATAAAGGAAAAGAAAAGGTAAAGGAAGAAGAAGAATATCAGCATGAGGTTTAGAGAGAGTTTGAAATCATCCAAGTTTAGAGTGAAAAAGAAAATGAAGCAAGGATCTCAAACTTGCTCCTCCAAGACAAAAATGCTCAAATCAAAGACTTGGAAACCAAGTTGGCTAGAGCTAAGAATGTTATTCTTTTTTATGAGATGGAAAACATGCAAATGAGTACACAACATGCCATTTATGAGGCCAGGGAAATTAGATCCTGGAAAGAATCTCAAAGGGAAAAGTTAAAGCTAGAAGAATTCATGGGCACCTATGAGGAAAGTGAGGATGAAGAAGGGCAGTCTAGGAGGAGACCAAGAACCATGGGTTTGAAGAAGGCCTTGGAAAAACAAAGAGAACAAGAATAATCCTTGGCAGAGCAGCTCCCTCTAGATGACCTTCTTGCCATGAAAATAGAGCATGAATGGGAGCCTTGGTTAGAAAGAGAAAACATACAAATGGAGGCTAAATTGGAGAAAGAAAATAAAGATCTTGATCTCCAAAGGATGATTACCAAGCATTATGCTCGGAGAAACCAAGTTGCAAGTGATAAACTCAAAAAGGCCCATGCCAAAATACAAGAACTCAAAGGGGCAAAAGACCAAGAAAACCTTGGAATCTTGGCTGAGGCTTCTTTACAGGCCTCTCAAACCCCATGAGGAAGACATCCACCAATATTAAGAGATTTTTGACAGTTTTTGGTTTTTTGCAAATTTAGAGGCCTCTAAGCGCAACACCCCTGGCGCTACGCTTTCATCTCAGGCATCCCCAGGAGGAAAAATTTGCATTTTTGGAATCCTCACATCAATTACATTATGCTCACCAAATTCCAAAGCATTTGGAGCATTTTTGATGCCTCAAAAGGCCAAAAAATACCTCATTTTCACCTTTCTGCCTCATTTTCAGGCCTGGCGCTGTGCTTAGAGCAGTTTTGGAAAATTTTCATTTTTGACAGGTAAATGGAGCTCAATCATAAAAAAAGGGCATTTTTAGAAATTAAACTCAGCAAATATTCCAACGGGCCATCACAGAGAAAATTCCAACATCGGGAAGGTCATCCAAAATTGGTTGCAAGTGGACCCAGTTTCTACCCGTGAAGGCGCTATGCGTTCAGACCTCACTGTGCGTTTTTGGCCAAAAAGTCAACAAAAGACACTCATTAATGGAAAAATGGTATTTTAGTGTTTTTTGAGGCAAATCACTCCAGAGTTAGGTTCTAGGAGTTATTTTTGCATTTATTTCATGAGATATTTTGTTCCTTGGGCGTTGCATTGTCTCTTCGGCATAAATGACATTTATGGATGATTTCGACATTTTCAAACCCTAGTTAGGGTTTTTTTCCCTCCTTTGCTAGATAAATAGACCATGAGGGCCTTATTGTAAAAGTTTGGAATTTTATGACTCTTTAGAGAAATATATGGTTTTTTGGAGATTGAAGAAGAAATTGGTGTTATGGAACTTGTGAATGGCTTGTTTTGATTGATGATGGAGAAGGCTTGCTTGCAGGATCCCTGAGCTTGGTTAATGGTGATGTTCTTCTATTCAGTTCATGTTTTCTTATGTAAAATGTTGATTCATCCTTCTATACTACTGTAGGAAAAAGGTTTTATACTAAGAAATGTTTTTGAAAGGCACCTTAGCTATGTTTGTTCTTCTCTGCCTCTATGTTTTCCTCTGTTAGGTCAACTTAGAAAATTCTTAGTTGCTCTCTAGACCCACCCAAGCTTGTTTATCTCATGAATGATTCAATACAGTAGGTATCAAAGATGTTTTATGGTTAGCCCTGCTTGTTTGATGTCACTAAAACATTGTTCTTGAGATCTTTCTCTGAAGTGCCACTAATTAGGTTTGCCAAAGAGGCTATGTTTCGATCATACCCTTTGTCCATGCTTGAATAGTTGTTTTGGAGATATTTATGTCTATGATCAATGATTTTTAGTAGTTCCCTCTTCTTTGATTAAATTTATATGTTCATCTTAAATGTTTTCTAACCTTGAAGGTGAAATCACTAGAAGTTAAATGAGTTTCTCGCCTTCTAAGTTTCATTGGATTATTTGTCTGAAATGCTTATTTGCTTGAGTTGAATCAAAGAGTTATTGGTTTGCGCCATATTATGATTACTTCTTTATGTTGAAATAGTGTTGAAATCTCTTCTTGTTTAAGTATTTGAAAAAGGATTCTTAATTTCCCTTTGCCCTACTTTCTCCACAAACTTGATGTTCATTTCATTTCACACAAACCTTGAAAATCCATTTGACCATGCTAGATTTACCCTGTGATGCACCCTGATTCATTTTTGAACTCTCCATGACTTTTCATTGACTCCATAACCCAATGACTTGAATATTCCCTTACTCCATCTATTCTACTTGATCATCTACCCAACCAAAACAAACAAAAAAACCCTAAACTTAACAACCAGCCTAAAAGCAAACAAGTTCACATCCTTTGCTCAAAATAGAGAGAGTCCTCTCTGAGTCCAGGAAGGCTAGATCCTAGGACTCCAAAGATTGGTCTGATGTTACCCTGTGCATTTGGTCTTGCCAATCTTGCAAATCATGGGAACCTAACACCATTAACTCACTATTTTCACAATTCCATGTTATTCCATTCTTCCTAGACATACCTAGATCCATTTGGCCTTGCCAACTTTCCCTTTGAACTATCCTTGACTCATTTTTTACACCTTTCAAGACCTTTGCAAACTCCATAGTCCAATGGATTGATACTCTCTCACTCTATTAAACCTGCTTTACAACCTACCCAACCCACCAAACAAACAAACAAACCCTAATCCCTATAGCTATCCTAAAATCGAATCCATAAAAATCAAAAAATTAAACCCTTTACACAAATATAGAGAGAGCCTTCTCTGAGTGCAGGAAGGCTAGGTCCTAGGACTCCAAAGACTAGTTTGATGCTACCCTTGTACATTTGGTCTTGCCAATCTGACACATTACGAGGACCTAACAGAAGAGAAAGTACATGAGGAAAATGGACAACATGCACTAGTAAATTTTTCTCAATTTCCAACGGCCACTTCGTCACTATTCCGACACAGAGTCATTGCAAGACTGACAGTTTGAGGCTGGAAAAAATCTAGTTAGCCTTAGAGTCACAATTCTGACGTTTTCCAAGCCATCGCTCTTCCGATGTTTTTAAACCATCGCTCTTCCGATGTTTTCCCAAGCGTCGCTCTTCTGATGTTTTCCAGGTCGTTGCTCTTCCTACATTTTCCCAAGCATCTCTCTTCTGATGTTTTCCAAAGCGTCACTCTTTTGATGTTCTCCAAACCGTCGGTCTTCCGACGTTTTTCTAAATTGTTGCTCTTCCAATGTTTATCAATTGTCACACAACTATCGCAATTACGATGAAATGTCTTTCGACATTACAAAGCGTCGCTCTTCTGATGCTTATGAAACGTCATTATTCTGATGAATAAGTAAAAATATTTAAAAAAAAAGGATCGTCGCTCTTCCGACACTTTGGAGGCGTCACTCTTTCGATACTTTGAAAAAAAATTTAAAAAAAATTAAATATATTCTCTAATTCTCATGTTATAAGGTATCACTGCTTTTCTTTGTCATGCCGTTTTGGGTTGGTTTAGTCAGGCTCGAGCAGGAGTCGGGATTTTTCTTCCATATGAAGTATTTTGAGGACTAGGTCCTTGGTGGAGAGTGGGAAGAGCAGGAGAGATACTTTTTGGTTTTACGAAACTGGATGACAATCGATACTCCATGAAGATATTTTTTGAAATCAGGAAGAAGAAATATTTAGAGGCATTGGAAAAGTAAGTTAAGATAGCACAGTCAAATTCACCAGTTTCTGTGTTTTATGCTTTCTAGTCTATCTCTTTCTATGGAAAATTGGAAATTTATGATTTTATAATAAATATAGATGCCTATCATGGAGAATAGATTGACTCATGTTATAAGCCTATCACCAAACGCATGTTAGATTGACTCAGCCAATCTGAATTGTGAGTTTTACAAAGAAGACTTATTTATCTCTGTGAATAATACAATAAAACCAAAACTAAACACTCAATTTGCTTTTTTTCTGATCTAATTTTACAATCGATAACCAGTAGACCTGTCAAATATCAAGAATACACAGGGAATTGTAGTATGTAGTATCATCTATGTACAAACTTAACATTATATGGACATTGAAAAATTCAGTATTATGTAAAAATTAAAATGTATTCTTTTATTATTTCTTAATTTAACTTTCATTTTTTTGTATTCCTGAGTTAATTCCCAAGTTTTCCTGACTCTAAGCCAACCCTTACTCTTCAGCCTCACCAAATCATTCTTCAAGTAAAGTCTAGTAACTTTGATCCTTTCTAAATGCAGAAATTGGAAAATGAATTCGGTTTTATGTCTTAGGTTGATGTTATAATGCAAGTTTTAAGCAACATGATGATATTGAGAAAAGATTCAACCGTTGACTTCATATGAAAATGCATCAAGCATTACTTTATGTGTATTTTCAAGACTAGTTTTTCTATTTGCACCTAGAAATAATTTTTTTCATGGATCTTTGTTTTCTTAATATAAATCATTATTTCATTAATCCATTGATGAGCATCATGAGTGGGATGTTCTTTTCTTACAATATGGATGATCAGTTAATTAATGAGGTACAGTTTTAAGGTGTGAAATAGATATCATGTATATATAACCTTTTTTCAAATGGATGTCTTTCCATGGCAGACTGAGCCAAAGCTGTATAAATACTAGTAAAGGACCTAAAAGCATTTGCTTCCTTCAATGAGGAGCTATATAAGGAGATAACACAACTTCTGAATTTAGATAATTTCAGGTGCTTGTTTTCTATATATAATAGGTTCTTAATTTTAAAGTTATAACATTCTGAATTGAGCAGGATTAATTTTATCTGTATTCGCTAACGAACCTGTATGTGAATCAGAGAAAATGAACAACTTTCAAAGTACGTGGATACCAAATCATCTAGGAACATCATGTTATTGGAACTCAAAAAGATTATAGAAGCTAATCCTCTATTCCGAGAAAAGTTATAGTTTCCTGCACTTAAAGCATCTTGATTGCGGACACTTATCAATGAAAGGTTTGAAAAGTTTTCAAGCCTGTTTATTTTGGATATACCAGTATATTGCAAGTATTTATTCACTGGGTTTTAGAAGGCTGTGATATTTCTCCAACAACGTAAAAGTGTCTTAAAAGTGGAGCATGGCTTGCACTTGCCTCTATTTGTGAATTTACACCACTTTAGGATTCTTTTCTAAGGGAGCATGAATGGAAGTGGGGATGTATGTATTTGGGTATTTAGGTCTAATCCAAAGCGGCCCCTTTTACTCTCCATCCATGACCCTTTTTACTGCTTTAAATTTGACCTCCTCATGCCTTATTGAAGATGATAGGGCCAATAATTTGGCATCTCCTAAATATTGGTTTGGATCCCATATGGTCAGATATGGAAGAACTAGGTTATGAAGGTAAAATTCAACAACCTTGGCCTAGCTTTCTATGTTTCATTGTAGGAAAAATTCAATTCTTATCTCAAACCAGCACCATTTCTCCTCAAGTAATAAGGAGCGGGTATTTGATGGTTTCCTGCAATTTATTGCCTCTAAAGGTGTGATCAGGTTTCTCAGAATGTTTCTCTAGAAAATTCATCGTGTGTATCCTATTCAGAAACAAAGAAGTATTAGCATGAATGTGAGGACACAAGGTATACCTGCCCATAAATATACCTTCATATATAATAGATCTCAGGTCAAAAAGTACTTCGATCCCACATGATTCTTTAATTTTAGATATTTGGCTTCCATGTTTTCTGGATGTTGCAGTTCATAATGATGTTAAGAAAGGTCAAGAAGTTCCTAAAACTTCTTCTGAAAGCATTAATCATGCAGATCAAACGAAATTAGTCTATAATGACAATGCATCAGAGTTTTTGGAGCAAACATTGAATGAATCTATATCAGAGAAAATTAGAAATTTCCGATCAAGTTTTTATATGAGGTATTTGTTTCCCCTATCCATAAATATACATTCATACATAATAGATCTCAGGACAAATGTATAATCTATCAAAACTAGAGCTATCAGCAGAATTGGCAGGTCCAGATCTATATATTCAATATATCAACAAACTTGGCATAGGACATACTATGAAACCTGATGAGGCCAATTTCACTACAGATAAGGCTTATGAATACCACCAATTAGAGGTGGATACGGATACTGAGGCTCTCCTTTCAAGTCTTGATTTGTGATGAGTATTTTTCCCATGTTTATCAGAGAATCATACGCAACGAGCAATGGAAATTTACAAAGCAAGGCAATGGTCTAGGGATGTTGCCAATCTTGATACTCTCATGAATGCCCAAATTGCTGCTACAAAGCAATTTTATAAGTCTTCACCTTTTGGAGACAGTAAAGAGGAGCTGTGGTATGACCCAGATAATGGGCATCTCGCTAATGTGGATATGGAACTAGTTCCTAAAAGTACTTCAATCCCACATGATTCTTTAATTTCAAATATTGGGCTTCCACGATTTCTGGATGTTGCAGTTCATAATGATGTTAAGAAAGGTCAAGAAGTTCCTAAAACTACTTCAGAAGGTGTTAATCATGCAGATCAAACAAAATCAGTCTATGATGACAATGCAGCAGAGTTTTTGGAGCAACCATTGAATGAATCTATATCAGAGAAAATTAGAAATGTCAGATCAATTTTTTATATGAGGTATTTGTTTCCCCTGTCCATAAATATACCTTCATACATAATAGATATCAGGATAAATGTAATACGAAACTCACATTCGAAGATCCTATTCTTTGTGTAGTCTTCATTACATAATTCAGGACTGAAATGTGGAAAAGAGCTGGAGCCAGAATCACATGTTGATCTGGATTTGTAATTGAACCTATTGTTCCAAATTTTTATAAAGTCTCCAAATTGTAAATCTACGCTATTTTGGATTTATGCCTCCATAAATTTTTCTCAATTGAAGCAGAATATCCTAGAGAAACTGGGCATTCCAATGCACCATCAAAGTCTAATATGCAACAACAACTAAATGCAGGAAGATGGAAGTCTACAAGAATACAATGTACTACCTTCATTCACCATAATTCTCAACTTGAGGCTAAGAGGCGGAGCTGTCAGTTTTTAAATATCATTGAACTAGTTTGGTAATATTAATAAAAATAAATTGCAATGAGATTATTTACCTAATGCACCAGTTGTCACCATTGGGACTGTTGCCCTGTCTTCCTCTCTGGTGGTAAGATCCTCAAGTATAACATTCTCTGTCATTTAAACAAAAAACATTATAAGGACAACCATCTGGTATAATTAGAAAAAATTATAAGTGGAAATTAATTACCATCATGGTCCTCATTGATAGTAGCATTGCCAGCCTGGTCCCCACTACAATGATCAGGTTGCACGTTAGGAACATGTTCTTCTGGCAATATTTTTCTCTCAACACACTGCTTTACAACTAGGTTATTTGGCTCGTTGAAAGTGTTGCTCCCTTGATTTAATCAAAGTTGTTAGATATTAAATTTATGGATGAAAACAAACATATTGAAAGGTTAATGTTTTACCTTATCAGGCATTCTGGATCTTAGGACCTGTCCCAAGCTTCTACAATATTCAACTACGGCTTCATAGCTGGAACGGAAAGAAATATTTTTATCCTCATCTGTAGTTTCCGTTCCAAAGTCATCATCCTACATTACATATGATTGTATATTTTTAATGTTATTTGATGGGATTACAAAAACGTTGGAAGGCGATACAATTAATTATAAGATGTTTAGCTACTTACAATTCTTGCGGCTAATTTCAAGTAGCCGCCCTAGCCTAGCTTGTGATGGCCCTTTTTTTCAATCCTAGCTTTGGTTGCCTTAGAGGTGTCAGGAAACCTATCATCAAAAGATTGAAGTCAGATATGACGTAGCACACCTTTATTTTAGACATAGAGAAAATTAAAGCTATTTAATTAAAGTTGTAATTTACCTTGCAGGTCTAGTTGGCATTTTTAATTCTTTCTTTTCCCTTTTCTCTTTTTTGTCATGGATGAGTGCTCTCCATTCACTCTCGGGAACTGTGAGAGGATGCTCGTATCTAGGGTTAAGTTGCAATTGCATCCTATAGGTGTCCCTAGTATATTTCAGATATTTGCGAGCTACTCGAGCCACCGCTATTCTTTCAAATGTGCCCAACCCAAAAAGGGCTTCTAGATAATCTAGAAGTTCCTTTTTCAGGTTAGAATTATGGGAATTCCACCTTTTGCATATGGTTGGGCCAAAAATTACCAACGCATGTCTCTACAAAAACCTGTAGAACTCATTGTTTCCTACACATAAAAAAGATATTATCATTAATTTAAAAATAAAAATCATGATAAAATAGGTTTTAGATAGAGTGCATGAAATAGTTAAAATATTAAACTTACCTGGGAGTTGTACGTTCTTTATAGTGACACCTTCATCGTTCGCCAAAAACATGCCATTAATGGTCCCCGTGGAGCTGACACGTATAGCTTCAGGAAATGCAATAATATATTTGGCAATATCAGCCTCATCACTGCCAACACGTTCATCGGTTGGTTGGGTGTCTTCTTGGGTAGGGTGCATTTCGCAGCTACCACCTAAAGGTGTAGAAGGTGTATGAGAGGGTGGCTCTGAAATATCTTGCCCTTCTGTCCCACTACCACCAACAGCGGGTGCAACAAGTGTCAGATAACGCTACATACAAAAGAATTTTTTTGTTAGTTTAGTTAATGTAAAAATTAAAAATCAAACTATCATAATTCATCTCATGCAGATAAAAAAAATATCCTTTTCATTTTTTGTTATTACCTTATATGTTTCTAGCTGGGTCATAAGTTGTGTTATCCTCATTGCTATTTCAGGTGTTTGAGGTGAAGCGTCTACCAAACGCTCAAATTCCAACGTTGCTTTTGCACCTTTTTTCGCAGCAACATCAATGGACATGGGGATGAAGAAAGCTCTTCCTCGTAGAGGGAATCATCAGGTGTAGCATGGCTAGGTGTCTGCATATTTGAAAAATAATAATATTATTTCAATTATGTAAATAAATAAAATACCTGAAGATAGAGTAATGCTGGCACTTTACATGTTCTTCCGCTGGCCCCTTTCTGCGATCATCCTGTCTCGGGGTTGTTCCTATACTGCCCTAATCAGTCTACCAAATTGCAATAAAATTAGAGTTTTTAAAACTTGAAAACAATATCTAACTTGAAAACACAAAATGAAAAATAATAAGTCTAGTAATTCCTTGACTGAGATTTCCTGAGTTATTGTACCTATGCACAATGAGATTGCAGCGATAATTACTATCACATGTTGACAACTGTAGGATCACTATGTTTTTTCACTGTAATTTGTATCATTGTGTCAATTCAATGCATACATGAAGTATGTTTTCAAATGGAAAGCACTCTAACCATTGACAAGGTAAATTCATATAGGGTTTTTTAATGACAAGAACAACACCTAATCTTTATATGAAACAAAGTCATTTCACAACACTGGGCTAGAGACTATTTCAAACTTATGCTCACACCTTTCTTGATTTATTTTAGTTTTGTTTATGCCATCTCTTAGCTTAATTAATTCACCTTAAAACTATAACAACTATGTAATCAAATAAAACCTTTGTCAAGGTCTTGTCAATATATAGTTCTAGAATCACCTTTGAAAAATATGCCTCCCTTTTAGTCTATGCTAATGGTGTAATTACCTTAGTGATCCATTAGTTGATTCATATCCATATTATTGTGATACATATGGAATAGTTACAACCACATATAGAGTCTCCCTATTTCAGTTCTGTAAGGACCAGAACTGCCTCTAGTTGCAATTTTTGTACAAAAATTTTCCTAGATAATTCTGCAGTGTTGCAACAAAGCCACATTTCAAAGTAATCTCAATGTCTACCAGACAATGCCCCACTAAAATATCCTGAAATTAAAATTGCCAAAAATTATCATTTTTACCTCCTCTTTCCAAATCACTTTTTTTACCATTTTTACCTCCTCTTTCCAAATCATGTTTTCTGACATTTCCAAACAACTGTCACTCTTCTAATAGGTACCTATGCACAATGAGATTGCAGCGAGAATTACTATCACATGTTGACAAGTGTAGGATTACTATGTTTTTTCACTGTAATTTGTATCATTGTGTCAATTCGATGCATACATGAGGTATGTTGTCAAATGGAAAGCACTCTAACCGTTGACAAGGTAAATTCATATAGGGTTTTTTTATGACAATAACGACACCTAATCTTTATATGAAACAAAGTCATTTCACAACACCAAGTTAGAGACTATTTCAAACTTATGCTCACACCTTTCTTGGTTTATTTCAGTTTTGTTTATGCCAACTCTTAGCTTAATTACTTGACCTTAAAACTATAACAACGTCTATGTAATCAAATAAAACCTTTGTCAAGGTCTTGCCAATATATAGTTCTAGAAGCACCTTTGAAAAATATGCCCCCCTTTTAGTCTACGCTAATGGTTTAATTACCTTAGTGATCCATTAGTAGATTTATATCCCTATTAATGTGATACATATCGAACAGTTACAACCACATACCGAGTCTCCCCGTTTCAATTCTGTGAGGGAGAGAACTACCTCTAGTTGCAATTTTTGTACAAAAATTTTCCTAGATAATTCTTCACTGTTGCAACAAAGCCACATTTTAACGTAATCTCACTGTCTACCAGCCAATGCCCCACTAAAATTTCTTGAAATTAAAAATACCAAAAATTACCATTTTTAGCTCCTCTTTCTAAAGAACTTGTAGAGTATCTAAGATGAGAAACATTTATCATAGGCTAGTGTCCTTCCAACCAAAGGGGAGATGGTTTCATGGGAACATGAGGAATGCCATTTGTTCACATCCGATGCTACCACATATTCATTCTCAGAGGGATTTTTCTATTGAAACCTCTTAGCATATATAACAAAAGACATTCCTGCTTATGGAAGTGCATGATTGATTTATAAATTACCTTCAAAGTGGATGGATTTAATGATGAAAATGTTTCCAGATGGATGCTTTGCACTCTGGAAAGACAAGCTTAGGCTTGTGGTCTCCCTGAGTAAGATGGAGTAATAACAGTTAAGTATTTCTGCAATAGATATGCTAGGATCAGGAGAGTGCTAAGTGCTACTAAAGATCTCATGCAATATAATGACATAATTGGTAGTGTCATGCAGAATTGGTAATTTCATGCAATATTTGTTTGACATAATGATTGATTTGTTCTAATGATGCAGGAATTGGTAGTGTCTGAATATCAATCTAAAATATTTGAGTGGTAGGGCTTGATGTTCGTTATAATTCAAGAGAACTTAATTCAAGTCTTTGATTCAATGAAGGAAATAAATTGAGACTCCTATCTCATTTTCCTTTTTATGCTCTACCCTCTAAGTGACATCATCAGCACATCCATATACACAACCTCAACTTCAGTGTAAATTGTTGATGTTCGGTGGCATCATTTTTATACTCTTAAGGTATAGACATCTTGATCACACCATCAAGCAGAGGGAGTAATTAATATTCTATATAAAATGTAATCCTCTTTATGTTTTGAAGGGGTAGTCTCCTTGAAACCTTTTATATCATAATTCATCCTTGAGACCTATAACAATATTATTGAATCGTGCTAGCAGAGTTGTCATCCTTTGAAAGGGATGTAGCACAGATGATTAGATCCATCATTATTTAAGGAAATCTGGAGGAAGTTTTTTTTTAGGCAGACAAAAGTCCATAAAGAATATATGGGTTGCAATTTTTGAAAGTTTCTTCCTTTTTAAAGGACTAGTTTATGACCCTTTGGATTAGAATCTTGTAGCAGTTCTTACAATCACAAAGAACAGAAGTACCCCACCGAGGAAACATTGATGGAGTGGACTAAACAGTCTCTAATTTTGATTTATCATTGGGCACCTTGACTTTATGATCTTAAAAGTAAGTCTGCATAAGGAGCTATTCTATCCAATAACTATTATAAGGAATATCATGTCAAAAGACTTGATAAAAGAAAATTCATGACTATTGATCTAATGACTCTAAAAATGATTCCATATATCTCTGGTTGCCTAAGAAATTGCATGAAAACTTTAAGCAAAATAATATATGAAATATGGATCCTTAATTAAGAGAAGACCAAAGGCTCTTTTTTTTTCTTGAAGGGAGATCCAGATCACCTATCAAGAGACTCTTTCTTTAGCCTCTTATCTATCACAGGAAGGTTGAAGTTATTGAGAAACTTTCTGATAATTTATGACATGGTAAGGTTTCTCAAGCTCACCATGTTCTGATCTCATCTTAAAATCAGGTATGGTTTTGCATTCATATTATCTGTCTCTACATTAGAAGTTGAGTTTCATATATAATAAGTCATAGTCCTGGGCATCACTTAAGTGTACCAAATCCTAGGTCGGATCATATTTCAGAAGGTTCCATTTCCTCCATCAAATTCTGGGTATAATGATCATTGATTTATTCAGCAGTTAAGCTCTAATTCTCTTATCATCCCATTTTGAATCATCCAAGAGCAATCTCATCAAGAAAATACCTTTGATATTTACAGCACATAACTGAGGCTAGCATGGAGCAAGAAGG
The DNA here is from genome assembly GCA_034641835.2 of Pinus albicaulis. Taxonomy (NCBI): domain Eukaryota; kingdom Viridiplantae; phylum Streptophyta; class Pinopsida; order Pinales; family Pinaceae; genus Pinus; species Pinus albicaulis. The sequence goes on from CM076571.1 coordinate 316,587,342, forward strand.
ACAAGTTTTTCTCTGTTTTAGGGTGCGTACTTCTTGCAAGACTAAGCCGCAGGTGTGAGGAGAGGTTAAGGGTACTTCTGTGTTTTTTTATGGTAATTATTCCTCTGTTCTGGACCGCAGTGAATAGTAGCCTGTGGAGGAAGGTTAGAGGGCATTGTAATCATAACAGTGACATATTTCACTCATTTATAAAGTATAATAGACACATAGAGTTTCTTCAAACATTTTGCATGCAACAAAAAAACTACTATTGAATATTGAAGAAACCACATTGACATTTTGTCGTCTACCAATTAATTCAAGAGTTTCTTCGATGTCGCCTTAGCAAATTAATGTTTCCTTTGACATGGCCCTATCAGATTAATCCTTGCACTGATGCAACCCTTTCAAATCAATAAAGTGAGATAAAGCGGAGTCTGGCTGTGGGGAAGGAGAATAAAGCGGGGTATCGCTGTGGGGAAGGAGATAGATGCAGGTCTAGCTTCTGGGGAAGGAGAAAAGAGCGTGCGGGAAAGAAACTAAATTGTGAAATGTATGAGAAGTGTAAAAATCAATGCAGGGAAGACCGGCGGGCGCCCTTCTGTAGTCAAAAATTTAAAATTCAATTTATTAAAGAATAAAAATATCTACCCCCAAATTTAATTTTTCCTTAGTTTGGATTAAATTAGACATTAAACTTGTTAGAATTAATGTTGGAGGATGATTAAAATTCTTAACTTTAATAGATCAACTCAATTGTGAACATATAGATTATTATAAACTTTGTAGTGTTGCTTTCTTCCTTTTACCAAAGTGGGTGAAAGGAACATCTCAATGTGGGTTAAAGGAAAATATTACAATAGTCTTGAAGGTACATGTATTAGGGACTACATTAATGTGATAGATTTGGTGGATGCATACATGAAGCCTTAGTTAATGTTTGTCCTAGTGAAGTAGAGTTATATAATGTTGGACCGGGAAAGGGTATATAAGATATAACTATAACATGAACTTAGGTGATTTGATATGGGCGCCCTCAACTGAAATGACCCGGCCCAAACGGGTTTGGGTGGGCGCCCTCAAATGAAACGACACGGCGCGCCCGACCGAACGAAGGCACAAGGGAGAAAACAGCAAATGGGATGCACGAACGTGCACAAGGCACTTGTGCGGTCACAACTTAGAAAATTTGATACGGCCACCCTCAAACAAAATGACCTAACCTGAACGTGTTTGGGCAATCACCCTCACATGGCACTACATATCACGCATGACTGAACGAAGGCACAAGGGAGCAACCGACAAACGGGCTGCACGAACGTGCACGGGGCACCCGTGCAGTCATAGCTTAGAAAATTTAATATGGCCACTCTCAACCAAAATGACCTCACCCAAACACATTTGGGCGAGCGCCCTCAACTGAAATGACCTGACCCAAATGAGTTTGGGCGGGCACCCTCAACCGAAACGACCCGATCCAAACGCGTTTGGGCAGGTTCCCTCAACGAAGTGACACGGCGCCTAACAGAATGAAGGCACAAGGCAGCAAATGGCAAACGGGCCGCACAAACGTGCAAAACCTCCCTTAGAGGATCCAACTTGAACATGTTTACTGTGGCGCCCTCACACGGCATGACCCGACCCGCCTGAACGAAGGGCACTCAAGGGAGAAAACAGAAAAAGGATTGTGCGAACATGCACAAGAACCATTAGTGGTCACAACTTAGAATTTTTTATGCGACCACCCTCACATGACCCAACCCAACCTGACCCAACTAAACCCGCCTGAATGTGTTTCCTTGGGCACCCTCACAATATGCACAACCTAACCTAACCCGACCCGAATGTGTTTCCTTGGGTGGCATCACATGACTGGACCCGACCCACCCAAACACATTTCCCTGGGCTCCCTCATGACATGGCCCGACACGACCCGGCCCGATGAGACATGTTCCTTGGGCGCCCTCACATGACCTGACCTGACCCAATCCTCTTGAACATGTTTCCTTGGGTGCCCTCACAGTACAACACGACCCAACCAGACCCAACCCGAATGTATTTCCTTAGGCGACATCACACAACCCAACCTGACCCGATCTACCTGAACGTCGAATGCACGAGGGAGAAAATGAAAAATGGTTCGCATGAATGTGCACAAGGTACATGGGTGGTCACAACTTAGCATTTTTTATACGAATTGACCTCCCTCACATGATTTGACCCGAACGAGTTTGTTGTGGCACAATACCGACACTTATCTCCAAACGTCGCAATATCGACACTCAAGCCTCATCATATCATGTATGACACCCTATAAGGATTGGTATTGAAAATATGAAGAATATGACATAGGGGATGACTATCTAGAAGATGACTCTACCACTAGGATAATTAGTCAAGGTAAATTTGACTAGTACTAAAGGATTGTTGGAGTATAAAATTTTCATGAGTACCACATCTTTTCAAGGTAGCTAGGGATATAATATTTATAAGTCAAATGGGTGATGCAATCATGCATGTCATATTTAAGAAGGATTCATGTAAGATGATTTGTGGTGTGATGGTGTTGATAAGAGGTGTTAAAATTGGCATATTATATAAGTTGTAAGGGCATATTGACCAAAGTGGTTGCAATAGTGCAAATGTTCATAAAACGTATGGGTAAACCCTCTTGTTTAGTCAACAAGACCATGTTGTAGCATTAAAAGATGTGACACAATGGAGAGAAAATAATTTGAGTTATGCAAATAAAAGGTATGATTAAATTTTTGTATAGTAACTCTCTAAAAGTCGCTTTATGTGAATATTGTAGTTATGGGAAACAAAATCGTGTTAAATTCCCATTTGGTACTGCAAGGGCCAAGAGAACTATGGAGTTAATTAATAGTAATGTATTTGGGATAGTACCAATGCAATGACTAGGTCTATCCATATATTATGTTTTCTTCATTGATAATTTCTCCACGATGACTTGGATATATTTCCTAAGGAAGAGGTCTAAGGTTTTCAATAAATTTCAAGAGTTCAAATCTCTTATGGAGAACCAAATAGAATAAAGGTAAAGGTTATGATAATTGATAACAAAAGTGAATTTTATGGTAAATAATTTAAGAAAATATGCAAATAACATGGGATATAAGCTCCCCAAACAACTACTCCATACACTCTTTAGAAAAATAAATTCATTGAGAGAATTAATAAGATGTTGATGGAAAAGTGAAGGAGTGTATCCAATAATGCAGAACTAGCATAAGAATTATACACAAAAACAATCAACATTGTGTGTTACCTTGTGAATAGGTCTTCATCATCAACATTGGTGACAATACTCCACACGAAGTATGGCTTTTTAAGAAACCATCACTCGCACATCTTAGATTGTTTGGATTTGATGCATTTTTCCATATTCCAATGGAAAAGAGGAAAAAAATGGATAACAAGTAAATCAAGTGTATTTTCATAGACTATAAGGATGGAATGAAATGATAGAAGATATGGAATTATGTGACAAGGAAGATAATTTATAGTCAAAAGTGATCTTTAGGGAAGTAAGGTGTAATTATAAAACATAATATACTTCAAAAAAGAAGGAAAATAGAATTTATTATTGGACTTGTAGTTGGAGTAAAGTGACTTAGATGAGTCAACAAATTTAGCCAAAGATTTGGAACATCAAACTTTGATTTTGAGGAGATCTAGTTGATTAAGGAAAGATATTGAAAGGTATACCCAACATGCTTTTCGATCTTCTTTTTGTTATCTTCCATTGAGGATGAACCTAGGAAATTTGAGGAGAGAATCAACTTGATACATGGTTAACTTTGGTCAAGAGCTATGAATGAAGAAATGGATTATTTGCATAAGAATAAGACATGGCGGATTTGGCCAAGTTACTTATTAGAAGGAAGAATTTTGGTTTCAATTGGGTGTTAATGGAAAAGTTGCATTCAATAGATCAGGTTAGGAAATACAAGGCTTGACTTAGGGCAAAAGGATATTCCCATTCCCAAGTCAACGGAGTCAAATTCAGTAAGATATTTTCCCCTATTGCAAAATTTAATTTCATTAAATTAATAATGTCTTTGGTTGTGGATTTTTATCTCGATATATGACAATTGGATGTAAAGATAACAGTTCTACATAGTGACCTAGAGTAAGAATATACATGAAATGACCTGAAATTTTTGTAGTAAAGGGAAAGCCAAAGTTAGTATATAAGCTGAAAATTTTCATTTATGGTTTGATGCAATCACTTAAGATACGGTACCATAATTTTGACATGTACATCCAAGGATTGGGATTTTTGAGAAGCAAAGTTGATCACTATGTATATCTCAAGTCAAAAGGTAGGTATTTCATATATGTAGTGTTGTATTTTGATAGCATCTTACTAGTTGGAAACAACATAGGTGCAATCAGGAAAGTGAAGATGTAACTATCCTTCAAATTTGACATGAAGGATCTCAATATTGTAAGTTTCATTCTTGGAATGGATATCATCAAAATAATACGTAGTGAAGAAACTATTGGTAAATCAGAGAAAGTAAGTTGTGAAAACCTTGAAGTGTTTCAAAATGTATATTGTACTAAACCAGTGAAGGTACCAATTCATGTCAAGGAAATACTGATTGTTGATCAATTTCCAAAGACACGAGAAGAAAGAGAGGACATGGCTTATGTTTCATATGAATTTTTTTCATCTATTCTAATTTATGCATTGGTCTGCACTTGACTGAATATTGCTCATACACTGGGAGTATTAAGCATATACATGACAAAAACTGGTAAATAACCTTAATTTGTTGTCAAAATATTATTAAAATATTTTTTTGGTACAAGTGATGTTCATATCTACTACAATCAAAGACTTGAGGATAACAATAAAACAATTGTACAAATATTTTTAGATGACGATTGGATTGGATATCTAAAAAAAATGTGTCAACTAACTAATATGTAATCAAGTTGTTCAATGGAGCTAAAATATGGATGAGTAAGTGGCAGTTGGTCATGGCACCATCAATTATGAAAGTTGAATGCATAGTAGGAACTTATGCAATCAAGGATGAAATTAGGTTGTAATAGTTGCGTTCAGAGATCAGGTTTTCTTGACAGCCCAGGGAAAATTCCCCTTCATTGTAATTATTTCATATATTTTGATTTATAATTAAAAATAATTGAGAATTTAGGACACATATTCCAGATTTTTAGGAAGGAGGTTTCTTGGGATTTGAAGGAAGCTTGACTTGTTTCCCAATAGCCATTGAAGGTTGGAAAGTGTGCCATAAATGGATTGGTTTTACAAATTAATGGAGTGGGAAAGAAGAACACAAGAGCCATTCCTGCCTTGGACAAATATATAAGGTAGAAATGAAAAAATTAAATAGAGGAAGGGTTGCATTGTTAGTTGGGGGACAGAGAAGTAAACCAATAGGAAGTGGGGAGGAAGGAAGTGCTAACACGAAACATTTTTTCCACAGTCAAACGTGAAAGAACCATTATAGCGAAGAAGGAAGAGGGTCGAAAAAAATGACTAACCCACATAACCAAATACAATTTCAATGACCTAATGAAAATACAAACATCCTCATGGAGGAGACTACACACATGATATAATAAAGAGCATGCACACACAGAGCACTCTCACTCACGGAGAAGGATAAAATTCTGATTAAGATAAATAAAAGAGAACACAACTAGACAAAACAAGAGAAGAAAAAAATTATGTTGTTATCATAAAATGGTGAGTAGATCCATTCTTCAATTGAGCATTAATAGGTGGAAGATTTGACACTTCTTTCCAATATAGGAGAAGGGATAACATGTGCATACTATAGATATGGAACATGATATGAAAAATGTTTAAATCGTTAAAAAAAGAGCATTTCATTGTATATAAGGAATTCAACATAGAAGCCATGATGTTTGATATGATGTTAATATTATTCCTAAATATTGGATCTTCAACCTTGATTCAATTAGAAGACATAGACTCGTATATATATGGAGGATATATTTGTGAATATATAACAGAAACTTTGTGAAGTATATATCATTTTTTTAGTATACATGTTTCATTCGGGTTATAAAACTGTTTTTACTTGAAATTTTTGTGTCTTTCATAGAAAAATATGCTTGATATTTCAAGTTTATTCTCATCATGTTAATATATGAAGTAAGTATCTTTCATATAGATATATGGTTAATAAATTGATCAATTTATCAATGTTACAAAACAACGTCAATAATAATATATTTGGATCAATTTTATAAACATAAGAAATATCTAAAAAACTAAGATTCTTCTTAATATCCTTTTCATATTTCATTCGTTATAACCAAAAAAAAAATTATGAAGCTTATTATATACTATCAACACGAACACATAAAGTTGAATTTAATGATCAATTGGGGTGAAATAAAATTACACTTTTTATTTCGGTATTGTGACGCTTTGGAAAACACGTCAGAAAAGTGGCATTTTTCAAATAAGCATTAGTCTTGTGACATTTGGCTTCAAAACATTGAAAGACCGAATTTTACTTGAGAAATTTCGCTTTTCCGACGTTTTCTCCAAAGCGTCGCAATACTGGTGAATGTGTAAGAGATGTTGCAATTTTGACGTTTCATCCCATAAACGTCGTAAGACCAAAGAATATTTTAAAACATCACAAAAGCGACAATGTCCCTAAATGTCAGTATAGCGACAGTTTTTGGCGGGATTTGAAAAATTGATAGAAATTGGGGAAAATTCTAGCAATACGACAAAAGTGTCAGAACTAAAGTGTTGGAATTTCTGCCAAATGTACTATTGATGGTGGTCGAGATGGTTACAAAGGAAGAGGTCGATGTGGTGGAGTTGGTTGAGGATGTGGACATATCATTTGCTATAATTATGGTCAGCAAGGTCATTTTGTGAGAGAGTGCTAAAACCCCACAACACCATGTAAGTATTGTAAATCATTTGACCATGTAATTGAAGAATTTCATGTACTTATGGAAAATATGCAAGAAAATAGGAATCATCATCTGAAACGAAACATTCAAATGATGATTGCTGAAAGGAGGATTGATGAACCTTGAGTTAGTATTGTCACTAGAAGTACAGTTGCGACTAGCAGTGATAAATCAGGTGAAAAGAAAGAATTTGAAAGTGCATGCGTCAGAAATACTGCTAAGAAATCTCATTTTTTTATATTCAGAAAGAAAAAGAAGTATTTATGGAAGAAAATCAAAGTTTTATGGATGTTTGAGCTCTGACCTCTAGTATGCATCCAAAGCCCAATCAGAGAAGTAACTGTGATGTGTCACCACCTTCGATATAGAACCAAGCTCTGACACAGGATCGAGCTCCGACACTAGACCAGGGTTCAGTAAATCAAGTAATTATTTTAAAATATTTTCTACATACTTGTATGAAATTGTTAAGATATGAAAAGGTTGTAGAATGACTTCAGGAGTTGACAGATTCTTGTGCATCCAAAGAAACATCGCGAAGTGAGATGTACACAGTCAATAATTTGCATCGACAGGAGAGAAATGGAAGAGAAATGGGGCTTAGTACATAGATAGGATAATATGAGATGGATCAGGTTATTCTAGATATGGGATCTTATGCTAATTTCTTGATGAAGCAGACATGGGAATTAATCGATAAGCCGAAGATGTAGTGGCTAACTATTCAGTTAAGGATGGAAAATCAACAAAATATATTCCCTATTGGAATAATACCATGTGTTATAGTGGATATTGAAGGATTTTGTACTAATGTTGATTTTGAATCAATAGAGATTGTCAATGAGAGTAACCCTTATCCTACATTGCTTAAAATTAAATAGACATTAGACAATATTTCCATAATTAACTTGAAGAAGAGACATATGATATTTGAAGGAAACAATGTGAGAGTAATTGTTCCCCTGGATCCATTAGAATGAGTAAGATACACAGAACTAGTCAAATAAGAATACTACGCAGTGGACATAGAAAATATCTATCAAATGATAATGAAGGAATGGGATTGGGTTAGCCCTACTATAGAAGAAAAGTTGATCTTGGAGCATGATAGTTCTTGTACATCAAACTTAGAAGAAGAGTTAGATAATCGGTAGAATAGGTTGCATGAAGTATCCAGAAGGCGTGGTTTCAGAGTTACCAAATCAGTTCAGTGTATGATATCTGAGGTATGTAACTTTCCATATTATGATGGGTTAGGTGATGTAAATAATTTTCTTAATGATTATGAAGAACAAGTTCCAGAAAATTAAAGGTTTTCATCCTTGGATATGGCCCTGAAATTTACCCCTGATAGATGGTGGAATGCATGCAAGAATAATATAGGAGGTTGGCAGGAATGTCGAAGACTGATGTGGATAAGGTTTGGACAGATAGAAACATAGATGGAGATTAAACATGATGGTCAAACTAATCCTAGGAAGCATATCCACCTATTCACTACAGCATGTAAGGATACTACACAACAAGAATGGGTACATGGATTCATTCATACATTAGAGATAATCCTAAGAACTGGTACCTAGAAAAAGAGGTTTGACATGGTACCAAGAATTGGCCAGACATGTTTGATGGCTTCATATTAGCATTCAACTTTGAGAATAATTTCCCATACATAGATTTGGCCCTTTAGATAGTCAAGAAGAGGATACTAGAGAATTTTACCCCACTGGCATGACAACAACCTGATTGGGTTGTGCAAATAGAAAGTGCACTGGAGTGCTACAGCCTTACTGTAGTTGAAGAATAATATCCTTGCAACATCAACATAGTAGAGTCAGAAAGATACCACAAAGTAACTAGACCTACGATAGAGACACCATACATAATGAAGGATCAAAGAAGGATCCCAAGTTTGCAACAATAGGAGATTACTAGGATGCAGAGACTGTGAGTAAAGTTAGAAAGTTACTTCATGAATATCGATAAGTATTTCCCACCAATTTTTCATAAATGAAGAGTATAATAGGATATCTAGGAGTCAATAAGATTCCCATTAAGCTTGATGTGAAGAAAATTAAACAAAGAACTTAGTAACTGAACCTGAAATATAAGGAGAATGTGAGAGTAGAACTTGGTAAGATTATAATAGCAGGAATTATTGAACCTGTAGAAGAATTAGAATGTGTGAGTCCTATGGTGGTGTAAGAGAAGAAGACTCAAGGAGAAACTAGGATATGATTTGATCTAATAAAGTTGAATGATTCATTTTTACATGATCCCTTCCCTACCCCTTTCATAGATGAAGTGTTAGACAATGTAGGAGGTCATGAATCTTACTCATTTAAAGATAGATTCTAAGGTTATCATCAAATTAGGATTTCACTTGAAGATCGGCATAAGAAAACATGTGCTACATAATGGAGCTCATATCAATACATGGTAATTCCTTTTGGATAACAAAATTCCCCCGCTATATGTTCTAGGGTGGTGGTCATAAATTTTAAGGAATACATCCACAAGTTTTGGAGGTATATTTTTATGATGGGAAAGTATTTGGATTTTTTAGAAAACATGTTGGATGTTTAAGACTTATGATCGACACATGTAGACAATTTCATATCTCTTTGAACCTAAAGAAGTTCATATTTTGTGTACCCTTCGGCATATTGTTAGGACATATTGTCTGTAAGCAAGGACTAATGGTGGACCCTGCTAAGATTTCTATCATTGTGACCTTGCCTCCACCTAAGACAGTTAGACAGATTCGCACTACATTGGAACATATTGGGTATTACAGAAATTTCATCAACGGATATGCTCAAATCACTGTGCCTATGTAGAAATTGTTGAAGAAGGATGTAAATTTCAGTGGAACAAAGAATGTTATAAGAGCCTCAAAATATTGAAATAAAATATGGTAGAAGCACATATACTAGTGTCTATTGATTGGAATAAGGAATTCCATGTCCATGTGGATGCCTCTTGTATAGATTTGGGAGTGGTACTGACACAACCTGGTGTAGGAGAGATTGATAATCCTATAGATTTTACAAGTAGAAATTTATCTAAAGCATAAGATAATTACACCACTACAGAAAGGGAATGGTTGGACATGGTGTATTCTTTGCAGAAGTTTAGATACTATTTTTTGGGGTCACACTTTAAAATGTTTACAAATCATTATGCACTAAAGTATTTGGTTAATAAGCCTATCTTAGGAGGAAATATTTTCATATGGTTACTGTTATTCTAGGAATATGACTTTGAGATCATTTTTAAACCATGGAGACTAAATGCAGGACTTGACCATCTGTCAAGATTGGAAATAGGGGAAACACCAACTAGCATAGAGGATAATCTCCCTGATGTGCAGTTATTTTTAATCATATCGGTAGATGGCCTTTTTGTGGATATCATTCTGTTTTTTACCACAGGAATTTCTCCTTCAAAGTATGCTACACAGAAAAATAAAGAATTGGTGGTTAACACAGCTGACTTTTCATTAATAGCAGGACAATTATATAAGATGGTGTTAGCCACCTATAAAATTTTTCATATGAAATGGTGGCTAAATAATTTTTTGAGCCTTCAATAAACAAGTTTTATTGCCAAAAATGTTATCTCTTGAGGACTCATGAAGACATCATGCCCTTTGTTCAAACTTCACTATTGTTTCCCTTTCAGAATTCTAGAATTTGCTATTTTCATAGAGAAAAGACTGCTGCAAAAATCCCATTTTTCCCCTCCTCCACTCAAAACTAACCTTCCTTTTTATTCCATTTTTCCCCATGAAATTATTCTATTTTTCATGTATTCCTCCTTCCCCTTCATAAAATCCCTTTTTACAAGGTTTAAAACTCACTTTTGAACCAAGTTGAAACCCCCAAATCCATCAAAAAACATTGAAAATTTAAAAAAAAATACGTTTTTTGTATTAAGGCTTAAGCCCATTTAGGCTAATTCCTAACCAATTCCACACCATATCCCTTGGTGCTAGAACCAAGCACTAAATCCTTTTGGCGCTTATCACATCAGAGAAAATCAGAGCGTGCAAGTCTATTTTATTTCGTTAAAACCTCGATGCAATTATCCCTTTGTACATAAACTCCCGATCTTATTACCACTTTATATAACCACAAAGCCCCCAATCGGGCACTTAACACTTCATATAATTCCTTCCTGATCACTTTTTCCCTTTGTAAATACATAAAACCCCCCTTTTCTATGGTTTGAACTAAGCGTGTCGGTGCGATGTTTTTAATGAAAAAAGACCGTTGATTTGTTTCCCCGATCAACAATCCATACACTCTCGCATCGGAGAATTCCAAATGGGTAGATTGAAAAGCCTACTCCTTCCTCCCAATTCCGATTGGCACCTTGCATATAAAGCCCCGGTCCCATTCTATTTTCATATATCCCAAGGCCCCCGCAGACGGGCGCTAAACTTCATGTATATAACCCACCCGCCACCACAATAAACCTTTGTTTCCATAAAATTTTGATTCTTATACTATAACGTGGTCCTTATCGTTCATTGGTCGGAGCCCTTCTCCGCTGTTGATCATTGGGCCAATTCGATGGCCAGCGCTATATCACATCAAGGATTCTCCATTTGGTGCATTAATATTTTATTTCCCCACCTCTGATTGGTGGTTCCCCAATCCATCCTCCACCGTCGATCTGATCTGCAGATCGACGGCCCACAATCAATTGCTTCAGTGCTTCCATGTTCATTGCCCCGCCAATTGCGAAAGCTCTGATTGCATCTGGGCCGTCCACGTGTCCAGATCAGACGGTCCAGAATGCGTCTCCTGAATTTGGTTAAATTCATGCACCCCACTTCATAATGTTTTTTGGCCAAATTTCAGCCGTTGATCTCTGCAGATCAACGGCCCTTATTAACTCTTCCTCTGCCTCGTTTATTTTTCCATTTATCCCTAGATGCAATCTCTGACGTTGATCCTACACATCCAACAGCTCATAACAATCCCGACAGGCCCGACCCCTGTGGGTCCTGCCTCCCTTCAGATTTAATCTCAACCGTCCAAATCTTAGATCAAACAGCTCATATTAAACCCGCCTTTCTTTTCCCCCACCTCGTTTTGCCCGCGCATCTTATCAATATCACGCTCACTCCTCGGCATTTGATTTGAGGGCCCAAATCTAACGGCTGATGTTCCATATCGCATAACTTTAAGAATGGTCGTTAATTCCCCAAAATCACGCGATATGGGTGGTATTCTAATTCCACGTGTCAGCCTCTAATGCATATCACGTTCAAAAAGGCAAAACCGCCTACCCGCCCTTTTGTTGCGCGAAACCCATGGTTTTCTCCTCTGAAACCACTTTTCCCCTTTTTCACAAAATTTCTTCGCATTTGTTCCCCTTAATCTGGCTTTTGAACTATTTCCCTTTGCCATATGCCAAGGGTTTTTGCGATCAACCACAACTGTTGATCTCTGGTGACCAATATGATCTAACAGCCCAGAATCATTCTGGAAGCCCCAATTTTATTCCTTGCCTTTTTCACTGTTGATTAAGGTTTTTAACATATTTTCTTCGCATTGCTACCCGTTTTAATGTAAAGTGATTCTTTCACTTTATATTATCATTATGGCCCTAACTTAAATCTCTGCACCATTCTTCCAATCGCCTCCTTTGACCCTCGTGAACAAATCTCCACCATTGGATGCTGCCATCCAATGACCATGCTCCTAACCACAGCCTCCTAAGCATTTTTACCCAATATGCAGGATTTCTTAATTATTTTATGTATTTTGCAGGTTTAAATGGTATTTCCATTTTATTAAAGGAAAACCAAAGGCTGGGGATGCTGATCCCCCATGCCTTTGTGCATAAATAAAAATCATTCTACAGGGTTGAACATCATGTTTCGTCAATGCATCATGAGCATTGATGCCATATGAACCCTTTGTAAACATGCACATCAACAAGACACATTAATATTTAATCAAATCAAAGAGTATCAATGTTGAAGACCTAGCCACAGCAGAACATAAGATTAAAAATTGATTCCACAGTTTAATGGATTACGGCTAAGATCAAAAATAAAAAGCCTAATCCACTAAATTAAACATAGTTAAAGGAAAATCAAGAATATTTATTAGACAGAGGATGCCTCCACTGTCACATCAAAGGAAAATTGATTCCTCTCAGCTACCAGATTGCCACCTGTAGCCTCACATCATTCAACAAAGGCCAAGTAATGAATAGAATAGAGGATATTTGCCTCACCACAGTTGAACAGTTAATTCAGTGGAAGAACTTATTGCAAAATATCTGCTGAGTTACTACAGAGATGACACAGAGCCTCAAATTCAAAAAAATCATCCCACCAAGCTTAAATACTTAATGTAAACCAATTAATACAGGAAAATATCTGTAAACTTCTCCATTGAGCCCCTCAAAGGCCGAGAAGCATTAACTGTATTAATTGAACCCATAGATCTTTTCTCTTTCGATCTCCTCATGCTTTCATAAAATCTTATTGAGGAGTTCATTGTAAATGTTGGTTATTGAACTTTGAAATATACTTGTGCTCGAAACTTCTACTTATAAATAGTGTTCAAAGGATCTTGAAGCTCTTTTTGTGATTAGATAAGTTAGGTTGAGAATTGAAGATGATTGTTGAACTGAAACATTGGACTTGAAGATTGTAACTGGTTTGACTTCAATATACAAGTTGTTTCTTGGGATCCTGGTCTATATCACTGGTGAAGTGCCTCTATATTTTTTTTTTGTTTTTCCATCCATGTATGCCATATTGTCCACTATTCTTTGATAAAGAATAACCAGCATAGAGTTATGACTTATTGTTTACAGTACCCTTCTCCGATTGATAAGCTTTATCTCAATGTTTTCCTCTAATTTTTTTATTTAAGAATGATTCAATACAGTTTAAGTAGTTAGGAATGTTGGCGTTCCCTCGTCCTACTATTTTCTTTAAGCATTATTCTTGAATGTTATTTTCATTATTTGCTAATTAAAGTTAGACTAGAAAAGTGATGGTGAGCCTTGTTTTCTAACTTCTATTCTCCAAAGGCAATTCTGAAATTTTCCCTAAGTGTTTGCTGAAAGCATACTAGATTTAAAAGTACCTTATCTGATCTTAAGTTGCATTTTGTTTCTCTTATGTGTTCTTCATCCTTTCTGAAGGTAATTATGCAGATTAGTAGATTGTTTTGTCTATTGAGTTTGCTTTAATATGAGCTTGTCCAAAGAGGTTTATGGTGAGCCCTGCCCTTTGGTTGGTTTTAAACAGTTGCTTAAAGGCTTTTTCTTGTTTGGACTGACTATAAATCCTTGTTGAAATTATTATCAGTTTCCACCCCTCCAACACTTTTATTGTTTCCATTCCATCATTTTATCTCAAATATCTTGTGATATAGATGACTTGTCGCTTGGATCACTCTTGAATTGTTGCACAATTAAAAGCCCTATTATGACTCCATAGCCCAATGGACTAAAAACCAGCGTTATATCTATATTTTTAGCCAAAGCTTGTTCTGATTGCTTGCAAATTCAAACCTTTGAAACTCTTTTCATTTAGTACTTTCCACCCAAATAATAATCATGCTCAAAAATCCAAAAACAAAAAAAAAAACCTCGCCCTACATAACTAACCTAATATTATACCCAAAACCTTTAAAGATAAATCAATATTTGCACTTATTGGAGAGATCCCTCTCCGGATTCAGGAGGGTTAGATCCTAGAATCCCAAAGTGGTTGAAACAGTGTTTCTCCCTACAATTTTACTTTGCCAATCTTGCAAATTATGGGGAGCTAATAGATGGGAAACGATAATATATTGTGCATATATGTTCTTGAAAATTAAAGATAGATTATTCTAGGAGAGGCTCATGGGGGCGCAACTGGTGGACGCTATGCAAGAAAAGCTATTGTGTAGAATATTTTGAGAGAAGGATTCTGGTGGCCTACATTACCTATAGATGTGAAGGAGTATTGTCAAGAATGTGATGTCTATCAAAGAATAGGGAAGTCATCCAGAAGATATGAGATGTGATTAGTACCACAAGTTAAATTGTAGGTTTTTTATAAGTGGGTCATTTATCTTGTTAGACCAACCAACCCACCTGGAAAGAGGAATAGTGTAAGGTACATAATTACAACAACTAATTACTTGAAAAGATGGGTTGAAGGAAAACCATTAAGGTATTGTAGCATAAAGACTACTCTAAAGTTTATTTTTTAGTACATACTATCTAGATTTGGATGTTTGAATATTTTGATGAGTGACCAAGGTTCACACTTCCTAAATAAGACTAATTAAGCATTTACTAAGGAGTTCCAAGTCTATCATCAGAAGAGTATCCCTTATCACCCTTAGGCCAATGGAATAGTAGAAGAATTTAATAATATTTTGGTTAATGCACTTAATAAAGTATGAAATGTGAATAGATATTATTGGGACCTTAGAATTCTAGTAGTGTTATGGGCTTATAGGACCACATGTGATAATTTTGCAAGTCAGACACCCTTTAGGTTATTTTATGGGCAAGAAGCTTTGATGCCCATGTAGTACATCATGCCCATGTAGGATTGCAACTTTTACAGATATGGCAGACCCTGATATAATGGAGGAAATGGTGTCACATTTTCTTTCTTTGGAGGAAGATATATTTATAGAAGGATTCCATCAGAAGGTGTAGAAAGAAAAAGAAAAGGCCTCGAACGACAAACATATTAAGCAGAAGAAGTTCTAGGAAGGAGATCTTTCTCTCCCTTATGACAGTAAGCTTGTAAAATTTCCAGGAAAATTAAAGATGGATTGGTTGGGCCCATACATTATTAAGTATATTACTCATGGACACACAGTTCAATTAGCAAAGTTAAATGGAGAATTGGTTCAGGGAAGAGTAAATGGTAGTAGGTTCACATAGTACAGGGACAACCTTGGCCCTACAACTTCACTCTGAAGAAAGAAGAAAAGTCTTAGTGCCACCTCTAGTTGAAAGAGGGAACTGGACTATAAACTATGCTATAGAGAGAGAGATTTGTTGTAGGAAGTTACTTTTCTACAGTCTGTATTATGTCAAAGTTCGTAAGAAGGCTTGCTCTCTACAATATGATATGCGTCAAAGTTTTCCAAACAAAATATGATCGTTATAAGGGAAGGTTGTTGTTGAAACACGTGCAAAAACGCATTGATGAGGATAGATTGACCGGATCTAGCGATATATATGCAATTAATGAACAAAATCTGACCCAATGATGGGGTTATAAATTCAGATTTGTTATAAAATTTTGTGTCCCACTGAGATTTGGCACTTTTCTGTCATGATAATTCAAGTATTTCCACTGCGGAGAAGTTGCAGAAAATTGTGTTTTTGTATCAATCCTAAAGATTTTATTTGTATATTCACTAAGAAGGGCTTGGCAGGAATCATGGAAGCAGTCGCAGCAACATCTAATACAACTGCAGCATCACCTGAGATGCCTGCAGTAGTATCACCACCCGCAGCAGTATCATCATGTACACAAAGGAGATCCCCATGAAAGAAAATGAACAAAGATCAGAGAATGAAGAAGAAATAGGGAAAGAAACCTATTGAGCCTCAGCAAGAACCTGAACCTATGAGAGATAGTGAGGAAAAAGTGGATCAGGAACAAATGGAAATGGATGGTGCAACATTTCCATCGCCTATCCCACCATATATCCTACAAAGGAAACATATGCAAAACCATTGGTAAACTCAAGGGACACAAAGTATCGAACCTTCACACCTCTACTAACTAAATAAATGATATTTATTGGAGAATAACTTGGGAATATTGCACAGCTCAAGTTCGTAGACAATGATTTCAATGACAGAAATGAATATCTGCAGTTCGCACCAGACAGATACTTAAAAAAATTGCAGTACTGTGAGAGTGGTGTAACAAGGTTAGAACCATCGTAGTGGGAGGTTGGGTTGGTGTAGTGAGGTCTTTTGAACATGTTAAATTTGTTGCACTTCAGCAGAAGTCCATGAATCATAGCTTGTGTGGTACAACTACTCGTACTGGTGCAGGATAAATGCCTATGGATGGGGAATAGCATCCTTATCGACCCAATGCTGATATGGAGAATCACAAGACTGCCTTATCAAGGGTTCAATCCCGTAGGGAAGTTTTTGGGGAAATATCAGGACAGAGCCATAACAGAAAACATGAAGAACAATTTTGGAATGACAAAACGGAAGCGAGGTTATGATATCAGCTTGATCAGTGACCAAGGAGTTCACTTTGTAGCACATATATTGGCTGGAAAAATCATGATGAAATGTTTGGCTAATGAACTCCTTGCACCAGTGGTTTCATTAGGTGTGCAGTGTGCTAATGAGGTTCAGTACAACTAGGTCACATACCTATTCAAATAATTTCTAGATGACTGCTGCAAGTCTCAGGAAAAAGGTACTCTCTTTCATTATGCATGGTTACTTCTAATAATTGCAATGATTGCATGGAAAGATCCAAAAGATTCGCAGTTCCCTATAGTAGCCTCGAACATTTGTGTAATTGCGTGGTATGCCTCATTGTGGTATACCACTAAATTGGTGCACGTACAGGATAAAAAAAGGTTTTTTTTTATATATCATATGGACTTACACATGTTGGTGAACCAATAGCCTCTCCTGTCCCTAAGCATATTCAAGCAGTATAACTTTGTCACGAATTTTAAGGCTGATTTCCACAGAATTTACATACAAGCTCACAAGGACACATTGAATACATGGCATCCCCTTCCATATTTAGTGACAGAATATGATCTCCTAGTAGAGATACAACAGTGGTCCAAGGAGTGGATTACTATGCTGGAGACAAAGACGAAGGATTTTTTGACAGATAAGGACACGATGCAGCATGGGGAAGTGAGTGGGAAGGACAAGGATGAGCAAGAGGTAGAACAAGAGGAGAAACACGATAAGGGTCACCAGGATCCTCTTGGAGGTGATGAGTAGGACAAAGAGTCTGAAAGGACAGAGACAAACCCATTTTTCATAGAGAAGAGGAAGGCAGGTGTCGAATCTTACAAAATAAGCAAAAAGAAGTAGAAGGCAAATAAGACAAAGGACATACCACTATTGGTACTCGTTGATGGATATTTAGATCATATTGGGGACAGAATTCAGGAAGGAAAGGCAGAATCATGGAACAATTTAGAGGATTTCTATGGTGCACTTCTAACAGGTGTCGAGGAGTGCATTGCAAAACTGAAGATATTGGCACAGACAAATAGACAGCCAGTATAGGAAAAGGAAAAGCTTCAAGAATAAATACTAGTAGCGCCCACACTTGGGGCAAGAATAGTGAAGATACCTAATGGAGCCCTATAGTTTGACTCCATCGAGGTATAGCAGTAGGCGAAAGGATGGAAGTATGTGAAGATGAACATCGCAGGATTGCCACTTCAAAGGTTACACCAGTTGCATCAAGAGATCATAGATGAGTTGAAGCAGCATGGGCAACTCACTTCAAAGTTGAACATTCAGGTAGAGAAAGAACAAGCTTTTCTTAATAAGATTCTCAAACAAGAAATCCAGGAGAGGGATCATATAGTATAGTAGCAACAAAAGATGAAGGAATTGGTCGAAGCAACATGCCGTGAGGTTCCGTACATTGATGTCCAAGAAGATGAAGTAGTAGAGGACTAGGTCGAAAATCTCAGCCTTGCAGTAAAAGGATACAAGGGTAAAATCATGGGCGTACACTTTCAATATGAGATAAATATAAGCAAGCTATAGATGAAGTTGCATCCCACCACACCTCAGGAAGTGTGAGAGCATAGGGAAGGTTGTAGTGGCTAGCATCTCTACAATAATGGCACATTGTAGGAAGTTGTTGGATGTGAGCTTACAGATTTGGAATTTCTTGTAGGAAGATCCAAATGTGTAGAAGCTACAAGAGGATATTCAGCAGAAGAAATAGCAGTTGGAGGAGATTCGAGCAACTATGAGAACCCTACCAATCTCACAGAATATCGCAAAGGTCAATGAGGGAAATTACCTCCAGAAGAAGATAAAGAAGCTGAGGAAGGAAGAGAAGATTCTAAGAGAGAGAACTCAACCATGGTAGGATGAGGCTCTCCAATTGTCCCAAGCAGTGGATGATAAGCTTCAAGAGCTTAGAAAAAGAGAGGAGGTAGTGATGTATAAGGCTACGGGACCGATAAAAGAATCACTGTAGGAGGAAGTATGCATCGAAGAAAAGAAGATCACAAACATTCTACAGCATCTCAATAACACCTACAATAGCCTTGCAGTGAATATCAAAGGAAATTTGGCTGAGTGACTCATGGCATGTCACATGTGAGTGTTGGGTGCCTAGTGGGCTCAACCCAACTTGGCCAAGTTTTGGCAAAGACTCTGCATTTTGTGGAGTGCAGTGCACATTCATTAGGGGAATTTTGAGTTCTAAAATGGGCCTCCTAAGAAAAATGTACAACAAAAATAGACTTTATAAAAGCCAATAGGATTCAAGATGATGATGTCAACCATGGGGAATGATTCACCATTTTTGGAGTAAAAAAGTAAAAAGATTCAAAATAATAAAATAATAAAACTACTTTTTCAACTTGTATTTTCAACTTATCTCCTTAAGTTTTTACTCAAATTTCGAGCAGGAGTACTAGTTGGATGCAAAATTTAATTCCTCATCCGAGGAGTACCCATGTTGCATACTTTTGATGGACCCTTCTACATGAAAAAATGTGATTGCAATCACATTTTTCATGTATTTATCATTTTTTGTGTAACAAGGTCCATCGAAAGTATGGAACATGGGTACTCCTTGGATGAGGAATCAAATTGTGCATCCAATGAATGTTGTCACTCAAATTTTGAGTAAACCCATAGGGAGGTAAGTTAAAAATACGAGTTAAAAAAAATAGTTTTTTCTTTTTTTTCCCTCTAAAATTTGATGATGTAATCTAATATTATTTTATTATTTCCACTATTATTTTATAATTTCCTTAGGAGGCCCATTTTAGACCTCAAATTTCCCATAATTGGAGCGCACATCGAAGCACAGTTTAAGAAATTAAATATAGAACACAGTGTTGTAAGTGCTTCGGGGTGGGTCGAAGCCCCTTCTTTTGGTAAAGATGCATGATTTTGTAAGGGATCAATGGATTTGGTACCATATCTACTTTTTTTAAGGATCCCATGGTATTTGGACCATGGTATTTTGACAATGTAATCCTGCAATGTAATATATTATAGAGGGTATGTTGGAATGGGGTTCCCTAAGTTTCATTTTTTATATAATTTTGTAGTAAGTGGTCTTGCGTAGGGGTTTTGGGGTGGGTCAAAGACCCCAATGTTTTGTAATGGGTCAAAGGGTAGACCTAGATTCTGAAAACCATGGTTTGAGGACCATAGGATAGTGAAGG
Organism: Pinus albicaulis; assembly: GCA_034641835.2. NCBI lineage: Eukaryota > Viridiplantae > Streptophyta > Pinopsida > Pinales > Pinaceae > Pinus > Pinus albicaulis. Next base: position 316,607,690 of record CM076571.1, read on the forward strand.
CTACATTGATATAGATAGATAGATAGTTGGGTCTAGTAAAGAAGTAAGATTGATGCTACGAACAAACTATTGAGATCTATCTTGGGTTGTTTTGGGTAAGGATTCCTGCTAGCTGTGTGTGCGGAGATCCTCAGTCCTGCTATGTGCGGGTTGTGTCCTGGGTTTGTATCTATGTTTTTGGATACTAATGAATGCAGAATCTATTTGAAGTGTCTTTGTGATATCTGGACTAGTCGTGTTTCTTAATAAAATGCCTCTATGTTATTTATTTAAGCTGCGAATGTATCTGCAATCTATGAATTAGCTGTGATTGTAATGTTCAGTGGTGATAATTGTTGATGTGCAAATGGATGTGAATGTATTGATCAGATATGCTAATGATAGTAGCTTTGTTTATAGTTACATGATGATTATACTATTAAAATATTGATAATAGGCTTGTTTCTATGTGAACCTGATAGATTCCACGAATATCTGCCTTGATTACCTACTCTCTCTTAGGGTGTGGAAACCTGGTTCCAGCACCCTCACATACTACTTTGGGTGAGACCTTGGCCTGCGAAAGTAGGTCATTACCAAGAGGGCCAGTAGTATAGGGGTTTGTTGGAAAACCGAAACTCTAAACCTGGGCCAAGGCCACTTAAGCCAAAAAATGGTTCAGTTTTCGGGACCAGGAGCATTTTGAGAGAGAGATCGGGTAATGCCACGAGGCCATTGGAGACCTGAGAAATTGGAACTTGAAGATTGGTTTGAAAGAAATATTCAGGAATTCTCTATAAAGGAGAATCACAGCATGAAGCTGATAGCTGAGAAGTGGAAGAACAAATATATTTTCACCGAAGTCTATGAAATTTTCTTTGTAACTTTTGCGCATAAGCTTCGGGAGTGGTCAGCGAGGCTAGTAGAATTCCAAATGTGTTGGAAAGATGATCAGATTACGTAGTGGACTCTGGAATTGATCCAACAGTTGGAGAAGGTTGATAACACAATCACCCATATGGTAGATCATTGGGTGGATATCTCGTTAGGATGGTTTGTAACAGAATTTGCAGTCGATCAGTTCGTATCCTACTCTAAGGAGGAGCAGACGTTCTTCAAAGGATTCTGGGGTAATTTCTCGAGAACATTGCCATTTTTATTTAAAATATTACTGTGTGAAAAAGAAATTCTGTGTAGCCACACCGAATGAATCACCCATGATCAGAGCGAGAGTACAACATGAAGTAGTAAGTACTACCAAACCAATTGAGAAGGGTTTAGATCCATTTATAGCCATTAAGAGAGTCAGTTGCGCAAGTAGGAAGTAGTCCTCCGGCTACACCACCTTCGAGTCAGCATAAAGGCAAGAACTCCCCCACACCTCTGCCACCACCAGAAGAAGATATGGCTGCACACATCAAAGCTACCGACCTTCAAGGGCGTAGGAGACGAAGATATGGACCGATTTTGGTTCGTAGCAGAATCAATATGGACTGCGCAAAATATGGCTGGTGATGTTGTAAAGAGGGCTCTGGATTGGTACATGGGGTACATAGGCCAACATGTAGATCCATCTATTCAAGAGATTAATAATGCTTTAAAACAACAGTTCTAGAAGCCTAAGTCCTACTCTCAACTGCTGATTGACTTGAAAGACTTTAGACAAGGACCCACTGAGTCGGTTTGGGAGGTTGATCAGTGGCTGAAGAAGGTTATCAGAGATGGGGAGTTCCAGTATGATGATAGAAAACACAAAAAATGTTTCATCGACATGCTATTACCTTACCTGCGTAGACCTATGGCTCAACAAGCGATTGAGATGCAAGAGAAATCCTTGGAGATTGTTATGAAGCTAGAGGATGTGCCAAGAGACGATGCCCAGTTTGGGGTATGGCAGATCCAAGGTCAGCTGGACGTAATGCACCTCGAAATCTAGAACTTGTGGAAGGAGTGACGAAAAGAAGTTAGCCCATACATATGGTGCATAAGATGCAGGGTGTTCGGCCACACCAAGGATCAATTCCCTCTACTGGTGGACTACATGTAGGCTGGGGGACCCAGCCCATTACACCCTAAAGAGGCTACGGAACCAAGCATCCCGACATTAAGATGTGCTGACTGTCACGTAGCTGGGCTACATGATACCAGTCACTGCCCTCGTCTTGGTGCTTATGTTCCAGAGTTGAAGCAAAAATGGTGCCGATTCTACTCATATGTGGGACATGACAAACATAACTATCAGACATATGACTTAATGATCGACCGAGGAAACCTATACAAAGTACAGGTTGACACTTCTTCACCACTATCTCCCTCGGGTAGAGGAGGCTCTCTAGCGAGAGGTAGGGGAGGGGGAAGAGGTGGAAGTATAGGTCAGGGAAGAGGGCAATTAATATGTTATAACTAGGGAGAAGTATGACACTTTGCAAGGGACTGTCTAAACCCTCTGCGACAATCTTGCCAATATTGTAGACAATTGGATCATGTGATCGAAGATTGTATGGTACTGATAGCGAAAAATGCAGGAAAATTAGAAGACACCAACGCAGAATGTGAAAAGGGTTAACGCAAAACCGTGTGATGAGGGACCCAGTATTAATGTCATAGCACACAGTGGCATGGCTACTAGAGGAGCTAAGGAAAGGGCTACGGCTAAAGAGAAATAAACCTTCATCAAAGCTCATAAATAATTTACTAAGGATGAGGCATATACTTCAAAGGCCCCAACAAACCTAAGCGTGGATGACGAAGTGAAACCATTCCTCTAGTCATGTATGAAGCTGCTACGCAACCAGAAGGCAGTAGAAAATCTTCACGCACTAATTGTAATGTTCCAAATGGGGAAAAATAAGCATAGTAGGGAAAATATTAAGATATTCGACTATGGAATAACAGAAATATGGAATCACACCAATAGATCTAAACCAGAGATAGACTGGTAGGGAATTTACTGGTTATATCACCTCTAAAGAGAGGGTGAAAACTAGAGGCTTCCTAACCCATTCCAGACTCTGTCTATAGAATATTGGTGAAACACAAAAAGTGTGGGAATAACACATTACAAATGGATTTTTAAGCCCTTTGGATTCTTATATATTCAGATCTAAAGAATGAGTTCAAAGAGGAGCAAAAACCAACCAAGGAAGGAGCAGGAAATTCCACTTTCAGGAAAATCAGCAAGAGGCTTAGTTAGAACGTTGTAGAATAAAATGGGTGCAAAAATAATGCAATTCAGGGCTTGGTTCCCCTATCTTGGGCTGTGTGGGACTTGTGTGAATAATTTTAGGAAAAGAAAATGATTCTAAGACCCTTAAATAGATCTCCCATGAAGCTGACTAGCTAAAAATCAGCTAATGAGAACAGCTGATGCAACAAGGAAACCCAGCAACCAGAATTGTGCAGTTTTTCCCAGTAATCACTGGAGACCAGAAATAGGGCTCAGAATTAAGACATATAAAATAATATCATAATTATGAAATATTCTCCCATTAACATAAAACAAATCACATGAAATCATAATGCAAAAATCCATTAAAATGACATCTCTGGCATTTATAGAATTGCAGAAAGGAATGGACTGCGTCCCTCTAAGTGTGCTACAGAAGATAAATAATGGAGCTCAGATATATGGCAAATATATGGCTGTAACATCAGATCCATACCAGATCTGGAGACTACTCAGCCTCTTCCACAAGTCCCCTTTGGTGTTTATACAAAATATTGCACAAGAAGATGTAGATGTGACTTTTAATACATGAAAATGCACGAAACTTCTAGAAATTTCTAAAGATGATTATTATTACAGTATATCAGATCTTTAAAATAGATATCAGCAAGATACAAGATGAATCTTCAAGATGAGAGGCAAGCCTAAATCATTAGAAAGCAAGTACAATGAAATATCTAGCAATATTGAAGCGGTACATAGAAAATAACGCAGTTCCCTAAGGAGACAATGTTGTAGCTTGAGAAGAATATAAAAATATGTGGAATATACAGATCTAAAATGAAAATACAATAGAGATCCTCTTCTGGGTGGTAACAAGACACCCTCCCTGAGAGAAATCCCTCAAAACATTTAGATCTTTGCAGATCTTAGTCACCGCTTGCTGCAACTTCACAGCAGCTGCAAAACCCTCAACAGGACCAGCGCTGCTAATGGAGATGAAGCTTGGAAAAAATTATGGATAGTGGAGAAATGCATCACAATCTCCTCCAAAGAGCTAATTCATGGAAGGAGAGAGGATTCCTAAACAGGAAATCCTCCTTCTCTAGCTAAACAACCAAGAGAAGTAGAGTTTCTCAAGCAACCTCTATTTCTAAATATCATCAAAAACCTCTTCATGTGCCTTCTCCTCCTTTTTATAACATTAGGGTCTCTTGGAAAACCCTAAACCACTTCATCTATTTGGCCCCTTTCACACTTGGAAACCCCTTCTAGAACAACGCAGTCCATCAAGGAGGTTCAATGAACCTAGAAAACACTCGTTGACTTGGTCAATTAGGATCTCCTTTGGTGGTCTTTGTTGGGTCTCAATCTAGTCTCCTAAACTGAGTTCATTTAATTGTCAACCAAGATTTGTAAACTGCTGAAGTGAAATGTACCATATGTACCTAGGTGCTTGTTTCCTAATGCGTTGTGTGTAGTGTTTTGTGATGTTTTTGGTCTTTTATGTTGATTTTTGATGTTTTTGGTCTTTTGATGTTTTATGCTCGCAATGAAAATGCCTAGAAAACTAATGAAAGGAAGTTGGTGGTCAAAAACAGAGTTAAGCCTAATGTATGGAATGGTAAATGCAATTGAAAACAATGAAGCAGAATCTGAACTATGACTAAATGAAAGCAAAAGCTTGATAATGACTTCTTAGGCAGATGATACAAACTAAACTTGGGAAATGATCACTAAATATGCAAATCCTCTAACTAAACAATTAAACACTGATGATGCAATACTCTGTCCTAAGCTATTTTATTCTATGATTACTTCCTAGTTCTATTCTGCAATTGAATGTCACAGATCTTATACTCAAGAGGTTATTGGTTTCTTGTTCAAAATAGTTCTTTTTAGGAAGAGCTCTGTTTATAAAATGATGAGGAAATTGCAGAGATACTTCAGACCTTATAGTGATGTTATCTTCTGTTCCTATGGCTATGGATTTGTTGTAGTTTTTAGAAAAAGAAGGTGTTTTGTGAATAATGAAGGCTGTTTTGTGAATCCTAACAACTAAAGTAATCTATTGTGCAAAGGATGACAGTGTGACTATGAGATGCAAGTGCAATGAGTTAATCTAAGAATGAACCTAAAATGCCACTAAGCTAGAACAATGCTGAGCTATAAGTCATCATCAAACTTGAAACAAAGTAACTGAACATGAATTAAATGAAATGAACTCCGGAGCTTTCTAGCTATACTAACATGCATTTTCTATGAAGTTACACAATCTGTTTGTTCATCATTAGTGATATTTTGGAAGAGTTCCTTCTTTTGGAAGGGGTAGAACAATTCTGACTGTATAACTGAAAGCAAATGAAAAACTAAGTTATCACATACATACCCTATTCGTTCTTATGATGTCTTGGGCAAGCGTTTAAGAGCAAGATCAGAGATGATACTTAGTACAAACAAACAACTAAATCTTTCATTATCACGGTCATGTCTTGAACTTCTTAAAGATGTATTGGAAGAATTTCTTCTTGTGGAAGAGTGATTAGAACAAGTGTAACTGTGATAGTGAATAGCAAAAAATACAACTAATTCCTACAGTACTATAGTTATTCATCACTCATTGTTATGATCTGTTGGAAGAATGTCTTCTTGTGGAAGAACTGGAATGAATATAACTACAGTATCTAGTTAAAAACAAATACAAATTCAACTCCTATCCTACAATACCATAGTCATTAATCATTCATCATTTTGGTCTATTGGAAGAGTGTCTCCTTGTGGAAGAGCTAGAATGAATACGACTACAGTAGATAAAACAAAACAACTATCAATTCAAATGCAAAACGTAAAGGCAGCTAGGAAAAACTTATCTAGTTTACGCAAAAGAAATCCGTGCAAGAGGCAGGGGCCCTCTACCACTTGACGGCATTCAACTCCAAATTAAATCACGCCTTCAAAATAACTTTGTCTGCTTCATTAACGATGCAAAAGTTTTAACATGACACTCTGCGTTTTCAGGAATGTATCACAGAGTTTGCACAAAACCTAGCAGCAAATCCAACATAAAATATCTAACTAAGCTCTCGGTCTACTCAAGAGTTTATAAAGTAAATGCAAGTAACAATAATTACAACACTTTAGGAATAATGTCTTTCCTTATCCGAATCATCTTAGGAGTCTTTGAGGTGGCTACGTGAAGAAGAAAAGACACCTGGACTGAGACAGTCCTAGTAGGAGTCTTCCTTCACAAATGTGTTCCCACGTGCATAACCGTACCCAGAATTCATTTCCTCTTCCATGATGAGCAACACACCATGTAGGCATGACGTGGATCATGCCCATATGCGTTTTTCCTCAAGAGGCCACCTGGAACATACTCAAACATAAAGGTAGCTGCAGAATCGCCGGTTAGCTACGGAATGCCTGCATTCTGCAGCTAGTTCAGGTCAAAATGCTTAACAATGGCAATAATCACAAAATTCAACAAGTCAGTCATGTAAACCATTCTAGAAGTAATTTTAACTATTTTTATTGATCAATTGGGTTTAAAATAGAAATGGACAAGGGAGAATGAGGTAAAATGAGGTGAAGGAAAGCACAAATTTGAGGCTCAACATACCCCCACTGTTGTCTCTTTGCATGTCGTCATGCAAATTATCCTATGAATTCAGAGGCTTCTGCAAGGACATCTAATCCCCTTCTTCTCCTTTGTCTGAAAGCTAGAGGTCTTCTGGGTTTTCTGATAACAAGTTTGAACCTGAGATTGGTGAGTGCTCTGATTAGCTTTTTGTTCCTTGTCTTCAACTTCTCATTAGTCCTCTCCACTTTGTCTATATGCAGGGATAAGGTTGAGTTCATATCAGTTTTGAGCTTCATTTGATCTTTGAGAATTTCATTCTCATTTTTGATGTGTCTATTCAACAATTCCAACTCATACCTATCCCTCCTTAATATATCAATTTCAGACAGTGGAGGACTGGGGGTTCTCTCTCTGCTTTCTGAAGTTGTCCTCTCTAAAGTTTCCACATAATCATAAATTTCCTGTTGAGCAGGATCAATTTCAGGGGTGCCTTCATAAAAATCTTCTTCATCATCCTCTTCAATGGGTGTTTCTTCATCTTCAATATTGATTACCCCTGTTTGTTTGATTGGTGTTTTCTTCAGTTTTCCCTTTAATCTGTGGCTTCTCCTAAGCTGAGAGGACCCCTCTCCTTTCTCTGTAGAAAATTCCTTGATTATCTTCTCTTCCTTAAGTTGCCTCTTTATTCGAGTCAACTTCTCTAAAATGACTTCCTCACTGCTTTCTTGAACTGGTTTGTCAATTTTACCTTTTGAAGTCCTCCATTTCCTACTTCTCTTTGTGGGATGTGGTTCAGGTGATAGTTCTTTTGCTTCTTCAAAATGATTTCTTATTAAGAAATCATCCCATGTATCATTTGTTTTAGATAGATGATGCTCAATCAAAATTTTGACCAACCCATGATGATACAGGGTTGTCTCTAAAAACTGAACTCTTCTCTGAACACAGGAAGCCATTTTCTTCGGACTTTGATGCAAGAAATATGGTAGATTTAAATCTTCTCCCAGAAAATGCATCATTAGTCTGATGTGGTAGACATAAAATGTCCCATATCTACCCTCACATGTAACAAATTTTTGTAAAAGAAGTAGTATGTTTCTCCATTTGCTTTTCAATGCAGTACTGGGAATTCCTTTCTTGAACACACTAACATCCATATTTGGTGATTTTAAAATTTGTTTCCAGGAGTCATTATGGAATTCTATATTTTTAAACCATCTTTCTCCAGTTCTGGACAATCCTGTAGCCTCTGCAATAAAAACTTCAGTGACAGTAAACTTGACATCCCCTATTTCAACTTCGGTTCCTTGGAATGATCTGGCAAATGTTTTAGTGACTTCCTTATGGAAGCCATTAAATTTTTTTCAAAAAATTGAAGCCATCCTATTTGTTGTAACATTTCCTTGCATTGTGGGTAACCTTCTAAATATTTTGATCCCACAGGCTCAGTCCTTACGATGAAACCCATGATTTTTTTTTTAATATCAAATTAACACTCTTCTATACTCACAAAACAATGGCTTTTAAAAATGGCTTCAAGCTCTAAATGAAAATGGCTTCAATTCTTAGAATGACATACCTCTGTTTTATAGTGGAAACAGCTTCAAAATCTTTGGCTGATATGCTTCTGTTTGATCATGAAAGCAATCTCAAATTTCGAACTGATATGTATCTGATAGGCAGTGAGATATGGCTTCAGATTTCTTTTTGTGCAATAACTTTGGCTCTTAGTAACAAACGGTTTCAATTTTAGTACTGCAATACCTCCGTCTTTAGCAACAAAAAGACTTCAAACTCAATCACTGAAAAACACCTCTATCTCTATTAACAACAGACTTCAAACTCAACCTTTGTCTCTGGTAACAAATGGTTTTCAAACTCAATCACTACCACACCTCTATCTTTGGTAGCAAAAGACTTCAAATTTTAGCACCTCTGTCCTTTGGTAATAACAGACTTTAAACTCTACACGGCCACAATTTTGTGTTGACAGTGAAAATGCTCCGAACTTCATCCACAGTGATATGCTATCTGTCCAAGGGATCAAGTGGCTTTGAGTCCTCACACTATTATACTTCCAAATTTACCTCTTCTGCTCTACGTTTACAATGCTCAATGCTGTTCAAACTGATATCCTTTAGCTCTGCTCCTGATGATAATAATATCTCTGTCTTCGGAATGGAATACCGGCTACGGAATGAAGTTATGGTAAATGGTCACGGCATAGAGTAGTGGAGTGAGGTGGAGGGATTGTATTAATGATTGAGGAGACGGCGGAGGATTTTACGACGGCAGGGAAATCATCATCATTAAATGTATTGGTTAAGAGACGTGGAAAATTCAAATTCTTTGGCCGTTTCACCGCTTAAATGCTATCGGATATGAAATTTAAAATGGAAGATTTTAATATAAAGTCTGCAGAGGGTTGGTTGGTGTTTGATCAATAAAAACAATTAAAATAACACTTTTGAATAATCCATAACTAAACTATGCTGAATTTTTATGAAATGCCATCGTAATTTTAAACTTATTACCTCTGCCCTTTTATTTGAATTTTGTAGCTTTTGTCTTCTCTGCTCATTTCTGGAGGAGTCTTCATGATTTTCTTGATGCTTCTGATTCATGAATACACTGGGTCACTTTGTTGTAATTCTGATGTCTGCTAGTTGATGCCTTCAGGATTTGTAGCTGTGGAAAGACTAGCGGGATGCAGAAAGGCTGATCAGCTGCAGAATGTCCACTGAGCTGCAGAATGTTCCTGTAAAACATTTTAATCATGAAAATGGAATGTTTTTGGAGTGTGGGTGAAATGTTATGTGGTATGAATGAAAATGGATGATGGATTATGATATGTATGAAGTGGATAATAGAATGGAATGGATTCAGTTCATGAATATGGAATGAAGGAACATAAGGGTTGTACTGCAATTCATGACATATTTTATTCTCCTACAGCAAGATATCAAATTTTGTGTTTTGACATGAAAATGAAATGAATGGAAGATGGAGTGAAATGAATGAGATGTGGAATGGAGTGAAATATGAATGATGAATGAGATGGAGTATGGATGAATAAATGAATGGAGTGAGATGGAATAAATCATAAGTACTATGGAACTGTACTTATGATTTTTATAACAGCTGCTTATGAAAACAAGAATGGGAAAAGTTAGAGTGTCAGAGAAACTCTGATTTTCACCCTATCTTTTCTGTATAAACATGCCAATCAGTGATTGGTTTTCATGTTTATACCTTTATTATTATTATTATTATTAATTTTTTTTTTTTCAAAGAGAAATGCTTCAGAAAATTTAATCAAGTTGATGAAGAAGAGAGACTCTTCTTCATTAACTTCACATCATTATCTTCTTGGAACTTCTTGAAAAACTCTTCTCTTGAGAGTGGCTTGTGGTACAGCTTCAGTCTATGGCCATTCACAAGAAAAGTGACTTCCTCTTCATCTATAGTTCTGATTTTTACTGCCCCATTATCAAAAATTCGAACAATTTCATATGGCCCAAGCCAATGTGTCTGAAATTTCCCTTGAAAATCCTTGAATTTTGAATCAAACAAGAGAGCCCAGTCACCCTCTTTGAATTTCTTCTCTTTGATGTACTTGTCATGCCATCTATCCCTTTGTTGTTGGACTAGACTTGTTTTATGAACTGCATCTTGTCTGATCTCATCCAATTCATTAATTTGCTCCAGTCTATGCTTCTGTGCCTCCGTTAAATCAAGTCCTAGCTGAACTGCCATTTTGAAAGTTTGAATCTGGAACTCTATGGGAAACAAAACTTGCTTTCCATAAACAAGCTCATAAGGAGTATGGCCTGTTGTGTTTCTCCATGTAGTTCTATAGGCCCACAAGGCTTGAGGAAGCCTATCTACCCAATCTCTTCTATGTAAATGAACAGTCTTTGTTAGGATTCCTTAAATGACCTTATTAGTAGATTCCACTTGACCATTTGCTTGTGGATGATAAGGAGTAGATTTTCTATGCCTGATTTTGTACCTCTCCATCATTTGCTCCACTAGCCTTGATGTAAATTGAGCTCCTTGATCTGTAACAATCTCCCTTGGGACACCAAAACGAGTAAAAATATCCTCAAAAAGAAAAGTAACTACAGATGATTCATTAGCAACAAGTAATGGTTTAGCTTCTACCCACTTAGTAACATAATCGGTGCAAACTAATATGTATTTCTTTTGTCTTGATGGAGGACTAATAGGTCCTACAAAATCCAAAGCCCATTTTTCAAAAGGTTCAATGTGTACCTGAGGTTGTAATGGCATCTCACCTGAAGGAGAAGGTTTCCCTACCCTTTGGCAATTGTCACACCTTTTGACATACTCCCTTGCATCTTTAAACAAAGATGGCCAATAATATCCTAAATTAAGGATCTTATAGGCTGTCCTCTTATTTGCAAAGTGTCCGCCACAAGGTTCATCATGACATGCCTTGAGAATTTCAGGCATCTCATCTTCACGAACACACCTTCTAATGATCAAATCTGGACCTGTCTTGTACAACTCATTAGCGACCCATGAATATCTTGCACTATCATTAATGATTTTTCTTTTATCCCTTGCATTCATAATTAAAGGAAATTTTCCTGACACTAAATAATTAGCAATATCAGCAAACCATGGAGTTTGAGTAGAGATTGCAAAAAGATATTCATCAGGAAATTGATCTTCAACCGGAGTGTCATCTTTGATATTTTGGAGTCTAGATAGGAAATCAGCTACTATGTTTTGTTTTCCAGGCCTATCTAGAATAGTAATGTTGAATTCTTGTAAGAGTAACAACCATTTTATAACTCTGCCATTAGTAATTGATTTGTTCATTAGGTATCTAATTGCAGAATGATCAGTGTGAATAAAAGTTTCATAGCCTGTTATATAGTGTCTAAATTTGTTTATGGCATGAACAACGACTAAAAACTCTTTTTCAGTTACAGTATAGTTTAACTCTGCAGGAGTCAAATTTTTACTGATATAATAGATGGCATAGGGAATTAAATCTTTTTGTCCCAATACTGCTCCTAGAGCTGTATCGGAAGCATCTGTCGAGATATGAAAAGGTAACTTCCAGTTAAGTCCCCTTAATATAGGTGCTTCAGAAATTTTGGTTTTCAGGGTTTCAAAAGCTAACTGGCAATCAGAAGTCCACTTAAATTCACAATCTTTGGTGAGTAATTTGAAGAGAGGAGATGCTATTTTGGTGAAGTTTTCTATAAATCTCCGATAATACCCTGTAAATTCTAGAAAAATTCTAACATCTTTTTGACAATTTGGAATGGATAGGTTAGAAATAACTTCAACTTTCGCCTCATCTACTCTAATCCCATCCCCTGAAATGTGGTGCCCTAAAACAATACCTTCAGTGAACATCATAAAACATTTTTCATGACTAAGTGATAGGTTTGCTTCTTGACATCTTTTTAAGACCTTTTCCAAGTTTTCTAAAGCCTCTTCAAATGTATCCCCATAAACTGTAAAATCATCCATGTACACCTCTACACAGTCATGTATTAGATCAGAAAAAATTCCTAATACTGCCCTTTGGAATGTTGCAGGTGCATTGCACAATCCAAATGGAAATACTCTGTAGGCATAGGTACCCCAAGGACAAGTAAATGTGGTTTTATCTTGGTCTTCAAGTGCTACTTGGATTTGATTGTAACCACTAAACCCATCTAGGAATGAAAAGTACTTTTTACCTGCTAATGTATCTAATACCTGATCTATGAAAGGTAAGGGAAAATGGTCTTTAAGAGTAGCTTTATTCAATTCTCGGTAGTCAACACACACCCTCCATTTTCCATTTTTCTTAGGCACAATCACCAAAGGAGAAACCCACTGACTATCTGAAATAGGATAGATGAAGTTAACATTTAATAACTTTTGCAGTTCTTCCTTGACAATTTCCCTAAGATTTGGATTCATCCGTCTTTGAGGCTGTCTGATTGGTTTGCAATTTGCCTCTATATAGATGTGATGAGTACAAGTCTTGGGACTTATCCCTTTCATGTCAGTGTATTCCCATGCATATGCGGAAGAATGTCTCTGTAATACTTTGACTAACTCTTCTTGTTGAGATTTTTCTAGGTTTTTGTTTATGTTCAAGGTTTTGCCTGGAAAAATTTCACTTGTAGAGCTGCCAAATTTGTCCATAGAATGAAGAGACATCTGCCTAGATAACAAGAATTCAATATTGGATCCCTCTTGAAATGATTCATGTTTATGCTCTGGAGAGGATTCAAAATTTTCTAGAGTATTCAGAATTTGATTATCTTCACTAATTTCTGAGATTGTGAAGAGTGGTTGTAAATATTCTTCATCCTCTATCCATTGAGTGTCATCTAGTTCTGTAATTGTCCTAGCTGGAGGATATAAAGTGAATTTCTTTGTTGAACTACCATCAGAAATATACATATCACCGGACCTACAACTAATAAAGGCATCAGCTGTAGCCAACCAAGGTCTTCCTAGTATAGCAGGATGGCCTCCTAGATTATTCTTGGGTGTTAGGATCATGAAATCCACAGGGTACTCCCAAGAGTCTAGGGACACTGGAATGTCTTCTATTACCCCATCTGGTCTGATCACAGATCTATCTGCTAATTGTAATAGTGTGGGTGTAAAAAGAAGATTAGGAAGTTTCAGTTTGTCCATGATTTGTCTACTCATGATATTTATTGCTGCTCCTAAGTCAATGAGTGTGTTTTGAATTTCAATTCCATTGATGTGAATTTTGACAACTGGATTTCCTGGGTCAAGGTACTTTGGAATATTAATCTTACCCATCATAATGTCTGCTATTTGTCCTACCAGTTGAATTTTCTTGGTTTCTCTTATTCTTTTTCTTGTTGTCTTCATACTCAACTCCTTTATTGTTTTGGCTAAAATTGGGATTTCTTTGATGGCCTGCAATAATGGAATTTTAATGCAAACATTTCTCAATTCATCCAAAAAATCATAATTAGGCACCATTATTTGTTTTTCTACACCTTTATCAATTTGTAGTCTTTCCGAAAAGGGAGGTATAGAAGTAGATGTGGATGGTTGCTCTAATACTGGAGTTGGATTTATTGGATCTTTTTGTTTCAATTTTTCAATGTTTTGGTCTTGAAAGGATGTATCTTCCCCAAGACTTTTATTAACCCGTAGGGAGTCTTCCTCAGAATTATCTTGTTCTTGTATGATCACAGAAGGTTTCCTTTTCTCAAGTATCCTTCGAGACCTAAGTTGAACATCACTAAGGTCTAGAGGAGTAATCAAATAAGTTGGAAATTGTTGTCCTTCTATCATATATGTATTCTGAGGGTTCTTATTATTGGGGTTTGGTATGGGCTGAGCTGGCAATTGATTGGATTTTTGTGGGAATGGCAATGGAAGTGGTTGATTTTGATGAGGTTGGTTCGGATGATGTTGTTGAGGATTTTGAAAATTTTGTTGAAGATTTTGAGGAAAATTTTGTTGAGGATTTTGAGGATAAAAATGTGGATATGGTGGATAGGATGGTGAATACTGATAATATGGAGAGTATCTTCCATAGGGACCTTGTGATCCTTGTGCCCAAGCTTGAGATTGATTTTGAAATTGGGGCCAAGGTTGCTGCCAAGAATTCCAAGGTGGAGGTTGATTATACATTTGATCATGGAATCCCTGTGTCTGAGGTCCCTGCCAAGGTCTTCTAGATACAAAGTTAAGAGATTCTGTGGAGTCTGTAGAAGTTTCTTCTTGAAAAATAGCCTTGAGACCAGGAAGAGAAGGACAATTCTTGGTCTCATGTTTCTCAGAACAAATAACACAGGTTTCTACAACTTTTACATCTAGAGGACACTCTCTTAAGGCATGTTTCTTCCTACATTTGGGACAAAAGATTGCCAAAGCATCAGATTCAGCCTTTTGCTTGTTTTGTATCTTGAGGGTGTCTATTTGTTCACTAAGACTCCCTAAGATGTCAGATTTAAAATCATCAAGCATGTGTCCTATTTCTGATCTACTTACTGTCCCAGAAGCAGATTTACTTGCTCTTGCAAGAGCGGGATCTCTTGGACCTTTGACAGTTTTGGATTTCCCTCTGGAAAGGTTGATACATAACTCAGATATTTCAGGTAATGTGAGTTGTGATATATCCCCTTTTCCCATGATGTTAAGGATATCCAACCATTCATCCCTAATGGTTTTCAACAAAAGAGCTTTTAAAGTGTCTTGATCTAGGTTTTCCATTTGTGCCCTTTTTATGTTGTATTTAAATCTTTCCAACAAATCTTATAAGTTTTCATCTTCTTTTTGTAACATCTTGAACACTTCTTCCTTATGATTAACCGGCATACAATAATCCAAGTATCTCTCTAGAAATGCTTGTCTCATGTCTTCCCATGTTCTAATAGAACTACTGTTTAAACTCATAAACCACTTCAATGCTGCTCCTTTTAGAGTTGAAGGAAATAATTTCAATTTTTGAGCATCTTGTAGATAGTCATAAGTTCTACACAACACTTCAAATTCGAATAAGAAAGTCTCAGGATCCTCAGTTTTAAGTCCATAGAAGTTTGGAAGGACAGAGGGTGAAATGTTTTTCATGGTTGTATTAGTTTCTTCATCAAGTATAGGGAACCCAAAAGAGCTTCCTATTCTACCTCTTCCTCCTTCTGCACCTCTACCTCCTTCTCCTCTTCCTCCTTCTCCCCTACCTCTACCTCTACCTCCTCCAAACAATGTGTGTTCTCCATTAACAACTCCTCCTCCTCCTTCTTCTGCCATGGTTGACTCTCCTGTGGAAGTAGAAAGGTTTGTGTCTCTAACAGGAGTTTTTAGATCTTCTTCTATGGCAGGTTCAGTGGATGAAGTGGAAGGTTTCTCTAATGGAATAGGTGACCTTAGATCTTCTAAAATTCCAGGATCAGTAAAGGATGGAAGATGGGTTTGAGTTGAAGGTGTACTAGTTCTGGATCTAGATGAAACAGGTGGTGTTTTAGAAATCAAACTTCTGCCTCTGCTGCTTATAAATCTTCCCCTTGAATCTCTCTCCCTACGCATAAAATTGTTTTTGGATGTTAAGAAACAAAAGTTACCTAGTTTTCACTTCCCCGGCAACGGCGCCAAAATGTTGGGTCTCAATCTAGTCTCCTAAACTGAGTTCATTTAATTGTCAACCAGGATTTGTAAACTGCTGAAGTGAAATGTACTATATGTACCTAGGTGCTTGTTTCCTAATGCGTTGTGTGTAGTGTTTTGTGATGTTTTTGGTCTTTTATGTTGATTTTTGATGTTTTTGGTCTTTTGATGTTTTATGCTCGCAATGAAAATGCCTAGAAAACTAATGAAAGGAAGTTGGTGGTCAAAAACAGAGTTAAGCTTAATGTATGGAATGGTAAATGCAATTGAAAACAATGAAGCAGAATCTGAACTATGACTAAATGAAAGCAAAAGCTTGATAATGACTTTTTAGGCAGATGACACAAACTAAACTTGAGAAATGATCATTAAATATGCAAATCCTCTAACTAAACAATTGAACACTAATGATGCAATACTCTGTCCTAAGCTCTTTTATTCTATGATTAATTCCTAGTTCTATTCTGCAATTTAATTGAATGTCACAGAACTTATACTCAAGAAGTTATTGGTTTCTTGTTCAAAGTAGTTCTTTTGAGGAAGAGCTCTGTTTATAAAATGATGAGGAGATTGCAGAGAGATTTCAGACCTTATAGTGATGTTATCTTCTGTTCCTATGGTTATGGATCACTTGTAGTTTTCAGAACAAAAAGATGTTTGTGAATAATGAAGGATGTCTTGTGAATCCTAACAACTAAAGTAATCTATTGTGCAAAGGATGACAATGTGACTATGAGATGCAAGTGCAATGAGTTAATCTAAGAATAAACCTAAGATGCTACTAAACTAGAACAATGTTGAACTATAAGTCATCATCAAACTTGAAACAAAGTAACTGAACATGAATTAAATGCAATGAAACTCCGGAGCATTCTAACTATACTAACATGCATTATTCTATGAAGTTACACAATCTGTTTGTTCATCATTAGTGATATTTTGGAAGAGTTCCTTCTTTTGGAAGGGGTAGAACAATTCTGACTGTATAATTGTATGCAATTGAAAGCAAATGAACTGAAAGAAAATGAAAAACTAAGTTATCACATCCATACCCTACTCGTTCTTATGATGTCTTGGGCAAGCGTTTAAGAGCAAGATCAGAGATGATACTTAGTACAAACAAACAACTAAATCTTTCATTATCACGGTCATGTCTTGAACTTCTTAAAGATGTATTGGAAGAATTTCTTCTTGTGGAAGAGTGATTAGAACAAGTGTAACTGTGATAGTGAATAGAAAAAACTACAACTAATTCCTACAGTACTATAGTTATTCATCACTCATTGTTATGATTTGTTGGAAGAATGTCTTCTTGTGGAAGAACTGGAATGAATATAACTACAGTATCTAGTTAAAAACAAATACAAATTCAACTCCTATCCTACAATACCATAGTCATTAATCATTCATCATTTTGTTCTGTTGGAAGAGTGTCTTCTTGTGGAAGAGTTAGAATGAATACGACTACAGTAGATAAAACAAAACAACTATCAATTCAAATGCAAAACGTAAAGGCAGCTAGGAAAAACTTATCTAGTTTACGCAAAAGAAATCCGTGCAAGAGGCAGGGGCCCTCTACCACTTGACGGCATTCAACTCCAAATTAAATCACGCCTTCAAAATAACTTTGTCTGCTCCATTAACGATGCAAAATTTTGAACATGACACTCTGCGTTTTTAGGAATGTATCACAGAGTTTGAACAAAATCTAGCAGCAAATCTAACATAAAATCTCTAACTAAGCTCTCGGTCTACTCAAGAGTTTATAAAGTAAATGCAAGTAACAATAATTACAACAATTTTGGAATAATGTCTTTCCTTATCCGAATCATATTAGGAGTCTTTGAGGTGGCTAAGTGAAGAAGAAAAGACATCTGGACTGAGACAGTCCTAGTAGGAGTCTTCCTTCATAAATGTGTTCCCACGTGCATAACCGTACCCAGAATCCATTTTCACTATTACTTGAGTAAAACAACAAACCATGTTGGCACGGATCATGCCCATATGCGTTTTCTGAGGCCACCTGGAACATACTCAAACATGAAGGTAGCTGCAGAATCGCCGGTTAGCTACGGAATGTCTGCATTCTGCAGCTAGTTCCGGTCAAAATGCTTAACAATGGAAATAATCACAAAATTCAACAAGTCAGTCATGTAAACCATTCTAGAAGTAATTTTAACTATTTTTATTGATCAATTGGGTTTAAAATAGAAATTGACAAGGGAGAATGAGGTAAAATGAGGTGAAGGAAAGCACAAATTTGAGGCTCAACAGTCTTGACCCTTTCACACCTGCAAGTTTTATTCAAGTAGCTCAAATATGCCCCTTTTCACGTAGGCACTGATTTATTCTTGAGTTTTAGGAGTTTTTCCATTTTATTCATAAGTACATAAAATCAAGACAAAATAAAATGTTCCAATTAGCTTGGGCTAATTAGGAACATTACAGTCCTCCCCTCCAAAAATTGTTGCTTTCCCTCAAGCAACTACAAGGTGAGTGCTGCAAAATTTCCTCCTTGGTGACACCAACATAAGATAAGCTTCCTCCATAAGCCAAGTGCTCACCAATCCATCCATGTATTACTCCTCCAATGTGCTCATGAGATGAAATTAGCTCATCCCATAATGATACAATAGATCATATGAAACAAACATGGTTTGCCCCATGCTTTTCTCTGGAATATGAGACATACAATACATGGAGAGTGGTCCTCTCATGAGGCACATGCCATCCTTCATTATTTCTGCCCATGCCACGTCATTATGGCTGAAAGTGTGGTGCATGTCTGGTGCTTTGGGGCAGCACCCTTCTCTTTGCAGAAATTCCGCTTTTCCTCTCAAGAGAGTGGCTCAAATCAGAAAATTTTGGAGCCCAAAATTGGCCAAGAGGCTCACATGATATATCATCTCTCCTTGGAATATTTGGCCTCCAAAAACATGGTGTAAGAATGCATGACTCAGAAATAAAACATGTATAACATGATCATGTCCTTCACCAATAATTCTTCTCCAATTAAGGGAGAGGTGCATGGTTCTATTCCCTCCCTTCATAGAAGGAAGAGTGGGCTGATTCAACTCTCCCAAAGAGTCATGTTGTTGATCCACCTCTACAATTCCCATGCCTCTTTGACAATGCTGATGTAGCCCTCTTTCAGAGCCCTTCCACCAATAGCTTCTCAAGGTGTATGTTGGAAGGCTCCCCTTCCCATGCTGCTCAAAAGTAAGTGGCCATCCTACCACTTGTTTGCTGAAATAAGCTTCTTCAAAGCTTGGAAATGATAGAGGATAATGATTGTTGGCTGAATGGAATTCAAGAAAAATATGCCATGCTCCAATTCCCCCCCATGTGAGAGACTTCCCTTCATGATACCAACTCAATACATGTCCTTTTACATAAGGAAACATCATACATAATGCAGCAGCCATATATGGTTCCATCCTCTCCTTGAAATACCACTAAATTTGGGAGATTTCATTCATCATGAACACATTCACCCAATGTTTCATCCCTCCTCTCATGTTTGGAGCATCATTATGATTTGAACAAACCTCCTTATGCCAACCCATGAGAATGTTACAATTTCTCCCAAGCCCATGTACATACATGATTTTGAAATGCATTCTAAATAAAAATGCATGCACATACATGGTTGGCAAAAGTAATTGTATGGACATGGAGCTTATCATGTGATGTCCATACCTCTTCCTTGTCAACCCAAACACCCTTTCCTTATTCTTATGCAGCCTCCTCTTGAGATACAAGGCATGTGAAAAGAAAATCCTAAAATCTGGGGAGTGTTTAAACTCACCCAACAAGAACCAGCGCAGACTGTCCCTTTCCTGCATCAAATATGAATGTTGTAAGTGGTTCACAATCCACTTACTTGCTGATCCCTTCATCTCACCATGGCTGAAAGTGAGAATTATATTTTGTGCCTTAATACATCACCCATCATGGTGTAGAATCTCCCTTATCTCGTCAAGGGAGTGGCCATGTTTGAGAACAATCTTGACCCATAGTTGGCCATGAAGCTTGTATGGTATAACACTCCTCTTGGGATTCATGGGCTGCAAATATGAAGTAAGAAAATAAATGCAACCATAAAATGAAATTCTATTCTCATAAGCATGCTTCTTACCCAAATTTTCTAGCGCTGTGATAGTTTCCCCCTTGGGAAGATATGATATTGATGCACAAGGTTGAGGGAACACTTTTCTCTTCTGCTCATCATGGGAACTCCTTGGTGGAATTCCTTCAAGTAAGGATACATCAAGGCATATATCATGAGAAGATGTAGGGACTGATATTTCCTTGCTTTTCTTGCATTGATCTTTCAGCATTCTTTGTGCAACATGTTTCTGAAATATAGAGGGGAAACAGTTTCTCACCATTTGAAGCTTGCCCTTCCCTCTGTCTTCTGCAATCTTCAAGATCTCACCATATGATAAGTATGGAACATGCTACCCATGGATTGTGCCATAATCTCTATGTGTGAGATTCTTAGGAACTCCTTGCAAAAATGCAAGAGCCTCTCTCCTTGGAGAAGTCGCTCCTTCTTCTTCTTCATGCAGTATTAGAGGTCCTCTTGTTAGGTCTGCGCTATCACCCATAGTCTTTTCTTAGGAGATGGAACATGCCTCATCCTAAATAGGAAGCCTTATATATTGGTCTTCTCTTCAAGGAGGGATCCCCATGTCTTCTTATTTCTCTTGAAACCTCATAAAGGTTTCACTGCAGCTTCCCACTTGAGAAGAGGACCGTTCACCCAAAGGAGATCTGACCCTTAGCAGTGCATCTGATAAACTCACTCCTTCTCTTTCCCTCTTCATGAAGGAGTAACTAACAAAATTCTGAGGCTCTGATGATATGGCTGAGTGCACATATCCATAATACAAGGATTTTGGATGTTCCTCATGCACAGATCTTGCAGATTTGATTGGAAGATCTTCTCTTTCTTGAAACTCCATGGGAGTTTCATTGCTTTTTCTTTATTCTTCTTGTACAACCTATTTGGAGAGGTTCTTCTTAGATCTAAAAAGAGATGAGAGTAATATCATCCTCTCCCTACTTTCTGATTTCTACTTTTTGCTTTCTTCCTTCTTCTTTCTGCTTCTTTTGCGATATCTTGATGTCACAGGCTAAGCCATAGATCATGCTCTGATACCACTGTAATGTTCCAAATGGGGAAAAATAAGCACAGTAGGGAATATATTAAGATATTACACTATGGAATAATATAAATATGGAATCACACCAATAGATCTAAACCATAGATAGACTGGTAGGGAATTTACTGGTTATATCACCTCTAAAGAGAGAGTGAAAACCAGAGGCTTCCTGGCCTGTTCTAGACTCTGTCTATAGAAGATTGGTGAAACATATAAAGTGTGGGAATAACACATTACAAATGAATTTTTCAGCCCTTGGGATTACTATATCTTTATATCTAAAGAATAATTCGAAAGAGGAGAAAAAACCAACCAAGGAAGGAGCGAGAAATTCCATTTTCAGAAAAATCAGCAAGAGGCTTAGTTAGAACACTGTATAAGCAAATGGGTGAAAAAATAATGTAGTTCAGGGTTTTTTTCTCCTATTTTTGGCTATGTGGGAATTTTTTTATGAATTTTAGGAAAAAAAAATGAGTTTAAGACCCTTAAATAGATCTCCCACGAAGCTGACTAGCTAAAAATCAGTTAATGAGAAGAGTTGCAGCAACAAGGAAACCTAGCAACCAGAATTGCACAGTTCTTCCCAGTAATCACTGGAGACCATAAATAAGGCTCAAAATTTAGCCATAGAACATCAGATCAGCATTATGAAGGATTCTCCCATTAACATACAACAAATCACATGAAATAATAATGTAGAAATCCATTAAAATGACATCTCCGACATTTATAGAATTGCAAAAAGGAATGGACTGCGTCCCTCTTAGTGTGCTACAACAGATAAATAATGGAGCTCAAATATATGGAAGATATATGGCTATAACATCAAATCCATACCAAATCTAGAAACTACTCAGCCTCTTCCACAAGTCTCCTTTGGGGTTTATACAAAATATTGCACAAGAAGATGTAGATCTGACTTTTAATACATGAAACTGCAGGAAAGTTCCAGAGATTGCTGAAGATGATTATTATTACAGTATATCATATTTTTACAATAGATATCAGCAAGCTACAAGATGAATCTTCAAGATGAGAGGCAAGCCTCAATCATCAGAAAGCAAGTACAATGAAAGATCTAGCAGTAGTGAAGCAGTACATAGAAAATAACGCAGTTCCCTAAGGAGACACCATTGTAGCTTGAGCATAATATAAAAATATGTGGAATATACAGATCTGAAATGAAAATACAATAGAGATCCTCTTCCGGGTGGTCACAAGACACCCTCCCTAAGAGAAATCCCTCAAAATAATTAGATCTTTGCAGATCTGAGTCACCACTTGCTGCAACTTCACAGCAACTACAAAACCCTCAACAGGACCAGTGCTGCTAATGAATATGAAGCTTGGCCAAAATTCCAGATAGTGGAGAAATGTATCACAATATCCTCCAAAGAGATACTCCATGGAAGGAGAGAGGATTCCTAAACAGGAAATCCTCCTTCTCTAGCTAAACAGCCAAGAGAAATAGAGTTTCTCAAGCAACCTCTATTTCGAAATATCATCAACAACCTCTTCATGTGCCTTATCCTCCTTTTTATAACATTAGGGTCTCTTAGAAAACCATAAACTACTTCATCTCTTTGGCCCCTTTCACACTTGGAAACCCCTTCTAGAACAACGTTGTCCATCAAGGAGGTTCAATGAACCTAGACAACGCTGGTTGACTTGGTCAATTAGGATCTCCTTTGGTGGTCTTGACCCTTTCACACCTGAAATTTTTATTCAAGTAGCTCAAATATGCCTCTTTTCACATAGGAACTGATTTATTCTTGAGTTTTAGGAGTTTTCCATGTCCTCCTTTCCATTTTATTCATCAGCACATAAAATCAAGACAAAATGAAATGTTCCAATTAGCTTGGGCTAATTAGGAACATTACACTAATATATAGTTGTGCAGATATAACTGACCCACCCGTAGAAGTTAAAGATGTTTACAAACTATACAAGCATAAGAAATGCATTGGACGCGAAATGCGGCTAACGAAGTAGATCGTCGATTATGAGATGGATCACGTTATCCTGGATCTGGGATCTAATGCAAACATCCTTCCCAAGCAGACATGGTAAAGGATGGGTGAACCCAAGCTAGAATGGTCTACTATATAGTTGCACATGGCTAACCAACATAAGATTATACCATTGGGGAGACTGTTAAAGATTATGGTAGATATCGCAGGGGTTAAGGTACACGCAGATTTTGAAGTAATTCAGATTGTGGAGGATGTGAACCCTTATCCTACACTCCTGGGACTGGATTAGACTATAGACATGGGAGGCATCATCAACTTGAAGAAAAGGAGTGTGGTGTTTGAGAATGAGGGTACGAGAGTAATATTCCCTCTAGACCCAGTGGAAGGAGAGCAGTATACAGAACCTGTGCACAAAGAAGACAACATGGATCATATCTATAAACAAACCACCCGGGATGAGGATTGGATTAATCCTATAGCTGATGGTGTGCTTTGCTGGGAGAAATACAGTGAATGCCTCTCGGACTCTGACGAGGAGATTGAAAATTAGTAGAATTGGTTACATGATGTGTCTATGCTATGATGTCTTAGGATCATGAAGAGCTTCCGGTGTGTCTCCTCAGAGGTAAGAGAACTTCCTTAATTTGATGGTTTTAGTAGTATAAGGGATTTTTCAGAACATTTGATGCAGAAGCCCCAAGGGAATGAAGAATGTGGGCACTTCACCTAGCCATGCATGCAGCCCCTACGCGGTGGTGGGAAACATGTAAGGGGACATTCCAAGATTGGGAGGAATGTCGCGAGATGATGATCCTATGATTTGAACCCCTGGTTCACCTACGCATGGAGACTTTCCTGGGCCAAGGAGACCCGTGAAAGCATGTGGCCACATGGATGGAGGCATGGTGTGAAAGGACCATGAACGAATGGGTTCACATGTTTATTCATGCCGTGGGGCCAATTCCCACTGCATGGTATCTGGATACAGAACTACATCAACGTACCCACCACTGGGAGACCATGAAGTACGATTTTGTGGGGATGTTTAGACTAATAGGCAGAACTAAAGCATTAGACGAGGCCCTACAGGATATATATGCCCTATTATTTCATGAATCATGCCCTTGTGTGGAGTACGGGGCACCATCTTGGGATACGCAGATGCAGGATATTGTTAACTACCTCAATCTATCAATGGAGGAATTAGATGAAGACCTGTGAAATATAACTATCCCGAAATTAGAGGTTCAACGCGCAGTTGCTAGACCCCCACTGTAGACTGTTGATGTGACCAGCCTCTTAAGCTAAGGGAAATCAACATTGGAACAGAAGAAAAACCTAAGCTAGCTAAAATCAAGGACTACTGGGATGATGATACTGTTGGGAGAGTCACGGAGCTTCTCACAGAGTACCAAGACCTATTTCCTACAAAATTATCATAACTCAAGGGTATTACAGGGGACATAGGGGTCATGTGCATCCCTTTAAAACCAAATGTGCACCCTGTTAAGCAGCGACCGGACTAATTGAACCGCAAGTATAAGAAAAAATTTAGGGAAGAAATTGACAAAATGATAGCCGCAGGTATCATCGAACCAGTAGAATAATCAAATTGGGTAAGCCCTATGGTGGTCTAGGAGAAAAATACTAAAGGATAAATAAGAATCTATGTTGACCTGCACAAAATAAATGATGCCTGCGTCCATGATCCCTTCCCTACGCCATTCTCTGATGAAATTCTTGATAGCATGGGAGGGCAGGAAGCATAATCGTTCACTGACGGGTTTTCAAGATACCATCAGATCAGGATCTCACCTGAAGATCACAGCAAAATTATGTTCGCCACTGAATCAGGATCCTTTCTGTACATCGTCATTCTGTTTGGGTTCAATAATTCCCCTGCTATATTTTCGTGGTTAGTGGTCACAGTATTCAAGGAGTTCATCAACACATTTTTCAAGGTATATTTTGACGATTGGATAGTATTTGGGTTGGTAAAGAAGCACGTCTCGAACCTGTGCATGATGTTGGATGCCTGTAGAAAGCACCAGATTTCCATAAATATTAATAACTACATATTTTGCATACCTTTTAGGATCTTGTTAAGCCACATAGTCTGTCGGCAGGGACTAATCGTTGACCCCACCAAGGTAGCCGTTATCATCAACCTGGCAGTCCCTACAACTCAGAAACAGCTATGCTCTATCCTTGTGTTAGGTTCCCATGATTTGTTATATTGGCGAGATCAGATGCATAGGGTAACATCAAACCAGTCTTTGGAGCCATAGGACCTACCCTTCCTAGACTCAGAGAGGGCTCTCTCTAGTTTGTGCAAAGGATGTGAACTTGTTTGCTTCTAGGGTTTTGATTTTAGGCTAGTTGTTAAGTGTAGGGCTTTGTTTGTTCGTTTTGGTTGGGTAAGATGATCAAGTAGAATAGAGAGAGAGGAAATATTCAAGTCATTGGGCTATGGAGTCAATAAAATTCATAGAAAGTTTCGATAGTAAATCAAGGTGGATCACAGTGCAAATCTAGCATTGGTCAGATGTAGTTTCAAGGTTTTTGTGAAATGAAATGAACATCAAGTTTGTGAACAAAGTAGGAAAAGGGGAAATTAAGAATCCTTTATCATGTACTTAAAACAAGGAGGAATTTAACACTATTTAGCATGAAGAATAAATCAATAGACATGGCACACCAATAATTCTTTGATTCAATTTAAGCAAAAAAGCATTTCAGACATACAATCCAATGAAATATAGAAGTTGAGAAACTCATTTAACTTCTAGTGATTTCACCTTCAAGGTTAGAAAACATTCAAGATACACATATAAATTTAATAAAAGAAGAGGGAACACCTAAACATCATTGATCATAGCTATGAAGATCTCCAAAACAATTACTCAAGCATGGTCAAAGGGTATGATCGCAACATAGTCTCTTTGGCAAACCTAATTAATGGTACTTTGGAGAGAGACCTCAAGAAAACATGTTTCGAGACTTCGAACAAGTAGGGCTAACTATATATAATCTTTGATACCTACTGTATTAAACCATTCATGAAATAAACAAGCTTGGGGGGTCTAGAGAGAAATTAAGAATTCTCTAAAATGGCCCAGCAGAAGAAAACATAGAGGCAGTGAAGAATAAATAGAGCTAAGGTGCCTTTGAAAACATTTGTTAACACTAGAAAATCGTACAACATAAAATGACATTAATTAATGTCAAGCCAAAGGATTTACAAGGCAAGAATACATTATGGAATCAAGAAAGTATTTAAAATCTCTAAGGTTTTGAGAAAATCAGATTTGAACTAGTCTTAACTGCTAAATTACGCGCTTAATCCTTCGAGAAGAGTGCCTTCTGTGTGCATTTTTTCCCGATAAGCGCACATTCCTGAAAGTGGCAAAATTTTGCTTTATGGGACCACACAAAGCAAAGGATAGTTACTCCTTATATGAAACCGCCTAAGGACAGCCACCAGCGCCTCCTTAGACACTATGTGAGCACACAAAGAAATATTTGGAGCACACAATGGAATCATACCTCTCCCTTGGGTCACCATCCACCATGTACCAAGGGAGGGAAGGAGGATTTGAAATCCCCTATATAACGCCATTAAGAGATGAATAATAGGTGATCACATTGTTATGTTGCCCAGAATTTCCCAAGCAATACCAGCAATGTGTGACCCAAAGATGGAGATAGAGGGGACTCAATTGTTGGCCACCCAAAAATCCTAGTCCATCACAGTGGAGAGAGAGGGATACTACATCAGAGGCAGAACTTGGAAAAACAACATCCTTGCATCGAGACCTAGAACCATTGTTTAGGGGCCCTTTGGAAAGTGGGTAAAATTTCTTCTCCATATCAAATTTTTAATAATAAGAGGCCTTAAGCCATCGTTCGCATTATTATCATTTTGACTCTCTTCAATAGCTTTTGTATATTTGTGTTTTAGTTTTTAGTTTACTTTGAGCATACATTCACATATTTTTTCCTCTATATTATATGCTTTTGAGCTCCACCACTTTCTGCCTATTACCAATAGTTTATACGGGTAGCCCACACCCCTAAAACTGGTACGATTTTGTACACCCGTGCATCAAATCCACCAAAACATGATTGGTGACTCCACTAACATTTTACAAGTTTATGTGGTTGTGCCATCTCTTTCAGGAGACCTTTGTCTATGCTAGAGAGTGGAGCTGATAGTCCTCTTATCCATCTTGGAGTCCCTAGATTCACTTGGAGTGATAGAATGAAGAAGGAAGCTCCTAATATTTTTACTTGTAGGATTTTTGCGTGCAGTTGTTTCTCACAGACGCACATTGTGCACATTCAGGACTAACCTGCGCGCAGTAAAGCGCACCTGTCAGAGCCTTTTCTACGCAAATTACAGAATGAGATTTTTCTCCCTATATTCTGCATTTTTCTGCTTATAAGTGTGCTGGGAAGCCCCTAATGTATGTTCCAACACTTATGTTAATACCACACAGCTTCTGAAAACTTAATTTCAGCTGCCTTCTATACGCTTAGAGTTAGTTTTCCTTTAATTTGGTTTTTTGCAAAAATATTCACATAGTTTAAGTAGGGGGGAAATTAACCATTGCATTCCGAACAATTTATGTTTTGAAAATTTTGGTATTCACACTTAGATAAACTAGTTCAAGTGAGTGGCCCAAGGCCACACATGCATAGCTAGTTTCATTTTCTACTGTAGAAATTGTTTAGTTTAGTTCAATTTTTGCATTAGGAAGTGCGGGACTAGGATTGAATTGTCGATTAGAGCTAGTAATATATGCTACCTTTGCACCCTCCAGTGATCCTAGGTAAGCATATGAATGCTCTATATTTACAATTCGCCATCTCCCTTTAGTTAGTCACATAGATTAACTAGGAAAATTTGAAAGCGACCCTTTATCCACATATGTTTTCCATTTGAGCGAGGAACAATATAACATAGTTTAACTAGGGGATTTTTTTAAAGGATCACTGATATCCATATGTTCAAACTATGATATTTTTCAGCATATTCTCACACACACTCACCCACTAAGCAAAGGAAGACACCTAAAACTAACTTAAACAAACTCACTAAATTCTCCCCACAGGGGCCACAAAATAATTTATAGTTTAAGTTAGGATCAAGGGGGTAGGCATCCAATAAGCCACCTTGATCATACTAAATATTGAAACATATAAGTTGTGTATTTAGGGAGCTTCAAATCCACCTATCAGCCCACGGAAAAGAAAACCCAAGCATGGAAGAGACCCGATTCATAGGAGGTTAGGCTTAGGCACAGTGCATGCGGTATCAGTTCGGGCTACTTGACCCGGGTGATACTTAGTACTGTTAGCTGACTACCGAGAAGCCCAAGACTCGAACACTCATGTGGGACAATGGTTCTTAGTGGCCAAAAACTAGGGCATCATTTACCTTGTAGGTGACAGTGCAGGAAAGCAGTAGAGCCTCTACCCTTACCTTGGTGGATTCTCTTCGGCTGACTCGGGGCATCGTTAGCTCTTACGGGACGTTGTGCTAGCACTCGCAAGAAATATTCTCAAGGAACAGTTAATTTTGAGTGTGTGAGGATGCAAAGGTCTTCCAGGATTTTCAGTATCATGTGCAAACAAACAAAAAACCATCCTTTTTCTTGATTGATCACATAGATTATGTTAAAGAGAAAACTCATTTCATTTTCGCTTTGTTTTATGTATGTGGCCATAAATTTTCTTTGATCACAGACTCTATCCTCTCAAATTTTTCCAAAACCTAACCTGTTCGACACCCAAACGGTCCCAATGGAACCTCATTGATACAGGCATCTGTTGGACCTCCCCCCATTACAAGGAAGGGTTCCAGGTCTTTCGTCATTCATGCATCAAAGATGGAACACTCCCACCGTCATTGGTTCATCCTTCATTGGAGCAATGATAGTTGGGAACCCTACTTGGTCTCCCAACGCCACACCCCACACCACTCCTCCCTCAACCCCTATGGGGTAGAGGAGTGTGTCCCATTTAGGAAGCCAGCTGAACACACATCAGGGTACATCACAGAATAACCCTCGTTCTAACCAAAAATTTGTGTCTTCACATGTTTCAATGGAATCAACCTCCCAGTCACCTTTCTTAGCTACGTTGAATCTACTCGATTTAACCAAACTAAAAAATGACTCCATCACACACGATCCTCCATGGCCTCCCATTCCCACAAAGCTCCCTTCGGATATACCAAAGTTCGAAGGCAAGCAAGTGGAAGACCCAGGTAATCATGTAATGACCTTTCACCTGTGGTTCTCATCGAATATTATCATCAATGACACTATTCGATTGAGGCTATTTCAATTCACTCTTATGGGAGTAGCCACAAAGTGGTACATGGATCAACCTCCTACTTCACATGGACCCTTTAGTGCCCTCCCTACTGCGTTCCTCACATATTTTCAGTTACCCATTAACCATGATTCGAGAATGGAGTTACTGACTCATTTTAGACAAACCCCCGCCATCCTTATCTCTGACCATCTTCATGAATGGAGGCGGCGTCGCAGTTTATGTAAAGCTAAACTTGACAATCGGGTCCTCTTATATTTATTCTTGAAAACTCTGATGACAGATATTTCAAAGGATGTGGTGCATCAATACCCCACAACCGAAGAGGATGAAATCAGTAAAGCCCAGAATCTTGAACTGATTTATATGCAGTTAGGATACATTTACAACATCCTGCCTAATGCCCCACTCCTACAAACTTATCAAGGATTTCCAAGTGCGTCAAACTCTGCAGACAGATTAACAGGATCAATGACCCAAGGTTACCTAGGCAGCAGTAGTCAAAATCTTGGTTACGCATATAATTATACTTAGAACATGCCTCAACCTAGATTTCAAAGTCATCATATGCCTTAGTAAGATTTGACTAATAGGGCGCAAGCGTATCACCAAGGAGGACCTTATCCTCCGACTGAGGGGACCCAGTATGCAGAAATAAACACTAACGGAAGAGCTCCCCTCCAACGGCTAGGTGCAAACAAGGGACAACATTATGCTTAGTCCCAAGCACACGACCCACCTACGCAAACCAATGCACAGGTGAACTTTGTGTAGCCGTCCCAAAATCAACCACACCAGTATAACCAGGAGAACTAACCTCCTAACATGGTTAAGAAAAATTCAAAAACCAAGCCAAAACAGACCCCTAGATAGGGGGGTAGCAACCAACAGTGCCCACCATGATCCTAGGCTAGAGGTAAAACCAACAGGAATCAGAATGAGGACCCAAGCAATGCCCAATGGAAAGGCAAAAGGCCACCTCTGCGAATAAACCATTCTTGTTCAATATGTGGTCTATACGGGCACTATACTCACCACTTTCTCGATCTCCCTAAGCTAAAAAAGCTGCAGAGTAACCGAGGACAAGGAGGATCTTCCCAATAACCCACTGTTATGCAAGAACCTTTCCCCCACCAAGGGACAGTCAACACTCAGCAATAAAACCCAAACGATTCTGAAAAATGTAGGCATGAAATCTACATGATTGGGGAAGAAATGTTTTTCCAAACACGGAACCACAGTTACGACACCCCACCAAGCACCACTACCTCAGGGGCTAGTACTAGTGTGCCGAATGCACCTTTGACCATTTCAAAGATGCATATAGAACCATTTCCAAATATGGAAAAGGTACCTAATAGGATAATGGGTAACTACTCCAAAGCGGCCCATAATTATAGCATCGTGGCTGACTTAGCTCAGTCACCTACTATTATGTCGACGCTAGAAGTACTGCAATCATGCCCAAAGCAAAGGAAAGCCCTACTTTTCATGTTAGGCTCTATCGACCCTGCCGATATGTGCATGATGGCTTTTGACTTAGACAAAGCCACCCCTAGGCTTCCTTATATGGTCACCTTCCAGATACCAGTGTCAGTCCAGAATATCACTATTCACTAATGTGTCATTGACGAGGGTGCATCAACATGCATCATGTCGAAAAATGTTTGGCAGAAGTTGGGTTCTCCCCAACTAAAACCCCCGGTCATAACACTTCGAGCATACGAAGGTCATCCCTCGATCCCCGTTGGCCTCTACTAAAATGTCCCGGTCTGCCTAGCGAGAAAGATGGTCCACATAGACATTGAAGTCTTAAATGCTCACTTAGATTACAATATACTCCTCGGGCAGAGTTATATGTATTCCATGTCAACCATAGCCTCCTCCGTCTTCCGCATTATGATGTTTCCCCACGAGGATAACATCATTACTGTAGACCAAATGACGCATAGCGAGAAGTGCCCTCTAACCAACATGGATGTAATTATACCATATGTAGATACAACCTCAGATGGTCTTTCATGATACCAAGAATATGGCCCTAGCCAATTCAAACCGTCCTTCATTCTAGGGTCATTCCTAGGAGATCCTCCCATTATCACTGAGGCATCACCCGATGCCACAGGGGCCCCGGTGTGCATGATGTCCAAATCAAGCATCGAGGTTAGTCAGGACACAGACTCAATCAGTAACGACACTGAGGCATCGACCATGGTAGCCTCTCTAGCCTATGCCACTTCTGAAACCCCTTTCCTCTACCCCCCAGCTGACTTCGTCTCCCAACAGGTTTTGGAAACACTGGCATTACCCAACATATCGTTGGCATTCCTAGTTTGGTAACTAGCTCCCCCTTCTGGAACAGAATCCACCAACGTTACTGCCATAGGGTTAAAGCCCCTTAGTCCTGAGGAGCCCCAACCTACCCAAGAAACGGTCAAGCCACCCCCACAAAGGAAATTCCCATTGTGAAACTAGTAATCACGACCAAGAAAACCGCAAATAGAGGAAAGAAGATGGTCACCCCTGCTATTCAAAGGGAATCACCAGTCTGCACCATATGCGACATTATAGGCCACCCTACCTATATATTTCCGGAGTTGGACGAATTAAAACCACTCCTCGGCTCTGAACTAGACATCCCGACGCCGTGTTCTTGTAAAAAGGAACCTACCACAAAAGGTAAAGGAAAACCGCTGCATACCAATCACACATGCGCTCTCTATGGAAACTATGGGCACTATACCCACCATTGTCTAGAGATACCACAATATATGGATGCGTTACATGTGATCGAGTGATCCTATCAAGAGGATACCTCCATCCATTCTGTCAAAGACGAACCTTGTACCATCCTATACTTACAAGAGGAGCATAGGATTGTAGAAAGGCCCCTTGTAATACCCATTATATGTTGTACGCTATGCGAATAACATGGCCACTACCTTAAAGAATGCATAGCCTTGGAGCTCATTCACAGATGATATCTAATTGAAAGGGTTTACTACATAGGGCTACGGGCAACACAATTCACATGCTCGTTATGCACCGACATCCTTTTGGAGGATTGTCACTACATTCCTCGCTTTCGGCTAGCCCTTGCTAACCTCCACTCAGCCATAGTCTACCTTTACCAAGAAGACAATATGGATGTTGAGTCTACAAGTAGCTCCATGACCCAAGCAGATGAGATGATCACATCTATCATGTTCTTGACAATTGAAGAATGGCCCAGCAGGGAACCCCTAGTTACCCCTAACCGCACTTTGCAACGACGACTAGCATGTATGGTATGCAAAAATAAGGACCATGCAATCTTCCATTTCCCTAATTTAGCAGCCTTTTGGCGCTGGTTCCCCATCAGAACTCAAACTAAACTTGACGGAACCTCCATATCAAGGATATTTTTCCTGATATGTCAGGGTAATCATTATGAGCAACATTGTACTTATGCCTCGCAAGTTCGTCCCACTATTGACATGATTAATGCCATAGATAAGAGATATGACAATCTTTAGGAATGGCCTAAAAGGTACATTGTCGGGTCAATGTCCCCACCTCCGCAATGGTGTATCTTGTTGGAGTTCCCGTGTTTTGGCAAGTTTGGCAATACCAAAAGATGAGACAACATCAGAACCACTTTTAGACCTCGAGATCTAGCCCTCCTGGGTCCAGAGAGGGATCTCTCTATAAAGGCAAAGGTATATGTCTTTGAAGCTTGTTTTGAAGGTATTAGGCTAGTTATAAGGCAACGATTTGTTTTGTTTTTGTTTGTTTGTTTGGTTGTTGGGAAACTGGAAGGAAGGGTTCAATACAAGACAAAGGATGAGCAAAGAGGATTTTAGGCAAAGGAGAGATACTTCTAGAGAATACTCGAGACCATTGGGAAATGGAGTCAGGAAAGGGTTTACTTTTTATTCAGTATTCAAGGCTTTCAATTGGGCTATTCATCTAAGGCATAGGATCTTAAAGATGATAGTGTGGTATGAAATGATGGAAAGAAAGTGAATGACAAGGAAACCTACAAGGTGACCACTTGGGAATTAGATCTAGGGATAGGGCATGCCATTAGACACCTATGACCCACCTCCTAAAAGGCTAACTCTTCAGACAAGGAAACATTAAAGATTTAAGCATAAAGTTGAAAACCTGAGATCAGAGAGAGGTTTTGAACTCTCAATGCTTCAGCATCCAACTTAAGGGAACTTAGAAAGGTTCACTTGATTGAAAAAGACCCTAGTGAGACAGAATCAACATTCTAAACTCCCAGTATCCCAATTCTTTCAATTAAAACCCAACAAGAACATCTAAGAACAGATTCATAAATTCATACATCAGCTACCAGTGAAAAACAGCTACTACACTAGTTAAATTATCCTGAATTAGTTCTTAGATAACACAATCAGTAGAAAACATCAAAGGTAGGGAGATCATAAGTATAGGGTAACATGCAAGGGTATATCCTAAACCATATTTCTGATGCGTACCAGAGAAGTAAAATGAAATGAATTACAGAAGGAAAACAGAGACAAAGTAAGAAAACATCACCGCTGCTTTAAATCAGGATCCAAAGAAATGTGCTTATCATATTAAAGAGTAACAACAATCATGTACAACATTGTACAACAGCTTGATATTATCTTACAACTTTACATAGAGAAACATATCTCAAGAGAAACAACTTACAATTCACAGTTATCCGATTGATATTCAACAAACAACCCTTACAATGAGTTTCTTCATAATTTTTATAGCTGAAAGAGAGGAAAAGGAGGTAGATGAAACACTAAATGAAACATTAAAACATAGTAGAAGAAGAGGGCTCGAGGCCCATTCTGTCTTAATATCTATGCATTGATTTTTGGTACTCTTTGGGTGAAAGAGTGGTCTTTGAGAGGCTGAAATTAACTCCAGGTATGTTCTTTGATGTACTTTGACTGTAGTACTCTGCAGTACTCTGGTGAATAAACAAAAAGGCAGATAAATGACTTTAGGTCTTCCATACTGCATAACAAATTCTCTCGTATCATTAGGACTTTTTTTAGGGTGGAAATCTTCTCAGGGACACAATGTAGGATAAAAAAAATATGGGTACTTTGTCCTTTCTCGAGAGGAAACTTCTGCTGATGTGAAACACTGTCAATATTGTTTTTTTTGCACTAGGCCTCTTTAGGCCTTATGTATTAATCATAATGTCTTCAATCTGGTACATTTCCTTTTAAACATTGAATCAGAGCTTAAAATCTTCAATTATAGGCATTAAACACTCTGATTATACACTGATACTCTTTGCTTCTTCGTGACTGTCTCTATCTATGAAATTTGATCTTTAATGATGTTGGAGAGGTTTTGCAGAGTTAAACTCTATTCTTTAATGAAAAATTCCATTTTGAACAACTTCCCAAGTGTTTCTCTGTAATATCAGGCTCTGAAAATGGCCCTTTTTGCACTCTGTGTCACTATAACAGTGACTGTGAACAATTGTTGTTTCCACCGCCTGTACCCTGCAAAAACACATAAATATGTTAAGAAATCCATGCATGGAAGAGGATGGATGTAGTGGAATTTTTTGAGGATGGCGCGCATAGAGGTGAATGTTATGGATGCAATGGAAAATGGTGCAAAAATGTAGTGAAATGGTTGAAAAATGATCTGGTGAAAGTTTGGTGGAGGAATGCATATGGATCGTTAGATCAGGTGGAGTGGTGACAATCGATGGTTATGATTAACTGACGGAATGGTTTATGAATTCGGGTGGAATGTAACAAAATTTAATGTAAAACCTTAAAGTTTTAATGTTTGGGCGGAATGATATAATGTTTAATGCAAAACATAAAAATTTAACCTTTGAACGAAATACGAAGGGAATGGGTGAAAATGCAATGAAAAACATATGGAATGAGTTTTAATGGCGGGACCTGGTCATGGGTGGTGGGCGATTCAATATGGGCCATCAGATCTTAGGAGGAGATCGACGGTTGAGATGTTGCGATGAAGTTCAATGGTTGTGCGATGAACAGATATGATTGGGACGCGAGATGCATTGTGGGTCGTTGATCTTGAATAGATCAACGGTCGAGATATGTTAATAAACTTTCAGGCATAGAAGTGGGGAAGTGGTTTTTGGGATCAAAATCACTTTTTTCGCGTGGCCAAAAGTGGGTAAGGCAGTTTTCACTTTTTGAACACGATATGGGTCCCCGGCTCTCACGTGGCTCTAGAAAACCGCCCATATCGCGTAAATTCTTACTGTTAAAGCTTGAATGTGAAACCTGCATGATATTGCTGCTGGTCGTTGGATCTAGGATCATGAGATCCAACTGTGATAGATGAAGCACGATATGGGAACATGCGCGGACAGTAGAGGGGGGGCCAACGGAAGGTGGTTTCATTGTGGACCGTCTGATTTATGTAATGGACGGTCAATATCTGGAGAGAGAGAACAAAGGCGGAGGATATGGTTAGTGGGTGGGAGAAATCTGAGCCATTATATCAAAAGGACTAAACGGTCAGGATCTAATCGAAAGTGGAGGACGCAGGGGCCGAATCTCCGATGCGATGAAGGAGCGATTGGCTCTGGACCGTTGGATTGGTTTCAGATAAACGGCTACAATTGGGTTGGAGGGTGACCAATAGGGGAAGCCGGGGGGGGAGGAGCAAGGAGAAATCTGGGCCGTAGGATCAGAGTGGATGGACGGCTCAGATTCAATCAGGGATCGGCCAATCGGGGCATTGGAGGGTGGCACATTACGAAATCTCTGATTGGTGATGAAGGCGATGTCGCGATGGCCGTCGGATGTTTTGAGATCAATGGTGGAGATTTCCCTTCGGGGGTTACACAGGAATATTATAGGGTGCGATGGAAAGGGCACAGGCCATTAGATCTTTCCAGATCAATGGTAGAGATCATTTCAAAGGCCGACATACTAAACATTCTCGCATCGGAACTTTCTTGGTTTACCAAGGAAAAGATTGTTCCGCTCCGAATCTCTGATGCGATGAGCACCTTATGACTTAGCGCTTGGTCTTAGCACTCACGTTTATGGGGGGAATTGGTTAAGGGCTGGGCCAAAGGGGACTAGCTTGTTTATGTTGAAAAATGGGTTTTTTAGCTTAAAAGACAACGTTTTCAAGGATAAAAAAGGGTTCCGGTAGGGGAATAAAGGTGTTTTGAAACCAGATGAAGGGATTTCACTTGGCTTTTAAAGGGGAATTGGGTGGTTTAGAATACTTAGGAAGGGATTTTGGGAGTCAAAGGGGAAATTTGAGAAAGGGAAAAAAGGGGTTAAAATGGGCAATTTGCAGGGATACAAAAGGGAAATGGAGGCCTTTCTGAGCATAAATTTTTCACAGATAGTGAGGCTTTTTGGATGGAAATAGAACTGAAGATTTTTTCAAAGGAAAAGAACACACAGAGGCTTCAAGGATGAGATATTTTCATAGGAAATGTATCTCTTTAAGGCTCAAAAACAATTTATCCACCTGTTTTCTTAACAAAAAAATCATAGGTGGCTAACAGTGGCTCCACATGTGGATGGCATCTTCTTGAAGGTGTCAAGAATTTAGAGAATAATATTTGGAGTGGGCCAAATGCCTGATCTTCAAACCATCCTTTCCCTTTGATTCATCTATTACAAACATGATGGATATTAATCAGTAGAACACATTCCCCAAACAATCTACCTACCCATCCTACAATCCTAACATTTTTTCTTCAAGGTGCATTTGAATTTGCAGACCTTCTTCATCATTTTTTTTTTTTAATTGAAAGAAAAAAGAGAAATACTCTAATTCTACCCTTATTAATCCATGATACCAGATTAAACTATTGGCCTCATAATTTCTCTACCTAATCTAATATCTGTTAGGATTAAACTATCTAGTAGATTTCTTCTCTACATTCTACAATAGAAATTTAAAAATAGTCAAACTAGGATTAGATGGTCTGGTTCGCTGTGAATCCATGGCATAAAGACAACTGCACATGAACTGAATTTGTAGGAAATTGGAAACAAAATCTCGAAGGCTTGAAATCTTGAAACTTTGAAGCATCCTTCTTTCTTTTGTGACTCAAGTTTTGAGCTTGTCAGAGTCACTTTCTTCTTCACTTCAGCTGTGGTTTTGGGCTTGTTAGAGCTAATTCTTCTTTCCTGTTTGCTGGTTCAGATTTTGAGCATATTAGAACCAGACTCTTTACTTCATTTGGCTCAGGTTTTGATCATGTTAGAGCCAATATTTTTCACTTTAGAGGTTCGAGTTTTGAGCATGTCTAAACCTCTCCCTTTTTCTTTTTTTTTGGAACATTTTCTCTTTTTCTTTGAAAACAAAACACAACAATGGTATTTACAATAGAAATAAAAACTGTAAATTGGAAATCAGCAGTAGTAATTCTTGAGCATCCTACCATTAACAGGACCCCCAAACAGATTTGTACCATCTAGCTCTTGCAGAAAAAGGGAATTTGGACCAATAGTGGATTGGATCATGTAAGGACCCTGCCACAAACTGTCAAATTTTCCATGCTTTCCTTTGTCTTATCTCCTCAAGTCCCATTTCAGAACTTTATCTCCAATTCTGAAGTCACAAGCTTTTGTTCTTTTGTCAAACAACTTCTTTATGTTTTCCTGCACTTTCAAAGCTCTGTTATACACCTCTTCTCTTGTTTGTTGGAGATGGATTGTTTGATTTATCCTCCTCACCATACTGTCCTCTTCTGTCTGAATCTCTTGGACTAGTTTAATCACTGGTACCCCAAGGCTGGTGGGAAACACTGCCTCTGTTCCATAAACAAGATGATATGGTGACATGCTGATAGATTTCTTTGTTGTTAGCCTGTCAGCCCATAAAGCATGCACTAATTTGTTATGCCATGATTTCTTATTCTCTTCAAGTAGTATTTTTATGATGATCACCAAGCTCTTGTTTGATGATTTAGCTAACCCATTACCTTGTGGGTAATAAGCAGTTGAATGAGCGAGTGCTATCTGATACCTGTGACAAAAATCAATCATTTTCTTGGATCCAAAAGTAGCAGTGTTATCAGTGATTTTTTTTCTTGGGCAGCCAAATCTAGAGAGGATGTGGTCTTCTAGGAACTTAATGATGACAGAATCTGTGGCATTCCTATAAGGTATGGCCTCTATCCATTTTGTGAACTATTCTGTGGCTGTAAGGATCCACTTGTGTTCTACAGAAGAAGCAGGGTGTATTTATCCTATGAAATCTAGGCCCCATTGCAAAAAGGGAGCCTCAACAGTAATGGGTTGTAATGGTAAAGGGCAAAGCTTTCTTTTGCCCTTGAAAATCTGGCACTTATGGTAGGCAATTATCATTTTATGGATGTCATCGAAAAGTGTAGGCCAGTAATAGCCAGCTCTGAGTATCTTGTTAGCAATGGCTTTCCAGTTTAAATGGCCTCCGCACTCTCCTGCATTTAACTCTTGTTTAATCCTCTCTGATTCCATTTCAGGCAAACATTTAAGTAATAGACCATTTGAATTTTTCCAATATAAAAATTCATTCAGTATGCAATAGTTTCTGGCCTTTAACTTTAGGAATCAAGCCTTGGTATTTGATAAACCAGGAGGGGCATTGAGGTTTGTGAGCACATACAGGATATTAGAATACCAAGGAGATTTTTGAAATTGTTCTTCAACAATAGGATCAAGTAATCCTTCTTGTTCATCCAAGGCATTCACCATGTTTTTGTCTAGGGCTCACAAGTCAGATTCATCCATTAGTTGAGCTAAGCCCTGACCTTTGATCAGTCTTTTGGGTTTTATTTCTAGGTCATACTCCAATATTACAGCAATCCATTTGCCCCTCTTTCCATCCGGATCTTGGTACAAAATGTCTTTAACCACTATGTTTTGCACATAGGCTATGATGTGAGAATGCAGTATATAAACCCTAAAGTCTTTCAAGGCCTTTACCAAGGCATAGGCCTGTTTTTCCATTATTTTATATTTCAAAAGTGCATCCCTCAGAGCCTTCATGAAGAAAGCAATGGGCTGTTCCATTCCCTCTGGATTTTTCCGCAACAGAACTGCAGCCACTGTATGCTCGGAGGCAAAGGAAAATATCAGGAAATCTTTTGAGAAATCTGGGCTGATTAGGACAGGTGCCTGGGTGAGTGCAAGTTTAACTAATTCAAAAGATTGTTTAGCCTCTATATTCCACTTAACCCCTACACCTTTTTTCACCATTTTTGTCATATTCTTGAGGTGTTCAGCTAAGTTCGGAATAAACCTCCTTAAGAAGTTAATTTTCCCAATAAAGGACTGCAACTCTTTTATGTTTTTCGGGTGTGAAATCTGTAGTATTCACTCAACTCTCTGCGGGTCTATTTTAATTCCCTTCTCTGATATAATATGGCCAAGAAGCTTACCTTCTTGGAGCACAAATACAGTCTTCTTGGGATTTAATGACAGACCAAACCTTCTACATTTTTCAAAAACTCTTCTCAGATGTTTTAGATGCTCCTCATTAGTCTTGGAATAGACTGCTATGTCATCCAGATAGATGACAATGAAGTGCCCTATTTCCTCTGAAAAGGCTATGTCCATTGCTCGTTGGAAGGTCACACCAGCGTTCATCAGTCCAAAAGGTATTTTCAAGTACATAAAAATGCCCCATGGAGTGGTAAAAGCTGTCTTGAGTTGGTCTTCAAGGAGTACTAAAACTTGGTTATAGCCTGAAAAACCGTCTAACAGGGAGATCCTTTTTTAGCCTACTACCCTCTGTAGGATGTGTTCCATCTTTGGTAGAGGAAAATTGTCTTTAAGTGAGGCTCTGTTAAGGTTCCTGAAATCAATGCACAGTCTGATCTCACCTGTTTTCTTTCTCACAGCTATAAGGTTGGAAACCCAATCGGAAAACCTCACAGGCACTATGATTCCTGCCTTGTACATGTTCTTGATTTCCTTTTCCACTAGAGGCAGTTGTTTCGAGTTATTTCTGCAAAGTTTCTGTCTGAAGGGTTTTTGGTTCTCTTTCAAAGGTATTATGTGCTATATAATGTTTGTATCATAGGCTTTTAAGTCCTCGTAGCTCCAAGAAAACACATCGATGAATTCTTTAAATAAGTCAATATATTTCTTTTTCATGTCCGTGGGTAGGGATTTAGCCAGTTTAATCATCTTAGGCTTATCTTCAATGCCTATGTTGCATTCCTCAGCATCCGAGTCTGAGTGTTCTATATTGGGTTTTTTCTCTATGTCATCAAAATAAAAAGGGTCTTCTAAAGGTGCCGGTCCTCGGGGTATATTCTTATCTTTTGACTACAACACCTCTATTTCCTCTTTGTCTACATTCTTATATTCTTCGATTGGATTTTCAATTCCATCAGGTAACACGTTTATTTCTATGTTATTGGGTGATTTTTCTTCGTTGGGGGGCTCTTCACTAAAGCAGCTTTCATCATATTTAGAGTCTAAATCAAAGAATTCAAACTCATTCTTGCCAATCAGGAAATCCTCTATCTGCTTGTCGCCCTCAAAGACCTACCAATATTTTTCATTATCAGGCACTGCAAGTCAGTATTTTGTCTGAATGATGATTTTTTTGTCACTAGGAGACTTATGATATGAGCTAGCTATGCAGGCTAATCCATTCTCAATTATGTTCTGACTCATAGGAACAAACACCAGCTCATACTCTACAAAGTTTTTCAGTAAATCCATAGCATCATTCTTGTACGCTCTCAATCTAGGGTGTTTAGATGTATACTCCCCCGTTCACTTGTTTTATGATTAACTCAGAGTCTCCATGTCCAGCTATCCTACGGGCTCCTAGTTTTTTCAATAGATTCAAGCCTAGGATGAGAGCCTCATACTCTGCGATATTTTTTCTACATTTTAAGTTCAGATTGAAGGCATGGCTCTCAGGATAGTCACTCCCTATGTTATGTAACCACACTCCTGCTCCTGCAGTCTTTCTAGTACAAGACCCATCGAAATTCATCTTCCATAAAGGATCATTTTTAGGTTTATTATCATTTTCCTCCCTAATGTTGGTTTCACTAGTTTGTTGTAATAGGGGGTTTGCATTGTGGTGTGGAGGATTTCGTCCTTCATGATGTGTATGTAGTTCAGAGAGATGACCAGTTAGTTGTTTGCATTTTGTTTATTGTTCACTCTGGGTTTCTATTTCAGTGCATAGTCCAAAGGTTTCTTCTTAATTTTCTTCTAAGTCCAAAGTGGCCATTATGTTAAAATATATGGGCTCTGTTTCATTGTTTGTATCTCTATTTTCTGGTTATGTCTCTTCTATGGATTCATTGTTGCAAAGGATAAAGGAGTCTATATTTGTGTGTATAGATTACAGAGGTGAATTTTCTGGCTTTTTAGGGCTGCTAACCATGAACTTCATTTTTGCCTCTCTATACAATCTCCTAAGCTGGCTAAAGATGGGGATTGTGGCATATGAGCCAACCATATGCATTGTACCTTGCATCTTGGCTCCCCATGACCTCGATAGTAACATTCCATACTTAGGTGGCACATCTGCCACCACCACATCCATAACCATACATTTTTCTAGAATCTGGGTCAAGTTCACACACAGATCTTTGATTAGGCCAAGGCACTTTACTTTGCTAGAGTCGAATGAATATAAATATTTATAAAGATAGGTTATCTCTAGGCCTAATATCTCCATAACTACCTTAGGCATTAGGTTGTGTGATGCCCTAGAGTCATGCATTGTTTTGTGAAGGATCTTTCCATGAATATTGAGGCTGATATAAAAAGGAGGTACTACCCCATCCTGAAACTTCCCTTCTATATTTGGACCAAACAGAAGGGTTGGTTGATCATAAATTAGGTTGACAGTGTCACTATTTTCACCTAGATTTAAAGCTTTCAAAATTTGGCCTTTATATACATCTTGAGTGGCCAGCTCAGAGAGTGGGACAGAGATTTTAATTTTAGCAATCTCATTCTCCAAATTGAAGGGAGATTAAATCTTTGTAAGACTCAACTCTGTTTTGTTAGCCACTACCTTAGTGGCAGAATTAGTGTGATGATTCTCACTATGTACAGTGCTGGTGGCTATCTTATCAGGAACACTAGCTGCAGTGCTAGTGCTACTAGTTGGTTGACTTTGTTTATCAGCATTTTGGCTATCTTTTTCTTTGTTCTTCAGAACTCTCAGTTGCTGGTTTGCTACTTTCAGCAGTCACTTTAGAAGTTTTCTCAGGCATTTTCTTAATGTTAATCTCAAAAGCCTTTTGGTTTGGAATTGTCTAAGCTCTTTTTGCTTCTAAGTTCATACTGTTCTTTGACCTGCATGATGGCATTTTCAAATCCTAGCCGGTAATCCTCAAATTCTAACATTTCCTCATCCCAATGTGAGTGTGAGGTCTGATCTTCCTCTGTGGAACAGTTGTGGATCGAGTTGTCTATTTTAAACATATTTATTGTGTTTCCCTCAGACTCTTCTATTATCCCCTCATCCTCATCAAGAAAATTCTCTTGAAATGGGGGTATGACTTGTTGGTCAGGGTATCTCTGTCTGTTTGGGGGATTGTTTCTCCTAAAGTTCCGGTTCTGGTTATGATTTTGGTTTCTGTTCTGATTACTAACTGTGACAACCATTTTTTCCATCATTTGCTGTAGCCTTTCCACATTTTTGGCTAGACTGTCATACTTGGGATCAGATGTGGAAGCTGATGTGTCATCCCTATATGTTACCCTTTTCTCAGCCCTCATTCAGGCTTTATTTTCAATTAGGTTAGCCTCTACACTCACTGATCCTTTTTGCATATCTTCCAATGTGTTGTAATCCATTTCCCTAAGCTGGTAGGCCATATCAGCATCAAAGCCTTCAGGATATTTCACTAAAGCCATACCTTGGGGAGGTTTCATATGTGGAGGAAGAGCGTTATAAACGCTATTAAACCTTGTAAAGTAGTCATGGACACTCTCTCCTACATTTCTTTTAAGGTTCTTGTATTCTGCTAAGATTTGGAGAGCGTTGGTCTTGACTTCCCGTTTTTTTATGAACGTTTGATATAAAGAGGGAAGATCTTGGATGTTATTAGGAGGTAGGCCCTTAAACCATTTCTTCACATATCCTCCTAAACTCTGTGTAAATATTCTCATCTTGATTGTCTCATCATCTATCTCCATATAGTCAAAGGAATCTTCCATCCTATCTACATGGTGTTGAGCTGTGGTAGACTCTTTGGCAGTGAAATGTGGGATTTTTGATTGATAATAGTTTGGTAAAGGCACTAAGGGCTGTGGTAACACCATAGGTGCATACCAAGCTGACATAATGATGTTTTGAGGTGGTAAAGGATTGGCTTGAGCAGCAGGTATATGGATGACAGGAATACTAGGACCAGCAACACTCTGCTGAGCTGATTTAGGATGACAGAGCCCCAAGTTTTGGATGAGATGAAAATCGGGAGGTGTAGATGGAGGGGTCCCTCTGTCCCTAATGTGTTGACCACTGTGAGATGGTGAACCGGGAAGCTCAAGGTCTGGCTG
This sequence comes from Pinus albicaulis, assembly GCA_034641835.2. Taxonomy (NCBI): domain Eukaryota; kingdom Viridiplantae; phylum Streptophyta; class Pinopsida; order Pinales; family Pinaceae; genus Pinus; species Pinus albicaulis. The sequence goes on from CM076571.1 coordinate 316,651,513, forward strand.
GTCTAGAGCATTGAATGACCTAGTTTTAGGTAAAATGTTTGGTAATTCTAGGTCAAAATGAGAGTCTGATAGAGCTGTAAAGTCTTATGGTGCAGAGTTAGCTCTATGGATATGTCTAGAAATAGTTGGTCTTCTAGGTTTAGGATATTTCCTCATAATGCTCTCAAGGTTGTCAACTATTTCAGGTGGGTTAGGGTTAGGATAAGCTCTTGTATGAATGATTCTTGAAGCTCGAATGTTGTATTTAAAAAAAGAGACTTAATACTACTTGTTACTTCTAATATGGCTGATGTTGTAATGAGGGCTGGTCTCCTAGTGGAGTCTTATGAAAACCAAGATAATCAGCAAGCCTATTGATCACCAGTGGAGTCTTTTAACCGTTAAGGAGCTATGGAGTCGCCGGGTGGAGGGTTTATAATGTTTCAAGAAGGTATACTGTCCACCATAGTGATTAACCATCAAACTAAGGCTACTATGGTCTTCTTTGAGTCTTTGAAGTGTTTAAAGGTGTGTTTTGCTCAAATTCCCCAGCAAAGTCGCCATTATGTTGGAGTTCCCATGTTTTGGAAAGTTTGGCAGTACCAAAAGATGAGACAACATCAGAACCACTTTTAGACCTCAGGATCTATCCCTCCTAGGTCCAGAGAGGGATCTCTCTATAAAGGCAAAGGTATATGTCTTTGGAGCTTGTTTTGAAGGTGTTAGGTTAGTTATAAGGCACAGGTTTGTTTTATTTTTGTTTGGTTGTTTGGTTGTTGGGAAACTAGAAGGAAGGGTTCAATACAAGACAAAGGATGAGCAAAGAGGATTTTAGGCAAAGGAGAGATACTTCCAGAGAATACTTAAGACCATTGGGCAATGGAGTCAGGAAATCATTTACTTACTATTCAGTATTCAAGGCTTTCAATTGGGCTAGTCATCTAAAGCATAGGATCTTAAAGATAATATTGTGGTATGAAATGATTGAAAGAAGGTGAATGTCAAGGAAACCTCAAAGGTGACCACTTAGGAATAAGATCTAGGGATAGGGCACGCCATTAGACACCTATGATCCACCTCCTAAAATCATAACTCTTTAGACAAGGAAACATTAAATATTTAAACATAAAGGTGAAAACCTCAGATCAGAGAGAGGCTTTGAACCCTCAATGCTTCGACATCCAACTTAAGGGAACTTAGAAAGGTTCACTTGATTGAAGAAGACCCTAGTGAGACAGAATCAACATTATAAACTCCTAGTATCCCAATTATTTCAATTAAAACCCAACAAGAACATCTAATAATAGATTCATAAATTCATACATCAGCTAGCAGTGAAAAACAACTACTACACTAGTTAAATTATCCTGAATTAGTTCTTAGATAACACAATCAGTAGAAAACATCAAAGGTAGGGAGAGTAGAAGCATAGGGTACCATGCGAGGGTATATCCTAAACCAGATTTCTGATGCATACCAGAGAAGTGAAATGAAATGAATTATAGAAGGAAAATAGAGACAAAGTAAGAAAACATCACTGCTACGTTAAATCAGGATCCAAAGAAATTTTCTTGTCATATTAAAGAGCAACACCAGTCATGTAAAAATTTTTCCAACAGCTTTATATTCAGTCTGAAAACATCTTCCTCAGCCTATTTTACAACTTTACACAGAGAAATATATCTCAAGATAAATATCTTACAATTCACAGTTATCTAATTGATATTCAACAACCAACCCTTACAATGAGTTTCTTCATGAGTTTTATAGCTGAAAGAGAGGCAGAGGAGGTAGATGAAACACTAAATGAAAAATTAAAACAGAGTAGAAGAAGAGGGCTCAAGGCCCATTCTGTCTTAATATCTATGCATTGATTTTTGGTACTCTTTGGGTGAAAGAGAGGTCTTCGAGAGGCTGAAATTAAATCCAGGCATGTTCTTTGATGTACTTTGACTGTAGTACTCTGCAGTACTCTAGTGAATAAAAAAAAGGAAGATAAATGACTTCAGGTCTGCCATACTGCATAAAAAATGCTCTGGTAGCATTAGGACTTCTGTCAGGGTGGAAATCTTCTCAAGGACACAATGTAGAATAAAAACAGTATGGGTACTTTGTCCTTTCTCGGGAGGAAAATTCTGCTGATATGAAACACTGTCAATACCGTTTTCTGTGTGCTAGGCCTCTTTAGGTCTTCTGTATTAATCATAAGGTCCTCAATCTGGTACATTTCCTTTTAAACATTGAATCAGAGCTTAAAATCTTCAATTACATGCATTAAACTCTTTGATTATCCACTGATACTCTTTGTTGCTTCGTGACTGTCTCTATCTGTGAAATTTAATATTTAATGATGTTGGAGAGGTTTTACAAAGTTAAACTCTATTATTTAATGAAAAATTCCATTCTGAACACCTTCCCAGGTGTTTCTATGTAATATTAGGCTCTGAAAATGGCCCTTTTTGTGCTCTGTGTCACTATAACAGTGACTGTGAACAATGGCGATTTCCACTGCCTATACCCTACAAAAACACATATATATGTTAAGAAATCCATGCATGGGGGAAGATGGATGCAGTGGAAGCTTGTAAGGATGGCAGCGCATAGAGGTGAATTTTGTGGATGCAATGGAAAGCAGTGTAAAAATGCAGTGAAACGGTTGAAAAATGATCTAGTGAAAGTTTGGTGGAGGAATGCATGTGGACCGTTAGATCAAGTGGAGTGGCAATGATCGATGATTATGATTAATTGATAGAATGGTTTATGAAGTCGGGCGGAATGTAACAAGCTTTAATGTAAAACCTTAAATTTTTAATGTTTGGGCGGAATGATATAATGTTTAATGCAAAACATAAAAATTTGACCTTTGAACGAAATACAAAGGGAATGGGTGAAAATGCAATGAAAAACATATGGAATGAGTTTGAATGGAGAGACCCAGTCATGGGCGGAGGGCGATTCAATATGGGTCGTCAGATCTTAGGAGGAGATCGATGGTTGAGATGCCGCGATGAAGTTCAATGGTCACGCGATGAACAAATATGCATGGGACACGAGATGCATTGTGGGCCATTGATCTTGAACAGATCAACAGTCGAGATCTGTTAATAGAATTTTGGGCATAGAATTGGGGAAGTGGTCTTTAGGATCAAAACCGATATTTTCATGCGGCTAAAAGCGGGTAAGGCGGTTTTCGCTTTTTGAACGCGATATGGGTCCCCGGCTGACACATGGCTCTACAAAACCACCCATATCGCGTAAATTCTGACTGTTAAAGCTTGAATGCGAAGCCTGTGCGATATTGTTGCTGGCTGTTAGATCTGGGATCATGAGATCCCACGGTGATGGAAGAAGCGTGATATAGGAACGTGCACGGACAGTAGAGTGGGGGCCAACAGAAGGTGGTTTCATTGTGGACCGTCCAATTTATGCGATGGATGGTCGAGAACTGGAGAGAGAGAACAAAGGAAGAGGATATGGTTAGTGGGCGGGAGAAATCTGAGCCGTTAGATCAAAAGGACTAAACGATCCGGATCTAATCGGAAGCGGAGGAGGCAAGGGCCGAATCTCCGATGGGATGAAGGAGTGATTGGCTCTGGATTGTTGGATTGGTTTTAGATCAACGACTACGATTGGGTTGGAGGGTGACCAATAGGGGAAGTGGGGTAGATCAAGGAGAAATCTGGGTCGTAGGATCAGAGTGGATGGACAGCTCAAATTCAATCAGGGATCGGCCAATTGGGGCATTGGAGGGTGTCACATTACGAAATCTCTGATTGCCGATGAAGGCGGTGCTGCGATGGCCATCGGATGCTTTGAGGTCAACGGTGGAGATTGCCCTTCGAGGGCTACTCAGGAATATTATAGGGTGCGATGGAATGGGCACGGGCTGTTAGATCTTTCCAGATCAATGGCAGAGATCATTTCAAAGGCTGACAGACTAAACATTCTCGCATCGGAACTTTCTTGGTTTACAAAGGAAAAGAGTGTTCCTCTTTTAATCTCCGATGTGATGAGCGACTTATGACTTAGCACTTGGTCTTAGTGCTCGAGTATATGGGGGGAAGTGGTTACGGGCTAGGTCAAAGGGGGCTAGCCTGTTTATGTTGAAAAAAGGGTTTTTTACCTTAAAAAATAGCGTTTTCAAGGCTAAACAAGGGTTCTGGTAGGGTAATAAAGGGGTTTTGAAACTAGATGAAGGGATTTCACTTGGTTTTTAAAGGGGAATTGGGTGGTTTAGAAGACTTAGGAATGTATTTTTGGATTCAAAGGGGAAATTTTAGAAAGGGAAAAAAGCGGTTAAAATGGGAAATTTGCAGGGATACAAAAGGCAAATGGAGGCCTTTCTGAGCATAAATGTTTCACAGACAGTGAGACTTTTTGGATGGAAACAGTAGTGAGGATTTTCTCAAAGGAAAATAACACACAGAGGCTTCAAGGATGAGAGATTTTCATAGGAAATGTATCTCTTGAAGGCTCAAAAAAAATTTAGCCACCTGTTTGCTTGACAAAAAATTTATAGGTGGCTAACATATCAAACCTGATAAGACAATGCACCACCAAAGCATAACCTCGACCAAGCCTAGGATAACATGTATCCTATGTGGTCACAATGATCACCGAGTCAACCAATGCAGAGAACTCAAGCCCCTTGCAAATAGTCTCCTCATAGTCTCTTCTCTCCCTCAAAAACTTCTCTCCAATTAAGAGAAGTTCACGCACACTTATTGCCGAATTTTCTCACACTTTCATCATATGTTTAAGTGTGTACATATCCCCAAGCTGAGAGCGGAACGATCTGTGTTCATTCTACACTCCACCAAAGAGGAAGACGTGTATAAACCAATGATATGGAAATGGAAGCATAAGACAACCTCTTCTACGACTGATCCTTTCCAAGCATCCACGTTAGGAACAACAAGTAGCATAGAATCTCACACTATCTACTCCGTTGGCTCCATGATACCATGCACCATATGCACCGATCAAAATCACACACCAGAGTCATGCCCACTAATGGAAACATTTAGGCACCTCTGTGGCAGGCACAATTTCCACCTACCGGAAATTAACCATCCTTGTGGGGAACCCAACCTTGAGCCCATACAGAATTCCATTACAGAGATTCTACCCCCACCAAATGCTGACAACACAATCCACCATTTACGATTTGTATCCGCCCATATTGGCGATAGGATGACTGCCTTACCCCCTTCGCAGGATTTCCACCATATTCCTATCACAAAAAACCAACGTACATTGCGCTTTTGCATTAATTTCCGTAAAAACCCAAATGTACATGCTGCCATCAAACTCCGTAATGAAAATCAGCCTCTAGAGTAGTGCCTAATACAACTAGAGCTTGTTGAAAAAAATCGACGACAATCGCTGCAGTACAACGAGGCCCACAAGAAAAGGGTTAATGCATTTGTTCGACCGCCACATCACCCCTCGCTCGTTCATTGAGGGAGAATTAGTCCTTCTCTATGATGTCACAAAAGAGGCCTTAGGGCCAAGAAAGTTCAAAACCTTGTGGAAAGGACCCTACATCATTAAACACTGCCTCCGATAGGGGGCATACATCTTGATGGAACTGGATGGGACTTGCCTCACTAACCCCATAAACAGCCTTTACCTCAAGAAGTTCTACCCATAAGGGCCCCAACAGCCCTTTCCCCTAGAGTTAGAGTACACAAAAAACCCACCCACTCAAAATTTTTGACCCAAAGACTTATTTAAAAAGCACTCAAAGTATCACCATGGATCACCAAAATGAACCATATTTCAGATTTGTTGATGGAGCATCAAGATGGTCTCAAAATTTAGCCATAGCCGCCTGGGTCATTTACCGCCCTGACCGATCACCACTCTATTCAAATGGCATGTGCATCGGTTCAGCAACAAACAATCAGGCATAATATGACGTCTTCATTGGACTTATGTGCGACGCCCTCCATCGAGGCATTCGTCGTATGCATATCTACCACAATTCCCATTTAGTATTATTACAGCTAAATCAAACATTTGAGACCAGAGACACACATCTGTTTAGAAAATATTTGCGTGCCAAAATATTACATAGACAATTTGAGTACATTACATTTTAACATGTACCAAGGAGTCAAAACCAAACAGCTGATCACATAGTTAACAATATCCTAAACTGGAATGAATCTCGAATAAACCATCATACATAAAACCAAAAATATAGGCATCTATCAGCATAACACAACACGAAAGTTGAAACAGGTGATCAGTTGTGGGTCCTGGTACCACCACCGAAGCCATTGTTGCCACCGCGATCGCCACCTGACGTAGAGTGGGCCGATAATCCCTCTCGTGGACCATCACCATCTCTAACCAAACCTCATTGAATTCGTCCATGAAACCTCGAGTAGGCACACCCTGGGTCAAGCGATCCACTCAACCTAGGAAGTCTTCAACAGTGGCAACCTGAGCTGTCAGTATTGCATTACGCGCCTCAGCTGCATCAACACGAGCTTGAACGACCGCAATATTTGTTGCATCCAAGCAGCTACCCTCACCGGAAGGGCTAGCACCATCTCTGCCAGGTCCACCGACACCACCACCCGGTCCACCTCCACCACCTCAAGGTCTTAGTGGAGGATCATGACCCACCAATTGGGCCACAGGGCGATCTATCTCACCAACATCTACACGAGTAACCAGAATAATGTCAGTTTCGATGGAAAAAAACATAAGTACATAAATACTCAAACAAATGAAGATAAAAAATATATAATTCATACCTGCAGGTCCCCAAACATAACCAAAAGGGAGACCCATGTCTGGGTCACCCTGGAAGTCCATCCCCGCATATGGGTATGGTAAGAACATATGTGGATTGGCCTCAAACTAGGCCTCTGTCGTGGGGTTCCAGTAGCACCCCACCATTCCACCAATGCCTCGCGGCATCATCAGAGCCCACCTCCTCATCCATGGCTCTCATGGCCCCCCAATAGGCATGGCCACCACTGGCCTTAGCAACACCACCCGCCCATACATGATGCTTCATGGTATACTAGCATACGAAAATGACTTCGATCCACATTGGACCTTTTCCAATTGCGACACCATACCATCAAAGCACAATTGGGAAAAATCAAAGAAATGCCCAAACCTCAAATGGCACAAAACTCCAACCTGTAGGCCAGACGCCCGATGCGAAGCAAACAACCCCGCCAATCGTACGATCATTGCCATAGCACACTGCTCTGTCACATCTGTCACTGATGCAATGCTAATGCATCCTTCGGTAGAGGTGCCCCTCCACAATGGCACCTCTGGAATCTATCCAAGTTCACTCTCCCAGAGGAGGTTGGGTATCTCAAAGCCTCCCCCTGAGGCAATAACCCGGTCATGAAATAGATATCCCTCTCAGGACGAATCACCAAGTTCGTCCCCTGCAACATGAACATGTTGCGCCTCTTGCACCAATGTTGTATAATGTAACGTAATAAACAGTGTTGCAACCATAAGAACTCATTCTCAGCAAATTTCAGAAGGCCCCAAGTAGCCAACTGATGGCGCACCCCCGCATCAGCAGTTAGATCGATGTGGATCTCGGGGCAATCTTGCTCTCTCCACACCAACTTGCCAGCAACACAGGCACCCATTAGTATAGAGAAAAACATCAAAAATAGACAAAAAATAAAAAAAATTATGTCATCATGGACTTTGTGCACCTATCCCTCAGATAAGTGCACCCTCGTGCGCCTATATTCCTCATAGGTGTGCCTTTGCGTGCAAAAATAAGGGAACATCGCGCCCTCGCATGCCTATCCCTCAGAACTACATGCAAAGAAGGTGCTCTTTTTCCTATATCGCCCACGCAATCTAGGGAAAAATTCACTCAAAGGCCGTACAAACCTAATATATACGGCCCCCAACACCATCAAATTGAGAAAAGTAAGTACAATGCAGGACGTCATGAAAGTTACCTTGGCATAATATCGGTAGTCCCTAGTACATGAGCTGACCACAACAGCAAGAAAGGCTCTGCAAGCACCTATGATCTCCCAAAACTTAGCAAGTACAAATGAATAGGATTAGGGCCATAATCCCATATTTATCACCCTTTTCAAGAACTTCATAGGTTCATAACAAGAGATCAGAAGGTCCATTATGCAAACTGTAAATTGCACCATCATCAATATGCCATGACGAATGAAAGTGATGGCACACATTCGCTTTCTAGGAAAATTATTTTTTCAGCATCGGTAGGTATGCCCTCTCCCATCTTCCTTTTTAACAGCTCATGCATTTCAATAATATTTGATGAAAATAAGATGCTTTCACTTGAGGTAGTTGTTTTTGTAGGAAGAACCTGCAAACCACTTACAACACCATCCACTAAAGGTTCCAAAGCAGGTCTCATCCTACCCTCAGCATGATAGAGTCCCAGAAAGCTTTGCATATCCTGACATCATTTCTCCATCAGAAATAAACCATAGGGTCCTCATACCCGACCGTGTTTATCATCACCTCACCTTGCATATGATAAATAATTGCATTGGTCGATACAGCATCCCCTCCATGGCGCTCGTCACCCAAAGTAGACCATAGATCATAGCACAAGTGATGCCATGGTCATACCACTTTAGTCTGGGAAGCCTCTCATGCCCATCCATTCATCATGCACAAGGTCAAGTTCACCATATAAGCTAACACCCTCTTCCCGGACGACTAGGTTGTATAAGTAGATTGAAAGCGCACCTCCGCACATCGCATTTAGCCCACCATACCTCAACCAGCATAATCCCATCTGCAACACTTCTTCATCCGCTTCATCAACCCCACACACGAGACCAACCAATGGGACCCCCCCCCCCCCCCAAAAGAAAAACACCGTCCTCACACCTTCAGTGGGCAAACCCTTTCATGTTTTGGGGTACCCATCTCTGTGTTTTCTAAAAACCAAACCTCATTATTTTATTCTTTTAGTAAGTGTACAAAGACTGCAAACAATGCACTTCGCCCCTTCACCCTCATATTTCATCTTTTCCCCCATGGCAGTATTTGATCATTCCCCTTATTCAGAGTATTTCACCCCCACACATGCACCATCACAACATTCATAGCCGGTTCACACCTGCCCTGGAAGTCCTACTAACTCCAGGGATTTTCCATTCAGAAATAACTATGACTGCCGCCAAGCTGCTAAATTATACTCTGACCTCGGGCCACTGAATCCCCATCCTTCATTTTCAGTCACCTCTCACCAAAATTCCTATTTTAAACCCATCATCTAGGTCCCCGACCCCTCAGGCTAACAACCCATGGTTCGGTTAAGGCTTCCTTTCTGTCGACCTCGACACCTCTTTTCAAAAAAGGAAGCGGTACCTTGGATCACCCCTCCCCATGCAAAGGCGTATCCTTGGGTGTCATTGTGGTAGACATCATTGTCAAAAGATGTCATCGATCCTCTTGAAATTTGACTACGACAAAATATTTCATGTCAAGATGGTATTGTACCTTACAACCATTGCACTTTGATCAGATCCGTCAAAGATTTGTGCCTCCGTAAGCGTCTCTGTAAACTATGCTTACACGGGAAGGTCCCAGCTAGTACATATGCATACATTACGCAGCTATATTCCATACCAAGTTTACGCATATGGGTACCATATTCCACCTATCATCAAAGAAAAAATGCCCCTGATGGCATTAGCAGTCGTCGTCAAACAACCACCACCATCAATACCATAGTAGTAATGTAGACAACACACGTATCTGTCAATTTTGTTTAACTAGTCATAGCATCACGAGCATGGGACATGCCCGCCTTGTTGAAATTTTGTATATATGTTGTAAATTATTTTCTTGTAGGGGTCCCTTAGGCCATGGTCATCTCGGAAATGATGCAAGGTGTTTTCAATCCCAAGATTCATTCAAACCTCTCTCTCTCTCTGCGCACGATATAGAAAAGAAACAATAATGTATTTCGGCTATATAGTCCTTCCTAGACCTCACACATTAGGGGGAAAATGTTAACACTGGAAAATTGTACAACAAAAGATGACATTAATTAATTTCAGGCCAAATGATTTACAAGGCATGAAGACATTATGGAATCAAGAAAGTATTTAAAATCTCTAAGGTTTTGAGAAAATCAGATTTGAACTAGTCTTAAATGCTAAATTGCGCGCTTAATCCTTCAAGAAGAGCACCTTCTACGCACCTTTTTTCTCGATAAGCGTGCATTCCTGAAAGTGGAAAAATTTCACTTTTTTGGACCACACAAAGCAAAGGACAGTTACTCCTTATATGAATCCACCTAATTACAACCACCAATGCCTCCTTAGACATTATGTGAGCAAACAAAGAAATATTTGGAGCAAAAAATGGAATCATACCTCTCCCTTGGGTCACCATCCACCATGTACAAAGGGAGGGAAGGAGGATTTGAAATCCCCTATATAAAGCCACCAAGAGATGAAAAATAGGAGATCACATTTTTATGCTGTCCAGAATTTCCCAAGCAATACTAGCAATGTGTGACTTGGAGCTAGAGATAGAGGGGACTCGATCGTTTGCCACCCAACAATCCTAGTCCATCACAGTGGAGAGAGAGGGAGACTGCATCAGACGCAAAACTTTGAAAAACAACATCCTTGCATTTGGACCTAGAACCATTTTCTACGGGCCCTTTGGCAAGTGGGTAAAATCTCTTATCCATATCAAACGTTCAATAAGAAGAGGCCTTGAGCCATCGTTTGCATTATTATCATTTTGAATCAGTTTAATAACTTCTATATATTTGTGTTTTAGTTTTTAGTTTACTTTGAGCATACATTTGCATATTTTTTCCTCTATATTATATGATTTTGATATCCACCACTTTCTACCTATTACCAATAGTTTATAGGGGTAGACCACACCCCTTAAACTAGTGCGATTTCGTACATCCGTGCATCAAATCCACCACAACAACATTTCTTAGTCTAAAACCTTTTTCCTACTACAATTTAGAAGCATGAAACCCAATGATACATAAGATAACAATAACTGAATATAATCATATCACCATTAACCAAGCTCATGGATCCTGCAAGAAGCCTTCTCCATCATCAAACAAGACAAGCCATTCACAAACTCCACAACACCAATTTCTTCTCCAATCTCCAAAAAAAACTATGTATTGCTCCAACGAGTCATCAATTGTCAACCTCTTACAATGAAGCCCTCATGCTCTATTTATTTAGAAAAGGAAGGAAAAACCCCTAGATAGGGTTGGAAAATGTCAAAATCACCATAAATGTCATAAATGCCCAAGAGACCATGCAAGGCCCAAGGCACAAAATATCCCATGAAATAAATGCCAAAATAACTCTTTTCACCTAATTTTATGTATTTGCCTCAAAAAACATTAAAATATAATTTTTCAATTAATGATTTTGTTTTGTTGATTTTGGTCAAAAACACATAGTGAGGCCTAAAAGCGCAGCGCGTTCACAGGCAGAAAATGGGTCCACTTTCAACCAAGTTTTGGCAACCTTCCTGATCTCAAATTTTGCTCCATGATGGCCTATTGGAAATCTAGATTAGATTACTTTCCAAATATACATTTGGTTTTCTTATTGAGCTCTTGTGACCTATCCAAAATCCCAAATTCCCAAAACGGTTATAACCGCAGTGCCAGCAATGGCAGAAAATGGGTCCACTTGCAGCAAAATTTTGGTGACCTTCTCGATGTCAGAATTTGCTCCGTGATGGCTCATTGGAAATCTTGCTGAGTCTAATTTCCAAATATATATTTTGTTTTTCTTATTGATCTCCCATAACCTGTCTAAAAAGACAAATTCCAAAAACTTATATAAGTGCAATGCCAAGCCTGAAAATGAGGCAGAAAGGTGAAAAATGAGGTGTTTCTTGGCCTTTTGAGGGGTCAAGAATGATCCAAATGGTATGAATGGTTTTTTGGTGTTTTTGATCATATTTTTAATAGTCAATGATGTATTGTGCCATGCCAAGGCTCCTTTGTAGGTCTTTAATATTTGCATTTTTGCTTTGAAGGAGTATGTTATTGGCCCTCTTTTTGTCGTCTTTATCACTGTTAACATGGATGAGTTCAAACTCCCTCTCAACCTCATGCTGATATTAATTCTCCCTCTCTTACCTTTTCTTTTCCTTTGTCCTTTCTTTTTCCCTGGCCTTTATCTATGTTTTTACCCTTGCTTCTCTCTTTTCCTTTTTCCTTTGGTTTTATAGGAGTAGAAGTCATGGCCCCTTGCCTTTTAGAGGCAAAAAACACATGTCTTGATCCTCTTTGCTATGCCAAGGAAAAGGTTTAATTTGGCTCGTTATGGTGTCCTCCTTGTGGCTATCATCATGGGCTTCTAGGTCTTCCTTTTCATCACTTGGACTGCTGCTCATCTCTTCACCTTCATCATTAGCTTCATTGTTGTTCTCTTCATTTATTTGTGCATCTTCACTTTATTCCTCATTATAGTTGCCCTCATCATCATTTTTGTGACCTTCATCTTGGCTGCCATATTCTAGACTTTCTTTACTATCTTCATGACTGTCATGACAGTCATGACTATCTTCAACCTCTTCTTCATTTTTGGCATAGTCATCATCTCCATTTGGCCTGCCATCTTCATCTTTTCCTTCATATCTTTTTTGACTAAGAGCCTCATTGTTTTGATTGTCTCTAGAGCTATTAGTTTCTTCTTCATTTTCTATAGGATCATCCTCTATTTCTTGGTTACCTATCTCATTTTTGCCCATGTTGTCCTTCTCATCTTCATCCTCATCATTCTCAATGTGATTGTTGCTTTCTTCATCACTTACCTCTTTTTCACCATCATCCACATCCATGTCCTTTGCCTCATTGCTGATTTTTTTTTCATAATTTCTTAATCCATTCCCATACCCTATATGACTGATAAATCCCTATTTGTAGATGATAGAGTTTAAGACAGGACTTTTGGCATGAGGTCTTAGGGTTTCTAGTCATTAGGGTTTAGTTAACTTCCTTAATCATCAAATCATGAATTTTACTACAGGAGAAGGAAAACATGCACCTACCAACCTTTCACTTCCTTGTAGGTCTTTGGATGTAGCTTGGAGGTGCTCCCTTGTGATTTTCGGCAATTTTGCAAGTAGAAGAGGGTTTTCTGGCCTAGATGTAGCACCTGCATGAGCTATCGGGTGTTGAATCTTCTAGGTGCAGCGCTGGGAAATATTTGGGCTAGTCAGGCTCTCTAAATGTAGGACAGGAAATTTCTAGGCTATTCGAGCCTCTCTCTGCCCTAAGCGTAGTGCAATTTTACACAGGAAATTCCTTCCTAAGCGTAGCGCCTGACCCTATACGCGTAGCGCCTTTGCAGACATAATGTGGAGGCCTTCCCGATATCCAAATTGGGATCATGATAGCTTGTTGGAAATTTTATCCTATCTAATTTACACATATACCATTTTTTTTCTGATTGGAGTTGATGTGACCTGTCAAAAGTTGATTATCCCAAGACTAGTCAAATAGTGTTGAATGATGGTGTAGAAATGCAGAGTGCTTGTGCAAACGACTTTTGGAGGCCTTCCTTAACTCCACATTGAGATCCTGATAGCTCATTGGAAATATCTAAATGTCTAGTTATCATTTGACTCATCAAGAAAGTCATTTCGACACTTCCTCTATGAGAAAACCTGATTTTCCCAAGGTCACTCCAACAGTGCAACAATCCTCCCGTTACACCTGTATTTTTGACATTGCTCTAAAACCATGACACCTGTGTCAAATATGAAGGAGTTTTTTATTATTATACTTTGAGGGAAAAAATTCTATCTCAATATTTTTAAATTCATCTCTTTTTGGTCAGAAACATAGTTTGAAGGAAAACTAGCCCTAGGTGTGACAAATGGCTTGGCTCTTGGAATGAATTCTTGGAAAATGATGGAGGCATGATTTTTATGAGTTGGTATGGATTTATATTTTCTGATATGATATATCATATGGATCCTTTTCTCCTATTCCTCATTTCCATAGCAAACCCTAGCTTAGTTGGAAGGGGAAATTTAGGGTTTGGTGTAGGCAAAATAAAGGATTTAGGACTACATTGTCGAGGGAGGGGAATGAAGGGGTTAAGGGTTGTCTCAATTCTTGGGGAAATTTTGAGGAATAGGGATGGATGTTATCGAGTATGGGAAAGTGGAATTTGAAGGATTGAGTGAGGGAAAGGGGTCCAAAAGGGAAAAACATAGGCCTAGTCTCGAAAAAGTGTCAAATTGTAGCAATAGGCTAGGTTTTGTAGAAAATTGATGATTTTGAGGGATAGGAGGGATGGGAAGTGTTTATGAAGGTATATTAAGGATAGGAGGAGGTGTAAGAGCATCAAGATACAAGACTTCTTGATTATTTAACCATGTAAGTCATGAAACCAAGAAAAATTCCCTTAAAAACCCTAGATGGATAATGGAGTCACATGCAAGGGACAAACAGAGTAATGAGATTATGGGTAGGAAAAAGGATGGAAGTGAGAGGCACAAACCATTTGGAGTCTATAGGAGTTATAAGGTGATCATGAAATGGTAAAATGGTAGGATAGTAAAAAAATTTCTCTAAGAATAATGAAGGCACTGAGATTTCTAAAACTCACAATGTTCATGGAATTTTGTTTTTAGAAATCTAGAACGAATAATTAGTCATCTACGGATAGTGAAAATTACTGATGACTAACAGTTTCTCCACTTGGTGAGGGCATCTCCTCTTCAGGAGGTTTGCAGAACCTTAGATTTCATATCTCTGAGTTTTTAAGATCAGTGCCTTACTTTCACTTGGAAGATCTATTCCCTTCATTCGTTGATGTTCTCTTGAAGCTATGATCTCAGAAATTTGAAAAGACATGATTTATTCAACATTAGTTCTACCTACCCATCATATTATACCTAACATTTTTTCTTCACTTGGGTGCACTTGGACTAGCAAACCCTTAACATTTTTTTATTTTTGAATGCATAAAAAGAACTATCTACTTCTACCCTTATCACTTCCAAGAGTTCAGATTATGCTAGTGAACTCTTTTATTCTCTACCTAGACTATTCATCTATCAAGATTAAGCTATTTGACAGACTTCATTCTCTAATCTACTGACATGAAATTGAAAACATGATTTCAACCAGGATTAAGCAATTTGATTCACCATGGGCTATGGCATTGGGACAAGCGGCACATAGACATTATTTTTGTACAAACAAAACTAGAAAGTATGAGGGCTATAATCCATCATTTGTTAAGCATTCCTATCTTTCTCTTTCTTTTAGACTTGAGCATTAAGAACCAACATCTTTTCTTCCTAGTCTATTCCTACATGACAAGTCAAGCTTTAATGATTTGACAAGCCTTCTTTCACTAACCTATCAGCAGAAATTCAAAACATGTTCAACCATGATTAGGCTAGATGACTGAGCAAGAATCTTTTTTCTTAAGCAGTGTCATTAAGATTTGCACACTTTCAGAAGTGCTCTTTTTTGGTATGGGGTTGTACCAATTTTTTAAAATTGCCCTCTTTTCTTCTTTTCTCTGCTTTTCGTGTTTCCATTTTTTGACAAAACAATATGAAACCGAAACTAGATTCTCAAAAGGCTGAGGTTATTTTCATGCCTATCTATCCTAATCTAACCTATACATGATATACATTCAGCTGGTGAAATCTCTTTTCAAATACAACCAATCAAGAAAATGAATCCATGAGTGATCTTGGTTCAACTCTTTGAGTGTTTTAAAAAAATCAAAAGGAAATTCCCACCTCACTTGTGTTTGAACAGTACTGCCTAAACTTTTATTTAAACCTTGCATCAAACTGCTCTTGACATATTTTACTCCCTCTTTAACTGCCTCTAAGAAAATAGGAAAGGGATCTTGAAATAATATGCGGCTTAGAGGATTTGAGAGATAAGCTTGATCTAGGACTTCTTATTCCTCCACTTTTCTGAGCTTGGGACTCTTTTGGGAAATAAAATCCACCTCTTCCTCAAGATCATCAAAACTGGCAGCCTCATCATAAGTTGCAATGTTGTCTTCCAGCAAACCTGATTCTTCATAAGGAAAGTTTGCAACATATAAATCAGTAGGAGAGTAAACAGAAACAGTATCTTTATATGAAATATTATAATCTAGAAATATTACTATATGTTGATTTATTTCTTCTTCGGTTAGAGGAGGAGGCATTTTTGTAATATCCCCAAAATCGGGACTGCTAGCAAGGCATGCATGAAAAAAGAATTTTTTAGGAATGTATGCTACAGGATTGGAAACCAGCACTTGTATCCCTTAGATATTGCAATATAAGGCCTGAATCCAAGAGGGGTTCAAAAACAAATCCTCCTAGGTGGGTTAAACAGGTCTCCCCACACCTAGTGCAGCTAGAAAATGCCCAAAGAAGGGACTGCAGCAATACAAAACAACACTGCTGGAAAATAATGAAGCTCAGCCCAATATATCCAGGAGCTCAATATGGGGGCTCAAATATCATATGTACAACATCATATCAGATTTAAATTACAGCCCATACAGTGTACAAGAGAAAGTAGAAGACTATACAGGAATAAACCCTTAGAAATGAGGTGCTACAGCCACAAGAAATGTCTGCATAAACTTGATAGCATTATTTTAATGGGGCTAAAGAAGAAGTATATTATAACTCATATCTAGAGAATAGTTTTATATAAAAATATGGATCTAATTCATATTTTTATACAAGAAAATCTCATCTATACATTCCCCTTGGCGTTTTGTGCAAAACATGAGAGTACAAGAGTAGATCTGAGATCTAGTGTTGGAGATCTGCAGTAATATCCAGAAATTTATGAATCATATAATAGAATATAAGATCATATATGAAACAAACATGGATTGGATGGCCAATCCATGGATCACCACAGTGAGAGGAATAATCCTATCACCAGAGATCTCTCCTCCAAAATGCAGACAAAACACCCTGCAACTGCAAACTTGCAAATAATGCAGTTTGGGAAGGGAAACTTTGTTTTAAGCTCTGAGATTGATTTGGCCTGATACCAAGGTCTGGATCTATAGCTTCAATGATCTAGGACCCCCTTTCTAATGGGATAGAATACTTTCCCAATGAAAAGAGGGGCTAGATGTGCATAGATCTAAAGAGATCTATCTCCCACTTGTTTCGACTCATAAGGACAACCCAACCCTCAACAAGATCAGTGTTGTAGGTGTAACGTGAAGCTTTTCCCAAGCTTAATAGTGGTCAATACAAGCACAACTCCTCCAAGAGCTGCTTTAAGAAGGAGGTGGGACTCCCGCTCAGGAACACCCAATACTAAATAGCATTATTCTTAGCTAAACAGCCGGAGAATGAGAAATGTCTAAGAAGACAAATTCTTTTGAAATAACATCTTCAACAACCATTTAATGCTTCCCTCCTCTTCCTTTTATAAGATAGGAGTCTTGTCAAACCCTAAACCACTTCATCAATTTATCTCCTTTCACATGTAGAGCCTGCATCTAGAACTGCGTTATGCCTCAAGGAGGTTCAATGCATCTAGACTACGTTGTAGATATGGTCATGGTTGACTTGGTCAATTGATCAACCTCTTTCACACTCAAGTGTGTTTTATAAAAATGGCCCAAATTTAGCCTTGTTTACATTAGTCATTTATTTATTTTGATGTTTTGAGGAGTTTTACATGTCCTCCTCTACACTTTATTCATCAACATGAAAAGAAAAAAAAAACAAAGAAAAATTGAATACTCCCATTAGCTTGGGCTAAGTGGGAATATTACAGTCCTCCCCTCCAAGATGTTGCCTATCCTCAAGCAACTGATAAGATGAGTGCTACAAAACCTCCCCTCCTTTCCTTCTGGCCTCCTCACCCAATAGTCTCCACCATTGCTTCAGAATTCTGCAAAAATTTCATCTCCCAATGGTCCCTCCCAAGTGTGCAAGTTGGCCTTTGGTGAATAAAGCCAATGGCCTTCCTCATGCAAGAATGGAAGGTCTATGTCGAAACCTTCTTGCTGATCTATAGCCTCCTCAAGACAGAAGTGATGACAATCATGGGGAATTTCATCATCCATTAGAGACTCCCATCTCCATGTTACCATCCAAATGAAATGAATCACCTCCCATTTTGGCAATTCATAGAAAAAATCCTCCCCAATACTTATGAGAGGCATGCCCCAAACCAACATATGGCTCACCTTACAAAGAAACAAGTGGTCTACCATAGTGGCCATATAATATCCCATGCTCCCCTTTAAACATGTAATGCAAATAGTGTGGGAAACTCTTTTCCCCAAGGACACATCCAACCAATGTGTCTTCCATACATCCATGTTCCAAAAAAATACAAGAACAATTTCAGCATATGGAATCATAATTAGAGTCATGCTAGCTGCCATATGCAATAAGGGAGAAGCAAAATGGTCCCTCAAGTGCAACCAACGTAGTTTTACTCCTAACTACCTTAGAATATGGTATGACAAGCGTTCTCCCCAACACTTTTTTTCTACCCCATACTTCTTGCATGCTTGGATAAATTTCATAATAGTTGGTGTAAAGGAATCACACCATGAAGAGCATATCATCTCTCCAAGACCCTTCAAGAAATCGCCATAATCACCATTTTTCATATCCCCAAGCAGCCTATGAAACCCATCATAAATAATGCTCCCTCTTGGAGCAAAGCCCTGCACATGAGTGTTAGAAAAATACAAGCATATAACAGACACATCAGGATATTCAGAAATGAAAGTCCCTCTATATACTTGTTTTACATTAGTGAAGTAACTCATGGATGATTTCCTTCTCACACTCAATGAATAAGCAGGTGTTGATGATGTCTCTTCCCAAGAGCTATGTCCCTCCTTAGCCAGCAAATGATCCATGCACTGCCTCATACGAGAGTGCATCTCCTTACTAAAATATTCCTGCATGAATCCATCTAAAATAGTATGATATGCTCTAATGAAACTAGTGGGTTTTGAAAACAGGATCTCATAGGCTGCATTAAGTAGTTTCTCCTTAAGCTTGGAGTCTCTAGCCAAATAGATCTGATCATGGGAATAAATGACTCCCTCAACTACTTTATACCTCCCATCTATCACTTTCTCATCAAGAACCTTACATGTGAAAAGGTCCTTGGAGTATTCCATCAAAAGTTGGGAATCCCAATATGGATCTAGGCTCCCCAACAATGACAGCACTGTATGAATCTGAAATGTAGCCTCTGTCACAGCATGGCTCTCCTCCTTGACATGCTTGATGTCAAAGTCACATGTTGGAGTACTATCAACCTCATTTTTCTACCTCCTTTGCAACTAATCTTGCTCAATATAAGATTGAAGTAGATGGAAGTCAACCTCCCCTTAGATATTCCTTGTCTTCCAAAACTTCCTCAATGTGGCCCATGCATGCAAGAGTGTTGATATCCTCTTTCCATGCTCAAAAATCTCTTTTGTGAATGAAAATATCATTGGCTGCCCCAAATATATGGATTTTCCACATGAAATCATGTCCATGCCATCATATACTTCTGAATTCTCCTTCTTCAGTGCATATAATTGAGTGGGAGATAGCAATGTCCAATTCAGAAAATTGTTGATATCTCTTTTGAATCCATGAAATATTCTCTATGCTATTCCAATTTCTCCCAAAGCTCCCTTCTTAGCCAAGTAAGAATATGATTCCCATCGTTGAGAGAACACTTTATTTTTCTTCCAATCTAGGGGTCTCCCTGGTGGAATGTGATATCAATATTGGATTCTAAAATGGCCCCTAAAAAGAATTCAACACCCATCAAGCCTTCAGAAGGCTCTACCATGACTCATGAAGATGAAGAATTGCAACATGATCTATCAAAATTACAAGAACAAGTGCAACAAATTTCACTCTCGCAAAGAGCAGCAAAAAATGAAATGGAAGTTTTGAAGAAATGTGTGGAAGTAAAGATGGATGGTTTGAAGAAAGGCATGGAAGCTAAGATGGATGGCGTGGAAGTAAAGATGGAAGGTTTGAAGAAAGGCGTGGAAGCTAAAATGGATGGTGTGCAAGCTAAGATGGATGGCGTGGAAGCTAAGATGGATGGCATGGAAGTGGGCATGGAAGCTAAGATGGATGACATGAAAGACAACATAGAAAACATGAAGAATGATCTAAAAGCATGCATGGAAGGCTTGATGACAAGCTTAAAACCAGAAATGATTCCTAATGGCGGAAATATAGGAGAAGAACCTCATGATGAGAACAAAATAAATGTTAATCATGATTTCATAAACTTGAATTTTGGTGGGAAGAACCACCATATTCCAAAAATGGATATGAGGAAGTTTGATGGAAAGGATCCTGTAACATGGATACTACAGATGGAGCAATATTTGATCTCCATAACGTGCAAAACACACAAAAGGTACGCATTGCAACTTTACATTTAGAACAAAATACATTTGTATGGTATCAATGGCTTTGCTCCCGTAAAAAAATTGTCACTTGGTCAATTTTTACGGAGGAAATGATAGCACATTATGAGGATACAAAGAGCAACACTTTCTTTACCCAATTGATAAATCTCAAACAAAAGGGTTTAGTGGGGCAGCACATTGAGGACTTCCAAAAATTGAATATAAGGGTAACTGATATTCCAGAGGAACACAGGATTGATCTCTTCATAGGTACTCTAAAGGATAACATCCAACATGAAGTTCGTGTTTTGGAACCTGATTCATTGGAGAAGGCATTCAGGTTGGTAAGAAAAGTTGAATGTAAAATTATGGCGACAAGGAAGCCTACCACTCAATTCTATAAAGAAGGAAGTGTTGCTACGCCTAGATTTCCACAACCTACAAGGTTGACACCACAACATTTGGTATCAGAGGTTGGGATTCTAGGGTTTCGCTGCTCCAAACAGGTCATCGTGGCATTTTCGCTATAAATTTTTTTCTACGAAGTTTCAGAAGCTGAAATCCTGAGGAAGATTTTCTAAAAATTTCAGAGCTTGGTTCGCAATATTTTCGGAGATATCATCTGTGGAAGTTAGGCCTTTTTTCAAGCTCCTAAACAGGTCATCGTGGCATTTTCGCTATAAAAAATTTTCTACGAAGGTTCAGAATCTGAAATTCGTATGGTGCGAAGCTGCAATCTTGAGGAAATTCTGCAAAAAAAATTTAGATCTTGGTTCGCAATATTTTTGGAGATATGATCTGTGGAAGGTAGTGCTTTTTCAGGCTCTTGAATTTCATCTCAAAGAGGTGATCGTGGGAAAAGTTCAATAACTCTCTCTCTGGAGATTGGATTGGAGTGCCGTCAAAAGTGGTGGCAATTAAACGGCCTGTAGTTTCTTGGATATCAATTTCAGAGACAAAGAACAAAACAGTGACACGTGGCAAGTCGTACAAGTTCGCTCTACTGAACCAGTCCAAAATTAGGTCATTGTGGGAGATTGGACACAAATTTGTCTTGGAGAATCCAAATCAGGTCATACCTGTGGCATTCAAAAGAAAATTTATAGGGCTACTACAGTGCTGAATTTTAGATATTGAAGATCTACAATCACAGAGATAATACAATTTCAATATCGAGCTCCTCAAAGCAAGAAAAAGGTGTGTATTTTTCCGAATTGCACAAGTCTCGTTTGAAGAATCAATTTGAATTGATTCCAAGGGCATATTTTAGAATTTTTATCAGTATTGGGCTCTATATGCCTCCAAAAAATAATTCCATACCCATTAATCCCTCAAAAAACTATACTATGATGCATGAAGAGGAAGAGTTGCAGTATGAGATATCAAAATTACGGTACCAAGTGCAAGAATTTTCAATCTTACGAAGAGCAATTGAAGATGAAATAGATGGTTTAAAAGCAGAAATGGAGGCTAATTTGGATGGTTTGAAGGATCAAATAATAGCAAATATCGATGATAAATTAATGGAAGATCACATTGAGCATCAACAACAAGTTCTCCAACTCTCAAAGGATAACCCAACTTTGGTGCAGAATCTAATGAAACGACAGGAAGATCAACATGACATCGAAAGAAGTTATGAAGCAGTCATAGAAACAAGAAATCGACAAGTACGATCAATGTTAGAGTATCTCAGCAAGTGGAAGAACTTTCCTGTAGAATATTTCACATGGGAGGATGAGAATTTTATACAGAAGCATCAAGAAATAATCAAGCGTTGAGGACAACACTTGTTTGAAGGAGAGGGGCATGTTAAGTCCCTATATTAATAGTGTATCCCCTTATTATTTTAGTGTAGCCCCCCTTATTGTTATTATTGTACCCTTGTAACCCCCATTTGGTTATTATTGTTCCCTTAAATTATTATTGTTAGGTCGGCTAGGATTACATTGTGGCCCACTAGGATTAGATTATGGCCCCATGGACTCCTATATTTAGAAAGGAGGTTTTGTGAATTGTATCATCCAAGAATTGTGCATTTATGTAATGTATTGGAGGTTTCCCCCTCGAAGTGGCTTATTTCTAAGGCTTTTATATCTCTTTTCTTCTATTCTTGAAGCTGGTTACACAACAGAATGCCTCCATGCAAAGAGACATCAAGGCATAGAGCAGGATACATAGATGTATGGACTGATTTTTCCTTGCATTCATTGCATAGATCCTCATGCCTTCTTTGTCCATCAATATTTTGAAATAAAGAGGGGTTTATACTCCTCATCATATGGTACTTTCCCTCCCCTTTATCTTATGTAATATTTAGATTCTCACCATTTGATAATGATGGCACATGTTGCACATGGATTGTGCCACAACCTCCATAAGTGAAATTCTCTAGAACTCCTTGAAATAGTGCAAGATTTTCTCTCCTTGGAGCAATTGCTCCTTCTTCCTCTCTATGAGGATCTAGGTGTGCCCTTTTTATGACTGCGTTGTTATCCCCATCCTTTTCTTCCTTGATCTTGGAAGACCCTTGGAAGTTCAGGTGATTCTCTCTTCTTGGCACATCTCTTCCCTTCCTCTTCATGAAGACGTTGCTGAAAGAACATTGTAGATTTGATGATATGAATGAGTGCTCATATCCATGAGATGAGGATTTAGAACCTTCCTCATGTATAGATCTTGTAGATCTTGTTGAGGGATCTTCATGCTTTTCCCTCCTCATTTCTTTGATATCCTTGCAGATACCCTACAGAGCTTGAGATAAAAGTTTTGTGAACCTCTTTTCTCCTGACAACAAGGGTTTTCTTTGGTTTCTCTTACATATCTCCTCCTTCCCATGAGAATAATTCATAATTATTGAATCTCACATGCTGAGCCAAGATTATACTCTAATACCACTGTAATATCCCCAAAATCGGGACTGCTAGCAAGGCAAGCCTAAAAAATGCATTTTTCAAGAATGTATGCTACAGGATTGGAAACCAGAACTTGGATCCCTTAGATCTGAAAATATAAGACCTGAATCCAATATGGATTCAAAAAAAAATCCTCCTAGGTGGGTTAAACAGGTCTCCCCACACCTAGTGTAGCTAGAAAATGCCCAAAGAAGGGGTTGTGGCAATAGAAAACAACACTCCTAGAAAATAACGCAGTTCGGCCCAATATTTGCAGGAGATCAATATAGAGGCTCAAATATCATATGTACGATAGTAAATCAGATTTACATTACAGCCCATACAGTGTACAAGAGAAATTAGAAGACTATACAGGAATAAACCCTTAGAAATGAGGTGCTATAGCCATAAGAAATGTCTGCATAAACTTGAAAGCGTTATTTTAATGGGGTTTGTTAGCCACCTATAAATTCCATTATACCAAATGGTGGCTAAATCTGTTTTCAATCCTTCAAGAGATATATTTCTTTTGAAAGTCTATCGTCCTTGAAGTCTTATCTTTCTCTTGTCCTGGACGTTCATCTTCATTGTTGTATCCATCTTAAAACCATGCTGATTCACCAATGAAAGTTGTTCCAAAGGCCTCTGAAATCACTTATTTTCACCTTTTTTCCCCCATTTTCATAAAGCCTTATTTCCATCATTTAACCCTCCATTTAGCCTCTTAAAGCCTTAAATCCCCTTTAAACCTCCAAAGATTCATCTACAGGTTTAAAAAACCCTTTCCTTTCTCTCTATCGAAAGCCTAAAAGGCCTTAAAACCCTTCAAAAATCCTCAAAAATTATGCTTTTCCATTTAGGCCTTAAGCCCTTTGCAGCCTTAGCCCTTAGCCCCTTTTTGCATATGACCTAGCACTTAGAACTAGGCGCTGAACCTCATTGCCCATCGCAATCAAATTTTTCCTTCCCCTGGCTTTCCCTTTACTCTTCAAATCTTCCGATGCGATAAGCCTCCTTTTCTTCTGCCTTTGGTCCTTCCACTTTCCACAGAACCACATTTTTGCCTTATGGTTGGCCGCCACCATCGTAATCACAGAACTTTTACTCCCTTTGTTTCTTCCCCTTCTCCTCCGATCATCCGATCTAATCTCAACCATCGAATCCACAAGAACCGACAGCCGAGATTCAATCACACTCCGCCCATAGCCCCCGCCATCGCAATCGCAAAAAAAATTTCCATTTTTTCTTTTTCCTCAACCTTGCGATGTAATCCTGGTCGTTGATCTTAGAAGATCTATGGCCATCGCACCACCTAGCCCTTCGATCTCTTCCTGCTACGTGACAAACGTCGCACATCATCACCTGGCCCACCATGTTTTCCACCCCTGCATCTTTGTGCCTATCGCATGCGACCTGCACTGTCCGATCAACACCTCATGATCCGATGGCTGACACTCCATATCGCAAAATTTTTATGCCCGAGGATTACCATTTCAAAATTTTGCGAAATAGGCAATTTTAAGAATCCACGTGTCGCCCAGTGTATGGAATCGTATTCCATTTGCCCAAAATAGCCTCCCCCAATTTTTCTATGCGAAAACTATTCCAGATTTTCCGCCATACCGCTGCCCTTCGCAACGTCTCTTTCAGTTTCAGTCCCAGCCATTGATCTCTGAGATCACACGGTCCATGTTATATCACCATCTCAATTCATTTTCCTCCCATCTCTCTCTCGAAACACTCATCGAGAGATCTCCACCGTAGATCGTCCTGATCTAACAGCCCACATCCCCTTTCGCACTTAGACCTCCATCGGACTTGGTCAGCTGCTCTACCAAGGTTTCTTCCATTTTTTCTGTTGCATGCACCACCTCCTCACTACTCCTCTACCACCCCAGAGCCTCTACAAGCAGTCTAAACCAAGCCCGCAGGATTTCATAACAATTTTTTGTGTGTTTGCAGGTTTAAATGAGTAACTCTGTTAGCAGCTTTTCCTACAGTCACGAAGGTGACACGGAGGCTCACATAAAAATCTCAGGGCCGGGACTCAGCATCAAAGGGAACCAAAGCAGAGGGCGAGGTCCTCTCAATCAATGGATCAGATCCATGAACCCTTTCTGACCCTCCATCTCAGCGAAAACCACCACTTGTACACAGAACACTCAGAAAGATGAGGATCACATATCAAGTGGTGGAAGACAAGGCATAGAAGATTAATAAAACCTTTGAAGACATCACTACAGAAGCAGTTCGAACAATCAGAAAATTTAAAACATAAAGAGAGCTAAAAAAGGCTGAAGTACAAAGGAATAGAGCAGTTATTGGTGCAGAGGTTGACTGACACAAAAATTACCCATATCCATGCACACAAGCCTGCCAAGCAGTTATTACACCAAAAGGAAGCTACTACAAACTGTCAAAAGCAGTTATTTAAAAGTATGGGAGCCCTCAAAGCCCATTCTTCCACTTAACTCACTCCAGAGGAGATAACAGTACCATTGCAGATAGTATTTCCTCCCAAAGAACACTATGTAGGGTGTTTTATGTCATGTCAAAGGGACCTCAACAAGCAACGAGGTCACCAAGTCTGTCTGGGATTTAATGTTATGTTTATGACTCAGAATGGAGCATTCGAATGCCCTCTCCTATCTCTGATGATCATTAAAACCTTCTTCACCTACTTTTCCCATTTTCTCTAAAGACTCTTCGAAGTCTCATTGTAAAAGGTTGGCATTTGGTGATTTCTAAAGTAATACATAGATTGCTTCTTTGAAGAAGCATTGGTGTTCTGAAGGAGTGTGGAAGTCTCTGTTTTTTCTGTTGATGAAGGAGGTTGGACCATTGGATCCCTGAGCCTGGTTTTGGTGATGTAATCTCTTATTGTAAATGTTGTTTCTCATTTATCACTTTGTTCCATTATGCTTTGACTTACATTAGGATAAAAATTTTAGGCAGAGAAATGTATCTTAGAAGCACCTCTGACCTGTTTATCCTTCACTATTTATATGCTTTCCACTACTAAACATGACAGGCTAGTCTAATATCTCTCTTGAGTATTTAGTTTGTTTTATTTCAAAAATGGTAAATTCATTTTTGTTAAATACTGTTTAGGTATTCCCTCTTTCTTTGCCACTGAATATTGTATCTGAAATATCCCTTTAATTATTAATGCTTGCAGTTTGACAGAGAGGCCTGTTTCAATCATACCCTTTGTTCCTTACTAAAATTATTGTGTTGAAGGTCCCTATAATTGTAGTCCTATATGTCTAAGGTGTTCCCTCTTCTTTGAATGCAATTTTATGTCTTGTTGATTAAGCTCTCAACAGTGAACTTATAGGAGGAAATAGGGTGTTCCCCGAATCCTATGATTCATGAAGAAGGTTTTAGTCTGCATTTCTCCTTTTCTTTGAGTGTTTATATTGATTAAGTACAAAACAGTGAGCTTACTGAAGGAAATAGGTTGTTCCTTGAATCCTTTAAGTCATTTTGAAAGGGTTTAGTTTGGTTTTCACTCTTAGTCCTTAATGTTCATCCCATTTCACTTATACTATTCAACAGATCCTTGACTGAGTTAGATTTGCCCTCTGGTTTCTCTTCCTTCTCAATTAGAACTATTTGGAATTTCACATGACTCCATTGCCCAATGTCTTGTATATTTCCATGCTCTATCTATACTGCATGAAACATATTTTTCCAACCAAACAAAACAAACAACCCTGCACTTCATAACTAGCCTAAAATTAACTACTAAAACTTTGAAGACACATCCTTATAAAAATATTGAGAGATCCCTCTCTGAGACTAGGAGGGCTAGATCCTAGAGCTCTAAAGCTTAGTTTGCATGTTTCCTTGTCACTTGGCATGCAAATCTGCCAAATCACAGGACACCAACATAATGGCGATCACGGTGAGACCTATTGAGTATATGATAGTCTAGCTAACTCTTGTGCACTCTTTAGTCCTACAAATCTCTAAGAAAATCAGTTAGTGGGCCATAGAGTAGACTTTGTTTGCTTGAACACCTTAGCTAAGTGTAATATCAGACATAGGACACTCTCATAACCATAAAATGTACAAAACCCAAAAATATTTCAGATTTGCTTCATAATAAGCATGGTGGTGGAACCATAAAACATTTTACCTTCGCAAAAAGCTAAAACTTCCACCTGGTGACTCCACAACCCCTAAAATACCAAAAGACTCCACTGGTGATCAGTCGGCCTGCTGATCACCCCTAGTTTTCACAAAGAATCCATTGGGGCAGCCCACACTACCATTAAACATCGTGCACACCCATGATTAGGAAACTTTGAGGATGAAGATTTCATTGTTAAAGACTAGTTTGCCTCTAAATATTGTCATATTTGGCTAAATTCTCTTTTCTGTCGGTATAAAGTCA
The DNA here is from genome assembly GCA_034641835.2 of Pinus albicaulis. Taxonomy (NCBI): domain Eukaryota; kingdom Viridiplantae; phylum Streptophyta; class Pinopsida; order Pinales; family Pinaceae; genus Pinus; species Pinus albicaulis. The sequence goes on from CM076571.1 coordinate 316,679,178, forward strand.
ACGTAGTGGCCTCTCCACATCTCTACATAGCAAAGACCAAATCACTTCACTAATAGAAGACTCTGAACAATTTGCAAAAATGTAGTCAAATTTCATAACAGAGTTGTGTTGTGAAATATCAAGTGAATTGGCAGAACTTGAATGTGAAGACCTTCCAAAGGTTGTCCTTCTCAGCTCAAAATTCAATTCTAAACCTGAGCTTAAGAAAATTTTCCTAGACTTGGTGGTTGAAAGGTATGAAACTGAGATTGAAATATTGAATTCACAAGAACAATTATACCAATTCAGGGACCCTAGAGCATTTTTGGAAAGTCTCCCTCCCCCTAAGAAAGAAGAAATTCCACTGCCTTTTGATGTGCAGGAAAAGGATGATTGTGCTTTCAAGAGCCACACTGAAGATGCAGTGAACCAAGCTGTCAAGGCTGCAGATAGCCTACCAATCATGGAAGGCCTAAAAGAAGAAAGTTTATATCATGTTTTTGCTGATCCTATGGCAGAATATATGGAGGCCCTGATTGGCTCAATTTCCCAAGAATTGACCCTTTGCAAGAGCCAAATACATCAAGAGTGGTCACCACTGGTGGTGGCCTTGTTTTGGGAGACCCACATTTAGAGTACCCTATGGTTATCTCTGACAAGTAGTCAGATTTTCTACCATTTTTTGTTATTGCTTAACTGGCTGCACTGGCACTATTGTATCATATAAAATACCAGAGATTTCTAAGATAGATTCGGGTAGGTAGGAATGTCAATAAAGCTCAGCTGTGAGCATTTAACTACTTTTTTAGTTTTTTCTTTGAAAGAAAAAGAAAAAATACAAAAAAAATAAAAAATAGAAAAGAGGGCAAAAATAAAACAAGAAAGGTATAGCCCCATACCAAAAGGAAAGGAAAATATGAAAGTGTGCAAGCTCAAATGCCACTACTTTAAGGAGCACTACTGTCTAATCATATAGCCTAATCATGATTGGGTAGATTTCAATTTACTATTGATAGGATAGTGAAGAAGATTTTCCAAACTGTTTAATCTTGGCTTATCAGTAGAACAGATTAGGATAGAAGAAAGAGAATTGGTTCTAACATGCTCAAAACTTGAACCAACAGAGAAAAAGAAAATAGCTCTAACAAGATCAAAACCAGAGCTGAAATGAAGAAAAAGGGTGACTCTAAAAAGCTCAAAATCCGAGTCACAACAAGAGGGAAGGATGCTTATTTTTTCCAGATCTCAAGCCTTCGAAATTTTGTGCTAAAAATTATGAAAATAATGCCTGTGTGCAGCTTGTTTTTATGCCACAGACCATAGCAAGTCAGACTGCTTAATCCTGACTTGGTTGCTTTTAAATTTCTGTTTTAGAATATAGAGAATGAAAATCTATCAGACAGTCTAATCCTGACAGATAATTGTTAGGTAGAGAAACTTGTGAGTTCAAATGCTTAATCTGAACTCATTGAGAAATAAGGTTTATTTTTCTGTTTTCAAAATAATATGTAAATAGATGCTAGTCCAAGTGCACTCAAAGGAAGAAAATGTTAGGACAAGTAGCTTGGGATAGGTAGAGATGTTTGTTTCAAAGAAGTTTCTTGTTGCAAGTCACTAAAGGAACTACCAAATTGCAAAAAGTACTAGCAAGAAAGCAAAGTAAATTTTCCCAATGGATGAGGCACTGGACTGCTGAAAGCCAGAGATTACTGAGGTTCTAGACACCTAAAGGGAAATTTGTCCTCCCCAAGTGGAGCCACTATTAGCCACCTATAAATTCCGTTATACCAAATGGTGGCTATCAAGCCTTCAAGAGATATATTTATTTTGAAAGTCTATCATCCTTGAAGTCTTATGTTTTTCTTGTCCTGGATGTTCATCTTCATTGTTGTTTCCATCTTAAAACCATGTTGATTCACCAAAGAAAGTTGTTTCAAAGGCCTCTGAAATCGCTTATTTTCACCTTTTTTCCCCCATTTTCATAAATCCTTCTTTCCATCCTTTAACCCTCCATTTAGCTTTTGAAAGCCTTAAATCCCCTTTAAACCTCCAAAGATTCATCTACAAGTTTAAAAAAACCTTTCCTTTCTCTCTACCGAAAGCCTAAAAGGCCTTAAAACCCTTCAAAAATCCTCAAAAATCATGCTTTTCCATTTAGGCCTTAAGACCTTTGCAGCCTTAGCCCTTAGCTCCTTTTCCTATATGACCCGGTGCTCAGAACTAGATGCTGAGCCTCATCGCTCATCGCAATCAGAGTTTTCCTTCCCCTGGCCTTCCCTTTACTCTTCTAATCTTCTAATGCGATAAGCCCCCTTTTCTTCTGCCTTCGGTCCTTCCGCTTTCCACTGAACCATGTTTTTGCCTTGTGGTTGGCCCCGCCATCGCAATCGCAGAACGTTTATTCCCTTTGTTCCTTCCCCTTCTCCTCTAATCCTCCAATCTAATCTCGACCATCAAATCCACAAGAACTGACGGCTGAGATTCAATCACGCTCCTCCCATAGCCCCCATAGCCCCCGCCATCGCAATCGCAAAATTTGTTTCCCTTTGTTCTTTTCCCCCGGCCTTGCGATGTAATCCTGGCCGTTGATCTGAGAAGATTTACGGCCATCGCACCACCTAGCCCTTCAAACTCCACCCGCTACACAAAAAATTTCGCACGTCATCACCTGACCCGCCATGTTTTCCGCCCCTGCATTTTTGTGCCTATCGCATGCGACCCGCATCATCCGATCAACACCTCATGATCCCATGGCTGACACTCCATATCGCAAAATTTTTATGCCCAAGGATTAGCGTTTCAAAATTTTGTGAAATATGTGGTTTTAAGAATCCACGTGTCACCCGGTGTATGGAATCACATTCCATCCACCCAAAACAGCCTCCCCCCATTTTTCTATGCGAAAACCATTCCCGGTTTTCTGCCATACCACTGCCCTCCACAATGTCTCTTTCAGTTTTAATCCCAGTCGTCGATCTCTGAGATCACACGGTCCATGTTATATCTTCATCTCAATTCGTTTGCCTCCCATCTCTCTCCCGAAACGCTCATCGAGAGATCTCCACCGTAGATCATCCTGATCTAACGACCCATGTCCCCTTTCACACTCAGACCTCCATCGGACCTGGTCAACTGCTCTGCCAGGGTTTCTTCCATTTTTTCCGCTGCATGCACCATCTCATCACTGCTCCTCCACCACCCCAAAGCCTCTAAAAGTAGTCTAAACCAAGCCTGCAGGATTTCATAACGAGTTTTTGTGTGTTTGCAGGTTTAAATGAGTAACTCTATTAGCAGTTTTTCCTACAGTCATGAAGGTGACACGAAGGCTTAGATAGCAATCTCAGGGCCGAGATTCAGCATCAAAGGGAACCAAAGAAGAGGGCAAGGTCGTGTCAATCAATGGATCATATCCATGAACCCTTAGTGACCCTCCAGCTTAGTGAAACCTGCCACCTGTACACAGAACACTCAGAAAGATGAGGATCACATATCCAGTGGTGGAAGACAAGGCATAGGAGATTAATAAAACCTTTGAATACATCATTACAGAAGAATTTTGAGCAATCAACGAAGCTAAAACATAAAGAGAGCTAAAATAGGCTAAAGTACAAAGGAACAGAGCAGTTATTGGTGCAGAGGTTGACTAACATAGATATTACCCATATCCACACACACAAGCCTGCCAAGCAGTTATTGCACCAAAAGGAAGCTACTACAAATTTTCAGAAGTAGTTATTTAGAAGTATGGGAGCCCTCAAAGCCCATTCTTCCACTTAACTCACTCCATGGGAGATAACAGTACCATTGCAGATAGCATTTCCTCCCAAAGGACACTCTGTAGGGTGTTTTATCTCATGTTAAAGGGACCTCAACAAGCAACGAGGTCACCAAGTCTGTCTGGGATTTAATGTTATGTTTATGACTCAGAATGGAGCATTTGAATGCCCTCTCCTATCTCTGATGATCACTAAAACCTTCTTCACCTACTTTTCCCATTTTCTCTATAAAGACTCTTTGAAGTCTCATTGTAAAAGGTTGGAATTTGGTGATTTCTAAAGTAATACATAGATTGTTGCTTTGAAGAAGCATTGGTGTTATGAAGGAGTGTGGAAGTCTCTATTTTTTCTATTGATGAAGGAGGCTAGACCATTGGATCCCTGAGCCTAGATTTGGTGAAGTAATCTCTTATTGCAAATGTTGTTTCTCGTTTATCACTTTGTTCCATTATGCTTTGACTTACAGTAGGATAAAAATTTTAGGCAGAGAAATGTATCTTAGAAGCACCTCTGACCTGTTTATCCTTCACTGTTTATATGTTTTCCACTATTGAACATGACAGGGTAGTCTAATAGCTCTCTTGAGTATTCAGTTTGTTTTATTTGAGAAATGGTAAATTCAGTTGTGTTAAAGACTCTTTAGGTGTTCCCTCTTTCTTTGGCACTAAATATTGTATCTGAAATATCCCTTTAATTATTTATGCTTGCAGTTTGATAGAGAGGCCTGTTTTGATCATACCCTCTGTTCCTTACTGAAATTATTGTGTTGAAGGTCCCTATAATTGTAGTCCTATATGTCTAAGGTTTTCCCTCTTCTTTGAATGAAATTGTATGTCTTGTTGATTAAGCTCTCAACAATGAACTTATAGGAGGAAATAGGGCGTTCCCAGAATCCTATGATTCATTAAGAAGGTTTTAGTCTGCATTTATCCTTTTCTTTGAGTGTTTATATTGATTAAGTCTAAAATAGTGAGCTTACTGAAGGAAATAGTGCGTTGCCTAAATCTTTTAAGTCATTTTGAAAGTGTTTAGTTTGCTTTTCACTCTTAGTCCTTAATGTTCATCCCATTTCACTTATGCTATTCACCAGATCCTTGACTGAGTTAGATTTTCCCTCTGGTTTCCCTTTCTTCTTAATCAGAACTGTTTGGAATTTCACATGACTCCATTGCCCAATGGCTTGTAGATTCCCATGCTCTATCTATACTGCATGAAACATATTTGTCCAACCAAACAAAAAAAACAACCCTGCACTTCATAACTAGCCTAAAATTAACTACTAAAACTTTCAAGACACATCCTGATAAAATATTGAGAGATCCCTCTCTGAGACTAGGAGGGCTAGATACTAGAGCTCTAAAGCTTGGTTTGCATGCTTCCTTGTCACTTGGCATGCCAATCTTCCAAATCACAGGACACCAACAGGGCTGAAGCAGCATTATATTATAACTCAGATCTAGAGCAAATCTGTATATAAAAATATGGATCTAATTCATATATGTATACAAGAAAAGCTCATCTATACATTCCCCTTGGGGTTTTCTGCAAAACATGAGAGTACAAGAGTAGATCTGAGATCTAGAGTTGTAGATCTGCAGTAATATTCAGAAATTTCCGAATCATATAATAGAATAATAGATCAGATCTAAAACAAACATGGATTTTATGGCCAATCGATGGATCACCACAGTGAGAGAAATAATCCTATCACTAGAGATCTCTCCTTCAAAATGTAGCCTAAACACCCTACAACTGCAAACTTCCAAATAACGCAGTTTGGGAAGGGAAACTACGATGTAAGCTCTGAGAATGATTTGGCTTGATGCCAAGGTCTAGATCTGTAGCTCCAATGATCTAGGACACTCTTTCCAATGGGATAGAAGACTTTCCCAGTGAAAAGAGGGGCTAGATGTGCATAGATCTGAAGAGATCTATCTCCCACTTGCTACAACTCACAAGGACAACCAAACCCTCAACAGGATCAGTGCTATAGGTGTAAGATGAAGTTTGGCCCAAGCCTGATAGTAGTCAAGACAAGCACAACTCCTCCAAGAGGTGCTTTAGGAAGGAGGTGGGATTACCGCTCAGGAACACCCAATGCTAAACAACATTATTCTTAGCTAAATAGCTAGAGAATGAGAAATGTCTAAGTAGAAAAATTCTTCTGAAATAATATCTTCAAAAACCCTTTCATGTTGCCCTCCTCTTCCTTTTATAATATAAGAGTCTTGTCAAACCCTAAACCACTTCATCAATATATCTCCTTTCACATGTAGAGCCTCCATCTAGAATTTCGTTGTGCCTCAAGGAGGTTCAATGCATCTAGACTGTGTTGCAGATATGGTCATGGTTGACTTGGTCAAGTGATCAACCTCTTTCACACTCAAGTGTGTTTTATAAAATGGCCCAGATTTAGCCTTTTTTACATTGGGCATTGATTTATTTTGATGTTTTTAGGAGTTTTACATGTCCTCCTCTACACTTTATTCATCAACATGAAAAGCTTAACAAAACAAATAAAAATTAAATATTCCCATTAGCTTGGGCTAAGTGGGAACATTACATTTTTCCTTTTCCCTTGGATAAAACCACAATTGTTCTCTTTCTCTTGTGAACGTTGGTCATAGGACTGAATGTCTTCTTTGTTGTTAAAATAAAAACCCAAATATTGCTGACTTCTGATTGTATTAAATTTGTATTTGATGAACTGAAATGAAGCATAACAAAGAGGTAAAGACCCTTCCCTTTATCCCAAACTTTTTTCACTTTCTTCTTCACTGTAATAGCTGAGCGGTATTTGCTTATCACTATTTTTGAGCTGTTGAAAATGACTCTCTTTGTCCCGCAAATTGATCACTGATTGTTCTATAGTGTTAGCTTGATTCTGGAGAACATAATCATCATCATATTGATCATACTTGAGTAGCTTATTCATAGGAGGAATTTCATCCATTATGCATACTATATTAGCAGATTGTTTCACCATATTAAAAGGAGAGTGTTTATGGCCAATAGCTTCTCCTTTAGCAATCTGAAATGATTCAAAGCACAAGGGTAGATAATCAAAAGGCATTGGCTCATCCTCCATTTCTCGTTTTGTAATCCCAACATCTACACCAATATTTCTTAAGGGGAGAACTTCTGAATTTGGAAAAGGATTTGCATTATCCATTTCTTCCTTTACTAATTCTTTAGAGCATTCCACCTTGTTTCCATTTTCAATTTGCTTGAAATGCTCTCTTATTAGTGAAGAAAAAGATATAGGAAGGTGTCTAGTAATTACTTGACAACTTTCAGCATCTTCTTCTTTGTAATCTTGCTCAACATGCATATTTTTATTATTATTATTTTCCTACAATGACTGAGTTTGGTCTTCCCAAGGAAAAAGTATAGGTTGTTTTGAATAAGTAGCACCAACCTCAACCTTGTACTCTTCCTCTTTCCTGCCAAGTATATGCATCATTTTGTTGATTGTATCTGTCAACATCTCTAGCTTTACCTCTGGAGATATTAGTTTCTCTTGATCTGCTTTGTCTTTCTCTATTACTCTTAGCTTTTCTTCCCTATGTAGTATATTTTCTTCCACATCAATTTCTATCATTTGCATTTCCTCCAGGGTTGAAGGATCTCTTTCTCTTATCTAGAAATCCATATCTGGGTCAAAAGCATTTGGGTAGTGCAAGAGAGCCCATCCTGGGGGTGGCTTTATCTTAGCAGGTATTGCATGGTATTCGATATTGAACGTGGAAAAAAATTGTTGTACTATCTTCCCTATATGTCTTTTCAAATGGTTTTATTCCTTTATCATGAGAATAAAATTTCCCATGACCGCCCACCTATCTAATAAAACTTGAGTGAATTGATGAAAATTGTTAATTCTTGCAGCTGGAAGGTCCTTAAACCAACTCTTAATTTTTCCTTGTAATGATAAGGCAAACATTACAATATGCACATCATATTTTCCTACTTCAAATAGTTCAATTATATTCTCAATATTTTGAATGTGTTCCTCAGTGGTGACTTTTGAGATTTCTCCATCAAATTTGGGTAGTTTATTTGCAAGATTTGCCGGGAGGGCCTAGAGGACAGGAGGCAAGATCATAGGCTTGTATATTTCTGGGATCGTTGTGGGTATAGGTAGTGCGAAAATATATTTATGACTATTTGAGGTTTCAGCAAGATTAGGATAAGTAGCATGAGGCTCATGTTTCACTAGGTCTTCTGCAGGTGTATCTGGGATAAACACAGGTGTATAAGTTTGCTCATGATCTGAAATTTGAGGCTTAGATTTTTTAGACTTCAGGTCTTTCCAATGATCAATGTAGATCTCATCAGTGTATTCTTGATGACGGTCAAAGTAGGATAGAACATAGTTATAGATCATAGAAATAATTTGTTGAATTCAATCTAGGCCTAAGTGCTCTTTCTTTCTTGGATGACTGGTCATGTTTTAGGTTCTTCCTCCAGTGGAGTCTTTAGGTCTATGGAGAGTTGTGGAGTCACCAGGTGGATGGTGTTTACTATTTTTAAGGATGTACTTGTTGTCCACCATAAAAAATTAAGGGCCAATCTAAGGATGTTTGTGGGTTTTCTGAGGTCCTAAGGTATACTTATATTGTCACTGACTCAGAAGGTCCCACCATGATCGCCATTATGTTAGGTTCACGTGATTTGTTAGATTGGTGAGATCAAATACATAGGGTAACATCATACCAGTCTTTGGATCCCTAGGACCTAGCCTTCCTAGACTTATAGAGGGCTCTCTCTATTTTGTGCAAAGGATGTGAACTTGTTTGCTTCTAGGGTTTTGATTTTAGGCTAGTTGTTAAGTGTAGGGTTTTGTTTGTTTGTTTTGGTTAAGTAAGATGATCAAGTAGAATATATAGAGTGAGGAAATATTCAGGTAATTAGGCTATGGATTCAATAAAATTCATAGAAAGTTTCAATAGTAAATCAGGGTGAATCACAGGGAAAATCTAGCATTGGTCAGATGGATTTTCAAGGTTTCTGTGAAATGAAATGAACATGAAGTTTGTGAAAAAAGTAGGACAAAGGGAAATTAAGAATCCTTTATCATGTACTTAAAACAAGGATTACTTCAACACTATTTAGCATCGAGAAGGAATCAATAGACAAGGCACACCAATAACTCTTTGATTCAACTTAAGCAAATAAGAATTTTAGACATACAATCCAATCAAATATAGAAGGTGATAAACTCATTTAACTTCTAGTGATTTCACCTTCAAGGTTAGAAAACATTAAAGATACACGTATAACTTTAATCAAAGAATATGGAACGCCTAAACATCATTAATCATTGCTATGAAGATACAAAGGTTATGATCGAAACATAGCCTCTTTGGCAAACCTAATTAATGGTAATTTGGAGAGAGACCTCAAGAATAGTGTTTAGAGACATAAAACAAGCAGGGATAACCATAAATCATCTTTGATACCACTGTATTAAACCATTCATGAGATAAACAAGCTTGGGGGGTCTAGAGAGCAATTAAGAATTATCTAAAAAGTCCCAATAGAAGAAAACATAGAGGTAGTGAAGAACAAACAGAGCTAAGGTGCCTTTGAAAACATTTCTTTGTCTAAAACCTTTGTCCTACTGCAATTTAGAAGGATGAAACACAATGATACATAAGATAACAATAAATGAATATAATCACATCACCATTAACCAAGCTCAGGGATCCTGCAAGCAGCCTTCTCCATCATCAATCAAGGCAAGCCATTCACAAACTCCACAACACCAATTTCTTCTCCAATCTCCAAAAAAAATTATGTATTGATCCAAAGAGTCATCAAATTCCAACCTCTTACAATGAAGCCCTCATGCTCTATTTATTTAGAAAATGAGGGAAAAAACCCTAGATAGGGTTGGAAAATGTCAAAATCACCATAAATGTAAAAAATTCCCAAGAGACCATCCAAGGCCCAAGGCACAAAATATCCCATAAAATAAATGCCAAAATAACTCTTAGAACCTAATTTTAGAGTGATTTTCCTCAAAAAACATTAAATATAATTTTTCAATTAATGAGTGTGTTTTGTTGACGTCTGGTAAAAAACACACGGTGATGTCTAAAAGCGCAGTGCCTTCATAGGCAGAAAATGGGTCCACTTGCAGCCAATTTTTGGCGACCTTCACGATGGAGTTTTCTCCATGATGGCCCATTGGAAAGCCTACCGAGTCTACTTTCCAAATATACCTTTTTGTTTCTGATTTAGCTCTTGTAACTTGTCCAAAAATCCAAATTCCCAAAACTGCTATAAGCGCAGTGCCATCACAGGTAGGAAATGGGTCCACTTGCAGCCAAGTTTTGGTGACCTTGCCGATGTCGGAATTTTCCCCGTGATGGCCCGTTGGAAATATTACTGAGTATTATTTCCAAATATACCTTTTTTTTCTAATTGAGCTCCTGTATCCTATCAAAAAATCCAAATTCCAAAAACTTCTATAAGCATAGCGCCAAGCCTGAAAATGAGGCAGAAAGGTGAAAAATGAGGTGTTGTTTGGCCTTTTGAGGGGTCAAAAATGCTCCAAATGCTCTGAAATTTGGTGAGCATACTATACTAGACATGAAGATTGCAAAAATGAAAATTTCTCCCTCTTAGGATGTCTGAGGAAAAAGCGTTGCAGTAGGAGTGTTGCACTTATAGGCCTCAAAATTTGCAAAAAACCAAAAATTGTCAAAATTCTCCCAAAATTGGTGGACACCTCCTTATGGGGTTTGAGAGGCCTGTAGAAAATATTGAGGCAAGATTCCATGGTTTAAATGGTATTTTCCTCCTTTTAGAGCTTGAATTTCAATTAGGGCCTCTTTGAGCTTGGCACTAGTGAGTTTGTTTTTCAAGGCATAGTGTTTGGCCATCTTTTTCTGTAGGTCAAGGTCTCTTTTCATCTTCCTCATATGTTTGTGCTCAACTTTGTAATAGTCAATGATGTATTGTTCCATGCCAATACTCCTTTTTATATATTTAATCTCTGCATTTTTTCTTTGAAAGAGTATGCTATGGTCCCTCTTTTTGTCCTCTTTATCACTATTAACATGGATGAGTTCAAACTCCCTCTCAACATCATGTTGATCTTCTTCACCCTCTCTTACCTTTTCTTTGACTTCATCCTTGATTTTTCCCTTGCTTTTATCTTTGTTTTTACCCTTGCTTCACTCTTTTCCTTTTTCTTTTGGTTTTATAGGAGTAGAATGTAATATTCCCTTTTTTTGTGTCACCTATGACAGGGCTAGGGTGGACTTCCAAAGTTGGAAGAAGACCAGTCACAGGTATAGGTTGGTGTCATCAGTGGGAACAGGGGATTTTTGGAGGATTTTTGAGGAGTTTCTATGTGTTTGGGTGGAATTTTCATGATATATTCCATCATCTAAGTAGTTTGGCTTTCGTTCCAGTGCATTCCGACAACTTTCGGAAATTTGAGTTATTTTTGGGCTTAACTCAGCCGATTATGCTCAAGGTGGTATTCTAGGAGGAATACATGATGGAACACATTATTGTAATAGCTCATTGGAACTAGGACGAGGATACCTACATGATGGGATGGTTGTACATGGGTTTCCGTGACCAGAGGAGGTGTGGTAGCCGATTTACCCTTTTCTCCATTAAAAAGGAATCTTTTAATAAGAGGGAAAAATGCTCGAATAAAATAATAACAAAATAATGCTCTAGAAGGCTCCAAGAGTTATATAAGAGAAAGGGAGGAGGCTATTCAGAGATATATTTGGATCATATAAGTTTATTGTGTGAGAGGTTTGAGATGTGGTTCTCTACTTTAGCCGTAGCCCCAAGAGGGAAACCCTCGGGTGATTTGTGAGTGTTGGATGAAAACCCAGCTCTCTTAAGGAGACTTCATTCAAAATTTTTGCAGAAATTCAAATATATTGGAGTGAGGATCATTCAGATCTTCAATAGGTGCTTCAGTGGATTCAGTGGTAGCTGTTTCCAAAGGGAGAGTGCAACAATCAGTTTTGGAGGCCATCATAGTGTAGCAATGCAATAGATTTTCTCGAGGCCAATTGTATTTCAGCTATGTCAGCTATCTTTCATTTCAGCATGTAACCCCAGTATATTATAATACAACTGAGTTAATTTATGCATTTTTGAGTTATGAATTTTCATGAAATTGTATGTTTATTTTACATGGGAATCTTCTGTTAAAAATGCATGTTGATTTTATGGAAAAATTCAGGATTTAGGTTAATTTATGCAAATTTAGGAAAATATCCCATTTGGGGATATTACAGTGGTATTAGAGCCTTGGTCTTGGCTTAGCCTGTAGGTTTTCAGTTTGATCTAGGTTGTCCTAGGATTTATTCTGAATGTGCCAAAGTCTATTTCCGGAGAAAATTTTCATTCCACAGGAAAATATTTATTAAGGCTAGGCCACATTTTATATCAAAAATTGTGATATGAGCTATTTTTATCAAAATCGGTTTATTTAAAGGGCCCCATTATTTGTTTTCAAGACTGTGTGGAGAATTTTAGAAGGGGTAAAGGTACAATTATTCTATAAAGAGTATGTGGCATATTATTTCCAAGTGGGGCCGCAAAATCTCTCATTGAGCTGTGAAGATATTTAAAGGGGTTGTGGAAAATTTTTATTACAGTCGAAATAATTTGAGGACCTAAGCATAGAGGCCATGGCCAATTTCTTTTTTTTGTGAAGGTTGGCCCACCACTTGAAATAAACACCAATCATAAAAATTATAGAAGAGGGCCAAGAAATAATTTTGAAGAGTTGCCGTATGGAACCTCAAAGGCACATTCTTAGCATTGAAAAGAGGTCGACTTATGCCGAAGGTAAATAGACATTTTACAGGCCAAAATTAAATAACAATTACATCTATAGAAAATTGATCAATTGCAAGGGCTGAGTGTAAATTTGATAAAGCAGTCGAATTTGAGTCCCATTGTTCCAACGTATTTAACAAAAGGCAGGCTGATATCATTGGAATTGATGGGCATAAATAATACTATAGACAGGCAACATCATTGATGGTCAAATTTTCTGCTAATTCAAATTGTGTTCTTCTGGGAGAAAAGTACCCTCTAGAAGCTTACATTCGTATTTCTGAGAGCAAGTTGGTCAAATCCATTGACAAGTTAAAACCCCAGTTTTCAAGGGGTTGATTTTCTGAAGGTTGTTATCAGCATTGGGCTGCACACCTAGCAGTCTAAGGAGGAAAAAATAATCTCTTTGCTTAGTATCGTTTATCAGTGTTTATTCTAGAACCTAGGGTGCTGAAGAATAAATAGATCTCATGCATCATTGTCACCATTGAAGCTGGTTTTTTTTTTTTTTTTTTGCTGGAAAGGGTTCAAGTTACTTCAAAATAAGTGTGCTGAATTCACACACATTACTTCAGGAGGATAAAAATTGCATGAGTTTAATATCTTTAGCAACAGAGGTTGGATCCCTATTCTTAGTAAGATAGCTGAATTTATTTCCTCTGGTAGATTGATTTCTTGAGACTGAATTTCCACTTGGGCTGGAAATTATTCCTCATTCCTGGGCATACTGGACAACGTACAAGTGTTGGATGCAACTGGGGCCTCCCCTATTCTGTGCGTAGAAAGAGGGAAATCTACAGGAAAGGAACATATTTATGGGCTATTTCAAAGGACCAAAACACCAATATTTTGCTGAATTTTTTGGGACAATTTGTATTAAAGAAGCTTGTGTATTATTGAGTTGTTGGGGCTGAGTCTACAGTCCAGGAAGGATGAATTTCTCTGCTATTTATTGAGTAGCACCATCATCCTCATTGTGCATGAATCTTGGGCACCAAGAAATCTATTTGTTGTTGTGTGAGGGCCATGTCTTAAACCATTTCTGGGTTGTTTCACACTGGTACATACTGCTGAAAGAGAATGTTGTCATCCTATCATTTAAGCAACCAATGTTCATTTTGAGACCATATCACTAGAGATTGCACTGCTAAAGGCTACACTTGAATTGGTTAAAAGTTCTGAAAGTCATCTTTCCACTCATTCTCTAGTTTCATCATTCTTTCCTATACGCTTTATATTTTCAAATTGTTGGTATGATGTTGTGACAACATTGGCTTGTCTACAAACTGTTTGACAGAGCTGTATTGGGTTGTACTTCACTATTTAAGGTGAAATAAAAGTCGTTTTTAGCTTATTTATGTTTTCTGAAGTCAAATTCATAGTGTGTTTTTCCTGTTTAGGCATATTTTTCCCCGTGTAACCATTTTGAGCAAATTAATAAAGAAAGTATATCCCATTGGGGAGCCTTGGACCAACAGATGTAGCCCAGGAGGGGTGACCTACCTCAACAATTTGTTGTGTTATGTTATGGTGAATTTTACTTGCTATTTATTTTTGTTGTTATATGTTAAAAAGTAAATTTAATTAACAAATCCTCACACATAAAACTCAGAAACATTACCAAAACCAGTTTGTTTAACCTGCAAGTCATGGAGAACACTTTGCACATTAAATTGTATGGAGATGGATACTTTGCATAGCATTACAAATGCTTCCATTTTCAGATCATGTGGTATCAGAGCTAGAGTTTTATTCTGCATTTGTTCTTGTGCAAAGATATAGTTTTCTTATTACAAGTTTTGATGCTTACTAGGCTTAAGCTCAAAAGAGGGGAAGGACAATTGGTTAGAGAATTTAAGAATCCTCAACCAAGGAGGGCCGGAGAGAGATTAGCTCCACATTTTAATTCACCTCCAAGAGCCATTGAAGAAGCCTCAAGCATGTCTTCAAGAGAAGGAGAAGTTCCTGAAGACATTGATCCCAAAGAAGAAGGACGGGTGTTCCAAAAGGCTTTCCTAGACATGACAGAGATGGTGAGGATACTCTAACAAGAAAGGAATGATAGGCTTGTAGGAGGTCTAGACACCAGAAAGAAGGAGAGGGTTCTTCAGGAGGAAATAAAAGTGATGACAAGTCAAAGAAAGGACATGGAGGTAATGCTGATCCACCTGTAGAAATTATATAACTTATGTGTCATATATTCAAGATTCTCCTGATCTCACACTATTTTAACTTCATGAAAAATATAGAATCTATTCCACCATTGATAATTTGTGGAAATAAAATCAAGATTGTAATGCACACATGAAACAATAAAAATTCACACATATGAACATAGTTGTTTAACGGAAAAGCTTGAAGCTGAAAACCCCAACTATATGTATATAATATATGTCATATAGATCATGTAACAATCCTCATACAAATCCTATCACAAGATCTCAGTACAATACAATCGCTACACACTAATCAAGCCCGATATTGCAAATCCATGCACCGATCTTTGCCACCTGCTAGCCTTCCTCTACTGCGCAATCCCTGCTGAAGAATGGCTCTAAATGAACTCAAATTCAGCCAGCCTTGCTCACGCAATCCTCATTGGCATCTCCACTGAGTGTTGGATGCAATCAATGCATCATTATAGTCACAACTGATAGTCACACTTGCTCTTTCGCCTATCTCTCCACTGTTCTCCACTGAAACTGCCATGCACTGTATTTAACTGATTTATTCTTCAGTTGATTAATGAGTTATTATTTAGTGAATTAATTAACTAATTAATTCACACCACTCTCACTAGTGTATCAATCAGTTAGACTAGATACAACTAGCTCAACTGAGTCTAACTGAGTTAAACTAAATACAACTCCACCAAACTCTCTCACATGAGTTCTAACTAAAGTCCTCATGCATTAGCTCCAGTAAACCCTCAGGAATAGCGTAATTCCTTCTGTCAGCTGTTGTGCCACATCTGTGCACTTAACTGAAGTGTTCCAAGAGAATAAGATAATGTTTAGAGTCCAAATATTATTAAGAGCTAAAATATTCGACATATCTATTTTTAGGCTAGAAATCTAAAAATAGATTCTACCCAATATGTCTAAAAATACAAGTCCATCTATTTTTCCAACTTGACTAACCATCCACAAATAGCATCCTGCAACTCATAGAATATGATCGACGTGTCTAAAAATAGAATTTGCGCCAAAAATAGCATGTGGGCCCACATAGTGAAGGCGACTCTTTTCACTAAGCTCATCATCTTGTTGAATCTCAACACCCCCTCTCAAAAAGATAGGGATTATCTGCCACCCCAATCCTGTCTCTATGGTATTCAAATTTTCTCCTGGTGAGCGCCTTTGTCAGAATATCTCCATCCTTATCCTCCATAGGAATGTAAGAAAGCAACATGATCTTCCGCTGCACACAATCTCTGATATGATGATAACAGATGTCAATATGTTTAGATCTATGATGAAATACTGGATTAACCGAGAGTTTAATGCAACTTTGATTACCACAATATATCACAGTAGGATCTAAATGTGAACCGAACAACTCGACCAGGATCTTCCTCATCCATATAGCCTCGTATGCAGTGAAAATTTCTGCCATGTACTTGGCCTCCACTGAACTGAGTGCCACGGATCTCTGTTTCCTACTGTACCAAGAAACTGTTGTAGACCTGATACTGAAAATCCCTCCAGATGTGCTCTTTTTGTCCATTGGGATCCCTGCCCAATCCACATCCGTGAAGCCATGCAACTTCAACACATCCGACTATCTGTACCACAATCCATATCCAGATGTGCCCCTGAGATACCTCATGAAATGCTTGTCTGCCTTCCAAAAGAGCTTGGTAGGCTTAACCATAGCTTGTGAAAGCTAGTTCATAGCATAGCATATGTCCGGTCATGTATTGACTAGATACATGAGCGAACCAACCAACTATCGATAAACAGTGGCATCCACTACCTCTACCAATGTAGCATCCTCTTTCCTCCAACCACTAGGAAGAGGAGTGTCGATAGGCTTGCAGCCTTGCATGTGAAACTTCTCCAGTATCTCCTGGGCATACTTTCCTTGAGACACAAACAGTCCACCCTTCCGCTGCCAAATTTCCAGTCCTCGGAAATAATGAAGGAGGCCCAAGTCCTTCATCTCAAGCTCCTTTGCAAGATCTACCTTTCATGAGTGTATCAACAGTTCATCACCTGTTAGTATCAAATCATCTACATAAAGTAAAATGATCAAAAAATTACCCTCCATCACAGTCTGGTATAGGTTTGGATCTGCCTCACTCTTGGCGAAACCAAGTCCGATGAAATAATTGTCTATCTGTGTGTACCAAGCACGAGGTTCTTGTTTCAGCCAACGCTCTTTTGAGTCTGCACACATGCGACTCACTGCTGAAGATTTTGGATCCTTCAGGCTGCTCAGTGTACACCTCCTCCTCAATGACTCCATTGAGGAATGCAGTCTTCACATCCATCTGATGAAAGTGCCAACCCATCTGTGCTGAGAGAGAAAGGATGGTCCGTATGGAAGAATACCTTGCAACAGGTGCAAAGGTTTCTTCATAGTCGATCCCCTCGATCTGTGAAAACCCCCGGGCAACAAATATTGCCTTGTACTTCTCGACACTCCCGTCAACAGCTTGCTTCACTTTGTAGATCCATCTCGAACCTATCACTGATTTCCCTTCTGGCCTTGGGACAATCTCCCATGCACTATGTTTGACAATCAAATCATACTCTTCCACCATGGCATCTACCCATGCGGGATCCTCCATAGCTTCCTCGAAAGAAGATGGTTCTGTCATGATACACTTTCTCATCAGAGCCATGTATCTAGTAAATCGGTTAGGTGACTATCTCTATCTATGATGTGATGTAGGAGCTCCTACATTCTACGTTGCATCAAGATTCAGTCGCTCAACTTCTGTAGTGCTCTTCTGCCCTCTGATGTTTGGTGTTGCATGAGTGGTTTCTTCCATTCCATGAACCTCCTCTTGTGGATGATCCACATCTTGAGGCTCATCTTTAGGAACAAGTAGCTCCTCATCTCCATGCAAGTGTAGCTCCCTCTCAAGCGACAACTTCATGGCTTTCTCCTCATGAAATTTTATATTCCGTCGCACAACAGTCATCCGACTATTTGGAAAATACACACGATAATTTTGGGGTGTTTCTGTGTAAATAGGTGAGCCAAAAATATTCAAATGAGAAATATCAGGCTTCTTACCAGAAAACGCCTCTTCGTGTGTACTCATGCCAAGTACTCTATGAGGACAATATTTTTTCACATAAAACATAGTGTTGCATGCCTCAACCCACAAGTGTATGGGAAGGCCCTGATCATGCAACATCGTCGGTGCAGCACCCACGATCGTTCTGTTCCCTCTCTCCGTGACCCCATTTTTCTGTGGGTTATGAGGCGCTATGAGTTCTCTTCGAATTCCTTCTGCGTTGAAAAAGTCTTTGAATTCGCCAGAGATGTATTCACCACTATTATTGCTCCTTAGAGCTTTCTCCTACTTCCCTCCCTCTTTCTCAACCAGCGCCTTGAACTCACAGAACTTTGAGTATGTCTCGCTCTTCTTCTGCATGAATAAGATCCAACACTTACGAGAAAATTCATCCACAAATATCACATAATACATGTGCTTTGTTGTTGAAGCTACTGAGAAAGGTCCACACACGTCTGTGTGAATTCTCTCAAGGATCATCGTGGCGTGACTATCCTTCTCATGAAAAGTGGTCTTCACAAATTTTCCCAGAGTACATCCCTTGCACTGATATGACTGCGCAAGTGCACCCTTGGGAAGCCCGATAGAAATCTGCTGCAAAATTTTCAAAGCGCCATGGTGAAAATGGCCCAATCTCCTATGCCACAATTCGCCCTCATCTCGGCTCACCACCCCTTTTTCTTTGCCTGCCATTGTTGCGCAGCCATCTACCTGTGGTTGATAAAGAATCTTAACTCGAATCTCTATCCTCTGGGTTTCACCAATTTTTTTACTGTGCAGGAAGGCTTTTCCCTCACTAAAAACAACATCATAACCCTTGTCTTCCAACATCGCCACAGAGATCAGATTCTTCTTCAATCCTGGAACATGCATGACATCCTTCAATATGAAAGTTTTACTAGACTCCCTGTCAAAGGAAATGGTCTCGATACTAGTCGCACTGTATCTACCATCATTGCCCATCTCGATGTGCACTCCAAGATCCTTCTCATCTAGATCACTAAACAAATAATTTTCTCCGGTCATATGGAAAGACGCACCACTGTCAAGAAACCATACTGATCCCATCACACTTGAAACCAAGCATGTGATCAGTAAAAAATCTAGCTCAAACTGTGAGGCTAAGGCCTCTCCAGCTACAGATCCAACAACCTTCTTATTTTTCTTCTTCTGTGGACAATTAGTGGCATAATGTTCGTGTTGGTGACAGTGAAAGCACTTCACCTTGGACAAGTTCTGCTTCTTGCCTTTCGCATGGGATTGAGAAGGATTTTTCTTCCCCTTCCCTTTCCTTGCTTTGACAGCAAAAGCACAATTTTCTTCATCTTCATTCTTCAATGAAGATCCATCCCTGGTACCCCGCCTTATCTCCTCCTGCACAAGATCCGACCAAAGTCGCTCCCATCCTGGCAGTTTCTCTTGACCATTGATATAGTCCTCGTAGCTATGCCAACTCTTCAGAAGCCCAAGGAGAACCAAGCTCACCAATTCATCTTCATCTACAGTAACCCCCACACTTCCCAGCTCATCCTTGCAGTGGACAAACTTCGTGAGGTATTTTGGCATACTTCCTCCTTTCTCCATTTTTATTTTCCTGAGCTTGTCTTTAAGCGCCAACTTCCTCTGGTTGCTTCTGCTTTGGAACAAGTCTGTCAAATAATTCCACATTAAGAATGGAGTAGCTTTACCATGAAGGCTAGACACTATGTGATTCTTCACACCTTCCAATATAATTCTTTGACACTTTGTTACCTTCTTTTTCCATGTGTCAAGTGCGGCTGCATCGCTAGATCCCGGCTTTGGAATATCATTATCTATGAACTCCTTCAACCCATTATCATCCAGAACGGCCTCCATCCTGTCCTTCCATGCAATATAATTCAAGCTCCCATCAAGGGCATACTCCAATTGCAATCCATTGAAAGACATTTCAATGAATGCTCAACTTCGACACCAAGAAAACACTGTAGCAAATTCGAATTCCACCAGCACAAAACTTAACCGCTTCAATAATTGAAATCTCCTCTAACCAATATTGATCTGATACCATGTAGAAATTATATAACTTGTGTTTTATATATTCAATATTCTCCTGATCTCACACTATTTTAAGTTCATGCAAAATACAGAATCTATTCCACCATTGATCATTTGTGGAAATAAAATCAAGATTGCAATGCACACATGAAACAATAAAAATTCCCACATATGAACATAGTCGTTTAACGAGAAAGCCTAAAGCTAAAAACCCCAACTATCTGTATATAATATATGTCATAGAGATCATGTAACAATCCTCATACAAATCTTATCACAAGCTCTCAATACAATACAATCGCTACACACTAATCATGCCCGATCTTTCAAATCCATGCACCGATCTTTCCCACCTGCTAGCCTGCCTCTACTGTGCAGTCCTTGCTGAGGAATGGCTCTAAATGAAATCAAATTCAGCCAGCCTTTATCACACAATTCTCATTGGCATCTCCATTGAGTGTTGGATGCAATCAATGCATCACTATAGTCACAACTGATAGTCACACTTTCTCTTTCACCTATCTCTCCACTGGTCTCCACTAAAACTGCCATGCACTGCAGTTAACTAATGTATTCTTCAGTTGATTAATGAGTTATTATTTATTGAATTAATTAATTAATTAATTCACACCACTCTCACTAGTGTATCAATTAGTTAGACTAGATACAACTAGCTCAACGGAGTCTAACTGAGTTAAACTAAATACAACTCCACCAACTACTTCTATAACTCCACCAAAATCTGTCACATGAGTTCTAACTAAAGTCCTCATGCATTAGCTCTAGTAAACCCTCAAGAATAGCATAATTCCTTCTGTCATCTGTTGTGCCACATCTGTGCACTCAACTGAAGTGCTCCAAGAGAATAAGATAATGTTTAGAGTCCAAATATTATTCAGAGCTAATAATATTCGACATATCTATTTTTAGACTGGCAATATAAAAATAGATTCCGCCCAATATGTCTAAAATTATAAGTCCATATATTTTTCCAACTTGACCAACCATCCACAAAAGCATCCTACAACTCATAGAATTTTGATCGACATTTCTAAAAATAGACATAGTCTAAAAATAGACTTTGTGCCAAAAATAGCTTGCGGGCCCACTTAATGAAGGCTAATATTTTCACTGAGCTCATCATCTTGTTGAATCTCAACGCCACCATCCCCATATTCATCCTCTTCCTCTACATCGTCATCCTCTACTTCGGTGAATCAATCTCACAAGTCTAAAACCTCTGGTAAAAGTCCATTTTTAAAGCTTGATGTTAAATTTGAATTTCCTATTTTTAATGGTGAGGTCAATGCAGAGAAACTTGAAAATTGGATAAGACAGTTGGAAGTTTATTTGAGGATACAAAACCTTCATGAAGACGACACCAAGATTTAGATAGCCTCTTTGAGAATGGAAGGAGCAGCATTGGTATGGTGGGAAGCAAAGCCCAAGGGTGAAATTAAAAAACATGATAAGATCACTTTATCATGGGCTAAATTTATTTCTGCAATTAAGCAACAATTTTATCCATTAGCTCATTTACAAAGGGTTATCATGAACTGGCAAAAGTTTTAGACAACTTAAGGGACAAAATTTTCAAGATCACACTCAAGATTTTAGACGAAGGTATTTATTACTTGGAATTGATTTGCATAGCTAAGAGACTTTGTTGAGATATATAGGTGGTTTACACATATATATTATACATACTATCCATATGTTCAATCCTGCTAGTCTAGACGAGGTTTGTGTCCAAGCCACGCATTTAGAGGCCAGAGGTAAACAATATTTCTATGGGAATGAGGATAGGGAATTTAAAGGCAAAGGTAGAAAAAGAAATGCAAACTATAGGAAAGAAAAATGAAAATTCTTTTGTAAAAATTGTTCCAAAACAAGCCACGATGAAGACCATTGCTGGAAACTTCATCCGGAGTTGAAGCTAGAAAAATTTAAAACCAAAGTTAAGGCCAAAGAAAAAGGAAAAACAGTTTCAATAACTAAACAAAACTTAGGTCTAAATCAGGAGATGAAACTAAAATCATAGCCATGGTACTAAAGAACATAAAGGGGAAAGAGATTGAAAATGAAACAAATCCCAGTTCTAGCACTTTAAATTGTCACATAGAAGCTCCAAATGAAGAGAGGAGGATTGAGTTGTTTCATGTGAGGATCATTTCCAAACACACAAATATAGACACACTATTTGACAGTGGGTCTCAAGCAAACCTCATCTCAGAAGACTTAGTCAAGAAGATGAAACTTGAGACCATTCCACATCCAAAGCCATATCCACTTCGTTGGATTTGCAAAGATGTTAATTTACAATTTTCAAGGAAGTTCATGTTGCGTTTCGCCATAACAGCTCATTATGTTGACAAGGTTGAATTAGATGTAGTACCACTTGACATTACAGGTGTGGTGTTGGGTAGTCTATACTTATATGAAAGGAAAGCGATCTTCCATCTCCATGAGAACAAGTACCATCTATTCAAGGATGGCAAGGAGTTTATTGTGAGAGCACATCGGAAGAAGCTAGAATCTTCTTCAGTGAATGCGAGATAATTGAAAAGGCTTGTCAATGCAAGTCAAAAATTGACTTTGTTGAAGATTAAGAAAAAATATTTTTTACATAATCATTTTCATGTTATTGATGATGTAAATGATGATATTTTTCAGTCTAAAAGCAGGTCGTCTTTGGAAGAAGATGACAAGATGTTGCACAAGGTGTCTTTGGTGTCGATCAGTGCAGAGAACAAACTGTTAGTGCAAAGTGGTGAAAATATCCAAGAGAGGGAAAAGCATGCAAGTAAGGAGGGCACAAAGTTCAGAAAGGGTCATTGTTGGTTTCAGAATGGCAGGCTGGTATGGCCCGAAACATTGGTCGGGAATCGACACAAGTACATGGCTCATTTGGAAAAAATTCACCATAAGGACACTTGGCAAGGTGAATCTTATTTTCAATTTCCTTTGAAGGTAGAAAATTGTAGGAACAGTATGATTTCCACAAATTTTAGTTGTTGTTCTGAAAATTCCAAAAACTTGCATCATGACATAGTCAAGGTTAGCAACAGTTGGTCGACAAATTCAAGGAAGAATTTATCTTTTTAGGAGAAGCTCAACTTGATGAAATTAGGGAGATTTCAGTGGTTCAAGGTTGGAAGAGTGGAGAATTAGTCTCCTCATCTTCATTTTCTGTAATTTAGAGAACTTTTGGGGTCCAAAAGCTTCCCATTGGGGAGGTGTGATCAGGAGATCATGTCCTAGTGAAGAAAATGCTCAAAAATGGTTGCAGTCTAAATGACTGGAAAGGCCTCATCATTGTGATTTTTGCACCATGAACGAGACTCAAAACCAAGTCGTATGTGAAATTTACTGAGGTTTGAATTCGTCCAGTGACCTCCAAAACAGGACTTTTTGACTATGGTTTTGCCATTTTTTACAAAAAAATTATATGGAAAAAATTTGGTTTTTATTAAGTTTTTATAGGCCTATCAGTGGGTGTCACATGGACTACCCGGAGGCTACCACGTGGCCCCAAGCCATTGGTTGGAAGGATGGTACAAAAATTGGTGAGGTTCATGAGGATCGAACCCTGACCCAACTACACACGCAGGGCCGACCCGACCAACACGCTACGGAGGCAAGACTTGAACAATGGGCGAGTCAATTGGTGATTGAACGAATAGTTGGGTTGTTGGTGATTGAACGGGTGGCGGAGATTTGTTTAAGCCTCAAGGTTAAGCCCCGCAAGCCATGCGATCAGAGGCTAGGACCGAGGGCTAAGAGAAATAGTTTGGCGGAGATTGAAGGGAGCTAGCCCATTAGGGCCATCCCCACCGTCATGTGATGGGTGAACTGGAAACACGTCTTAACACTTTTATAAACCAATGGGAACGAAAGAGTTAAGCACCTTTGTGCTAGCTCCTCCCACATATGACCTTGACCCTGTGACCATGGGCACGGGTTTTAAACTTATCTGCCAGCATTAATTGTCCAGAGATTCTAAATATGAACGCGTCGAATACAACTGATAGTCACATTAAATTTTCTACCTAAATTGGAGCATAGTTCCACCTAATCCACCTATCTGATGAATTTTGTGGAGTTAACTGGAGTTCCTCCAGTTTTGGAGGAGTTTTTCTAGTGCCATTGGGCAAAAACATGTTTGGGTCATAAATTTCTCAATTTTCAACCAAACAAGATGAAATTTTAGTCAATTTTGGGTTTCTTCAACATTCTGGAGAGTTTGGAACAGGTTTTAGAGAAAATATAGGTGTATTACAACAATTTTTTCTTCATGGAAGAGGAAAGAGCCATCAGGGCCATTAGGGAGATGGAGCTGTATTGGGTTGTACTTCACTGTTTAACGTGAAACAAAAGAAATTTTTAGCTTATTTATATCTTCTGAAGTCAAATTCACAGCCTTTTTTACCTGTTAAGGCATATTTTTCACTGTGTAACCATTTTGAGAAAATTAATAGAGCAAGGACATCCCATTGGGGAGCCTTGGACCGACAGATGTAGCCTAGGGGGGGTGAAATGCCTCAACAATTTGTTGCGTTATGTTATGGTGAATTTTAATTGCTGTGTATTTATATTGTTATATGTTAAACAGTAAATTTAATTAACAAATCCTAACACTTAAAAAATAGAAACATTACCAAAACCAGTTTATTTAACCTACAAGTCATGGAGAACACTTTGCACATTAAATTATATGGAAATGGATACTTTGCATAGCATTACAAATACTTCCATTTTCAGATCATTATGAATAGATGTGACTAAATATATCCCAACCTTTTCCACCTCTAGACCAAGGTTGAAGGACTCGTTGCAGCCCTGAAGGCTTCTAGGACCGAAATACAGCATGTCAAGACTGAGATGGAGTAGCAGATTGCTGCGTTGCATGCCAAATTGAAGCTTGAAACTCCTCCCGAGGTATGAGCCCAGTGATCCGTGATGGTCACAAAAGCCACGAATGCCATTATAGCTCATATTTATCAGGGCACAGAATTGTTGGAGACAGCTATGCAGTTGTAGTATAAGGTGCTGCGCGATCCTCTCCTGTGCGAATTCACTCAAGAGCTGTGCCAGAAGGAAGAATAATTTGAGAAGATGGAAGCTAATATGTCCACTTTGATCCCTGCTCAACATCTGGCATGTCTACAAGCCAGCCATGCATTCAGAGATGACCTAGAAGAGTTTCACCATAAGAAGAAGGTTCGTGACCACCTCAAGCTGTGGGCTGATGAAGCCCTCAAACTATCTCAGGAAGTGCATGTTGTAGTCAAACAGTTGAACCAGACCTTGGAAAGTGTCACTACTGCTACTGAAGGTCCAAATTCACATATGTTGTGGATATTTCACATAATTCTACCACACAGAGTGAAGGAGAGCTTCCCCCTCTGGTCGATGCAATCAAGCAGCTTCAGGCGAAGATGCAAACCCCACGACCACTATCACTCAGGACGAGTCACAAAATTGTGTTGGGGACATGTTGGAATAGGTTTCCCTAAGCTAATTTTTTGTATAATTTTGTAGTAAGTGGTCTTACGTAGGGGTTTTGGGGTGGGTCAAATCCCCCAATGTTTTGTAATGGGTCAAATGGTAGACCTAGAGTCCGCAAACCACGGTTTGTGGACCATAAGATAGCAAAAGCTATGATGATATAAATAGATAGATAGTTGGGTCTAGTAAAGAAGTAATATTGATGCTGCGAAAGAACTATTGAGATCTTTCCTGGGTTGTTTTCGGTAAGAACTCCTGTTCGCTATGTACGAAGAGATCCTCAGTCCTACTATGTGCAAACCCCATTGGCTCTGTGCACGGGTTGTGTCTCGGGTTTGTACTTTGGTTTTTGGATACTAATGAATGCATAATCTATTTGAAGTGTCTTTATGATATCTGGACTGGCCGTGTTTATTACTGAAGTGCCTCTGTGTTATTTATTTAAGTTACGAATGTATCTGCGATCTATGAATTAGCTGCAATTCTAATGTTATATGGTGATAATTGCTGATGCACACATGGATTTGAATGTATTGATCAGATCTGTTAATGATAATAGCTTTGTTTATGGTTACATGCTAATTATACTATTAAAATATCGATAATAGGCTTGTTTCTGTGCGAACCTGATAGATTCCACGAAGATCTGCCTTGATTACCTACTCTCTCTCAGGGTGTGGAAACTTGGTTCCATCACCCTCCCATACTACTTCGGGTGAGACCTTGGCCTGCGAAAGTAGGTCATTGTCGAGAGGGCCAGTAGTATAGGGGTTTGTTGGAAAACGTTAACTCTGAACTTGGGTCAAGGCCCCTTAAGCCAATAGGGTAAAATAATAAGAAGAGAATCATATTAAGATTAAATCACTCATAATGTTGTTATTTGTATTTTTCTAGTGAAGGAGAGGCTGTACAGCTGAGTGTGCAGAGGCTTGGGGAAGACTCTGCAACTGAGTGTGTAGACATCCTGTAGCTTAGTGTGTAGGTCAAGAATTGGTTGTATTCAAATATTCATTATAATAAGAAACAGGTTTGTGGATGATATTATGATGTTCTTATGCGATTTATGTGTATATTTTCTTATTATTTGTTGTAGAGTATAACTTATTACATTTGCAATTTACTTCAGTGAAGTAATGGCTTATGGTTCTATATGGAATGTTTAAATCCCTAACCTAATGCGGTGAAGTGATTTATAAGTTGTAAGTATAAGATAATATAATAATACCATGTCTCCTAGTCCCTCAAGGCTGCAGAAACCTGGTTCCGCATCCACCCATAGTCACTTCAGGTCAGACTACGATCTGCTTGTAAGTCATTGCCGAAAGGGCCATTGATCAGTGGTTTTGTTGGTGCATAGTATAGATAGAACCTGGGTCATCCCAAAAAAAGCCAACACGCAGTATGTTTTTATTCTTGGTGGTGTTATCTGTGATAACAATTTGGTTGGTCCTAAGTTAATTAGGTTGAGTCACTTAGGGTTTAATAGGGTCTTTTCAATTTTTTATTTTCAAAAATGTACATATGTGGGGGTCTTAAATGTCATCATTAAAGTGATAGGTGTCAATTTCAACTAAAAATGCCAAAAATATCTCATGCATGAGAAAATCTGGTCATTAGAGTGAATTTGACACTTTTACCAAAGTTCATAGTAAAGTGAGTGTAAAACAGTTAGAAGTCGCAACAAACTTGCCTAAAAACTCTGTTTTTACAGGGAGTTGAAGGTTTGGTATTTTTGAAGCATTTAATGTATTTTAGAGAGCATATGAGTCATCAAAAGAGTTGAGGAGTATCATTGAGACACCTGTTGATGAAGATCACTTAGCAAAAGGATGACATGGCTGCTAGCACACATTTTTTCCACCTCACTAATAAACAACTCATATTAAAATTTGGAATATCAGGACCTAGAATCTAGCATGACATTTTGCTACCTAATCATGGTGGTTTCCACCTAAACAAATTTTTTTCGCTTGATAGAGATGGTACAAGTTGAATTGGAAAAAAAAGGGTTTGAAGATGATTGTAATGGATGACCCTCTTTCCCCATGAAAGATGGTAAGATACACTTTTGGGGCCTTTTTTGTTTTAAGGTACCATGTCAAGCTAGTTACAGAGCTGCAAGTATATTTTTTGAGATAAGGAGAAAAGAACTGAAAATCTGGTGAAGTTAGGCAAGTTCGTAGCGAGCTCCAGGATTAAAGCCGAGTTTTCACTACAAACTCATTGTAGAATGTTTTGACATAAAACTTCCAAAAAATATCATGGAAGGGGCAGATGAAGCCATGTGTTTACCTTATTTTTCCTAAGGAAGACCCTCCAATAGTTCGAAAGGTCAAAGGTTATGCAAAAGTTAGATGTTGGAGTTCGTTACGAAATGAGCGCTACACAATTTCCTATACATGACTATTTTATCAGTCAACTTCAAGTTCAATTTTTGACAGGATGAAAATCAATTTTGGAAATATGAAGGAGGTTTTTCTTTATCATAAGCCCATATACATAAACATCTCTTCATTTTTTCAGCGACATCAGGTTTTGGAAATTATGCACTCATATTTGAGGCCTATGTTTCAAAATTTTCTCTAACCAGATTATGTAAAAATTGTGAAATTCGACTTGGAAGAGGTCCAACTCAGCATCCATATGGCATAATGACACATCAGCAGTCTAGTACACTCAAAAAAATATTTGGTTGCATTTGATCAGGGTTATTAAATGGATTTGTTGAACTATTTAATGATAGGAGATATCTTTTTGTATTCAAACTCTGCCAAACAGAAAATATCCCTAGGAAGTCTCCAAGTGATGTAATCCTATTTTAAATAGGTCTTTGATGTGGGAATTATAAGCTAGCAAGGTGGAAAACCATTTTTATGAGTCCTTACTCTATAAATGATAGATGTTGAGAATTATAGAAGGGTTGATGGATGTAATGACCAAAGCTACTATTGTAATCGTTTCCTTCTCAATTAATATACAGTTGCAGAAGACTTTTGTTCAGACTTGAGTTTCTTTTTGGGCTATTATGTGTTTGTCTCCTTTATCTATTCAATGTTAATTCATCTTGCTCATAGATAATTACTTGGAATTCATAACTTATTATGCTCCAACTTCCTTTATGTATCTTGTTTTTTGTCAGAATTATTTTCTTAAGAGCTTATATGCCTCAGCTTCCATGAATGTTATTTTTATGTAATTGAGTTTCATACTGACTCCATGCCCAATGGTAGCCATCATCACATTTTTCACCTTCAAAAATAATCCAAAAGACATCTAAGAGTTAGCCATCTTCTTTTTTAAGCTTCTTTATTGAATATCATATCTTTTCTTGAGAGAGCCCTCTCTGGTTGGAAGGGCTAACTTAAAACCCTAAGTGGTTTAAAATAGTTACACTGAATTGACTATTGACCAACCCAATTAGTCTCAATTTGGTGATAATAGGTGGAACAAAAAATATTTTTATTTCGAAATTGGAAAGGGTTGTTGCACTTTCAACAACATAAGTAAAGTATGCTTCTACCACAGAGGCTAGTAAAAACATGATATGGTTACAAAGGTGCATCGAGGAATTAATAAAGAATAAGGAGAATAGTAGGTTGCATATTGATAAAAATAGTTTCATTGATATTACAAATAACTCAACCTTTCATTTTAATAATTAGCATATAAAACTCAACTATCGTTTCATATGCTTAACTTTGGAGGAGGGACAACTAAAATTGTAGAAAACATATACTAGCCAAAATCATGTAGACATGTTAATGATGAAAGTAACCAAGGAGAAACCATGTTTCTAATTAGTTTTAGTTGATCTTCAAAAACTATCATTAATATGAGAAACTAGTTAAGTCCAATGTTGAAGCATTGTGTAATAGGTGCAGTAGCAGTGGATTTGTTGTAATTGGTCTCTTAATGGGATATTTTTTCTTGTGGAGCATAATTATATTCTTCATTTAGATGTCTTTATTTTAGCTACATTGGACCCTAGTTATTTATGGGTGGTTTAGGGGTGATTTTCCCACTACTATTTTCAGAAGGGGGTCCAGGGGGTGTGGTGAAAAATTTTGAAAGCCCCCCTGGAAGGGAGTTCAAGCGAAGCACCCGTGAAGAATTTTTTTGCAAAAAATGGCTTTTAAAATATTATAATTTCATAGTCAATGTGGACTATTAATCATTAAGTCATATATCTAATGGTAGATGTTATGTTATTTTTCTTTTTCATATAAGGAAACCCTCCTTCTATGAGAGAATTATATTTTTGTTGTGCATTTTGATATATCATTGTAATTTAGAGAAAGGATCCTAAGAGAGAGAGAAAATGAGGCTACAATGGATCTACTATATGTTGTAATCCTTTCATTTTGTTTGGTGGAATAAAATGAAGGACTGGTTATTTCTCCATGGATGTAGCCCAAATTGGGTGAACCAACATATATTGGTGTCTCCTTTTTATTGCAACATTTTATGTGTTATTTTTGCATTAAATTTTCTTTACTGCTCTGTGATTTTATTCCTAAGTGTTCCTTTAAATTAAAATAAAGTTAGCAAGAGTTACTTTTTAATTATATTCATTGGATGGGTTGGTTATTTTGAATTTTAGCTTCAAATTAACAAACATGGTGGTTTAGGAAAAATACAAAAAGCACATCCTAATTTCTGACTCTCCATTCTTATCATATTTTCCAACTACATTTTAAAATATGATCATTGATTGTTCATGAAACTACACATAGTTATAGAGCTATGTATACATATCCTGTACATTTTAAAAGTCAAAAAAATAAAAAATGTTGTTTTCTATTTTTGATTGATTTTTATTTAGACGCATTTCATAATTATAAAATACATAGGTCTTTTATTTCTAGTGTAAATTTCTACTTCTTCTCTCTTTTGGAATGAAAATTATATGGTGCAAAATTACAAGGAGACCTTAAAAAGAGTGGTTCATTATCTTAAAAACTTCAAATATGGTATTAACACTTGAATTTCTAATTTTAGGGCTTCAATAGCTTATTTATTATGGTTTTTAATAGATATGAAAAAAAGGGGTGCACAAGCACCAACTATTATCTGCAATTTTACAAATTTGTTTCTAAGAGTTCCTATTAGTTATATACTAAACCAACATCTTAATGCAAACATATACATTATATTTTAAAGGAAAAGTAACATACCATTGCTAGAATGACATGCATTTTTCTAAGTTATATTGATTTTCCATAAATAAATAAATATATATATATATATATAATAAGTGAATTAAATTTCCTATATTACTTTTATTTTTCCATATTCTAATAAAATTGTTGCTTTTGTAATTTCTACTACAACTAATGTCATCGTAGTGTTGCCATTGATGTCAAGAAGCTCTTGGTGTTGCTTGGCATATTCATGTGTGATGAGTGTTTGGTGATGTGTGTTTGGCATGATATTCTTATTGGTTGGCATTAATGTCACAAAATATTTATGACTAGACCTGGCAGAGCTAATTTTGAGATGGATTATACATATTGTGTTGGTTGAATATGTTGCTACTACAGGTGTTTGGATTGTTGCTACAAGTGTTACAAATGCTTCTGCATGTGTAGGAATCATTGGAGAGGTTGCTACATGTGTTGTAGGTGCCTCTACCTGTTTTGGAAATAGTTGGATGACTTGATGCTAATACTCCAGGTGTTTGAGATATTTTTTCAGGTGTTTGAGATGTTTCTACAAGTTTTGGAGTTGATTTGGATTGGTTTATGTCAGATGTTTTGGACCTGAGTTGTTTTCAGTGCTTTTTGATAATTTTCTCTAGTTTCCTTTCACATCTTGCATATTTCATGAGTAGATTATTACCATGGTACAGGTATTCCTGGTATTAGCATTACCATGGTATTGGTATGTGTGTGGAGTAGGTTGGCATGTGAGATTACCATGATACAGGGGTATGTGGTATTGGAATAACAACGACATTTACCCATGGTATTTCCTTGGATATGACCATGGTACATGGGTCAGTGGTATTGGAATAACCATGGTATTTACCTGTGGTATTGACTTGGAGATTACCATGGTACAAGTGTTTGTGGTATTGGGATAACCATGGTATTTTTGCATGGTATTGGTTTGGATATTACCATGGTATAGGCACCTTTGCTATTGGTATTACCATGGTATTCACATTTGGTATTTTGGCTTGCACAACATTATCCTGGAAGTATTTACACTTGGTATTGGTATCACCTTAGTATTTTCCTTTGGTATTGGATTCAAGATTGATGAGGATAGTTTTCTATCGAGTTAAAAAAAATGGTTGGATGAGTTATGTGTTGAGTGAGTGAGTGTGTAGTGAGTATGAGTTTGGAGGTTTGTGTGAAAACTTTGTGAGTTGTCTATGCATATTTTCTGAGCAATTTTGCAGTTGTAACAACGGTTAGATGAAGTATGCTTCAGCCAATATTTTGTGTGTTAGTATGAAATTTATTGGAAGGTCTACAAAAATATCTCACTTAATTCGTGAGTAACTAGTGACCCTAACAACAATTGTGGTTGCTTATACTTAATATTTGCAACAAATATGTGAGAAAAACCTATAGAAAGATAGATGTATGAAAATATAAAAGAAAAAATAGTAGAAATAAATCCGATGTAAAACCTAAGTCTTAGAAAATATTTATATTAATGACACCTGGCGAAGGATATCTACAAAGGGTCATAATTCCCCCTCATTGGGATGGGTCCTTGGATGTTCTCTTCGATTCAATATTCAAATCTTATTCTCTCAAATGTGTAAAAACCCAAAAAATGTAGAACTTGAAAATGGGAGCTCGAAAGGTATGTGACGATAATGGTGATGATGATAATGATCATGGTGAGAAATGGATGAAAAACCCCCTTATTTACAGGAAAGTATTGGGTCGATCTCGAAAATGGAAAATAATAAAATATTATTGACCAAAATATATATCTAACCCTTTGGAATACTTTATTATATTTTTGGAGAGGGAAAAGAGATTTAAAATGGTTAAATGTATTTATTTAGAAATAATTAAAAAATAAAATAATTGATTAATAATTTCACGAATAATAATAAAGGTGTGAAATGAAATAATGATATAAAAATTATTCCAAGGATGGAGATAAGAAAAAATAAATAAATTATGATTTATTTAATTATTCCTAGGTGATTTAGTCAAATGTGACAAGGAATAATTATGAAACAATGATGTAATAATTATTATTAGATAAAATTAAATAATAATGCTTTATTTGATTATTCTCATGGATTTTAATCGAAAATAACTTAATAAAAGTGGCTTATTAAATTATTTCCTATAGTGAAAGTGATTTTAGTATGGTAAAATTTAACTCACATCGTGTATTTTGATCCACCTACTTAGAAATGGCTAGGTGATCATTTTTTGGTGAGAACAGATTTCCCCCAACATACAAGCATTGGGATAAAATTGTATGGATGAAATACATTGTAAGTTACATTTCCACAAGACACCAAAGGGGATTCAAAGAGAGAGAGAGAGAGAGAGAGATATGATTGAAGCAATGCGAGGACGGAAAAAAATTGAAGGGGGAAGACTTACTACACTTATATAAGTCTCATTTTATGTGTGACTACATGATCTCAAATAAGGCGGGGGAGGCATACCCATACCCACCGAGATAGCTGAGTATAAAGAATAATGGTGAGCCCAGCAATGTGGGACTAAGCTACAAAGTACATAATACATGATCCACTATAATCAATGAGCCAAGACATGATATAATAAATCCCATATACATAATGTTCCTAGAAAAACATAGGCCAAGACTGAATACAATAACATATGAGTACTTAAGGCATAATTTCCCTCAAGCTGACATGGGGAGGAAGGAACGCAACCAAAGAATCCATGCTGAATAGGAAAGGGCTCTGAAGATCTAAATGGATCATCTAAATGAGAAATGCATGTTGTGTGTGCTACAAGCAGTTGGAACCGAACCCATCAAATATGGGGAACTACAACTAAGGTTGGATTAGAATTTGAGGTCATCCAGGCATGTGGGGGCTATCTAAAAGACCACCTCCTCATGAGTTCTATAACATCTCACACACACCCAAGAATCACTGGTACAATCTGTTGGATGTAATATTCCAAAATGGAAAATATAGGAATATAGAACATATGCAACATTCCAAATAAATCAAAACAGGAACATAGCACTAAAATCTAGAAAATGCCGGAAATATGTTGCAACTGGAAATTACATTAAGACATCATAATTTATGAGCAGAAAACAACGGAGCCATATCATTATATATAATGGAAAATGAAATTACATAGTTCTCCGAAAGGAATGCACTCAAGCCACAAGATGGCTAAAATACACTAAAGAAACCAAGCACTCAAAATGTTGTGCTGCTACTGCTACTGGTGTTGGAAACTTCTGCTACTAAGGAGAAGAACCATTTGCATAAGGCTGTTAGAGTGCTCAGAATGATTCACAATTTTAACCATGGATTGTACTCAAAAAACCTAGAGAAACCCAGAAATGGTTTCACCAGATTTTAAGTTTGGATTTTCGGCCTTTTTTTAGTTACCCACTGCAACAGCTCATTAAAATTACACAATCATAGACTGGAATTGCATTGTAGGGGATAGAAAAAATATTGACTAATGCCAAATGGATCAATGATGCTCCAGGGCCTTCTCTACTAGCCTCCAAAGAGAAATAAACCTCCCTCCAAGGAGATCTAGCTCAGAAATCTCCCAAATGAAACCTCCACAACTTCTGCCCTGTAACACAAACACAAATTCTCAATAAGAATTGCGCTGCACATTAAGACTAAAGTCTTGGCCAAATTCCTGATAGTGGAATGTAGTAAAAAACTCCCCCAATAGGCCTCTCAAGGAAAGAGGTGGGATTCCTAATCAAGAACACCAAGTGCTAAACAATTGCAATCTTAGCTAAACAGCCAAAGAAAGCTATATGTCTAAATAGACCATATATTCAGAAATATAAACATCAACATAATGAAATATGGCTTCCATCCTCTTCCTTATATATATTGTGAGATTTCAAACCCTAATCCCCATCAAATAATGGCACTACTTCCATGCAAAGAGTCTCCATCTAAAACTGTGTTGTTTTTCATTGAATGCCACTACTCGATGACAATGATGTTGATTTGGTCAAAATTGACCCAATCTTCATGCTCCAGCCCCTTTACACACCTAAGGGTCTTCAATATAGCTTTTTAGATGACCTCCATTCACACTAGGAGTGTATTTATTCATCTTTATTCCTACTAAGGATATTTATGGGTC
Organism: Pinus albicaulis; assembly: GCA_034641835.2. NCBI lineage: Eukaryota > Viridiplantae > Streptophyta > Pinopsida > Pinales > Pinaceae > Pinus > Pinus albicaulis. The sequence goes on from CM076571.1 coordinate 316,713,851, forward strand.
TCCATACCCTCTTATTCCTCCAAATAAAAAGAAAATCAAAATTTTAATATTCCAATTGGTTGTATGCTAATTTAGGAATATTACAATTATCCCCTCCCAAATGTTGCTTGTCCCCAAGAAACTGTAAGGATATAATTAAAGAGCCTCCTCTCCTCCTCCTGTAGCATCCTCATATGATAAGTTCCTCCAATGAACAATATGCACTCTCATCAATATGTCCCCAAGTTACTCCTCCCAAGTATAAGTATGCCTTTGGTGAAAAATCCAAATGGCTCTCATCATGAACAAGTGTGATATCCATGGAGGTAACTATATGTGGTCTAGAGGCCTTCTTGAGGCATGGAATCAGAAAATTACTGGGAACCTTGCTCCCCATGTGAAGCTCCAAACCCCAAGCTATCATCCACAAAAAGTGAGTCACCCTCCAAAATGGTAACTCATGAAAAATTTCTTCCATCTTTGGCTCCTGTAATTTAGGTGGGTTGCATAACTGAACATGATAGAGAGAATGGCCTACCCCATGTTGTATCTCCCTCCACTTATGAAAAGTGTAGAGTTTCTGTTGATATTGGGCTGCAATAGTGTTTCCCTCAAGGGAAAAAAGGACAACTGGATCTCCAAAGATCCCCTCTCTAGTCTCATGAACCTTGCTTGCCCAAACCTTGCCATACAAAGTGAATAGCACATCATCACCATAGGGCATCCAAATCAGAAATATATTGAGTGTTATGTGTAATTTTGGATGGTACCAATGGTTTTTCCATTGGATACAACGCAATTTTGCTAACTGTTGCTTCAGAACATCATGTGGCAAGTTGTATTTCAACCAATTGGTAGTTGTGTATGTTTTCTCATCTACTATAAAGTAGCAAATGGAATTATATATCAGTTGAGCATAACAAGAATAACACAACATTTTCCCAAATTCATTCAAATAAGGGCTATCTCCATCATAAGTGTTGGTCCTAGAATGACCATGAAACCCAAATATAATCTTGCCCTCTTGTGGAGCAATGCACTATACATAGATGGTGAGAGAATGCAAATAATTTGTGAGATGATCAATAAGTACATAAATACATTTCTTACCATGGATTGTGAGTAGGTTGAAAGTGAGGCCCATGGGTGTGCCCTCCCGTGAGAATATCCTCATAAATGTCTGCAAAGTGAAGGGATGCATACTCCCCTTGGAACACTCCATTAATAGATGCATACTCCCAAGTGACAGCACTGTTGGCCTTGGTGATAAGGCTCTTGTAGAAATTAGCTGAATAAATCACTTATTCAATGAAGATTAACCCGATCATACATCAATTTCGAATTGCATGCATAACACATAACCTTCTTCTACAATTAATTGTCACATGCGGAAATAATATAGAAGCAATCTTCACATCAAATCAATCACACATTAACTCAGTATGTATGGGGAAAGCCTATAGCTGAAAACCCCCCAGCTATTGTGTATATTATAATGGAGAAATCATGTAACAATCATAGTACAAAAAACTCTTTACAAGCTCTCATGCACTACCTCCCATGCTACACACTATCAAGCTAGATCTAGCAAATCACTTGCTCCAATCCTTAGCCACTTGATAGCCAGCCTCTATTGCGTGTTTTAATGCTAGGTGATGGCCTCCTTATATAGATAAACCACCAGCCTTGACTGCGCAATCATCATGGGTTTACTCCTCCTATCTATGTGTTGCAAATAGCAACAGTATAGTTACAACTGATAGCTAACTCTACCCTTTCATCTATCTCTTTCACTGGTCTCCACTGAACTGATCATGCACTGTAGTGAACTGAAGTGTTCTTGAGTTGACTAATGAGTTACTAATTAATGAATTAAATAATATTTAATTCACTCCACTCATATCTAGTTGATTAGCTAGTTGACTAATCTCAACTAGTTCAACTAAAATAAACAGAACACAACTCCACTATCTGTCCCGTTAACTCCTCCAAAACTTCTGCCACTGAAGTCTAACTGAAGTCAACCATGCAAGATGCCATCAAACCCTAGGAACCACATGATTCCTTCTGTCAGTTGCATGAGTCACCTCCATGACTCAAACTGAAGTGCGCCAAGAGAGTAAACTGCTGTTTATAGTCAAAATATTATTAAGGGTAAATAATATTTGACTTCCATATTTTTAGGAGATCAGTCTAAAAATAGCCTGGGTCCTAAAAATAGGGGTCTCATCTATTTTTACCGACATGTCGCATACTCCAAGAATCTCCAAGTAGAATTCCCAAATTATGCTCCGTATGTCTAAAAATAGACATAGTCTAAAAATAGACTTTGCGCCAGAATTTGCCTGCGGGCCCACTTAGTGAAGGCGACTTCATTTCACTAAGCTCCATCATCTTTCTGCATTCTCAACACTCCCTCTCAGCAAGATATGGATTATCTACAACCCCTATCCTGCCTCTGTGGAATTCGAACTTGCTCCTGGTGAGCGCCTTCATCAGGATGTCGGCATCCTGATCCTCCGTGGGAACACATGAAAGCATCATGATTCTCCGCTGAACATAATCTCTGATATGATGGTACCTGATGTCGATGTGTTTGGACCTATCATGAAATACTGGATTAGCCGAGAGCTTGATGCAGCTCTGGTTATCCTGATAGATCAGCTGTGAGAAGCAAATACAACTGGAACACAACCTGCGGATCTTCCTCACCGAATAGCCTCGCATGCGGCCCAAACTTCTTGCCATGTACTCGACCTTTGCTGGGGCTAGGTGCCCGGATCTACGCTATAACGTACCCAGGAAGCTGTCGACCCAATGCTGAGAACTCCTCCAGAAGTGCTCTTCCGGTCCGTTGGGCTCCTTGCCCAATCTGCATCAGTGAAGCCAGAAAGCTTCGCTCCATCCTCCTGTCTGTACCATAGACCATATCCCGATGTGCCTCTAATATAGCGCAATACATGCTTGCCTTCCTTCCAAAAGAGCTTGGTAGGCTTAACCATAGCTTGCGAAAGCTGGTTAACTGCATAGCATATATCGGGTCGAGTATTGACCAAATACATCAACGACCCCACCAACTGTCGATAGACAGTGGCATCCACTACCTCCTCCGAAGTAGCATCTCCCTTCCTCCAACCTCCAGGAAGAGGGGTATCTCCAAATGCAACTTGAACAAACCTGCGAGGATCTTCCTCATCCAAATAGCCTCGCATGCAGCCAAACTTGTTGCCATGTACTCGGCCTCTGCTGAACTGAGTGCCACGGATCTCTGCTTCCTGCTGTACCAGGAAACTGCTGTCGACCCAATGCTGAAAACTCCTCCAGAAGTGCTCTTCCGGTCTGTTGGGCTCCCTGCCCAATCTGCATCGGTGAAACCAGAAAACTTCACTCCATCCTCCTGTCTGTACCATAGACCATATCCCGATGTGCCTCTGATATAGCGTAATACATGCTTGCCCGCCTTCCAAAAGAGCTTGGTAGGCTTAACCATAGCTTGCGAAAGCTGGTTAACTGCATAGCATATATCGGGTCGTGTATTGACCAGATACATAAGCGACCCCACCAACTGTCGATAGACGGTGGCATCCACTACCTCCGCTGAAGTAGCATCCTCCTTCCTCCAACCACCAGGAAGAGGAGTGTCAACAGGCTTGCAGCCTTGCATGTTGAACCTCTCCAAAATCTCCCGGGCATACTTG